>CM021109.1:595625725-596284150 GCA_007115665.2 Sequoiadendron giganteum
TATGAATTGGCATTGGCCAAAAGTTAGACCAAAGAGGATGTCATATAAAATTGGCGGACTTCTTAACCACCAGAAACTGCTCATGTAAGTTCTTGCTGATCATCCAGGCCCAGTCAAACTTGGCTATGCCTCTGATAGTTTCCTCTATAAAATAAAACATCCAATAGAATAAGTATGTTGTAGTAGGGATGCCCATGACTCTTCTTAGAAAAGTCACTAATTCATGATAATCTTCATAGAAATCACTTCTAAACAACTCTTGGGGCACCTTATTTGCACTTCCCCTTTTGTCCTTTAACCAATATTGGTTAATAAATTTCTTGCACTTTAAGGGATCCACCTTCCACATGTTTTCTACATATTCCATCATTGCTTGTTCCATAGGATCATAGGTGGGGATGTAGAATGTTTGTGCTATAGACTTGGTAGAGAGTTCAACCAATACCCTGCCATCTCGGTCTATAATTGTTTTTATTTTCTCTTGGTAGGCTTCCCTACAAGCCATTACAAATTTTAGGGCCACAAGAGCTGGTGGGAAACCAACCACCTTAGCTAGACCACTTTTTCTTGTTCTCTTTGCATTCTTAGTAGTGGGGTTAGTGATGAAACTCTATCTAAACTCATCTATATTTATGTGTCTGAGATTGGTATCTGTAATCTAGTCCCACTCAGTGGTGACCCAAGAGGTGACCTCCACTCCCTGAAATTGATATTTCATTTCATCTCTGTCTTCTTTCACTCTTGGGGCCTTAGCAGATTTCTTCCCCTTTTCCTATTCTACGGATGCCCTTGATGTTCTTGTAGTTGGTTCCATAAATCCTGCAGTCAAAGACACAGTAACCATATTCATATATAAAGTGAGGGGATAATTAGCAAAAACCTATAAAATAGTTATTAGATCTAGAAATCCATCCTTCAAAGATCATAAAATCCCTTGAAAATCATCCTTTGCCTTTCGTTTGGGGGAGATAGAGCAATGTAGGCCCGAGGATGCGAGTTTCCTTGGGCTAGCGGCTATTTTGGAGACAATAGCAAGTAGATGGTAAAGAGGACATGGTGGCCCAAAATCGGCCACCCACATCAATATTTATTTGTTGTTAGTGGGACCCACCAGATGTTAAGTCTTTTGAGTAATCATATTTGGTCATTCTCGAGGTCCTTGGGGTGATAGCATAGTGGTTTTGGCATGCAGGTCTGGGAGCTATAGAGGCTGGTAGTGTCTTGGCTATTTGGAGGTCTGTCATTTGGAAATGGCACTGGCATGACAAAATCTCATAGATAGAGTCTCGCAATGTAGGATCTACAAATAGGGAGGATGGTCGTCTTTAGTCTTTAAAGATTAATCCCTTCAGAAAGGGTGCGAGTAGGAACCTATGGGAAGAAGTTAGGTGGAAGCTATCCCGAAATGGTGAAGATGGGATGACATCCCATAGGTGAAGGTACACACCATCGAGCCCACTAGATTCATTGAAATGCATCATTTGTTCAGACAATAACAGAGGAATCGAGCTCTGAGTTGTGGGTGAGAGCTTAAGCACAAACATTTGAAAACATCGATCATGGAACGACAAGGGATGGGACATCGGACCATCGAGTAGGTGGGAGGGAAAGCTTCACCATTTAGGATTGGATTTTATCAATGACGGTGAAGAGCGGATGGTAGTCCATAAGAGCTAGCCCACAAAGTAATAAAAGTGTGAAGTATGCCCTGGCACTGAAAGGTTTAGTGGGGTTTGCAGAGCAGGAGGGCAGCATATGATGGTTGTTCAAAATGACGGCAAAGTAAAAATCTAGTGGTGTCAAGCAGCCTAAGGAAGTAGACCCGTAAGGGTTGGTAGCCTAGGCGATTTTGGCCAAGTGTTCGATTTCATTCGGTCGGTGATGAAGAAGGGCTCTGAGGAGCTCACAAGGCGAAAGGCCAGGGTGGAACAACTATTTTGAGAACGACGAAGGGTATAAGCTATCTGCGAGTGAAGACTCACACTCATGGATCCAAAAAAGCCCAAGGGTCTTTCTACTTAGGATTTTTCTAAGTTCAAAAGGTGACGGCGAGAGGCTGGCATACCTCCGCATACATGGGTCCGTCGAGGGTGACAACCATGATTCAAGGTTTACTGACTGTAGGAATGATGGGATGACAATGAAAGACTTGTGGGTTACAAGGGATTGACTGCCCTGGTCAAGAATGGTGGCCATGGTACAAAGTTTTATGGCCAAAAGTGGCCAATTTTGAAGGTTTTTCATTTTTTGTAACATGGGCTTTATGCAAAATTTTCCATTCTAGCTAGTTTTGATGTTTTTCCACCTTAGAATTTTAAGACTATAGGATTTCATAAAAAATGCATGAATAGCTAGTAGTGGAAAACCTACCTGAACAACCCACAAGAGATCATGAAGAATCTAATGGCAACAACATTCAATCGGTGATGGGATCACGCGAGCGTGACAACGACAGAAGCAAGAGGAGCGCTGACAAATTTTAGAGGGAATGTTAGTGAAAATGACTTGTCAACATCATTGTTTATAGAATTTGGTGCATTAAATGTTGAGACGATGGCAGGTGTAGTTGGTGGGTGTGGGTTTTGAAATGACCAGTGGTGGGAATGACAGATCCCATGGGGTGGGTGACAAGTGAACACTTATTGTTAGGAAAACTGTTGGAAGAGACACTAACCAACAATGTGGGGCCTACGTAGGAAAAATTCAAACCGACTCAGCTGTCAAGCAAATAGAAAATAAGGGACAGAATCCTACTAGGGGTGACCTGCAAGGGCGGACCCACAAAGCATGAAAGATGACAGTTTACAGGATCCAAGGAAAACTACCAAAGGAGCTCCACAAAAGCCAAAGACCTAGAAATTTAAGGGCGGTTAAACTTGGTCAACTCAAGATGGTAACTTTAAGACTCATTGACCACTTAGGATCCAAAAATAGGGGGCATGCAAAATGAGGTGAGGGAAAAAGTGGCCCAATGAATAGCGAAAGAAAGGGTCCCCATTCAAAGTGGGCGTGTGTGCTATAGGCACAAAAGATAACATTGACTATTTTTCTTTGATCATTTTCTTATGATTTATCTAAATGACCCATTCCAAGGACCTCTCAATGATGTCTATCTAAAATGATTTAGAGAGAAAGGAATGAGGCATCGATCATTATCTTTCATTTGCTATGGTTGTGGATACTCTTATAAAATAATCTTGCCGCATAAATCTTAGTTGTGTGTAGGAAGGTCATTTGGAGTATGTTGTTGACTATTGTGTATGCTTTGGTCCAATATGTTCTAAACTTCTAACTTACATTCCAACGACGTTTCTATATGTCAAGGTATGAACAAGAACTATCCTATCTACTTGTTGAGTAAAATTCCATTACACTAGATACAACACCATCCTGGTTATCAAAATCTTGATGCATTGTGTCTATGTGTTATATCAAACAATAAGGAATGACAGAAAATCCCAATCCTAAACTATGAGCACCCATCCTAAATTTAATCCAGTATTTTTTTACATTGTCTCATCACCATCTCTAATAAAGTCTCAATGGATCATAGTCTTGTTGGATCTTTTTAAGCAATCATCATCGGAAATGGTTATTCATTCTTTATTCTTCTATATTCTCTTTGCACTAACCTGGTATCATGACACTCAAAAAAATCATCAATTCATCCACCTTGCATCCACAAACCATTAGCAAACATATATATCATAATCATATCACTAGCATAATCATTTGTATATCACATCACACATTCTACATTATCATTTAAGTTGTGATGAATAATATAGATTTGTTATTCTGAGCATCTTAAATCATTGCAAATCATAAGCATTTGTATTCATCCATCTATATGCATTCATCATTATAACATGCATGAAAAGTATACAAAAAAAATACATTTGCATATCATTTGCATCCATAACATTTCCATCCATATTATATCATAAAAAGATAATGAAAAACAATATAACATTGCATCCATCGATATCATATCGTCACATATCAAATAGGAATAAAAGTAAATACATCCATATATGATGATGTATAAACATCCATATCATATTCATCCAAACATGAAATGAAATCAACACAACATAGCATGAATCATCCATATTTTTATCATATATATATCAAAAAATGTGTCATGGTAAAAAATCTGGATCAGTGTATGTATATCGATAATGAGTAAAATATCCATGAGGCTATCAAAAAGGATCCCATGAATGTATATCAGTATAAAGAATGAGGTAAAATCAAAAAATTTATGTACATAAAAAATGCTATCCTTGGTGGTTCCTACCCTCTCTAGCTTGTTACTCAGGATGATCCTTGACATAGGGATGCACATCACTGCGCTGTGAAAAAATGGGCTATCAAAGAGCTGTCGAAACATCCCTGTCATAGTGTTTCTTGTAATATGAAAGCTCTGTAATAGCCTCTCGGTACAATCTAGCTGAAACAGTCTGACCATGTGTGGCTCCTACCATAGCCTCTATCTGTTGTCCTATGGAAACCTCTTGGTCTCTCTCCTCAGTAACAACCTGAACTCTCTGAAGAGCCGCATCCCTCTTGGCTATATTTGCAACCACCTAATGTCAAGCCTAGTCTTGCTTAGTAGTCACAACCAAAATATGCTAGCAGGCTTGGTCCCGCTAACCTATCAAAGACACTCACCATATAATTACCAAGGATCGCTTGCTCAAGGGATTCGGTATCCACTTCCGTCACTTTGAGTACGCACCTGGCAATGACAAAAACACGGGCGCCCTCTAGGGGGTGACACTATTGTGTGAGTCAACATAATTCAAGATGTGGGTTGTGAGTATAATAATGACCTACTTGTCCTTAAGTGTGAGTCTGTTTGATTTGTGTACAAATATCAAAACAACCCGTCAAAATCAATAAAAATCATTCATGATTTTTGAACATACACGATCTTTTCAATTTTAAAACACTTATTCAAAATTGCTTGCTGTGTTTTCACAAATTCATTTAAATCAAATTAAAGATCATCCTAAAAACATCAAGTCAAAAACAAATCAAAAAATCCATGCTGCAAAAGTGGAAGTCCACCACGTTTCTCAAAAGAAAAATCAAAGTCACAAAACCCCAGAAACCTCTCGATTATAGAAACAAATTGAGAAAACAACATTTTCTATATCAAAATCAGAAACTCCTTTTACAACATAAAACGTTCATCCACATATATCACAATTTCGCTAGGGGTCACACATTAGATTATGCAGTAGAGCCACTATACTCATGAGCCTTCTTCCAGAGGAGAGCTCTCACACAATTCCACAACCATAGTCAACAGATTCATCCTTCTTATCTTCCACAATCTCTGATATAGTATGCCACAAGACCAGATCAAATTTTGCAGTAGAAAGTCTAACAAGTCCTATTTTTAACATTCTGGAAAACCTGTTTCAGCGCTTCGGGTCACTGTTCTAGCGCTTTCATGAAACAACGCTTTTAGGCACTGTTTTAGCGCTTATAGTCCTTTTTCTAGCGCTTCTGTCACTTTTTATAGTGCTTTTGGGCTCTGTTTTGGCGCTTCTGGGAAGTAACGCTTCTGTCATTTTCTCCAGCACTTTCGGGCACTATTTCAGTGCTTCTGTCCAAATAGCGCTTCGGTCACTTGTTTCAGCACTTCTGGACTCTATTCCAACACTTCTAGGAAATAGCGCTTCTGGCCTCTGTTTTAGCACTTTTAAAACAAAGAGCTTAAAAAAAATTTACCAGTCCATCAGTCTGTCATTTTATCCACATTTTTCATCAGAATCAAATTTCTTCTTATCAGAATCACTGTCTAGAGACTGAAATCAGAAAGGTTTATACAAATTTCCAAACTTATCAACTGAAACAAGATCTTGCAAATCACAAGTGTCAAAATCAAATACACAATCAATTACTACACTGAAGTCTCATTATCAGGATGCTATCATCCTTCATCATGAAACCAAGTATAGTAATTAAATTTTTAAATGTTGTCTCATCAATAAGATCAGTCATCTTATTCGACTTTGTTTAAAAAAAAATTAAATTGACAATATCCCGCACATAAGATCAACATTTCAGAAGAAAGGGAAAAAAATTGTATGCCAATCTTCACTAGGTACCAAAAATAGAGACTCTTAGAGCAAGAAATTTTAAAATCCCAAGCAATGGTAGAGGAAAATCCTTGGAACAATCTGAATTGAAATGATAAGAACAAAATAACTCTAGAGGATATCCAAGCGGCTCAACAAGATCCCAAGTTTCACATATTTATGGAAAAAATTCTAGAACAAGACATGGAAAAATATCTTTTAATGTTAGCTGAATCAGGGGCAAAACTTCCAAAAGATTTTGATGTAAACTGTTTGAAGGAAACACCAGAAATGAATGAGATTGAGATACTACAACCTATACAAATGATAGATCCAATTGCTACTTTAATATCACAAATGCACATGTTGCAGCAACAAATACAAGATATGATGAAAGGGACTACCAAGAGATATGCGATATAGGACATTTTTCCTTATCCTTTTGACGCAACAGTCGGCTTGATACCTTTTCCTAGACATTGTAAGATCCCAAAATACGATAAGTATAATGGAAGAACAGATCCAATAGATCATATCAGAGAATTTAAAACAATGAGTCTTGAGTTTTCCCAAGAGGAAACTTATTTAATGAGATTATTCCCAAGGAGTTTGGGAGGAACATGCATGGAGTGGTTTTCAAAGTTAAAACCAGGTATCAGAACTTTTGAGGAACTCGTCAACAGATTTATCTCTCAATACTCATTCAACATCCCACACGATGTTACTATCAAAGATCTTTACAATCTAAAACAAAACAAAGGAGAAACATTCTTATCTTTTCTCCAAAGATGGTGACGCTTGTTCGCTAGATATCCTAGATCCATTCCTAAAGAAGAGAAGATGGAATTGTTCATTGAAAACTTGATGGAAGAAATGAGTTATAGATTGGAGCTACAATGTCCTCCAACATTTGAGAAAGTGATAGAAAATGGTCTTAAAATTGAAGAGGTGTTTGTCAAGAGAGGCGTTATCAAGAATTTTAATGATAAAACAAACAAAACAAGTAACTCCACAAATCAATACTCAAGCGGTGAGAAGCCAAAATTTTGGCAAAAGAATCGAAACACAAATGAGACAAGAAATGATCCCCAAAACGTCAAACCGGTTTTCAACTTGACCGCATCCACATCGAAGAATCAAAATAATGAACAAAATTTCAAGTCAAATACCATACAAACCAATGAAATCATAAAACCACAGTCATATCAAAAACCATCAAATCGACAAAGATTCACACGTTTGGGTCAAACAATGAAAGAATTAGTTACCAGAGGCCTTCTCACTGCACGGGAAGCTAGATTCTGGGATCCAAAATTCAAACCATCATGGTGGAATGATGCTGATTATTGCAAATTTCATAATAACAAAGGTCATAAAACAAATGACTATATGGAGTTGAAACACGTAGTGCAAGACTTGGTGGACAGCAACAAAGTGTATATGGAGGAACCTCAAAATAACAACGATCATTCGGCCTTCAAAGATCCGTTGCCAAATTATGACAAAGGAAAGAACATCAATCATATCTATGACAAAACAATCCTTTGTCTATCTGAAGTAAAAAATGATCATACAATTAGTGATAACATTGATGAAAATGAAACCAACAACATTACCTCTTTGAATTTACTCCCAAATGTGCAAAACTCTAATAATCAAATAAATGTCTTAAAAATTAGAGAAAATCAAGAACATCAACCAGCCAATGTGCTAACTAGGGGACAATCCAAGGTAATGTTAAAGGGAATTGGCTCCACACATGTAGTTTCACCTCCATCGTATTATAATGTTATCGATCACATGCAAAATACCCCCCGAGAGAATCAAGAACATCAACCAGCAAACGTCATGACTAGGGGCAAGCCAAGGTAGTTTTAAAAGAAGTGGGATCTCAATGCGTGGTTATGCCTCAATCTCATTATAATATTGTCGATCAATTGCAAAACATCCCCGCACAAATATCGATACTGGAACTCCTTAAATTGTCACCATCACATAAGGAAGTTCTTGAACAAGCATTAGTTTCCACAACCGTACCAAAGAATCTGGATGTTTGTCAATTCCAAGCTATGGTAGGACATCTAACTACCCCACATTGTCTATCATTCTCTAAACACGATGATGTCTCATTAAACCATCTACATAATAAAACATTGCATATCAAAGTATTTATCCATAATCATTGTGTTAAGAGAGTTCTAATAAATGGGGGAGCTGGTCTGAACATTTGCACCCTCAAATTAGTCCCTGCACTAGGATATTCTGAAGACGCTATTGATGCTCGAAGGAAAATGACCATCAAAGCATATGATGAGGAAGAAAGATCATCCAAAGGTTTAATTGTATTACCCATTCAAGTGGGACCCATGATGAAGCATATAGCATGTCAAGTATTGGAAAGAGAGTTGACATACAACATACTCTTAGGACGACCCTAGATTCATGAAATGCAGGCCGTACCTTCTACATACCATCAATGCCTAAAGTTTCCAGTAAATGGACAAGAGGTGACTATAGTTTTTGATTATAATCATCCACAACATTGTGACACATTGAGAATATCTCAAGACACCTTTGTCCCTCACAACAGGGAAGCTTCAAGTTCAAAATCATCAAAGGAAGAACAATGTCCAAGTATCACTACCAAGTGGGTGGAAAAGAAAGGTATAGAAAAAGAAACAAGTCATGTTGAAACAAAAAATCCGGATCCACAAAATTCTCTATCATACAAATTTCAAAAGCAAGTTCAGTTGACAGATAAAGGAATGGGACAGTACTCAATGGAGCAATCGCTTAACTTATCACAGTTAATGCCATCTCCTAGGACATATGGTCAACCATCAATGATCAAATCTCCAACATCTTTACCTGGCACAGTTCTTGAAGAAACATTTGTAAAATTCAGAACTATAGCAAAAGAAACTGACAAAAAAGCAATCCTGGATTGGCTATACAAGGATGAAGAACCATCAACATTAGAGATCGGTATCAAAAATGTTAACATCAACATAGACAAGTATGGAAAAGGAAAGGCCATTCTTGAAAAGATGGGTTGTGAAGGACAAGGACCTATGGGATTAAGAAAGGAGGGAATCACAAAACCTATCACACCTCTCACTCTCCACAGAAAAGAGAAGCTAGGACTAGGATATTCTAAAGAAGAGAAGCAGGAGCTAACAAAGATGGCTATAGAAAATATCCTTCACTTTAGAGATGGTTCTGAAAGAGACTCAAATGAATATGAGTGGGCATTACCTTGTGATCTACTTTTCATTGATATTCCAGTCGATGTGATTCAAAAATATGCACCTACACATGAGGAGGGCCAAGGCTCTGGGTCTAGACCATTAGTCACGGGATCACTAAATATCGATGACTCTAGTGAGGATGAACAGAATTTGAGTGAACTAGATGATTTCGAAGAGGGTACCATCATGGATCTCGATATCCCAAATGACAATTATGATGATATTGTTGTCCTCACCCTTACTTCCATTGACCTAAATAAATCCGATGATACCATGCCATTGATCCATCCAGAACTTATTGATTGGGAACCTATCAAACCTTTGACTGTACCAAAATTTGCAAATGATGATGCCATCGTGCATTTCCTATGTCATACCAAACCTAATACAAATTTTATCTATAATACTCATAACAAAATGACTTAGGAGAAGGGTGTCAAATCTTCCAATTGCAAAATTGAAAACAAGGAAAATAGATCTAATGGTGAAAACCATTCTATGGTAGCATTAGATCTGGAAAAAGTAAAAATAAAGAATGCATCCAATGGTGAAAACCTTTCTAAGGCACTAAAGGATGGAAGATTTAACACTCTCCTAGAACATTATCATGAGCGATCATTAGTTTTGTTCAAACCTACACAATCGGTGGACATTGGTACAAAAGAGAAGGCAAAATTTCTACATCTAGCAGAATCAATGACTGAACAAGAGAGACCGGAATTTATCAATTTCTTTAAAGAAATAAGCATCAACTTCACTTGGTCATATTCCGATATGCCAGGCTTAGATCCAAATCTTCTTATGCATCATTTGTCTTTGCCAACAGGAATCAAGCCTATTAAGCAAAAATTAAGAAAAATGCATCCTCACATCGCATTGATGGTAAAGATAGAATTAAAGAAATTATTGGATGCTAAATTCATAAGTTCTATAGACTATGTTGAGTGGATATCGAACATAGTACCTGTTTCAAAGATAGACAACAGCATCAGAATCTAGACGGATTTTAGGGACCTCAATAAAGCATGCCCGAAGGATAATTTTCCACTACCAAATATAGACATCATCATGGACTTGACGGTAGGGCATGCCATGTTATCAATCATGGACGAATTCTCTGGGTACAATCAAATAAGAATAGCTCCAAAAGATCAGGAAAAGATGACTTTTACATGTCCATGGGGAACCTTCTGCTGGAAGGTTATGCCATTTGTTCTAAAGAATGTAGGATCCACTTATCAAAGAGTAATGACGACAATCTTCCCTGATATGATGCACACTTTCATGGAGGATTCTATGGATGACATCTTGGAAAAATCTACTACAAGGGAAGGACATTTGCATATCCTAGACAAAATATTCATGCGAATGGAGAAATTCAATGTCAGGTTAAACCCCAAGAAGTGTGTCTTTGGGGTTACATCAACAAAACTACTAGAATACATTGTTTCAGAAAAGGGCATTGAGGTGGATCCAGCAAAGGTCAAAGCAATTATGGAGATGCCACCTCCTAAGAATATCAGCCAGCTCAGATCACTACAAGGATGGCTTCAATCAATCAAAAGATTCATCTCCTAGCTGGCAGACAAAAGTCATCCTTTTAATCATCAATTGCATAAGAATATAGTTTTCAACTGGGATGAGAGGTGTGAAGCAACATTCGATCAAATCAAGCAATATCTAATGTCACCACCCATTCTCATACCACCAACAGAAGGAAGGCCTCTCATTTTGTACATTGCCACGACAGATATCTCTTTGGGGGCACTATTAGCACAAGAGGACTATGAAGGGAAAGAGCATGCCATCTACTATATCAGTAGAACTTTAAATGGCTATGAAATAAACTATACATTCATAGAGAAGTCTTGCTTAGTAGTGGTGTTTGTTACTCAATAGCTGAAACACTACATGTTGACTCATACAATCAGGTTAATTGCAAAGATCGACCCTTTGAAGTATCTACTAGGTAAAGCTGCCTTAACAGGTAGACTGGTGAAATGGGTTATGCTCCTAAGTGAATTCGACATTCAATATGTTGAGAGAAAGGAAATCAAGGGACAAGCAATTGTTGAATAGCTAGCTGAAGCTCCTCTACCAGATGATCGCCCAATGACAAT
The DNA here is from genome assembly GCA_007115665.2 of Sequoiadendron giganteum. Classification (NCBI taxonomy): domain Eukaryota; kingdom Viridiplantae; phylum Streptophyta; class Pinopsida; order Cupressales; family Cupressaceae; genus Sequoiadendron; species Sequoiadendron giganteum. The sequence continues at coordinate 595,637,186 of CM021109.1, forward strand.
GGAATTTCCAGATGCAGACATTATGACAACAATGCCCCAATAATGGATACTATATTTTGATGGATCGTATACACAACGAGGATCAGGAGCAGGGATCTTGTTCATCTCTCCCTAAGAACACACAATTCTGAAATCATATAGACTCATGTTTCAGTGTACAAATAATGTGGCAAAATATGAAGCATTGATTATTGGGGTCAAGATAGCAATTCAAAGGAAAATCATGGATTTACAGGTATATGGGGACTCTCAACTGGTTATTTATCAAGTAAATGATGAGTATCAAACAAAAGATGAAAAATTGATGCCCTACAAGTAGCAAATAGATAATTTGAAACAATCCTTTGTCAGTATCAAGTTTGATCAAATTCCAAGGGCAAAGAACAAAGTTCCAAATGCTATGGCTACAATTGCTTCATTACTACAATTGCCCGAGAAGCATGTTTGTTATGAGTTTATGGTAGAACAAGTATCATGTCCTTCCCATTATAAATCATAATCCATTACCATATGCCATCTAGAAATCACTGAAACCTCCATATACAAAAAAACCTATGCTTACCTGAAAGATGATATTCTTCCTCCCGATCTTTCCAGGAACCAAAAACAAAACTTTATCTGCCAATCCACTAGACATACTTTAATAACAGGTGTCCTTTATCATCAAGGTCTTGATGGTACCCTACTCCAATGTCTAGAATGCAACAAATCTAAAATGGCCCTACGAGAATTTCACGAGGGTATTTGTGGTACTCACTCGAGTGGAATAACTCTAGCTAAGAAACTCCTCCATTTGGGATATTATTGGCCATGCATGGAGAAAGAATCATATCAATTTGTCAAGAAATGTCAAAAATGTCAAGTTCACAACAATCTGGTTCATGCACCAACACAAGAACTGCATCCCTTCACATTGACATGGCCTTTTTGTTAATGGGGCCTAGATCTGGTAGGAAAAATAAATCTATCTTCATCTAATGGACACAAGTTCATTATTATAGCTACAGAGTATTTCACAAAATGGATAGAGGCAGTACCTCTTACTACCATCACTAGGAAGCAGATTTCCTCTTTCATCTTGAACTACATCATCTGTCGCTATGGAATCCCTCAATCTATAATCATAGATAATGGACGACCTTTCAAGAATCAATATGTCCAAGAGCTATGTGATAAGTTCCACATCCAACATTGTTTTTCAACACCGTACTATCCTCAAGGGAACGGCCAAGTAGAGGCCTCAAACAAAACCATACTCAAAATTCTCAAAAAGATGGTTAATGATGTTGGACGTGATTGGCATGTTCAACTCAACCCTGCACTATGGGCCTACAAAACAAGCATCAGAACACCAACAGGAGCTACACCATTTGCTTTGGTATATGGATCAAAATCCATATTTCCCATTGAAGTTAAAATTCCATCCCTTCGTGTATCACTCAGAGGTATCATCTCAGATGAAGACTATAGGGTATCTAGATTGTAGGAACTATAATTATTGGACGAGCATTGTCAACAAGCTATTAATCATCTAATAGCTTATCAACAGAGGATGTCAAGAAGTTACATTCACAGGGTAAAATTGAGGGTCTTTCAGGTTGGTGACTTGGTAATAAAATAAAACCCTAGGAATTAGCAGGATAGGGAAAGGAAAATTTGAGCCTAACTGGCTTGGTCCCTTTGTCGTCATATCAGTGTATGGATCAGGAGCATATCAGCTATCAATGTCAGAAGGGGATCTATTTGATGAACCTATCAACAGTATTCATCTTAGAAAATTCTATGCTTAAAATCTCCTAGTGCATGGGGAAAACTTCTAAAAATTGTTTCCTTGATGAAAACTTGGCAAACAGGCATCTTGGCAACACAAAAATACAAAAAGAAAAAGAAAAAAAAAAGAAAGAAAGAAAAATAGAAAAATGCGAAAAACACAAGAAAAACACAAGGGTGTAATCAAAGCATATGGTAAAAACATGGAAACAGGCGTCGTATGTGATTCTAAGATCAACTTTCCCATCTATTTGGATATATATCAGGATCATTATTCTAGCAGTCAATACCGTTTCATATCATGTCCGTCATCTTGCCATCTTTGCATCCATATCACAATCATTTTCAAATAGTCAAGTATCACTCCAAAGCTTGGGGGCAAAATATGGATATCATTAGGGGCAATACAAACGTATCGATTTCACCAAAGGGCAACACAACAGTATAGCAAAAAACTGAAAACAAATATCACAACACAATATCAATCATCATCAGAAAAGCATCAACCATCCATATCGTATCAAAAATCCAAAAACATGTCAAAAAGGTAAGTCTGCAAAAGCAACATTCGAAAACATAGGTCTGTGTCAGTCGAACTACGTGGTCTCTGCATGTGTAACATAGGAAAGGCTAATCTTTGATCAACCCCCGAGACCCCTAAGATAGGTTAGTAGGTTAGGTCTTTAGCCAAAATCTCAAAAAAACCAAAAAAAACACAAAATCAAGATGGATGATCTAAAATCTGAATAATGAATGGAACACTCTAAGTAAACAATGGATAAATTGTACTTTTTGATTATCATTTCTTTGGAGTAACTCAATGATGTATTGAACTAGAGGAACAAAGAAAAAGAATGATATTTTTATTGTCTGTTGTCTGTACGTTAATCATATAAATGTGTGAATTGTCGGGGGATGGCTATGCAAATGTATCACCGATGACATTCATAACTCACACACTCAAATGATTATCTCTATTTGTTTACGCAATGAATGCTCGGGTCATCTCGGTTCAATTATACCTAGATGCTTGTGTTTGATTGCAATATCAAAAATCATGAAAGTAGTACTCAGGTCGTCATTGGTCTAACACATACCATTGACGCTTGTATTCACTTTCAACATTCAATAAAGCTCTATGATGAAAAAAAAGCACAAAGTATTGTTAAAATGACAATTTTTTTGCATATAGTTACATGTTAAAAATTAGATTGCATTCATCATCATTCATTATCTGCAGAGTATTTGTTGCATAAAATATTCCAATCAATGATTATCTAATCTACAAATAAGACTGAGTATACTTGACATAAAATCCAAAAATCATCAAAAACATGTAAGAGTCATCATCGCATCATTTAGTATCATCATTTCATCATTCATACATACATCAAATAAACTATGAATTAAATTGTATCATAAGTACATCTTGTTTCATTTTACCATAACACCATTCATTACATTATCATCTACCAACATCATATGCATACATTATTTACCATCCATAAATTTATCATCCATCGTAAGATCATTATTTAGAAATTCATACATCACATCATATATCCATATATCATATATTCTACACATGCATTTATCATTGCATCAATGCATTAAAATAAAAAATCATTCATATACATCATCACATTTAGAATTAAATCATCAAAAAATCATATAATAAAAGCATCCATCAGATAGAAATCATAAAGCCATCATCATATCACATCAACTACATCTCATATATATATCATATATATATCACAAATGTCAAGTATACAATGAAGTCTGGTCTACAAAATACATAATCAACAATGAGCTACAAACATAATATACATCATAGAGGATCACAATGGCATCTACGACCTACTACTGCCAGAGTGAGCGGGCCCAACGAGACCTGTACCACCACCACCCCCAGAAGGACTCGGATCTCTATGTGGAGGCTGTGTCACCCCCTAACTGACCGTCCGCATATGTGTCTGCCCAGATCTCGACGGGGCATAACTAACTCGGCGCTCGGCAGGCACTGCATCATGATATCAACCTCTGTAGAACTTTGCCTCTCGGCCAACACGCATAACCTCTAACATAATCTCCTATGGAGGTGCCATCGACCAATCTCTGGAGAGTCTCCATTGTCTCCTGTGCCCTCTCGGAAATCTATCAAGTATTGTCTCGCTCAGCTGTCAAGGTATCAACCTACGTCTGCATGGTGGCTAACTGTCCCTGTATCTGTGCTAAGGCTTGTGTGTGAGCCTGAGACTATGCCTGCATCTAAGTCTGGGTCTACACAAGCATACCTTGAGCCTATACCAACTACCCCTGCAAAGTCTGGACCTGTGCCTCGAGCCCAGCTGTCTGTCTCTACTGCCCTACTGCTGGTAGTGTCACTGCTTGCCTCTTGCGAGGCCTACTAGAAGAAGGAGCACTACTAATTCTTGGCCCTGCCCCTCTATCTCCTCCACTGCCACCATCACTATCATCACTACTACTGTCAGAACTCTTGCTACTCTTTGAGATACTACCTGATGAAGAATCATCTCCACTGCTACTATCTGCAAAGAAAACTGGTGCAAGAGCACCTACACCTTGTGAAGTCTAAGTTGATAGCTAGGTGTGTCTTGTGTTCATTTATGCTTAATAAGGTCTAAAGGACCAGTCATAATGTAATTTGAAAAGGTTTTGAATCATTTAGTTGAATTTGTCAGTTTGATTCATAATGCAAAAACCATGTGAAATCATGAGTTTTAAGGGATATGGGGAGTAGGGTCTTATTCCATGTTAAATAAGGCCTCAATGAGCATTTTAAATGTATTGGAGGGCTTAATAGGTCAGTTAGGTGGTATTTGCAAAATCAAGTTGATCAAGTTGTAATGGGATAGTGATTAAGAGCAAAATTGGAAAAAAATTGTCATCTTAGACTCTAACAAAGGGTGGTTATGGTAGTTGGTCATTTAAAGGGGTTATTTGAAGGTGGTAACATGATATATTGTGATAATATCTCGAAGAGAGGCTGTTGGAGAAGTTTGGAATGAGTTTCTAATAAGAAGTTTGCTGTTTTTTTGTGTTTTCCATTAAGAAATTGCTGATCCCGTGCATTGTACGACCTGTAAGTATTTTTTTACACTACAAGCCTATTATGGTTGGATAGATAATTGAATAACCTTTCTTTTGGAATTGGAATGGTGTGATTTAATTGAGAATTGAGTGAGATATCCCCGTTTTACTATCGGGTGGTCTCAAATCCCATGTTTTTCCTATTTTCCTGAACTTTGCAAGCATTGTACGGATCTGTACCACCACCATATGATCTGAGACTTATATCATCTTGTAGGGGAATGAAATAGCTTTCATCTGAATCCAATTAGAGGTTCTAATATTGATTTTTGAGAGAGATCTCTTCATTTTTCTGGGACTGCCTGTTTCTAACTAATTTGAGGGTTTGATTGGTGTAAAAAATGATGTTCTAGTCATTCCACTTGCTGTCCAGCAATGTAACTCGGTGGAATGACTTATTTCATGGAATTTTAGATGTACCAATGGTTTGGGAGGCATAAAATACAAGTTGTATGGTTTTAGGGGGATGCCTTAGGGTGTTTTCATGAGTTTTCCAAGCGAAATTGAGGAACTAAAGTAAGGTTTTGGAAAAATATGATTGGAACTCTATATGTGATAGTGTTTTTAGTTTTTGCAGGTCATTTTATGAAGGTCTAATGTATTGGAATGTTATGATATGTCTTGGAACCCATATTTTCAATAAACCCTCATGAATTGTGCCTAAAACAAGGTTTTTTTTTTTTTTCATGTATTTGTCCGTACCAATGGAATATTTTTGTGATTTTGGAGGTTTGAAGGCATATGAATTGCTGCACCAAGGTTTCATGGTCCTATGATAGGTTTAAAGGCATGTTGCTTTGAAAAATAGGCCTAATCAACATAATTGAGCCTCCTGGGTCTGCATCATAGTGGTATCAGAGCATCAGGAAGTAGATCTATTTTCATTTTGCAGGGTTGAAGAAGAGGCAAGGTTGACAAGATGCCTCCAAAGAAGAATGATATGGCTAAAGAGATGAAGGAGATGAAAGATAGGCATGCAAGAGAACTTAGAGAGTTGGAAGAGAGAGTCATAGCCTTGGAGACAAACAAAAGAAGGGAAGTGGAAGAGACTGAGACTGAAGAAGAGGAAGATGAGGAGTTTGAAGATGTGGAAGAAGAGCTTACTCCAGAGGATCAAAGAATTGCAAGGTTGCTGAAGGCAATAAAGAATGACAAACCTAAGGTAAAACTTGATGTTCCTAAGTATGGTGGTAGTTTAAATGATGAAGAACTATTGGATTGGATTGCTGCAATTGATAACCATTTTGAATGTGATGAGGTTCCTGAAGAACAAAGGGTCAAGATTGCAAAAACTAAGTTGCAGGGTCATGCTTTGGTATGGTGGGATTACCTTCAATCTGAGAGGAGGAAGCAAGGAAAGTCTAAGATCACATCATGGGATAAGATGATATCAAAAATCAAAGGTAAATTCTTACCCAAGGATCACCAAGTTCAATTGTTTAAGAGATTGCAAAACTTAAGACAAAGGGAAATGGATATTAAGTCTTATACTGAGGAGTTTTATAAATTGAGTTTAAGATCTGGTCATCATGAGAATGAAGATGAAAAGATTGCTAGATATGTTGGTGGTTTAAGGCTTAATATACAAGATGAATTGGTTTTGGCTAACCCTAGGAGTGTAGAGGATTGTTATCAAATGGCTATTAGGGTGGAGGAGAAAATGAAGAGAAGGCAAGACAAAGCAGCAAGAGGAAGAGGCAACACTTCTAGAGGAAGAGGGTTCAATCCTAGTTCAAAGACAAACAATGAGGGCCAAGGAGAAGACAAGAAGGATCAAGAGAAATCTGATTCAAGAGGTGGATGGAGAGGTTCAAGAGGCAGATTTGGTGGAGGAAGAGGTTCCTATCAATTCTCAGGAAGATGCTACAATTGTAACCAGCCTGAACACCCAGCCTTCAAGTGTCCTGAAAAGCAAGCCTCAAGCTCTTATGGTGGAGAAAGGAGGAATCAATTAGTGCATGAAGATGAAGAGAGTGGGAATTCACCTATAGTTAACCTTACATCAGAAGAAGGAGAGGCACTCATGATAAGGAGAACTGTGTTGCAAGCATCCAAGGAGGAAGAATTGAGTCAAAGGAGGAGTCTATTCAGAACTACATGCAAAAGCAAAGGTAAAGTGTGTCAAGTTGTCATTGATTCTGGTTCTCAAGATAATCTAGTGTCTAGGGAGATGGTGGATAAGTTGAGTTTGGAAAAGTTACCTCATGAATCACCTTATAGAGTTTCTTGGGTCAATGATAATCAAACTTTGGTGGTAAAAGAGCAAGCATATGTTGATTTTCAGATTGGAGAGTATAAGGATAGGGTTCTATGTGATATTTTGCCAATGGATTGTTGTCATGTGCTCTTAGGGAGGCCTTGGCAATTTGATAGGAGGTCTATATATGATGGCTGGGAGAACACATACACCATCAAGAAGGAGGACAAAACTTTTAAGTTGCTTCCCTTGAAAACAAGTGTAAGGGATAAGGGTAAGTCTAAGGTAGTGTTGTTTGGCAAGAAGGAGCCTTTAAGGCCTGAGGACAGTAAGTCTGATATGGTTGCAGGTTTAGAACAGATTAGTGGTGTTGTGACAGCAAGGAAGGCACCCACAAATGATGTTAAGACAGTATGGAGTTTGTTTTTGCAAGGGGCAACGAGAGAACTCAAGCCTAAGTCTGATTTGATCAAGGTAAGTGATAAGTGTGCAAAGGAGTATGAAGGACAGGGTGAAATTGTTGTTGGGACTATGGTGTGTCCCATTACTATGAAGGTTGCTGCAAGCCAAGTGAAATTTGGTAATGCAAAAGAGGATAGAGTTGTTAGTGCAGGGGCACAAGAGGATGGTGACATGGCAGGTCTAGGGGCATTACAAAAGGAACAAATTAAGCAGAGGCATGCAGGTCTGATCACAGAGCCAGTAAGGCAGAATGTGCAAGGAATGGTGAGGAGCTATCCATGTATGGGTGGAGCAAGGAAGAGAGCAAGTTTATATGATTCTAATGTTTGTTTATCTGCAGGTCTAAGGCATAGAACAACACCAAATTTTGATCCAGGACTAAAGAGATCAGTACCAGGTCTGAAGATGCTTGAAGCAGCAATGAGAAGGCCAAGAACAAGTTTCCACTCTTGGGGCAAGAGTCTTTTTTATGGGGGGGTGTATGGTGCAAGAGCACCTACACCTTGTGAAGTCTAAGTTGATAGCTAGGTGTGTCTTGTGTTCATTTATGCTTAATAAGGTCTAAAGGACCAGTCATAATGTAATTTGAAAAGGTTTTGAATCATTTAGTTGAATTTGTCAGTTTGATTCATAATGCAAAAACCATGTGAAATCATGAGTTTTAAGGGATATGGGGAGTAGGGTCTTATTCCATGTTAAATAAGGTCTCAATGAGCATTTTAAATGTATTGGAGGGCTTAATAGGTCAGTTAGGTGGTATTTGCAAAATCAAGTTGATCAAGTTGTAATGGGGTAGTGATTAAGAGCAAAATTGGCAAAAATTGTCATCTTAGACTCTAACAAAAGGTGGTTATGGTAGTTGGTCGGTTCAAGGGGTGGTTTGGATGTTATTACATGATATATTTTTGTAAGATCTCGAATTGAGGCTGTTGGAGAAGTTTGGAATGAGTTTCTAATAAGAAGTTTGCTGTTTTTTTGTGTTTTCCATTAAGAAATTGCTGATCCCGTGCATTGTACGACCTGTACATATTGTTTTACACTACAAGCCTATTATGGTTGGATAGATAATTAAATAACCTTTCTTTTGGCGTTGGAATGGTGTGATTTCATTGAGAATTGAGTGAGATATCCCCGTTTTACTACCGGGTGGTCTCAAATCCCATGTTTTTCCTGTTTTCCTGAACTTTGCAAGCATTGTACGGATCTGTACCATCACCATATGATCTGAGACTTATATCATCTTGTAGGGGAATGAAATAGCTTTCATCTGAATCCAATTAGAGGTTCTAATATTGATTTTTGAGAGAGATCTCTTCATTTTTCTGGGACTGCCTGTTTCTAACTAATTTGAGGGTTTGATTGGTGTAAAAAATGATGTTCTAGTCATTCCACTTGCTGTCCAGCCCTGTAACTCGGTGGAATGACTTATTTCATGGAATTTTAGATGTACCAATGGTTTGGGAGGCATAAAATACAAGTTGTATGGTTTTAGGGGGATGCCTTAGGGTGTTTTCATGAGTTTTCCAAGTGAAATTGAGGAACTAAAGTAAGGTTTTGGAAAAATATGATTGGAACTCTATATGTGATAGTGTTTTGAGTTTTTGCAGGTCATTTTATGAAGGTCTAATGTATTGGAATGTTATGATATGTCTTGGAACCCATATTTTCAATAAACCCTCATGAATTGTGCCTAAAACAAGGTTTTTCAAGTTTGGCATGTATTTGTCCGTACCAATGGAATATTTTTGTGATTTTGGAGGTTTGAAGGCATATGAATTGCTGCACCAAGGTTTCATGGTCCTATGATAGGTTTAAATGCATGTTGCTTTGAAAAATAGGCCTAATCAGCATAATTGAGCCTCCTGGGTCTGCATCAAAATAGAAGTATTAAAACCTAGGAGAAGAGAAAAAATGTGAGAAATATATAGCATTAAAGAGCGACGAAGAGGAAGAAAAAAAGGCGAACCTAGTAACAAAACGTCAAACCCTAGCTCGAATGCTTGAAAAATATTTAAACTCAAGTCCACTGTGGTGATTGGAGAATGACCAAGTGAAGAGGAAAAGTGAATGAATCAACAACGAAAGAAAATTAACCTAAAATGAATTAATCAAGTCATTAAGAAAAGGTCATTAATGAACTCAATGTTCGCATTAATGAAGGCATACATTATGGAGGAAAAGATGTACTAGCAGTGATTTTCACCGCTTGTGCATGTAAAAGATCAATCAAAAGGAAAAATGCACTAGCGGTGAAAATCACCGCTTGTGCATCAAAAGGTTGTGCAAAGTGTAGGAGCGGTGAAAATCATCGCTCCAACACTTGGAGTTTATTTTTTCTAACTTAAGGCTCATGTAGGAGCGCTGAAAATCAACGCTTCGACATGAGTCAAAAATTGACTAACTCCCAAAGAATGGGAATTAATGAAGATACTCATTTCGAAGCTGTTCGAAATATGAACGGGGGGAATGCTCAAACATACTATTTGACGTTTTGGAGTACACATTGAGGTTATTTGAAATTTGCCTCATTTTGCATGCTTGAAGTACATGGAACTATGAAACAGACAAGTTTCATAGGGGGTTATCTCGTGAATCTGGCATAGCTGGATTTGAGGATAACAAGGCTCAAATCCCACTTCGTATGGGAAATATGGTGATACATTCTCAAACTTTATATAAGAGTCTAGTTCCCAAATTCAATTTGACCATTTTCCTAAGGATGAAAAGGAATGAAGTTAAGGGAATCTCCAAAGATTTTCTATACATATTATAAATAAATGACCCACAAAATGCGATTCACAATAAAAAATAAAGCTAGCAAGTAGAACAAAGGACCACCAAATAGAGTCAAAGAAAATTTGGGTTGAGTCGTGAAAAAATTGACTTGTGGCACATGATGAACTTAGCTATCTTGTTGAATTAGTTGAAAAAAAACACAATCATGGGGGTGAAAATTCAATGGAAAACTTTAGCCAAGTTCACAAAAATTATTTCCCAAAGATGAGTAGGATTAGGTAAAGGAATACTCAATCCCAATTTTATATTTTTTGGTTTGGTGTGGCAATAGACTACACATCTCTTAGAAAATGTAGAAGATCTCACTACATTTGAAGACACAAGAAGAAACACTACAAATGATGAAGTATTTTCTACTTGTTGAAATGGCAACCATAAAGAGTAGAATGTACCTCCTTGAGAAGATGAGTCTTATGACCTCTAGGGACACAAAGCTTATCCAACTTGTAGAGAAACCATTCCTTGATGTAAAAATCTTGAAAAGGTGTCAAATAAGATGTAGGATTCTAAATACTTTTGTTGGTTGGGATAAAATTAGGATCCTAAGAATAATGATAAGAACATGTATAAAATCCTAAATGGGAATTAGTCACAATTGTTAAAGCATGTGTTGTAGGAGGATGACAAAAAATATACAACATTTTTGGTGTTCCCTTTCTTATACTTAGTGAACAAGTTAAATTTTTGGAAATATGAGGCCCACTTTATATGCGTAGCTTCTTCAAAGTTTTCTAAGATTAGAGAAACTATAGAGGCAAGTGATCAGTATGGATAGTTTTTTCTTTTCCCAAAATATAATGTCTCCATTACTTGATGGCTTCAACCAATACATATAAATCTTTATCATATGCGGAGTAGTCACATTTAGCAACAAATAATGTTTTTAAATGATAGGACATATGACGACCATTTTTCTTTAGAAAAGATCCAATTGCATACTCTAAAGCATATATCTCAATCTCAAAAGGTTGTGAGATTGGGTAGTAGAATAATAGGTGAAAAAAATAATTTCTCTTTCAATTTATTGAGAAATGAGAATGGTTTTTTGTCCACTTAAACACAACATTGGTCAGGGTGCAAGAACAGGACACATGGAAGACAACTTTCAAGACCAAATTGGATCTTTTTGAGTGGCTTGTGATTCCATTTGGTCTAACCAAAACTCTCACCACTTTCACGGGATTGATGAATGAGATATTTCAATATTATTTGGATAAAAAAATTATCGTCTACTTAGATGATATCCTTATATTTTGTCACACTTGGAAAGTACATATTTAACATTTCAAACATGTTCTCCACACAGTTCAACATAAAAATATATATGCAACTTTCCTAAGTTTTATTTTGGTTAAACATCCATCTCCTATCTTGGATTTGTCATTGGTGAACAAGGAATTTGAGTGGATCTTCAAAAGTGGAAATTCTTCTTAGGTGGTGAACTCCTTTTAATCTACTATTAAGAATTTTCTTGGTCTTGCCAACTTCTACCTTTTATTTTTTGCTTAAGCCCTAACCTAATGATATACACATTTATATTAATCTTGGATAATAACTTGGTGCCTCAAAGTTTATCCAAAAGGTCATCAATTCAATGAAGTATATATTATTTTTTATGGTGATCTTATCCAATGCTTGAAAATAAATACAAAGGCACAAAGTCCCACCCTTCTTGAGTACAAGAAAATTTGGTAAAGCACAAGGGGAGGTACTTGGTTTGATGAAACCTTTGGAAAATAAATATTTAATGTTCCTTTTGATTTCATCACTTTGAAAAATTTACCATTGATAAAATGGGGTACTAGGAAGAGGTGTAGTAGAAACAATATCAATAGTGTGATTGATTACTTGTTTCAATGTCTTTGCCTCTTGAAAAAAATTGAATAGATCTGCAATAATTCACCAAGAGTGGCATGTGGTTTGGACATAGTGAATTTTACCTTATAATCATCAAATTGTGCCCTTATGAAAATTAAAGTAAGCTATTTTTCTTGTTTGATAGGTTTGTGTGCCTATATGTAACTAAGTACTATATCAGTGGTGCTTATAGTACATTCAATTAAAATGTATTATTATCTTATTGTAGTGTATAAATGGAAAAGATAGTGCATGTGAGTGTGATCTGTGAGGATGAACCAATATCCTTCCATCCAAGTTAATATCAATGAGGATTTAGATCCATCAAAAAATATAATTTATAAAAAATAGACTTCACAATCATTTTTTTGCAAGCCATTATCAATGATAAAATTCATGTGTTAGGTGAGTATGAGTGAAAAATAAATTATCACGTCCCCCTAAAATAGAATGATGGTTCATCAAGGTGACCTTATTGAGTATACCTTTCAACTCATCACATCTCCTTTCATCACTAAAATTCTTGATGGGGACATTCTTCTTTTTCCATATTTGGAGATTGTACAATCAAAATCTTCTTCTTCAATTTGAAACATTTAGACTATTCATGGCCCTTCTTTTTATAATATTTAAATTTTCTATATTTCTTAGCATCAAAAGAAGGAGAATGATAAGAAGAGGAATAAAAAAAAAAAAAATTATCTTTAGAATTTTTTTGTTGTGGTTGAGAACTCATGGCTTTAGTAGGACATGCAAAAATTGAAGATCAAGACACTCAATATTGAGTAGCAGGTTTTTATTCTAATGTTTATGCCTAATTTAATGCATCATATAATGTTGCAAGGGTAGTTTATTTAAATTACATTAATAGGTGTTCTTGTAATCCACTCCTGGACTTTAAAATGAGGTAAGTGGTTGGATTTTGCACTTGGAGTAATATCCTCAATCAGTTGACCTAGTAGATGTAATACTGTATAGAAATTTGATGTCCTTATCATAGATGAAGCCACTTGATATGAGGATCCTAATCATAGTTGGAAAGATAAAATTTTCTCTTCAAAAGTATGACAAGTTGATCCCATGTGTCAATAGGATTTTGAGAATTTTGGCATTCAGTGAGCAAGACCTTAGTGACACTAGAAACCTTCAATTTGCAAATGGGACCTTTTCATCATTGAGGACTTTGTGTATTCAAACCATGTCTCCATGTCAAGGATCCACATGTAGAGGAATTTGGGACCTTATCTGATCCATCATATGTATTGAATTCACATTTGGTTGGAGATAAGTGCCCTTTAGGGACAATAAGCCTCTAAAAAACAATTCCATTACTCTTATGATTTCAAAAACTCTATAAGACAAAATAGAAGCCATGTTATTACGGGTTAAATCTAGTGAAGTAGATTACACCTCCCAAATTTAAAATGAGCAAATATAGGCAAACATGCTACTAAACTCAAGATTGATTAAAAAAAAATTAAATTAGGAGAGATGTTAGAGCTATAAAAAATTAATTTACAAGGATGTTCTAGAATCCACTAGACATAATGTAGCAAATTTTTTAGAGAAAATTATTAATGGTTTCCAAGATATTATATTAACAAAAAAATCTAGCAATTTATTGAAATAATCAAAATAGGAGTTGGAAAATGTTGGAGAAAAAAATTAGCAAGAGAATTTATAATCTTAAATTATCTATGATTAGACCATTTTTTAGATAAAAATACTCATTCGTTCATAAATTACTAAATTAATACTCTCTTAGATAAACTTAGGATAAATATTTTTGAAACATTTGAGATAATATTTTAAAAAATGTTATAAAATAAGGAAATTAACCTTAATAATTAACTACCATGTTTATTGTAGTAAAACCATGACAAAAAAACATTTTTGGGCTAAAAAACAACCAACAAAAATTGCAGTAATAAATATTTAATTCCATAAGCTATATTTCTAAACCAACAAAATTGTTAATTTTCTCTTGTATTCAACAACTAATACAAAAATATTAAAAATATAACTTTCTCTATAGATGAAATTCAAAACCATAAAATATTTTGAAAAGCTTAAATCGGGGTGCTCATAACCCATAAATGGTTTGATAATATATTTTTTGAATAAAGAGCAGTTTATGAAACAACACAAATTTTGAAAAAAATAGGAAAATCTTGTAAAAAGAATGAAGGTTTTGCAAGAAAGCACCTCAAAATTATATTTGATGAAAAAAATCTTTAGAGTGTGAGTGAAGAGAGCTTAAAAACTAGTTGATATTAATGCGAGTGTCAAAATTCAAGTCAAATAAATTGGAAAACTAAATCCAAACCCACAAATTAGAAAATATGATGATACCAAGTGATATGGAATAACAAGCTAATGTGAAGCAACAAAATAGACACTAGATTCCACACAAAGAACATTAACCTTTGCAAAATAATATTGCAAACTTGAATTTTCAATATGCACACATAAGGAGAAAAATATAAATATATAGACATAAAATACGCCAAAATTAAATATTTGAAATATCATCTAAATCTTAACATGAAGTGGGAAATAGAAAAGAATAACAATTAGCTATTATGTTTTAACTTCCTAACGACTAGGAAACTAGCATTTGACTTTTACCTTTAATCTTTTACATAGAATAAAAACTAATTAAATAATTAAATAAAAATTAAATCATATGCTATTACCTATACCCTATAAATCCTCATCAGTTTTGATGAATGGGGATTTAACTCTCTATTGGGAGAGACTAAATGGGCTTGACACTTCTATGTCCATTCAGATTATAAAATGGTGGGATAGTAAGCATGTCATGATGCAAGGGTTAGACTTCAAATTTTTAGATTTGCTAGCTCAAGGTATGAGGCTCTCTTTGATGGGGGAAAAGTTTGTAAAGATGAGCGTATTGGGGATGGTGTAATCTCCATTTTTTGAAGCACAATAAATAATTGAAATCATTACATTTGAAACACGCCAGGACTTTGTTAAATCCCTGTTGACATATGGATTTTAGTGTTGTCATTGATGGCAACCTAAGTCATTAATCTGGTCTGCAGTTCAATATTTTTCCATACCGGTAGAAAGAGTAAAGAGCAGAGTATTACCAGAAGTAAGAGTGAAGAACAAGGTATCCAGTTAAAGTTAAGTCTGTTGATCTATATACTTCACCGGATTATCATTTTGTGTTGTGGATCTCAAGGAAGGTTGTTAAGCATCTAGAGTATCTTGTTATCAAGTTTGGTGTTGTTGCATCAATTGGTGTTTGGGTCAAAAGATCCGGTAGGATGATTTTCTGCTTATCAGCTCACAAAGGTCGACTAAGTGAATAAAGTGCGTCGCGGATATTCGAGGTATAATTATTCAAGGTATTTTATGTTTGGAGATTTTGTTTTGGGTCCTCACTATGTTGTGGACAACTTTGATGGGTGCGCATTAAATGTTATTCATGGATTGAGCCGACTATTGGGAAATATTATATTTTGATAAAGCCGAAATGAAGCGATTAAATCCTTGGTAGCAAATATATATAAGAGATCAGTTAATTCATTTTAGTGTGCATTTTCAAAGTGTGTTGAAATATATTGCAAATATCAGAAGGGTTGTAGAGCGATTATGCATAGTTTCACTTGTGCAGAAGAGGATTTTGTGAAGTGAATTAAGGCAGAGTAGAGCGAAGTGCAGAATTAGACAGAAGGTACAAAATCTGATCTATGAACCTAACCAAAACTTTAACTAGGAATTTGTAGATGCTACTTTCTCAGTTCAACCTTTTGATGTAATTCAAATCTTTTGTAAGGCAGTGAGCCTTCCTGATTTTGAGCAGTGAGCTCTAAGCAGTGTGCCTGAATGCATGTGCATTCCCATTTTCTCTATACTTTTAACAAAGTATGAAATTGTGGATTAACCTCCACCGTGGTTTTTCCCCTAACAAGGTTTCCATGTAAAAATTATTGTGTTATGGTGTTATGGTTATTTATTTCATTTTTTTACATCTCTACTTTTGGTTAACTGTTGTAAATGGTTTTAAGATCTGCTTTGCAAAAGTTAATTCTGCAGAACACTTATTCACTCCCCCCTCTCAGTGTTCCTTGAGTCCAAGAATTGGTATCAAAGCCAAGTTCCTCGGAATAAGTTTAAAAGCTTGAGGTTGATCTTGGAAAGCAATGGACTTTGGTGGTCTTCAACAACAACTTTTGGTGGCACTTGATAATCTTGATCAATCTAAAGCCGAAGTCCTGGAATTGAAAGCAAGTCTTAAGGATGTTGAGAAATTCATTTAGTCACTTAAAGATAAAATCAATGAGTCGAGAGAGAAAAGAAAGGAACTTTGCGATCAAATCAAGCAAAAATAAATTAAAAGCATGGAAGATGTTCACCTAAATCAGACCCTGAAGGAAATAACTGAAGAATGTGAAAAGCTTACCAGAGATAATGCTAACCTAAAACTTGAGATGGAATCTATGGTGATGAAGCTAACTAAGGAGATTGAAGGAAGAAAGAAGAATGAGGAGAAACTTTCTTAGTCCTTAAAAGAAAAATCTGATGAATACAACCGACTTAATGGAGGATTCATTCAGCTGGAGATTGAACTACAACAATCTAGAAATAATGAAGAAGAGCTTGAAAAATAGATTGTTATTCTCAGGAATGAACTTACTACTACAAATTAATACAAGGAGAAGTTTAAGATGAATTTTTCTAAGCTTGATGAGCTGACTGAGGGACAAAAGAATGTTAATGACAAGTGAGGTCTTGGATATGAAAAAGGAGAAAGCTCTGGATCTTATCAAAATAATTTCAGCCAAAGAAATCAGATGAACAAAGGTGGAAGGTATCCGGTAAGATAACCCAATGCTAAATTTTTTAATGGATACTGATTTTCTTGCAACAAATTTGGTCATATGGCTACTCAATGTAGAAGTAAAATGAATTCAAGTAGTCCATCATTCTTTGATTGATGTTTTAGTTGCAATAAGTTTGGTCAGAAGCCAATTGAATGTAGAAGTATATTAAATAACTCTGTCAGTAGAAGGAATGTCAAATGTTATACCTATGGAAGATTTGGGCATATTGCTAACCAATGCAGATCTAGAGGAAATCAATGGAATGACTGGTCTAGACAAAAAAATCATGTGTGTTAAATTGCAACAAATATGGCCACATTGCAAGATTTTGCAGAAACACAAACACGAATGAAAGAGGTCTGGTATACAAAGGCAAAAACTCACAGAAAGATGATAAAGGAAAAGGGAACGTGACTGTGGAAGAAATAAGAGATCAGATGAAGAAAACATGGGTGAAGAAGAGTCCCCTCATTGAAGGAAATGAGCTAGCACCAGAATCTGCTTCTGGTAATTCCTCTGAGAATTGATCTTTGACCATTAGGCCTAGGGGGAGTTTTTCAAGAAAATCCTTTGTCCCCCTATCGGTAGTTAGCACTAGAATGTAGGAGATTGTCAATGGTTGTGCTAACAGTTTACATCTCTCACAAAATGATAATGGAAGATCAGGAATTTGACCTGTGCAGACTACTAAAGGATCAACTAATGGAGAACATGCAATTAACAAAGGAGATAGGTTATCCTTTCAGGTTTGGTACTTTGATTACATGTCTTGGGATGTAATATTTGAATTGTTTTCCACTGAAGAACAATGTTGTATGGAAAGAGAATGAACCAGTTTGCAAGCAGATTTATGAACACTAACAATTTGGAAAACTATGATCAAGAATATGCAAGTTTCTTTAGAGGTTTGCTAGAAAATTTTGGATTAGTTTACATTCCCCTATTGGTAAGGGCACCTGAAGTTGGCTCCTCTTCTGGTGAGATGGAGAGAAAGAGGAAAAGATCAAGAGAGACTGATGTTTACACTCCTTCGGCATGTAAGACTCCAACAATTGAAGGGAAAGGTAAATAATAGGTAATCGTGGACATACTAGATGTGGAATCGGATAAGGAAATTAAGGACACCCTAAGGGAAGAATTGGAATTAGCTGAACTAGATAAAGAAAAGGCAGAAGGAAGTGAAGAAGAAGGTGATTTATCCAAGGAAAAGATACTGCAGCTTATTCATGAGAAAGATGGGATGGAGAAAATTGCAAGCATATGGTCTTTCAGACCCTCTTATGAGAAGGATATAACTTTGAACACACTAAGTGCTTATTTTGTGCTCAATCATATCAAATTGGAGAGTTTGCATAATTTTCTACCTAAAGAGATGATCAAATGCATTAAGGAAATCATGGACTCTAAGTCTCAAATCAAGAAAGAAGAAATAATTCTACACTTGAAGGAGCAATTCAGGCTATCACTTACCAAGTTGAAAAGGAAATGAATGAACTAAGGCAATGCTTAAGTAAAAAAAACATCTATAACTATTGCATTCGTTGGCCTCATGCAGTTGGGAAATACAAAGAAAAGTTGGAGAAAATTGAAACAAAGTTAAATAGGATTGGACAAAGTTTTGATATGTTTTGGGATCAGGATGGTGCAATCAAGAAAAGGATTCAAGAGTTACAGTTCGAGCATACAAAATTTCAATTCACCAGAAACAAGCTTGTGGACACTTTTTGGAAAGTAAAGGACTTAACCAAATGCATACTGGAGTAGTTAATTGAGATTCTGAGGAAAGGAGAGAAATTAGAGGATGCAATCATAATATTGGAATCCCTCATCAATATTATCAAATGAACATTTGAAAACAAAAACATGATCATAATCATTGGGATTGCAGTAGAAGCTTGGAAGAAGTTTCTTCCAGAGATGAAAGAAAAACACAAGATGATCTTCTGACTCAAGTAGCAGTTGTTCTCTTTCAAAATTTTGAATCAATTTTGAATCAACAAGTTTTTGGTCATATTTCAAAGAAGGAGATTGAATTCATGTTTTTCATTGATGTCAAAGGGGGAGAGAGAGCAGTGAAAAATGCTTTATTAATTTCAGGGGGAGCTATGTTTTGAAGTTTTGAAGTTTGGCAGTGTACTCATATTGATTTTGACACTTAGTCATTTTTCACTGTGTTGCCATCAATGCCAAAGGGGGAGATTGTTGGCATATGGATTTCAGTTTTTTCATTGATGGTAACCTAATTCATTAATCTGGTCCGTAGTTCAATATTTATCCATACCGACAGAAAGAGTAAAGAGCAGAGTATTACCGGAAGTAATCTAGTGAAGAACAAGGTATCCAGTTAAAGTTAAGCCTGTTGATTTGTATACTTCATTGGATTATCATTTTTTTTTTTGTGGATCTCAAGGAAGGTTGTTAAGAATATGGATTATATTATTATCAAGTTTTGTGTCATTGCATCAATCGGTGTTTGGGTCAAAAGATCTGGTAGGATGATTTTTTGCTTATCAACTCATGAAGGGCAACTAAGTGAATAAAGTGCACCGTGGATATTTGAGGTATAATTATTCAAGGTATTTTATGTTTGGAGATTTTATTTTTGGTCCTCACTATGTTGTGGCCGAATTTCATGGGTGCGCATTAAATGTTATTCATGGATTGAGCCAACTATTGGGAAATATCTTATATTTTGATAAAGCCAACATGAAGCAATTAAATCCTTTGTAGTGGATATATATAAGAGATCAATTAATTTATTTTGGTGTGTGTGTTCGAAGTTTTTTGAAATATATTGTGAATATCAGAAGGGTTGCAGAGCGATTGTGCACGGTTTCACTTATGCAGAAGAGGATTTTGTGAAGCGAATTAAGGCAAAGCATAGCGAAGTGAAGAATCAAATAGAAGGTATAGAATCTGATCTATGAGCCTAACCAGAATTGTAACCAGGCATTTTTAGATGCTACTTTCTCAATTCAACCTTTTGATGTAATCCAAATATTTTGTAAGGCAGTGAGCCTTCTTGATTTTGAGTATTGAGCTCTAGGCAGTGTGCCTGAATGCATGTGCATTCCCATTTTCTCTATACTTTTAACAGAGTATGAAATTGTGGATTAACCTCCACCATGGTTTTTCCCC
Source organism: Sequoiadendron giganteum (assembly GCA_007115665.2). Taxonomy (NCBI): domain Eukaryota; kingdom Viridiplantae; phylum Streptophyta; class Pinopsida; order Cupressales; family Cupressaceae; genus Sequoiadendron; species Sequoiadendron giganteum. The sequence continues at coordinate 595,657,373 of CM021109.1, forward strand.
TAACAGGGTTTCCACTTAAAAATTATAGTGTTATGGTGTTATGGTTATTTGTTTCATGTGTTTGCATCTCTAATTTTGGTTAGCTATTGTAAATGGTTTTAAGATCTTCTTTGCAAAAGTTAATTCTGTAGAACACTGATTCACCCCCCCTCTCAGTGTTCCTTGAGACCAACAAGCCCTTGTGAGATGAGGTTGTTCTTTGTATCATAATGTACATAAATTTGGAAGGAAGATTTAAGTCTATGTATCACCCTCTTGAATCACTTAAGGCATAAAAAATTGGTCTCCCCATTTTAATCATTATCTTCCTTAGAGAATTAAATCAAGGACTATAAGTGTACCTTGGAGATGATACCCCTCCATCAAGGGCTAATTTTACTTTTAGTGAACTTCACTAGAGCTAAGAATCCCAAGGTTCACCATTAGGGTCTTAAAGTAAAGAGGCGAAGATGAAAAGAATGAAATGATAATTTGAATCTACTTCCGGGAATTATAAAGAAACCTCAAAGGATAGGGAGGAGGTTCCTACCATAGATTTATACAGTGAGGAATCTCTTTCTAAGGAGAGTAGTTCAAGATTACAAGATGACAGGGTGGTGGGGTCACTGTAGGAAAATTGAGAGCTTAAGGGAGGGTAAAAGTAAGAAATGAGGCCCCATCAAGGGTAACTTCAAGTTCTTAGAGATTTAATTAATAATTATAAGGAGAGTAAAAGAGAGGAGACCTCATCAAAGGTCAGGCCCATCTCCCTAGGGATATATGTGAAAATGTTAAGAAAGGCATCAATATTAAAGGAAAAACTAAGCATTTGGAGGGTCCATATATTTAGGGAAAAGGGAAAGCTAAGGATTTCATAGAATTGGTTGTTGGTGTACCCTTTCCTAGTATCCTTGATCCTTTCCCACCCTTCCTCATTACATGAATTTTCTAATATGGTAAACCATGTGATCTAAAATGAAGACCCTACAAAATGATTTTGAGGCAAAACATAGCCTCATCAAATGGTATTATGTTAAAATTAATGAATCAACATTAATTTTCCAAGGATGGAGAAGAAATCAGGTGGGAAAACTCAAATTCAACAAAAGTAAGATGTTAAAATCCTCCAAAACTAGGAATCCATCCATTAAGTTAACAAAGTAGGCAATGACTATAGTGAGAAAAAGGTTAAAATTGAAACCTTTGGTGAAGAGTTAAAAAAGGGCCAAGATAATCGCAATAAAAAGTGTCCCAACTTTAGGTTTTAGCTATTGGTCACTTAAATCATTGCCACATTTTTGCTACCTAACAAAACCTCTAGATAGCAAACATCAATGAAAAGTGCACTTTGTGTTTTATAACTAGTTTTTGCCTCTAAAGCACATCATTTTTTATTTTGTCCTTTTTGAAAGATAAATGAAAAAAAAATTAGGCTACTCTTCTATTCACCATTATTTCATGCTAATATGTTATTTCTTCCCCAATCAATCCTTTAATATAATCACTATTTAATCTTGATCAAGCTTGTGGTCATCATCTAAATTTGCAAAAGGTGTTAGTATAAAAGACCAAAAATAACATAGACTAACATGACAAGACACTAAAACATGATTGTTTAAATTGATGAAAAGACAAGTTTTTAATCTTCAAACTTGACAAAATACAAAAAATTCATATAAGCACAACAAAAGTCGAGCAAGTAAAATTATATCTTAAGGAAAAGATGATGGAATTATTTCATCTATTGAGTTCCTAATTTTTTGGGGCCCAAAAGCCCCCTAATTTGAGAGATGTGATACAAAATGTAAATATGTTAGTAAAGTTGGTGAATATTGTCATTTCTCCATAAAATACTAACATTAGACTAATTTACCTCAGACATAGATCCAATAAAAGTTTTAGAGATCTCATAATGATAATATAGGGGTAGTAAATCACATGGGTAATCCAAACACTCAAGAGATTAGGAACATGATTTAGAAAAACGAGCATTAGTAATAATTTTTACCCCAATTGAAAATGATATAATTTCAATGGAATAGATAATATGGTTTCATCCCTAGTTGAAATCATCCTAAATAAATAAATAAAGCTAAAAACTGCAAACAAACAAGTTTGAGTAATTGAAATTTTGACTTTTGATGTTCAAAGGCATTTGGTCTTCCTTCTAAAGCTCTCTTCTATCTCTTTAACTATATTAAACCTCATGGGACATGTTAAAGGTGTTCCTTTCAATTGTTGTTAACTCTAATTATACTTAGTCAAATTATTCAAGTAGTCTTATGAATATTGGAACATAATTGGGAAGGTTAAAGATAAATAACATTCTTTTATAATTATTTGGGCATCCTTTTAAGTTATAAGATGTCCATGAAAACCTCAAGAAGGTAGCAAGCCTTTGGAAACCAATAAAGAAAGTGTTATGAACAAAACTATCATTATTTAATAGTTTCCTCCAAATTTTGGTTTCTTTGGTTCATAAGCTATGTATATTTTGTTTTGTTTCTCATCTTGCTCTCTATTTTATTGATAACCTTCTTTGTGATTTTTTTCACTTAACACCAAAAAATTGAAAAAACCAAGATTGTTCTATGTATGTTCTACATTAGGAGCAACAACTTAAACAATTAAATAGTAATTGGAATAGATAAATTATTTTGGAAGTAGAAGAATATCTACACTATTTTCAAAACAAATAGAGTGCACTATAATAGAATAAAATTTATTGTTGCTAACACACATTACTTGTATCTCTACAAGGCCACAATAATAAAGTTTGTATATTTGTTCGCAATGTTGTTTTGGGATCAAATAGGTGATACAATTAGGTTCAAACATTTCAAATCTCTATACTAGAACCATCATCAAAGAAAAAATTAAAGCCAAAATTTTATGTTGAGAAAGATGTCTCAACCTTGAATCCAATTCTTAAGAACTGAAACATAGAAAAAGGTGATCCTAAGTCTAATGCAAAGAACCTAGGATCAATTCCCTTTTCTAGGGAATAATTAGGATACAAATCAACAAGGTGATTAGAATGACTTTCAACCTTGTAGGTGAGCCAATCAGACCTAGATCTGCATCTTTTTGGGTGTTGTATATGAATTGGAATTGATTTTCCTTGATTAACCTAATTAGAATATGTACCCTAATATGAAAATGAAAGATTCTAACAATCAAGACACTATAACAAAAAATTGCAAGAAAATATAAGAAGGGCAGAGCTCTGTGTACCTATCCTATAAATTTGGAGACACTCTGAATAGGAGGACAGAGCTACCCAAGGGCGTATATGTCCTTGTAGGAATATTTTGGATCTATTTTTGTAGTCCTCTAATGTCGGATTCGAGCTTCTCGATTTCTCCTACAAATTTGTTGGATCACTGTTGAATAATTTTGTAAGTTAGTTTCCATGGCTTGTCAAGGTGTACGGTTTTGAATGCAACAATGGAAATTGAATCTTCAAGCTTCCTTCAATCTCCTCAAAACTTGAAACCTACACATTCAAAGAGAGAGGAAATGTTGTGCCAATTAGGTACTTTCCTTATTCAAACCCCGTGTTAGTGTTTCCACTTCCATAATGGCAATGCCAATGATAGGAAAGATAAATGATAGAAAGGAATGATGAATCAACAAAGTGCTACAACTCCCCACCCTTAAATGGCTTCCTTGAAGGATTGAAATCATGCACATCACTTCAAGGTCTTGGATCTTTCTTGCTTGATTTTCTTGGATTGATTGGAGACCTACAAAAGGGTTAGCCTTCCAAAATAGTGATAACATGAGCATGCATAAACTCACATAGGATTTGACATGATGTTTGGATCTTGAATTTCTGTAATAGTGTTCACAAATGTTATTCTTGACTTGCTTGATAATACTCTTGATATTCACTTGTTGCTAGATCTCTTGTTAATGTTAGATATCTTCACTTAGTTTTTAAAATGATGCAATAACTAGGTATTTATAGGCATTTATTCAATTTCTCACAAATTAGATCCTAATAGACGATATTTACAACTTGAATTGGAAATGATAAAATGTTGACACCAACATATTCAAATTTGGGACTAGTCATAATAGGGGGACGTTTCTGCCATAAGGCATCTTTGTCCTTTCCCTATTTTTTGAAAAATAAGGTGTTGAGGGAAAAGTATCAAATTAATGAATTTGTTTGATGCTTGCAATTTATTGAAAAACGGTAAAATAAGCCTCATAATGCATAGTTTAGGAAATTAGGGGTTTGATAAGGTCCAATAATTTAAGAGGGAGAAAAACATAGTGTGAAATTATCAAGGGTGACAATTTTTTATGCTACATTTAGCCCTCACTTTAGTGAGAGTATGAATTTACACTCAGACTCACACTAAAGTAGAAAATCCATGTCAAGAGGGGTTTGGTTTTCCAAATGTTGAAGAGATGGGATGACTAAGGATCAAAGGGGTATGAACAAGCCCCCAGGATCTAAGATCTCATGGAAAACCAACATGAGCACAAAGTAATGCACATGTATGTAATGTAACAAGACAACATACACAAACATACATGTCGAAAAACATGAAGCATACATAATGAAAACATATGACATAACATAACATATAGATAGAAACAAAATGAACACAAACACGATGAAAAAATAAAGAAAACACACAAAAGACACACAATCAAAACACAAGGTTAGTACTATAGGGATTCAAGTCAATAAGGCAAAGAGACCTCGGTCTTAAACTGTATCAAATACAAAACATCATCCATCGAATAAAGGAATGATCCCATGAGGACTAGCAAGTTGTGCTATGCCAAATCACTCATGAGCCACATGGATCTACTGGCTAGCAAGCTGCATTATGCTAGGTTTCCATACAAATGTGTTCATTACTCATACAATAGCAAAGTCCAATATTTTCTAGGTGAATCACAAATTGAAGGCAACACAAGGTCTAGTGAAGTTCAATATTTACTAGGTGAGACCCAAAGACAAAGTAGAAAAATGAGAAACACATAAGATCTAGTGAAGTCTGTTATTCACTAGGTGTGTACCCAAGACAAAGTAGCAAAATGAGAAACACACAAGGTCTAGTGAAGTCTTGATGAGAAATAAATAGGTTCAATACTGATTGTTGGGAAATTTAATCTCTATCCAAAACTGACTTCAATGGATGAGATACAAGGCTTGGACTACAACATCATTAAAAAATAAAAATTATATGAAAATCTAAAAATTAAGTTGTCTTAATATGGAAATACCATGATTAGATCCATCCTCTTTATGATGCCAAAAATCAGCCAACATAACATGCTTATAAACACTACCTTATGTGAACTTATAACAACAATAAATAAAGAATATCATCAGCATAAGATAGCAGCAATGAAGCATAAATCAGAAAACACAATATCATCATATAACACAGGATTTACATGGAGAAAACCTTGTGGGAAAAAAATCCACCAAGAAGAGAGGCCAAGTATGCATTATCATAAAATAAATGAGATTACAATACAACCACTTCCATTCTCCTCTTTGTGTCCAACATGGTAGTACCTTTGTACCTATGAAGAACCTCCTTATGCCTCCACCTGTCCTTGTTCCTATAGAGTAACACTACATTCAATTGTTCCTCTTTAATTCTACATCCAATAGGTTGAATTTATAGACTTTTGAAGGCATTTAATGCACCAAACATGGCACCCAAAGATGACCCTTCATTCTAAACATCCCCAACCTTTGGATTACCTCCTTTGAATGTGAAAGCACACTGGTTTTTGATCCAATAGTTTCCCTCCAACTTGGGTGCCTAATCATGAGAGATAAACATTACATTAAATGTAATAAATGATGGAAAACCAAGTGACCAATGATAACAAGATTCCACAATCCATATTGATAGTTTCTTAACATATTTCTAGATTCGAGTGTGTGATTATTTTTGCATCAACATTTCTTATTCTCTTTATTTTCTTAATGTCTTGATTCTTGTGCCAACCCCTTTTCTCTCCTCACTCTTTCAAAACTTTTTATGCATTGTTGAGTTTGAAACTACTCATTTTTTACTCCTTATGCTCTCTTCTTCATTTTGATGTTGGGTCACATAGTGTAATCTGAAATATTGATGCAAAAATAATCACACAATCGAATCCAAAAAAACGTTAAGCAAAACCAAGTGATAGATGTTGCCTCTATCCAAAAACCCACTCAAAGAATCCCATTAGTAACTTATTTATAATTCAATTTATCTTTTATTATCCCATTCTAGGCATCCACATGCGGGGAAAACAATATTAAATATTTATATCCATAACCCACTTTTATCGTTGCTAGTGGACCCATCACCCCTTATGAGTATATTATAAACAACGGTAATAATTAATATTACAAAATATTTTTCCAAATCACCCTAAGTTCCTAGGGAAACTTTCCAAGGATGTTGGGACCATGGCATATGACATAAGATTTACAAGGTTTATGGAACCTTAATCCTAACATTCTCCCACTTGGCATTTGTTATCCTTGAATCTAGTTGCACCAGATTCACGGGATAACCCCCTACGAAACTTGTTTGTTTCATAGTTTTGTGTACTTCAAGCATGCAAAATGAGGCAATTCTCAAATCACCTCGACGTGTAGTCCAAAACCTCAAACATTCCATTTGAGCATTCCCCCACATTCATCTTTTGAAGAGCTTTGAAACAAGTATCTTCATCAACTCTCAACCTTTGAGAGTTAGTTAAATTGTGATTCATGTCGAAGTGCTGATTTTCAGCGCTCCTACATGAGCCTTAAGTTAGAAATTTCAACTCCAAGTGTTGGAGCACTAAAAATCAATGCTCCTACACTTGGTCACTCTGCCAAAATGCACGAGTGGTGAAAATCACTGCTTGTGCACTTTTTAGTTTTTCAACTCTACTTTATGCACAAGCAATGATTTTCACCACTCGTGCATCCTTTTCATCACTTAGTACATCGTCATTAATGCAAACATGGAGTTCACTAAATGACTTAATAAATTCATTTTAGGTTAATTTGTTTTCATTGATAGTTCATTTGCTCTTCCTCTTCGCCTGGTATTTCACCATTGCCATAGAAGACTCGAGTTTGAAGATTTTTTGTGATCTCGACTGGGGTTTTCGATGTTTCACATTTTTTATACCAAGTATGTTCTTATTCCTCTTCTTCATCATCGTCTATCATCACCTTTTTCTTTCAAAATTCTTTCTTCTTTCGTTGTGTTATCTCTGTTAGGGTTGTTGATTTTTTTTTTTTTGATGTCTTTGCCTTAAACATTGTTTTTCCCATCACTTCTTCATCACCATGATTTCCCCTTCGTCTCAAAGCGGCCGAGTTTCTTTTGATGCAATGAATGAACCCTTTGCACCATTTCATATTTCATTCCTCACAATGTTCAAGCATAATTTCATACTGCTTGAACATTGTTTCCTGTTTTCTTATTTGAGGGAGCGGTGAAAATGTCCACCACGACATCCAAGTTTTTTCCTAAATCCCAGATGTAGTAGCGGTGAAAATCATTGCTCCTACATGGATTATCACTCCCCAAAGATTCTCAAGTGGTAATAAACCTTGCTTCCACATTTAACCCGCTTAATGATAAAGCATGTATTCGAGCACTAAAAATCAGCGCCCGAGCATAAACCAAATGTTGAAGGATGAACAAGATAAAGTGCTGAAAAAGAGCGCTTGTACATTTGCTTGCCAAGATTGAGGACATGTTGAAGTGCTAAAATTCAAGACCCGAGCATAAAACTTGACCTTTCCATACATACACTAGCACTAATTTTTAGCACTTATACACTTGTTATCCTCGCCACATGCTAAACATGTAGGAGCACTGATTTTCAGCGCCCCTACATTCAAATCACTATCCCAAGTGTAGGAGCGTTGATTTTTAGTGCTCCTACATAAAAACCTATTTTTTCTTCTAACAAAATCACTCCGCTTGCGCTTTGAACCTCGCTTCTTCGCCCATTCTCCATTTTTCACGCAAAATAGCTCGTTCATAGTTGCTCCAACTTGATCGATCACTTCACACTTTTCAACGCTGAATTTTATCCTAACATCTATTGATTCACTATTCTTCTAGTTCCTCTCAAGATCTTGTTAGGTGATCCGAGAAGGTGATATCCCTTGATCCTATTGTTTCTAGATGACAGCAAAGAAGCCTCCATTGTCTTCTAGCAAAGAGGGAAAAATGAAATACGAATATCAGGGTGTCTTTCTGCCTACCGTGGTGATCTCGAAGGTGGATGAAATTAAAGATACTAAAATTGGTCATCAAGACCTTGAAGATTTTGTGAAAATAATTGAGAAAAATCCCTTAAGAAGACAACTTGAGAGCTATTGTCCATAGCAATTTGCACTTGGTATCCACATTCTCAACTTCTGCTCATAATGAAGTTTGTTCTCCAGGTTGCATCTTACTACATGAGAGATAACAAAAGTGTAATAGATTCCTCAGGGCAAGTCATGATGATACTAGATCCTGAATTCTTTGATATTGTTTTTCGGGTTCCTCACATGAAACAATATAAAAAGATCTCAATGCAACAGGCACATGAGGTTTTTGATCAAGATCCAACTAAGGCTAAAAATTTGATTAACATCCAATGGATGAAAACACCTAGGCCTACTATCTCAAGATGGCCAAAGTGGCTTCCTAGGAGTGATTTCAAGGAAGATGTCAGGGATATGATTACTCTCCTTAGCAGGGTTAAAGGGTTGCCTGAGTCATCCCATTTTCAAGAATGGATGTATGAATATATTTGGATCATCAGGAGAAAGAAACCTCATATTCATTGGGGGACTCAAATCAGTGATGAAATTCATGGGCAATTGATAAATGTGCTAACCACTCTGAAGTTCTACATGACTTCTTATTTGGTGTATGCTGCCACAATAATGAGGCAATTTCTAGGACTATCTACAAAGGGAAACAAACACTCTGTACCTATGTATGAGTATTTTTATTAGTTGAAATTAAGAGAAAGTCTTCATCATTTTAGGAGGGTCATAGATGTGTTATTTGCACCCCTGTTGTTCAATTTTGATCCAACTCTTGAAAAGAAGAGAGTGTCAAAAGATGCATGCAAAGTGGTTAGTAAAGTTGGGTGTATCGTTTTGCAATTTCCAACTTTCACCTATATCAAAGTGGGTTGCTATTCTGGGTGTTCGTACATGTTGCCTAGATATCCCTCAGATAAGTGGATACTCATGGAGCTATGTAGACAACTGATCTTAGTCCATAAGGAATGCATGAGAATTCACAAACCGGGTTTCAAATTTCCACTAACGATTGGGAGGTACACTATTTAGTGTACAAAAGGAAAAGTTAGTCTATGCAGAAATGCAAGTCATAACTATCAGAACATACAAATATATATTTGACTTTTTCTACCGAGATGTGAAGAGGAAACTAAAGAAATATCACCGGCATGTCTATCACTTTGAAGGAATATGGGTGGATTGCAGGGATGAAGAAGACATCCACAAAATGGACTTTTACAGGCTAACAGTGGAGAGAATCGGAGAGTTGGGTGTAGCTGATCTACCAGAGGATTTTCAAGATCCTGGTGACATCCTAAACTCCGCTTATAATGAAGATGAGATTGCTAAGAGGCCCTTACCTCTGATTCAATGGTCTAAAAAGGAAAGTATTTCTATCAGGGAAAGGATTGCTCCCATCTTGCATAACAAAGCAGAATGGCTGCATAAACATGGTTTCTAATTGAAAGCTTTCAAGACTAAATCAGAAGGAGAAGCACTAGGAGAAGAAACCAATCAACGGAAAGAACTCTGCACAAAGAAAAAACAAGTGGCTACTCCCTCTTCTTCCCAAGGAGGTCCTAGAATCAAGTTAACCATTGTTAAGAAAGTTACACATACTGTTGAAGAATAGGAGACAACAAAATATGAACCTACACATGTAGAAGGAAAATAGCTTGCTTTTGAGGAACAAACTTCCAAAGAAGAAGAAGGAAACAAAAGTGAAGAGTTTGAAGAAGAAGATTCTACTGAAGAAGAAGATTTTGTAGAAGAAGAGGAGTCTGAAAAAGATGAAGGAGAAAAGGAAGGTAATGAGGAAGAACTTAGGCATGACAATGAACAGTCTCTATCTCCACATGAAAATGTTGTTGAAGATCTTCCCCGAATGTCTTCGCCTGTTACATCAAATGTTCCTCATACACCTCTCCTAACACTCCTCCACCTCCTCTTCCTACTTCACCTCCTCCCATATCTACCATACATGCAGTGGACGTTTCTCTACCCCCTGCAGCATCAACCATCCTTGCCACTCCTCCTACAGTTTCAAACCTACAAACTTTTAATGTCTTGTCAAGCTCTCCCTCATCCATCCCAAGTTTTCCATCTCCATCTTTTAATATTTTATCTGAAGCTAAAATCGGCAGATTTATGAATGAGTCTTTGTAGAGCCAACTTGGTATGCAGTCTACTAGAGCAATCATGATAGATACTGCCTTGATTGTTACAATACCAATCATATCTACAGAAGTAGTTGTGACAAAAGAGTTGACGATGATTCAAGAAGCATATACTTCCTCCCTTCCTCCTTGGTTGATCTATCAAGTATCGAAGCGAAAGAAACAAATGATCTCCCCAGAAGAGCTTGATCTTGAAGAGATAGCTCCTCCAAAAGCCAAGGGGAAGAAAAAGGAAAAATTTCATTCAAGGCTTCATGTTGACAAAATTGGTCATAAGTTTGTAGAGATTGGTCTACCCCCACAATAAGAAGGTGATGTTAACATGGAAGACTACACAGTCACAAGATTCCTGCTCAGTAAAGTGACAAATGAAAGTGCAAAGGCAGATGCACAAGTGGTCCTAGATGCATTAGCAAGAAGGCTTGACAAGATGGAACAAGCTCGAAATATGTACAAGGAGAAGGTCGAGCATTATGCAGTTGTTTTGAGGAAACTAGCGGGCTCTTCAGGAAATGTACAACTTATGGCTATGGTAAGCATTGAGGAACCAACAGTGAAAAAGGTAGAGAAGTTTGCCTTCAAGGGTAAGGTGTTGTATGATTTCATTTATGAAATGATAGAACATGGTTCACAAATTATAACTAATGTGGATGAGAAGGCCACTCAGATAGCCAAGATAAAATCAGAGCTTGATAAAGAAGAAAGCATACTTTCCCAAGAGAAAAAATAAATGGAAAAATGCCTCTCATTCTGGTCACAAATGAAAGAGGAAAAGCTAAGTAAGTTGGTGGAAGTTGGAGTAATTCCTGACAAAGAGAAAAATGTGGAGGTAAGAGAATCCCTCAAGCATCACATTCAAGTGATCAAGTCTCGTATTGAAGATATCCACCAAGTACAAGGAGATTTCAAAGTACATCGTGATATCCTAGAAAATGGAATAAAGGGGTTACTAGGTAAGCTCCTTGATGAAGATCATATTTTCCTCCTGGCTAGTGAACTTTCACAAATCTACAAGGAAGCCTTTATGAAGCAAGTAGAGGATGCAAACTTTTCAAAGACCTCCATGCATGCAATTTGTGACATACGACTTTCTCTTGATAATATCAAGACGCACCTTGATAGATGCAAGAATATTCACTCATCTGCCAAAAGATTAATCACTAGAGTTCACACCATTGTGGATTACACTGTTGGTCTAGATGAGGCATTCTTTCTGGAGACAAAGAAGAGATATGAAAACTTATGTGCCCAATGCAAGGAACCATGAAGACTTCTTTTCATCTCCAGTGTTAGATAGTTTTTTGCTTTCATTTACGCATTTTGTAAATAGTTCTCGACATCTTACATGAATTTTTCCAAGATGTAATTATATGTAAAAATAGAGATGTTTTCCTAAAAAGATGGATGACATTTTTGAATAAGTCAACTAGTTAGTTAGGTCATATTTTCCTAGATTTTCTCCTAGATTAGCTCGTCTAATTTTCCTTTTTTTTTCTCCTCTCCCATCTATAAATAAGAGAAGATCCTATTGTAATATTTTATCTTTAATCTTTTACAATGATGTGTTGCCCCTTTGAGAAGAAAATACATGAAACTTTGTGTTCATCTTTGTGTATCTATTTTGATCAATAAAGAAGAAATTTGCATACCAAAATTTGTGTTGGAATCAATTATCTTTTGGATTTGATTGAGATTGGCAGCAATTAGTGACTGAGATCTAAAGGGATTTAAGAAAATCCGTGTAAACTTTGTGTTACACTCTTTATTCGAATTTATGTTATTTGATTGAATTCTATTGGTGAACTCTCTACAAGACTTTGTGCTTGTATTTATTCATGCTATTCGTGGATATATCATGGAGTATCTAGAAGACTTTGTGCTTCTAATACAATGTTGGTTATATATCTCAAAGGATTCATTAGTGAAAGCTACAAAACTACTTTGTGCCTTCGTGAGTTTTCTTGTTTAATCATTTATCGTTATTATGCTGGTATTCCTAGTCTTTTCTTTGACAAGATAAGAATATCAGAATTAGTGCTTTTTTTTTAGTTTGAAGTTATATTGAATCAATAACTCAAAACCGTGAAGCATTGTAAAACATATTCTCTGAAAAAAGAGAGAATTATGAATGTGACACACCCCCATCTCTTAATTGTAGTGTACATCATTGTGAATACTTAATTATTTTTACTTAGTTTCAATAAGCAGTAAGAAGGGCACCTCCCCTTTAAGAGGAGAGATTGTATCTCACACAACTATGGTTGAAAGCAAGTTTTGTAATCTGTTGAAGGGATAACATAGTTTTCACCCAACAACATTATAAATTCACTCATAGAAATCACAAACAAGGGAAAAGGATCCCTTAGCCAAACACGTACCATTTGAATCTTCACCATGCTCTCATGATCCAACAAGATACCTACAAAATCAACCATGATAACCACCATGAAGCAAAAAACTCCTTCACATCCTCCAACATGCCACCTATGGAAGAAAAATGAACATGCCAAGGTGAAACATATCAACTGTCATTGAAACCTGTACCAATCTTTACATGAACATAAGCATCAAATTCAAAGGCTCCAAGTAGCTGCCCATACTCATACTACTTGGAATAACAACCACAACAAATTAAAACTCATCCAAGCTAACCATACCTCAAACCAAGGTATGCCAAACATAGATAAAACTTCATGCCATCAACATATCAACCCAAAAAATTGTAATCAAGTCTTTGTATATCCATTCTCCTATCTCAATGAAACATACCAATGTACAAATGACCATAGATAAATCCAACTAATAAGTTTGCATAAACACTTAAATAATCTCATCGATATAGACAATCCACATCTGATTCATTCCACTACAAGAAAATGGGTAGCTAATCCATAACCTGCATAACTCGTAGATCCAAATCTAATGAAACATGTAAACTCATCATCACATTAGTAACTAGAAAAACAAGATATCATAGAGGATAACTAGATATATATCCAGAAACTCCCATTGCATGAGTAATTTCAAATATGAAAATAGATTAAGGCATATCAAGTCTATCAATGGTACTTCACATAAAGGATGTGGCTAATTCCTCTATTACATAGTGTCAAGGAAACATACACTGATAAGAAAATCCTACAAAAAATATGCTGCAATATCTCTCTCACCATTAGTCTCCATATCTCTCCCAAGTCCTTCACACTCAACCATGTGAAACCAAAGATCCAGGAAGAAAACCATGACCAAAGAGAGAACCTACAAATTAAACCATATCCTTGTTCCACACTAACATGTACCAAGCCATGTAATGTAAGATCTCCTTCACAATTCCAAAGCTGAAAGGATATCAACATCTAACATTCAAATAAAATGAAAACATGGCAGTAGTAGATGTAAACCTCTCATACCGAAAGAAGATCAAACCGCAACAAAGGGAATATGTCCAAATCCATAAACAATTTACTGTACCTCTCCAAATAAGTCTTCAAAACTAAATCCATATCTCAAGACCAAAACAAGGAGAACAAAAAAAATCCATATAACGATGCATGTTCTTCTGAACAAGTCTTTAGAATGCTTATTGTTGATGTCAAAAATTGGCAAGGCAACAACCTTTATGGGAAACTCAGTTAAAGGGGGGACCTATTGCGCTAAATTGAGTGACCTTCGGGTTTGTAAAGAAGCCGACTTCTTCTATAATTTGGGGGTTGAAAAGGGTAGAGGGAATCAAATATAAAATATAATATAATCTAAGGAAATGCACCAAGAAGTAGATATGGGAACAATAAACCTATCTGTGAAATATGATTTAAGGGTCGTTCAACAATCTACTATGTTCCAGAACAACAAAAATCAAAATGGGAATCTGAACAACTTATTCAATGACATAAAATAACTTCTATACATCTACTAAAAAGAAGATTCAAAGACATGGTCTTAATCAACAAGCTTATATTGAAATTATAGAAGTTTGCGAACAAATTACTCAATACAATAATGGCATAGTATACAACTTTATCAAATAGTCAAGAAACAGAAAGGCCGAACAATGGCACAGTCTGCGAATCTTATGCAATAATCTAAAAAAATATAGAGGCTTGGTGTCTTTCCACAAATTTTCTTGTAAGTTCTGAACCCATTCTTTGAAAGAAGTAGTATTTATAGGGAAAAATCGCATCGTCTGGCAGGTCGATAAACAAAAAATGTTCCTCAATGATGCACACAATAATGATTTTCCTAGGCCATTAGAAGACGTGGAAATAGAAGAAGACACGATCCATGCATGTAATCACTCTTGGAACAGATGCATCCCATGTGAATGATGGCAGTGGTACTGGTATTGAAGCATCAACTCTTCAGCAAACATGTGTCACTCACTCATGAAGGTCGTTAGAAGACATGGAAATCCTAGTGAAACTGTTTCTTTCTCCCTACTCTTGCATGATGAAGTCTTCAGAAGATCCATGTGGAAATAGGTTGGGGCCTATGTTTCATTCCTCCTTTTTGATTAAAACTTGCATAGTGAAGACACATGGAGGTTTTCCCTACAAACGGCGCTGCTGGTGGGGGTCGCCAAGGAGTGTATGCAAACTGATGCTACATGGCACATAGATGAGACTTGATAGGGAAGCAAAGGGAAATATCCTTGAAGCATGTGCGGTGTAGACACATGGAAGCATGGTGGGAGCCATTAGAAAAGTGAAGGAAGAAATCTCTACGAAGAGCGTCTGGAAGACACGTGGCAGCAGTCGGATGAAGCTTTTGCAAAAGGAGCCTGATGATGTTCAACAAAAGGGGCGTGGGCCAATACTTTAGCAAATATAAAAATCAGCTGAAGCGAGCTTGGGGAAATTTATATTCATAGCTTTTGGAAACAACTAGGGGCGTTTCACCTGTAGAATGAGGAACCCAAAAAATTTTGGTTCGTAGACCAGAGTCTTATCCATTAAGTGACACAATTAGAGCTTGGAGAGAGTGGTCTGTAGAGGCATCCATTTGGCCTCAAATGGAGTCGATATGTTGTGCATATTTTCTTGTGCTCCATGTAAATCGGTCATTTCTTTGTATGGTAGCATCATGGATAGACCGGCCCAGGACTCAAGTTGAAAAAGTAGTCGCGCTATTGGATGGGTGATGCCCTCAATATCTTCTGCAGTAATGGGCTGACTGAAGCTCTAAAAAGTGGATGTGTCCTGCTGCTTCTCTTCAATCTTCACCGCAATATGCTCCGCCGTGGCCACCAATTCATCTGGAAGAAATGGGGAAGGTAAGCCCATCCGAGTTAGCTGGGAGAACTTTGCTCGCATACCACTCATGGTTCATTCCACTATTGTAGTGCACTCGCTGGCATTGAGGATAGTTGTGTGGCAATGGATAAACTTGTTAGCTATTTGGCAATGGCCTTTCGGTCTCTAATCCTTGTATTTTCTAGATCTTCATCCAAGACCATGTATAGCCTATCCAACAACCTTTTGGCCTCAATGACCCTCTCTATGATGGATTGCAGGAAATGCTCAATCATTTCGTGAACCTCCCTACCGAAAATTGTTGCCTCTGCCATGAATTGGAGTGTCGGTTGGAGGGTCAGGTAGAAGACCTTAACCTTTTCCCAGTATGAAACATATAGCCACTGGGCTACTTGAAGGAGTTCTTACTGGGTGACAAGAGGTTGGGAAAATCTCTTCAAAAGGCCAATTTCTACATCCCTCAATCCCATATTATGTGCTAGCTCTACAATCTTCTAGTCTGTTGCAGTTAGTTGTCCCTACATGACTCTTGATTCTACGCTCGTTCCCTCTATCGGACATTGAAGTCCACATCCTTTTGCTACATCTATTGTTCTAGTTGAGCGTGTTGGTGGTGAAACTCCTCATCTTTTCGTTGCACTTGTTGCTCCACCCGAGCCAATTGATCTTGATATCCTTGGTTTTTATGTTGCAGCTCGACGACTAGGTTTGGGTCAAAGGATTGGAACTTTTCAAGTTCCTCCCAAATTTTAGCCTGCTCCATCTTCGCTTGTTGTGATAGGTGCTTAAATTCAGCATCCCTTGCCTTTTATTTTTCCAATAGAACCTCAACCCTCTCCTTAACAATTCTCAATTCTTCTTCTCTCTTCTTCAGCTGGCGACTAGACTTGAGAAATTCAGTGGTCACCACATGCTGAGTCTCCTCCATGAGCTCAACTTTTTCCTATGGTCAGGCTATGCTCAGGTCAAGCCCCATGGCATACATATTATAATCATTTGGCTCCATCTCTCCTTATGGTTTGATGATATATGGGTATATACTCACAAAATGTAGTGATTGCTAGGCCTCGTTGAAAATAGTCTGCACTTTCAGGTCAACTAGCCTTTTACAATCTTTGGCTCTTTATTTTTGGACTCAGATTGCTCGTGCATGCTTAGTTTTATCGCCCTTTGACAAGAACTTTGTCGGCAATCTAATGAGCCCACCTGTGAAAGGTGCACTAGGAGGAAGAGCGAAAGGGAATGAGAGGGTAGTGATTCCAAGCAATTTATTCCTCGAAAGAATAACCATTTGAGGAGAGAAAGGAGGGATATGACAGAGCCCAGTTTGCAAACCAGCAAGCGGACTCAAAGGAAGTGGTGTCATGTTGGATTTCATCTGCTGGGTAGACTGGATTGGGGCTGACATAGCAGTAGCAAGAGAGGTATTAATGGAGGTCGTGGAGGCAAAATGTGAGGTGCTAGCAAATGCGGAATGGGCTGAGGCAAAAGGTGTGAAGGTCCATAGAGGAGTAAAGGCAAATGGTTTCATCTGGGAGAACTGTGTGAAACCTCTAGTGACCATTGAAGTAGAGGCAGAAAAGGAGGGGCCAACGCTCGAAGTGAGGGGCATCGCGGACACAAAAGGTGTTACTAAAGACTACAAAGAAAGAGAAGAGGGAACGAAAGATACATGTGGTGTAGATGACTACGATCCTTGGCTCATTTCAGGCTCTTGTCTTGCCTTAGGCTCCTACGAACACTCTCCAAAAGATGCTTCGATGCGCTATCGCTTGTCAGGAGGTGAGTCTTCCACCACAACAGTCTTTGAATGTTTATGTTGTGTAGTTCTAGTTCTCTTTGTGATCTAGGTGTGAGTTAGAAAAGCTCTTGCACATGATATGTTTACCATCACATTTGAAGAAAAATGATAGACTGCTTCTTTGCCTTCCCCTTCTATTGTGCTAGGGCCGTTTGAACCTCCATTTCCTGTTACTCCATTCTTTCCCTAGTACATGCCTCGATTTCCTCCAGGTTGATGTCCTCCTCATTACTTGCATCAGAATTAGGATGCTCATCATTCCACAATTTATTGAAATTTTCATCCATCTCTATGCTATCATAAGGGGCCTCGGTGCATTGGATTTCCTATCAATAAATCCAAAAATCCTTAATTTTCTCTTTGCTCCAGTTGTAATTCTTTGTCAAATTATTGCAGAGAGTAGCCCCGATCTGTTTCTTCTCATTATATTTTCCTGACCCAAAGTAGAAGTTTAGCCATGGCGGCAGACTATCTCTTATTGGAATATGGACTAGGTCCACCAACAGGTCATCTGCATCCTCCAACGGATTTCATTACTTCTCCCAATAAGACCGGGGGTTGTGTGTTAACTTGACATATTCACTTGGCAAGTCATTTTTGGCGTTGTAATTCCATTTATCACAAATCCATACTAACCCCAAATGAGCCAGCTTCACTTCTAGCAAGTCATGCATCTTCTTCTTGGCCATGATGATTGTCTTAAAGCTCAGTGGACAGCCAAAAAATCCTCTCTTCTTGGCCTTTCCTCCACAGAAGATGAAGTCAATAATTGATACCTAGTGGAACATTTTGAGGGCCAATATCTGGTCTGTGAGACATATCGAAAGTCGGAATGGTTCCCCAGTGAAGCCGCAAATCTAGATGAATGTGAAATATTCCCCCAAAAACAAGTCGTATTTCAAAGTGAAATTCTGCATGTACTTCATCTGGTCCGAGTTGAGTCGCAAAATACTGCCATCCTCCCTCAAATCTTGCAAAATCAGAGTCAAGAAATAATTTGAAAATGCATAATAATAATAGGTTACTGAGAGGAGAGGAGTCCATAAAGAAAGTGGCCTTTTCTGTTGATTTTCATCAAATATGGCCAACCCCAGATGCCTTTTGAAGAAGTCGGAGTTCTGATGCAAAAACATGTGGGTGAGGAAGGAAGGAAACTTGAACCTTTATTGTGTCCCATACTCTGCTATCTGGCTCAGCATCTCCTCGACGAGGAATTCTACAAAGTCGTACTAGAAAAGAGAATGTTGCCTGCATAATTGGAACCCCAAGCCTAGTTGAAATTCCTAAACATATCTGTCAGTGTCCAGGCTGTAAAAAAATGACATCATTGAGAAGGCATCCTTCATGTCTGCATTGAAAGATTTATGCACTACTGGGATCAGTATCTTTTTCTTCTGATCATCCTTGGACCTTTGGGTTTCTTTGTTATAAAAATCTAGAGCAAAATGTCTAGTTTTCCATATGCTCTCTCCCTTTGATGGACTGAATGACTCCATCCTATCCACTTTGGAGCTACATTCTAGGATGCACAACATGTCCCAGATAGCCTCTTTGCAAATATTCACCCTTAGCTCTTGGCCCTCAATGGTTTTGGTAGCCTGGTTGAAATGCTTGATGGCTTCGTCGGCCAATTCCGGGTAGTAGTGCATGAACGAGACCATATATTGTGGAATCCCATCGAACCAACTCTTCTATGCCAAGGAATTTGGGTTGCTATTTTTCTTCATCCTCTTATAGGCCACCACCCTAAGAGTCTTAAGGTTCTTCTCAATGATGGGATCATGAATATTATCCCATTCCTCCTTAATTCGACTCTGGTCTTTGTGGGTCTTCTACTTTTCTGCAACCCTTATATTCACCCACACTGGCTTCTCTAGTATACCAGGGGAAGTGTAAGAGACGTTTTCGAAGACATAGGCGGCTAGTGCTGCATGCATGACATCATATAAAACTTTTGCTTCTTTGCCTTGAATTTATGTTTGAGAACTTTGGGTTGCCTCCATTTTTTGCAAGCTTTTGCTCAGATCACACACTAGTATAGTATGAATGAAACCTAAAACACAATGCAAGGCTCTGAATGCAAAACCAAATGAATTTTTTCCTTCATTTTGGGTTCAATTCACACCAAATAGTGAATCTACTACAATTACCTCAGCACTTAGCTTCTTCATTGTTATTTGCACCACACCTAGTTTTCTCAACAATTCTTCACTCAAAATCCCTTTGCGTACTCAAGAATTTTTCTGCTCTGTTTAGCTCTTCTATGCAATACTTAGTTTTTTCTTTGATTTTATGCCTTAAACCGATAGACAACGGTTGCCTTTTCACATTCAATTCGTCATGTACCGCTATCTTTCTTACCCATGCGAAATGAATTACTTGCACTTTTGAATATACAAGAATTTAGAATAATATTAATGATCACGTCCTTCGACGTGATTTTCCTAGGAAATTGAGCTAGCATTTGCAAGTGTATGAACCCTTTGCATGCTTTGGAAATTAATATCCAAAAGGAATAATTAAGCCAAATATGTAATGATTACTTTGAAAATATTTGCATCCTGCCTTGGAGCTTGAAATTTCTTGCAGCGTGACACCTGAGCACTCGTTTGTATGAACGATCGCTTGGGACTGACAGCAACTTGTGTTAATTAATTACTGCTCCTTAATCCTACACAAAAAATCATACCTATAGACGCAACTGGGTGGGAATTTTCAGCTGGAATTTGGTGAGATTTTTGAGTTAACACTCAATTAACATCATGCTTATGGCATGTAGCTACCTCAGATATTTCTATAAATAGGCCCTAAGATAGTAGAAAAATCACATCTAGTGATTAGAAAAATTGGTATTAGGTATTAGCTGGGACTATCGTTAAGCAATTGAGTAGGAGTTGAGTTTGCATAGAGCTAGTCTTAGGCAGTTGAGCAGAGTTTGGTACCATGAACACTCCAATTAGGCTAGTTGGTAGTAAGTCACAAACTGCATTTTTAGGTGAGATTTCAAGTAGGCGACTAAAAAGGATGACAAAGAATAGACATTCTCTGGAAATCATAGCCATGAAATGGGTTTTGGGGAGGGACTATATTGAATATGAGGAAAATTACAGAGTGAACACATATATTAGCTCTCACTTCGTTGTGTCACTTCTTGAAATTCAGGTCCCCAAAGGTATGATTTTGCATCTGACTCTCCAATTTTTTTTGAAGAAATACCTTGGTGGTCTCGGAGAGGTGGTGTCCAATGCAGTCTTTGGCTTGGGCCTTCCCATTGCAAGTGACCTACAGAGGCACATCAAAGAGGATGCAGTGGTACCATGGGTGCCATTCTTGAGTTGGTTTCAGATTCTCTCGCAAGTTGAGCATCGTGAGAGAGCTACCCGTGCATGTCATTTCTTGTTGCACTACTACAATGTGGTGCTATTTTACGACGTGGTTTGGTACACAGATTTCAGGAACGTTTTGTTCCCTCCACCACTTGTTCTTGGTGTTGATGTTGCTTCTCTTGGCCCCATTATTGCTGATGAAAACCTTCTTGTTGGTGACAATAATGCTCTTGTTGTTGATAATAATGCTCCTGTTCTTGACAATTAAAGTTGCAAACACTTTTTTGCCTTTTTGTATATATATATGCCTAGAAAAGGCTTTCTCGTACATATATATATAGAAGCTGCATAATATATAGACATAATTTTGAACGTATGGCCTCAATGCCATTTTTGGAGATGTATTTATCAAAGTATATGAATATATAATGAATATACCACGTATTTTAAACCTCTTGTCTCTTTTCCATGTGTTTCTACAATATGGGTTTATTTTAATTCTTCGCACATGAGTTCATTCCTCTTTTCATGGGTAGAATTTTCTTTTTATGCTCTTTGCAATAATGGGTTCCATGAATTTCCCTGCTTCCCTTACTATGAAATTTATTGAAAGACCGACCGATAAAAACATGAAGGAAAATAATTGCAATATTCACATATTTACACTGGCGGAATTACTGAAGCTTAATTAAATGTTTTTAGGTGAATTCCATTCATCGGAATACCTAGTGCTTCATGTTCCATGTTCTCCAATTCAAATGCATTGTGTTATTTGCACCAAATTATTTTGAAAGGGCCCTCCCATAGACTGTCAAATTTTCCATGTTGGCCAAGCTTTGTAGTCCTTTCATTGAATTTTAATACTAGGTCCCTGCACTTTAGACCTTGATCTGAGGCTTTCTTATTGAACCATATCTTAACCACCTGCTAGCGGTTGGACATGGCTATCAGGGCCTTTTCCCTTTTTTCTTGCACTTCCAACAACTCGACCAACCAAACCTTCATAGCTCCATTTTCTTCAATTTTTAGGGACTTGAGCAGCTATAACGTAGGAATCTCAATTAAGATTGGCAACAATTTCTCCTTCCCATATACTAGCTCGTATGATGAAGTTTTGAGGGCTTGCTTGGGAGTTATGCAGTCTGCCCAGAGCGTTGTATGAAGGTTCTTGTGCCACTCCTTCTCATGATCTGACCCGATCCTTTTAATGAGTCAGACTAAATTTTTGTTAGTTGACTCATCCAGGTCCTTCCCCTATGGATAGTAATTCAATGATTTTTTCAAGAATATGCCATGCGCGAGTGCGAATTGACATACCTTAGAGCCTAGGAAAGCCTTGGTGTTGTCTGAAATGATGGTCTTAGGTGGGCTAAATCTTGTTACTTGCCCTTCGAGAAACTCCACAATCTTTGCCTCTGTTGCATTCTTTAGGAGCATGGCTTCAGTCCATCTTGTGAAGTAATCTATGGCTGTTAGAATCCAATTGTAGCCAATACTAGAGGCGAGATTGATCATTCCAATGAAATCTAGCCCCCATTGCGTGAATGGCTCATCTACTACTATTGGATTGCGAGGCATTGCAAAAAAATTCCTTCTTCCCATGAAGAATTAGCATTCTTTACAAAATTTTACCATGGAGTATGAGTCATTGAAAAGTGTAGGCCAGAAGTACCCAACACATAGGATTTTGATGGCGGTGGTCTTCGTAGAGAAATTTCCACCTACAAGACTGTTGTGGAAGGTGTCAAGAATTCTCTTCACTTGCTTTGTGGTGACACACCGTAGTAAAACATCGTTGAAATTCCTCTTAAAGAGGATCCCTTCAATAAGTGACTATCCGTTGTTTTGCAGCTGATAGAATCTTCTTTTCTGAGAAGGAAGTCTTGGTGGATATTTTCTAGTGTGCATGAATCTTACTCTATTCGACAGCCAACAACCTTCAGGCTCAAAATCATTTGTTAGGACCAACTTTGATTTCTCTTCTTCAGGCACCATTTCCTCATTGTGCGCCAAATATTCACACAACCCTCTTCCTCGAACGATCTTCGTAGGCTTGACCTCAATGTCATATTCAAGGATCTTAGTGATCCAATTGGCCCTTTTTTTGGTGATTTCTCCTTCCATGATGTATTCGTGCACACTAGAATGCACGACATAATCAATCACCTTATTGCAAGAGATAAGATGTCGAAACTTCTTGAGTCCCTTTAGAATTGTAAACACTTTCCTCTCAATGAATTTGTAGTTCTTCTCATACTCCTTTAAGGTTCGGGAGTGAAATTCTATCAGATGTTCTCCCTTTCCTTCATTGTCCTTTTGAGTCAAAATAATAACAATGTTTGTCTTGCTACTAAATACATACATTATGAAGTCCTTCGACAGGTTTGGATTTACCAGTACAGGAGCTGAAGAAATGGCATCCTTAACCTTCACAAAGGCTTCTTTAGCTTCTTTCATCCTTTTGAATAATTGATCCTTTTTTAGCATCAAGGTGATTGGTTTAATTATTCTTGCAAAATCATAAATAAATTTTCTTACAAAGTTAAATTTCCCCATAAAAGATTGGACTCCCTTTTTGTTGACTGGTAGGGGAAGTTCCTTGATTTCTTTTACCCTCTTTGGATCAATTAAAACTCCTTCTTTGGACACTACATGTCCCAATAATTTACCTTGCGGTACTCCAAAGACACATTTTTTCGTGTTTAGGGATACCCTAAATTCTTGGAATTTTTTGAAAACCACCTCCAAATGATCAAAATGGTCATCTTTAGACTTGGAGAATACAGTCATATCATCTAAATAGATGAGGATAATTTTGTTGATTAGTTCGTTGAAGGCGATATCCATTGCCCATTGGAAAGTGGCTCCCACATTTGAGAGGTCGAAAGACATCTTAGCATATGTGAACATTGTCTTATGTTGGTCCTCTTCTTTAACTCAGATCTGATTGTAGCCTAAAACGCCATCTAATAGAGAAAACATCTTTGAACCTGCCACAGTCTATAAGATTGATTCCATGGAAGGCAGTGGGTAATGATCTTTTAGTGATGCTCTGTTTAGGTCATGAAAATTGACATAGAGACAAATGTATCCATTCTTCTTTCAGACTAGAACAAGGTTAGACACCCACATATTATGCTTGATTGGGAACACAATCTTGGATAGGATCAACTTTTTTAACTCTTGCGCCATCAGGGCTTCAATTTTTAGATTTATGAGCCTCTACATTTGTCGGATGAGCTTAGCACCTTTCGTTAGTTCGATAGTGTGTTGGATGATGTTGGGATCATATCCCCTGAGATCATCATAATACTAGGCCTCTACCCCTTCATATTTTTCACAAAATTGCATGAGCCTGTCCTTGTCGTGTTGCAAAACTTCTTTTCCAACCTTTATTTTTCTTCCATCTCCGACCTCAAGATCGGCATAGTCCGCTTGGTCTACCAAAAAATTTCTCCTTTCCTCGCATCATCATGGTCAAATAGATTCTCGAGAGTGACCAGCCCCTTTGGAAGCTTACTGGATCTCAACAGAATGATCTTCCCTTCATATGCTTCTTCAATCTTTGGTTGAAGCCGATCAAAAAATTCTCTGGATTGTTGGATGAACGAGGTGATGTGTTCATCACTTTCGAACACCTACCAAGTCTGATTGTTATCTAGGATGGAGGGTCAGACAATCACTCACACATAGTGTACATTCTTAACCAAGTCGGAGGTAGGATCGAATTGAGATCCTATCATCGCCATGTGATCCGCAGTTGAGTTTTTCTCTCTAGGCACTGCTTGAATGTTAAATGCTTTGAAACCTTCAATGAGGTCCCAAAACCCATGTCTATAAGACCGCATGTGAACATTCTTTGCAGCAAAGGTGTTTCAGACTTGATTAATTATAAGTTCAGAGTCTTTGAACACCATTATTTGCTTGACACCCATCCACTTTGTGAGGCTTAGACCTTGCACAAGGCCTTCATATTTGGCTTCATTGTTCGAGCAAGAGAATTGGAAGTGGGAAGACCTGAGAATATCTTCATTGGTTGGATATTTTAAACATATCCCAGCACGAGCACCAACCTTGCATCTTGCACCATCAGAGTGTAATTTCCATAGCTCTGAGGTTCGATTGATCGCGAGGTCCTTCACTACCTTCAGGATCTCTTGACCCTCATCATATATAACGTAGGTGCCCAACCCAGTAGCATGATAGTTGTCAAAAGGATCACCGTCTATATATTTGCTCAAGAGGACCTCTTCTATATTGGTCTGCTCTCCATTTACCTTCTCATCCTCAAGTAGTTCGATACCATAAGTTTTCTTCCTTGGTGAAAGAGGTATGAGCAACTTCAAAGTTGATCATGGCTTCATTGGCCACGTGCTTCGAATGCAGAGGTTTAGATATTATCTTCATTTTAGCTTTGTGCTTGGTCCTAAGGATCAGGTGCAACGAATCTAAAGGAAGGTACCCACCTATCTTTGAAGTGAATTCTTGGGATAGGCAGAGGCCGAACATGGGAGGGACATCTATGATCATAGTATCTTGCGAAACTATGATGCTCGGGCAAGAGAATAAAGTCAAGAGGGGGTCTTTGATGACACTTACAGTTTTGAATTTTTTCCCATCTAGCTGCATAACCCCCCTTTTTAAGGGTTCATATCTAACTTCTAAGGCTTCAGCTATCTTCTTGGGCATGACTATGGTGCTAGCACCAGATTCAATCATGGAATAATGTAGCAGTTTCTTCCCCACAATGAGAGTTAAGAAAAATGGCCTAGGTTATGGCTTCTTTTCTTTGACCTCAGTAGAGGTCTCTTCTATTGTATTTGTGAAAACTTTGGACAAAGGTGATGGTTCAACAGCCTTTTCTTTGAGCAATTTCTTTGTCGATTCAACAACCACATCTTCCCAGAGGGCCTTATGCAGCAATGAATTTTTCTCTAGAATAGCTAAGATATACCAAAGGGATACGTTAGCAGAAGATTGCTTCAATTTCTACACCACGTTGAATGGTGGCGGATTCAAAGGCTTATATTCTTTAGCCCTGGTTATAACAATTTCCTTGCACAACTACGGATGCAGAGCAATTGTGGAAGTACCATGGGATTGGTTGGGGACACTTCTAGGCTATGGAGTGACCAGTTCAGCCATGAATCTCCTTTTTGATCAAGTGTTGTAGTTGTACTACACTCGCAGGGTCTTTGATGTGGATGCCTCATAGGTGAACACTGCCTCTTCTCCTTCCATCCATGAGAAAAGGGCATGGTTGGGAGCTATGCCATTTTCTTGCTCCAAGGACATTCCTTGCATTTGCACGATAAGCACCGCATTTTCCATTTGGGGAGAGGCATATGTATAACCTCTTGAACTTGACACCACACCTTGGTTGTGTTGTTCTTCAACCTTCTACTGTAAATTTCCATGTGGACAATTTTGAGACATATGTGCACATTCTGCAAGGGAAGCACCAGGGATTGATATCTTCGACGAGGTTGTTTTGCCCTGTGGTAAGCTCTACTTGTACTTGGCTAAGCAGCTCCCAACAAAGTAGGCAATGGCACTATCTGGTTAGTAATCTAAGCCTATAGATTTGTGTGTTTTCCTCCTTGATATTTGTTCTATTGGTATGAAGGCCTTCCGCCTTGATAATTTTGGTAGGTTGGTCTTGGAGGAGTGGCCTAGTAGCACTTGATAGTAGTTACTTCATTTTCTAGATTCTGCAACAATTATTTTATGTCACTCATCTCATCCTTTGAAGAGCCAGATGTAGAAGCAACTTTTTGTGGTGCATTCAAATATGTGTACATAGACTAAGGAGGAGTGAGTGCACTGGTAGATGGAATCTCCTGGGTAGGAATAGACACTTCAGGAAATATAGGCATGATGGGTCGAGGTGGAAAATTCCTAGCGTCGATTAGATTGTTCTTTGCCTTAACTGCTATGCTATATGCATTTGGTAATGTAGTTCCGTTGAGAGACTGGATCATCATTGAAATATCAACGTTGATGGATTTCAAGTAGAACATGAACACCAACTCAGCTGATGGGCAGCTAACAATTTGGATCCTCTGCCAAGTTGTATGAAATTAGGCATTGAAGTCAGTAATGGCTTCATATGGAGCCTACTTTATTGTTGCTAGCTGATGGTATAGCGAAGACTGGTCTCCATCATTTGAGAATATTTCATAGAAAGGATCTTTGAGCTGATCCTAGGTACCGATGGTGTTAGCCGACAGAGTGCGGTACCAGTCTAATGCTTTCCCTCTGAAAGAGGTGGTGAGCAACCTTAGCGCTATGTTTTCATCTGTAACTCTGTGCACCTAAAACATGTCTGCCACATCTTGCAGATGTTCAGATGGTGTTCTTGAACCATCCCTAGTAAATTTAGGTATAGCTTTTAGAGCAAAGATCGGGATAGGGGACCAAACGACGGGCACAACTGGCGCTACAAGGGGACTTCCGACATCCCAAGCCACATAATTTTTGTTTGTAACTTGCAACATGGCTGGTGGAGGGATATGAATGTTCACTGGATGAGTTCAGGTCCGTATTGTTACTAGTGGGGGCACTAACAAGCCAAGTTTATTTGTTGTTTGAGACCTAGTAACAGGTCGATGGATCATACACCCTCTTTTGATTTAGATACATTTAAGTGGTCCCACCAGGCATGCCAAAAAAAATAAACTGTTGATGCCAAAAATTGGCAAGGTAACAACCTTTATGGGAAACTCATTAAAGGGGGGACCTATTGCACTAAACTGAGTGACCTTCGGGTTTTTAAAGAAGTTGACTTCTTCTATAATTTGGGGGGTTGAAAAGGGTAGAGGGAAACAAATGTAAAATAAAATCTAATCTAAGGCGATGCACCAATAAGTAGATATGGGCACGATAAACCTATCTATGAGATATGATTTAAGGGTCATTCAAAAATCTTCTATGTTCCAAAACAACAAAAATAAAATTGGAAATCTAAACAACTTATTCAATGACATAAAATAACTTCCATACATCTACTGAAAAGAAGAGTCAAAGACATGGTCTTAATCAACAAGCTTATATTGAAATTATAGAAGTCTGCTAACAAATTACTCAATACAATAATGGCACAGTATACAACTTTATCAAATAGTCAAGAAACAGAAAGGCCGAACAATGGCACAGTCTGCGAATCTTATGCAATAATCTAAAACAATACAGAGGCTTGGTGTCTTTCCATAAATTTTCTTGTAAGTTCCAATCCCATTATTTGAAAGAAGAAGCAGTATTTATAGGGAAAAATCGCACCGTCTAGCAGGTCGATAACAAAAAATATTCCTCAATGATGCACACAACAATGATTTTCATATGTCATTAGAAGATGTGGCAATAAAAGAAGACATGATCCATGCACGTAATCACTCTCGAAACAGATGCATCCCCTGTGAATGATGGCAATGGTCTTGGTATTGAAGCAGTAACTCTTCAGCAGACATGTGTCGCTCACTCACGAAGGTCATTAGAAGATGTGGTAATCCTGGCGAAACTATTGTATTCTCCCTACTCTTGCACGATGAATTCTTTAGAAGATCCACGTGGTAATAGGTCGGGGCCTACATTTCATTCCTCCTTCTTTGTGATTAAAACTTGCGCAATGAAGACACGTGGAGGTCTTCCCTACAAACAACGTTGTTGGTGGGGTCCACCAAGGAGTGTATGCAGACCGATGCTACATGGCACACAAACGGGACCTGATAGGGAAGCGAAGGGAAGTAGCCTTGAAGCATGCGTGGTGCAGACATGTGGAAGCATGGCAGGATCCATTAGGAAAGCGAAGGAATAAATCTTTGTGAAGAGCACCTAGTGGACACTTGGCAGTAGTCAGATGAATATTTTGCAAAAGGAGCCCGATGATGTTCAACAAATGAGGCACAGGCTGGTACTTTAGCAAAAATAAAAAATCACCTAAAGGGAGCTTGGGGAAATTTATATTCTCACTTATATTCAAGACTAAATCATATGAGAAGACAAGATACAAAATGAAGAATGCATCTAATAATTAGGTGGGTAATATCTCTTAGATCATTCACCTATTGAGTAGACCAACAGTGGGATCCAAGATTGTCTTGTGCGCATAACACCAAGAAATGACAATGTTCTCTTCAAGTCCATAATGGATTTACATCCATAACTAGGTGTAGGCTCCTTCGTATTTCTGCTGAAATACTCATCAAAGAGTAACCATCTCAAAATATGATCCCATAAATAAGAGATCTCTTAGCCCCACCCAAGTCTCTCTAGTCTCCATGAGCATCCACCAATCAATCCATGCTAACTTTAAATGCATGCAACCTTGAAAAATCATGAAGCTCCAAGAAAATGATTAATACTCAAAACCAAAGAGAACCAAACAAGACCATTGTCAAAATTATAACTATAGAATTAGGAACATATCATAACATCATGATCTAACATCCCCTCCTAGGAGATCACATGAAAATAACCATCCATCATCAAAATGATGAATCAACACCACTTCCAAAACTCCCACTGAAGTGTGTAACGAATCTCTCCAGGCATTGTGATAATCATCTCCTATTGAATATCCTCCATGGTCCCAACACAATCAAAGAACTCAACACCATGAGCTCCCAAAAGGTAAAGTACAACCACAATCTCCAAACCAAGAAGATACAAATTCTGCACATCCTTTGTCAATAAAACCAAAGATGTCATAACTCTCACTACAATATGAAGGCAGAATCCAAGAGCTCCTTATGACACCAACAACCATTGCAAAATACCATCCATATTCTAATCAAATATTATTCATGGCTCACTACACACTCAACAACAACAACTTAGAACCAAAATCTTGAAACAAAAAATATAGAACACGTTATGTAGCTGCATAAAGCTCCCACTAAAAGTAATACCAATTTATACATGGCATCATGACCAATATCATTTCCAACACTCTACTGAAAGTGAACAAAGCTTCTCATGCACCATAAACTACTTCTAAATATTCAAATGAACAATTATATCAGGTACTCCAAATAACCATCTCCCACTATAGTAAGCATACCAATGTAACAATGGTGACCAAGAATATGGCCTACCAAATAGAATCCACATCGAACAATTTTCCAAGATCTGTACATATTCAACATCTCAAAGGAGAAATACATAATTAGTGCTCTAATCTCAAATAACTGAAAAAAGATCCAACCTCACATTAATATCATGCAAAATAGAGATATTCAAGTATAACATGTGGATTTTCAAGACTCAAACACTAGAATCAACAATAGATTTGATTTTCCAAAAAAACCCACTTAGGAGTAACCATAGATCAATAAGGACCTCCAAGAAGCCATGCAAACCTATAAATGTTTTTGTCCAGAACACCCTAAATATAGTCTCATCATAGATCTACATACCAAATATTTGAGTTAACGTGTAAAACATGAAAAATATTCTTTATAAATATGAAATCCATATAACCATCCAAAAATTCACACCAAACATGCCATTTGAATAATAGAATAAGCATAGATCTACAAACTCACAACTGAAATCAAGAGTAAACTGCAACCCAATAGGAAAAACCAAATTGTCCAGGAGCTTATAACATATGAAATATATCAGCTCCACAACTCAAAAAGAGGTTACTGGCTTATCTTCGAGTTCTTTCATGTAACCAAAGGCTAAAGCCATGAAGCCAACATAAGCACTCCATTATGTATTCCAAATTGAGAGTGTTTCTCCATGTGATTGAGATGTCTCTACCCATCCAACATGAACACCATCTCATTGCACATGACCACAAGGTAAAGGAACAAAACCACCAAACAAGAGGATACAACCATATTGCCAAATAAAATCTCCAAGTTACCAAAACATAACCAACTCCATAAAGAACCACAATCATGATCTTCTGATGCCCAACATAGATCACATTAACAAGATCCATGGCTTCCAATCTCATAAATCTGCAAAACAAAGTTAACTCATAGAACATTCATTGCTGCCCTAGAAGCCTTCCAAGAACCTCCGATTCCTTCTAACAAATTCCCACAAGCTTCCCAAGCTAAGAAATCGAAAACAAGGAATACTAAAAACCTAGTTCACCTTAAGCTCTAATACCAAATGATGAGAAATAAACAGGTTCAATATTGATTGTCGAGAAATTCAATCTCTATCGTGTTGGCATAACAATTAGCACCTATGGAGTGCGAGTTGGTACGAACAGCTATGCACAGTGCATAATGACTGCTCTTCAAATCAGGAGGGGAAGCTCCCTCTTTTGCTGATATACGTAAAAGTAAATTATTCTAAAATCCTATCTTTTTGACTTAGTTAGAAGAGGCACAAGGTTAAGGAAACCAAGAATGTTGCAGCTAAGGGTTTTCTCTAGTTTTGCAGATTTTAACTACAACTAACTAAATGCTTTAATCTATCCTATTCCCTCAAGAAAAATAGAGCATGAGGAATTAGGAGCAGGAATGTGATATACGATAAAATTTAAAAATAGGATTTCCAAGGAGGAGGAACCCCTATCCGAGGAGTAGGCTGATATGAAATTTATTAGGCATGACATCAAATGATAAGCTCAATTACTAAATTTCCAAGGAGGAGGAACCCCTATCCGAGGCATAGATATGCAACAAGCTTATTGGAAACAACACTTAAATGATAATTCTTCTTTCCAAATTTCTGAGGAGGAACCCCTATCTGAGGCTTAGATATGAAAGAACAACTATTAATCACAACATAAGATAGCAAACTAGGAC
Source organism: Sequoiadendron giganteum (assembly GCA_007115665.2). Taxonomy (NCBI): domain Eukaryota; kingdom Viridiplantae; phylum Streptophyta; class Pinopsida; order Cupressales; family Cupressaceae; genus Sequoiadendron; species Sequoiadendron giganteum. The sequence continues at coordinate 595,688,949 of CM021109.1, forward strand.
AACAAATTGCATTGGCGAGACATGCATACAATAAACAATCAAACTGGAAACTATATTTAACTAAGATGAACAAGTATCGTAATAATAACATTTAGGAAAGGTGGAACAACTATTTATTATCATAGTAAAATCTCGTGAATAGATACAAAACAACAATATTTCAGGAAAGGTGGCTCAACATATATTACTATTGCATGCAAAAGTTCATGAACAAATATAGAACAGCAATATTTCAGGCAAGGTGGCTCAACATATTTTATTATTGCATGCAAAATTTCATGAACAGATACAGATTAATAATATTTCAGGCAAGGTGGCTCAACATATATTACTATTGTGTGCAAAATTTAATTACAAATTAGCAAAGAGCTCTTATTTATAGACATCAAAGGTGTATTGAACCCTAAAATCACCTTGAGTCAACTACAGTCTCGCAAGCATGCAATATTTTATTGCTAAACCTAATAGTATGCAACTATATAGTTAATCGGAAAGCTACCATCAGCTAACTGGAACAAACTAAATCAAATGGACATCTGCAACATGCAAGTCCTTACTGATATGCATGTTAACTGATAACTAACATCAATTAACGAAGAATAAAAACTCCATCTATACATAGGAAATTCCAAAATAGACATGCATGAGATGTGGAACAACAAGCTAACTCAAAAAGAGGCATTGAGTTAACTGTTGGATATGATGTCTATCCTAAAAAGGTGGGACATCCTAATCTGGAGTTCACTAGTCGTGATCTCGAGCAAGTAACCCCTCCATGAGGTTGTTGACTATATCACCATCTGGGGAACTGATACTTCTCTGCAACACACTGTGTCTTTGCAACATCTCCTCACTGCCCGTGATCTGACTCTGAAGTTCTCCTATACTATTAACTGCCTCATCAAACAACACTGACATGATTGTAAGTTGATCTAACTTACAACCAATGGAATCTCCACTAAAAATACTTGCAACTCTAATTGAACGTCAATGATCTCGATGTACTCACCACCCTCACGCTAATACTAGCAAGGAACTCGGGACATGAAAGTTCTCACGTACCAAAGTGCACTAGTCACGTGTTCTCTGCTCTCGGCCAACTCTGAAGCCATTGTCTCGTATATTTTTTCCTTGAAGATTAACTGTGTTCTCCAAGTAAAAATAGCTTCCTTATCTTCTTCATCATTGACTAAGTCATATGTTGTCCTCAGATGGAAGATCATGATTTCATCTCCTAGTTTGTCAATCACCAAGTCTCGCTTTGATTCCTGAATCTGTAGATGGAGTTCGTAGGCATTATACCTCAACTGATACAATTATGTAACTACAAAGTGACCCCTTGTGATGAACTCTTTCTCCCAGTCTTGCAGGAACTTCCTGTATACAACTAGTTGATTAAGCTGATTTTTCTCTACTGGTAGCTCTAACATCTGCAGGAGAAAGGTGGTGACATTTTCAGTGCTATGCATAAGGTTTGAGATATACTGCTGAAGCTGTTGGATTTCAGCCTTGACGGTTGCTTTGTCTTCTCCGTCCTTCATGACTCTATCCTTTAAGTTATCTATTTCAACCTGAAGCAAATCAACCTTTGATTGGTGTGCGCTTTTACCAAGGTTGACCTTTATCACATCGAAGTCTTCAACTTCTACCTCATTCAAGTTCTTTTCCTCAGGGGGTACAACAATCTCTATTATGATCTCCTTGTTAGCATTCCTCTCTACATTAACTTGCTTCTTTATTCTCTTATCTAGTGTGTCCTAGTAGACATCGTGCAAATATGAGAAGTCTAGTTTGTAGGATGGTTGCCTCCTCTTCCTACCTAGCTGACTCTCAAGCCAAGATGAGTCTCGACTAATCTCACTGGAAGGGTCGGTGTTAGTCATAGGAAAACTTGATGAATGGGAATGTGTAGAGGTATTGCTACATGGTGGCGAGTCTAGTTCCAAGTCAATGTGAACCAGTACTGGAGACTGTTGTGGTATTGGCGATGGCAAAGGAGGTTGTACCTCTAGCTCTAGCATGCTATGAACTGTATTTGTGGCTATCTCCATGTGTTTCTATAACAAGTTCCTTCCCTTTTGAATTATCAGACACTTTGTTTCCTTTAGGAGGGTTGCTCATTTTCTTTTGTTTTGGTTTTGAAGAGCATGACAATGAAGATTCCACTGGTGGCGGCTCTATACTTGGCATGACTACCCTCCTTGTCTTCTCACTATCTAAGAAGAGTATACTATTATGAATAACTTGCTTGATCTCTCTTTGATAGATGAGTATTCCATGGAAAACCAATCGACAACTGGAAGTGGTTGCGTATCAAACTGTTCTTTGAAGAATTGAGGAAGTGTATCCCCATCATCATCTAACAATCCTCCCACATCCTCTTACATGAAGATAGACATCTGTGAGAGGGTGAACTTGTTGTAACTACACTGGCACACCTTGAATGTGTCCTCGCAGTTGACCCAGTAATCCTCCATAGAAGGCTTGTGGTAAGAGCGACCGCCAAGGCATGCTGAGTAATAACCCCAAGGGTCATATGAGTGTGTGTCAACAAGGTACTTAAGATTAATTCTTGCTAACTCATGGCCCACAGTCTTGGCATCAACTTTTTTTTTGCACCTGTAGATTCCCATTTGCAATGGAAAATTGGTAGTTGGCTTGCGCTTGTGGCGTAGATGTGAATAAACATCATGTAATTGCCTCAAAAATTTCATGAAAGCCATCTTATCTAAACGATAACGAGGTAGCATGGTTGGATTTCTTGTATATTCATAGATGTGAATGTAGGTATAGGTAGGGAACTAAATGAACCAGTCTGCCCATTCTACCATTGCTTCTCTGGCAATAGTTAAGATACGAACATGCAATTCTTAGTCTAGTTTCCTCACTGTGTACATCAAGAATGCTTCCTACACACACTTGAAATGTCACTCAAACTTTGTGACCTCAAGCTAGTCATAATATTGATGAAATTTCTGTACATTGAGAATCCCCACTCTATTCATCCCTCTAAACTGATCTTGGTAAGAAATCAGGTATACGAGATACAAACACATGTGAAATTTGTGGGCAACCAGGAAATCGGTAATCTACTTCTGGAGAATGTCACTGATCAAAGAGGCCCAGTCGTAATGCTCTCACCTAGAAATAATTTGAGTGATGATGAAGTACATCCAAGGCTGAAATTTTTGAGCATCTAGGTGACCAGAAACACGATTAAGAAGAGTGATCAAAATTGCGTACTCATCCTTGAATTCTCTGTGACCCACATTGTTTGGCAATTTAACTTTCTTTTGTTTTAGCCACCTTTCTGCCATTTTTCTCTGACACATGTCCTTATCAAAATTGAATTCATTTTGCACACTGATCCATGGTAATGACCAAATTGTTCGGATGCTGAGGAATACCAAAACACCTCTCAATGTCCTAGGGCTTGAGACTATAAATAACCCATCCATCTGCTGATTGGATTTCTCAGGTAGTAGAATTGTAATGCTTTACACAAGACATCATGAATTCTATGAAATGAACTAAAATAGGGAGTGAAGCCGCCTCTAGCAATCCAGATTCTTCGATGCTTTAAAGTGTATTTGAACTTATTTTTGACCCTTTCAAGTCAACTTCTAGATTCACCTTATGCAAATCCATGTCAGTCGTTCCGATGAAGTCATGGATTAAGACCGAACTGGTCTTGAATTCGGTCTGTGTGTACTGCATTCTTAAAAAACTCACTTGTTCACTGTAAACACAACTATGTTTTGACAACTTTCTTCAGAAAGCCAAAAATACCCCTGATAAGGCTAAAAATACCCTGTCAGAGGGCAATTTTCATGAAAAATTCTAGGACGTGGGTTTCATGCAGAAGATGATTCTAAGCAAACCCACAACATCATAAGTCCGAAAAAAAACCTTTTAGCTTCACATGCAAAGATTTTTCCGAAAAAAGCAACTGGGGGCAGCAGGGGCTGCGGGGGTAGATTTTCCCTAAAAATTTTGGAGCATGGGTTTTATGCAGAAGATGATTCTAAGCAAACCCAGATCCTCCGCTTTGAAAAATACTAACTTTTACTCTACCATGCAAAGGAATTTCCAAAAAGAAAGCAGAGCTTCGAGAAGTAAAGCTATGAGGCATTTTTTTCTTAAAAATTCTAACACGTGGGTTTTGTAGAGAAAGCCATGCACAACAAACCTAGATGATCAAAATTGTCAAAAGTTGCTGAATTTTTCGGCATGCGAGAGAAAACCTAAGACAACAATAAAATAATTTAAGATAGAAGATAGAATCTATTTCTTAAAAAGTCGTCATATTCTTGACTGAAGTCTGTTGATTAATCTGGTCTTGTATTTGCAAGGGAATTCTGAAAAATAATACTTGTAGTGCCTTCAAATACTGCTTGCACAAGAGAAAACTCATTTGCACTCAACCTATTGTGAGAGAAATGGACACGTAAATGAAATAAATAAAGAATTTTGAGGGTGTAGGTGCCAACTACAAGTAAAAACCCTGATTTGGAAAATGAATTATCTGATTGGACCTCACTTTGTTTAACAGAAACTGACTTGGAGTTAGAAATAGGTACCACCTTTTTATAGTTCAGTTTAACTCAACATGCAAAACTGAGATTGAGTCTCAAAATAGGCGCCACCTTTAAAATATTGAAGAAATATGCCTTAAGCAAAAGTAACTAGTGAAACTGAAGATTTTAATACTATTTAATTGAGTTAACTGAATTCCACCTTTATGGGTTGGCTTACAATTTCATGCTGATTTCAAAAAGTCAAAGTTTGACTTTCTAGGCATCCTCCTTCAAAAGTCAAGTTTTTTAGCTAAGTTCCTATTTTGTAGCTCGTTGAAAATGTCACCACAACCTCTATTTGAACTCTGATTTCCAAGTGCCCAATTGATCCTGGAGCTAAGCTGACACATCCACTGCGTAGCCAGAACAACTCTAATGAAATGTCTTTTGGGAGCTGTGAGTGTTAAAAGATGAGTTTGGTACCTCAAAAACAAGGGCGCCTTTCTCAAAAAGAGTGCACATAACACTAGAAAACCAATTTTCTATTTTTCCATTTTGTGCTTCAATCTGCTGCTGTCGGTGAATGATGACTCACATCGACTGGATGATGGATCCATCGCATATCTAGAAGAATTCCGCAAGGAATGACTATATATGCAACGTGTGAAAGTTAGTTTAAGGCCCTCAAATGTAAGGGAATCCTTGACTTGCAAGGGAGAAAAATGCATTTTTGACTGATTTTACAAATTGTAACTTTCAACTAAATGTTGTACTTTGACCCTCGCTATCGGGAGCTGGATTTCTTCGATAAGCGTGACGTTGATCTCATTGCGAAGCTAGAACAACTTGGAAGAGATGTTCTTGGAAGTGACGAATCAAGAAAATTGCTTCTAAGACCTCTAGTAGAAGGGTGCCTCTTTCAAGGGAGTATGTAAATTCCACACTTAGCCATTTTTCTGCTTGTTTTCATTCTTTGGTATTTTTCGTTGATTCTTCATCCATAGGCATTTGACAAACCCTGAGGGTTGACGGTTGGATTCCCTGAATAGTTAGAAGGATTCTACACTGGTCTTGTGAAGATGATGGCTGCTAAAAACCTCATCTAGTTGGCCAAAAGGATAGGCGCCCCTAGCCTATAGAGGTATAGTTTGATATTTCCACTTTTATTTTCCCTCTGTTTTACTTGCTTGCTGGAACAACTGCCACAGTCACTCAGCACATCTGATGATCTTGCGATCAGATGCATCGTGGAGCTGGGATTAATTAGAAGAGATCCCCCAGAAACAAAATATTCAAATTCATCCATCTGACATGCCTAATTCAAGGGCACTCCTCGCCTACAAGGGCACAAAAACTGCAAATTTGACTATCTTTGTAATGTGTAAATCCTCTGTAACTTTTTCTTCCACCTTCGATTGTCGGAGTTCCACAAATCGGATGGACTCGCTTGATAGCTTGATAGAAATATGACTGAAAACCAGAGAGAATGAATGTATTTGCAACCAGAAACAACTAAATTTGAGCCTCCAAATTGAAGGGTGCCCTTGACCTATAGGGGCACAAGTTTTCTCTAGACTTGATAAGTTTCTCCATTTCTCGCTCTATGAACACCATGTTGCTTGTTGAGTTGACCACATAGAAGCATTATTGTTGCTGATGTGTGTGTGACTATATTTTACCATTTTTACATGTACGAACACTGCAAAGTTGACTTGCACGTTGATTGCGCAAGTGTTTCCCACGTTACAAAGTGAAGTGTTTCCAGACTTAGAATGTTTTTCCAATTTTTGCCATTTGAAAATCCCTTCCATCGTGAAGCATCTTTTACAACATCTTTCTCCATGGAATCATCTGCTTTGAGTTTCAGGCTTAATTTTGACACCTGGTACTCCTGGTATTGACCAACTGCCATCAACGACCTTAGGGGTCTTAACTTTTCTCCTGAAAAAAATGAAAAATACCCACCAGGCTTCAACTGACTTTTAACTAAAACTGACTTTACCACTGTGATCGTGATATGAAATAAGCCAATCAAAATTAATTTCAGCCAATTCTCACAAGTTTCTATTTTTTAGGGTTTTTGACCTAAAAACAGGGGTCTGAAAACCCTAATTTTCAAAATTTTCAAATTTTGCCAATATCTTCCTAACATCACACTGACCAAAATTCCATACTTGATTTGCCCAAAAATTGAGTTTCAACATCATTTTTACAAGGTTTAGACCATTTTAAGCAAAATGCCTTAATGAAGCAAAAAAATTGGTTTGGGTACAACATTACGCTCTGTCTGGTGACCATGTCGAATACTTACGACATAGGAGAACCGAGTTTCTTTATGTTTTTGTAGACCAGTGACTTATCAGTTGGGAATTGGAGTCAAGACTCTTTCCCTAATCACCTAAAACAAGACTACCTAAATCACCTAAAACAAGATTACCTAAATCACCTAAAACGTGACAAAACATCATAGAATGGGGAAACACATTATGACATAACGATAAAGCATAAATAAATTATTTACAAAAAGTCTCTCCTCCCCCGGAGGGTTGAAGTGCTTGAGATATTACGCGCAGTAAGGCAGCAGGAGAAGCCTTCCATCTAAATGCGAGAGCATGTATGTGTTCTCTCCTCTTGACTCATGGATCTGAAAAGGCCCCAACCATAAGGAATCAAACTTGCCATGCATTCCCTTAGGTTCATCTCTTTTGTCCCACAATAGGACTTTATCTCCGATCTCAAAGTCTCTCCAATGAGCCTTCTTATAAAAAATATTCTTCACTTGCTCTTGATGTTGAGTGATTCTATCAACAATCTCCACCCTTTCCTCTTCCAGTTTCATCAGGTACAACATTCGCTTCTGAACAGGATCTTTGAACTCTTCATCCTCTAGTGTAGATGCTAGCTATAAGGCAAACAACTCCAATATGATGGGCATAACTACTTCTATACCATACAAAAGTGTAAAAGGCGAGGTGCCAATGGCTCTTTTGGGAGTGATTATATCAACAACCTCCACCCTTTCCTCTTCCAGTTTCATCAGGTACAACATTTGCTTCTAAACAGAATCTTTGAACTCTTCATCCTCCAGTGCAGATGCCAGCTATAAGGTAGACAACTCCAATGTGACAGGCATAACTACTTTTGTACCATACAAAATTGTAAAAGGCTAAGTGCCAATTCCTCTTTTGGGAGTGATTCTATCAGCCCAAAGAGCATCATATATTTTCTTGTGCCAAGCCAGCTGATTTAATTCAACCAACTTACGCACGATTGTGACTATATTTTTGTTTGATGACTTGACATGTCCATTAACCTGGGGGTAATAATATGATGAGTGTGGTAGCATGATGTCATGATCAAAACAAAAATTCAAAATCTCCTATGATGAGAAACACGTTGCATTATCAATCACAATTTTGTGAGCAACTCCGAAGTGTGAAATCACGTTCTCTTTCAAAAAGTCACAAACAAGTTCAAAAGTAGCTTATTTGGTAGGAACTGCTTCAACCCATTTTGTGAAATAATTTGTTGTTGACAAGACATAGATGTGCCCCTTGCTAGAACTTGGGTTGATAGGACCTACAAAATCAATACCCCATTGCTGAAATGGAGCATCGATGATTACTGGCTTGAGTGGAGTAGTTGCCAATTTGACTTTTCTCGCAAACTATTGACATGTTTGACACCTGTACACCCATTCATATGTGTCGCAAAACATAGTTGGCCAATAGAACTGTGCTCGCGAGATTTTGAATGTAGTGACTCTTGATGAAAAGTGACCACCGCATGATTGACTGTGAAAAGAATCCAACAATCTCTATTGTTGGTCTCTACCAATGCACAAGAAGAAATTTTTGTCAAGGCCACACTTGTACAAAATGATATTAATAAGCATCAATTTCTATGCTTTCAACTTCAATGTTCTTTTCTATTGTTTGTCCATGTGATGTGGACATTCTCCATAAGTTGAATAATACCACAAGGGTGTGTACCATTCCTCTACAGAATCAGCAAATAGGACCAAAGAAAGGTCCTCTTCAATTTATGGTTCAAGTTCAATTCCACCATTGCTTTGTTTCTTTTGATCTCCATCTTCTACCAATAATCGACAAAGAGCTTGCCCACGGACGAGCTTGATCAACTAGATCTCCAAATCATACTCTTGAAATTTTGCAATCTGGTTTCCTCTTTTCGTTCCCATCTCCTATTGAGTTAGCACACTTTTAACTACTGGATTGGTGACAAACACCATTGTATGTGAATTCAAAAGATAGAATCTGAAATTTTTGACAGCTCTGATGACAGCATATGCATTCTTCTCTATTTGAGAATAACGTGATTCACTATCTTTAAAACTAGTGCTCATGAAAGCAATTGGATATTCTCCTTCTTCAGTGAAATTTTGTGTCAATATAGCAAATAGTGTGTGTTCTGATGCATAACAATAGAGGATGAAATCTTTCTGAAAGTTTGGATGAACAAACATTGGTGTGTTAGCAATAAATTCTTTTATTTTAATAAAGGCTTGCTTACCTTCTTCTGTCCATATGAAAGTGGACATATTTTTCATCACAGCTGAGATCTCCTTTGTTAGCTCCGAAAAATTTGGTACAAAGCTCCGGATAAAGTTCTTTACCGAAAAAGGAGTGCACTTGTGTTTTGTTGGTTGGAAGAGATGGGTTCTTAATTGAATCCACCTGATTTGGGTCAATTTTGTTCCCCTCTTTGGAAACAATATGGCCAAGTAGCTTGCCCTCTGTCACCGCAAAGATAGTCTTCTTAGGATTCAATGAGATCTTGTGATACTTGCATCTTTTGAACACTTTCATGAGGTGTGAAAAGTGGTCTTCTCGTTTATCTGAGAAAATGGTTAATTCATCAAGATAGACAACTATTATTTTGTTCTTGAGATCCCCAAATGCCAAATCCATGTCCCTCTGAAAAGTCGCACCGGCATTGATAAGGCCAAAAGGCATCCTCTCATAAGAAAACGTTCCCCAAGGCATGGTGAAAGCTATTTTTATTTGGTCCTCTTCTGCCACTACAATCTGATTGTAATCCAAAAAACCATCAAGAAGTGATAGCATCTCTTATCTAGTGACTATCTGTAAGGTATGCTCCATGATTGGTAATGGGTAATTGTCCTTTAAGGATGGCTGATTCAAATTCCTAAAGTCCACACAAATTATGATTTGACCATTCTTTTTGTGCACAGGAACTATGTTAGACACCCAGGTGGAGTGATGAATTGGATAAATTATCTTCGAGTCCAACATCTTTTGAATCTCTACGTATATAGTATCTTTAATTCGTGGATTATAATGTCTCTTCTTTTTCCTGAAAGGCTTGACATTAGATTTCAGAGGAATTGTATGTGACAATTCTACGGGTGTGAAGACCTTCAAGTATTTGTATAACCAACAAAATACATCCTTGTATTTTTTGAACAAGGTGACAAACTTCTCAGCTTCTTCTGGAGTGCAACATTTTCCTAGATTAACAAGTCGAGCCTTGTCTTCAGTGCCAATGTTCACTTGACTTAATTCTGCAAAAGTATTAACACCTGACATCTTCTGATCCTGGATGTATCGGTCATGCCTGTCAAAAATATCCTCTAAAGAAATGAAACCCTTAGGAATTTAATTTTCTTTCATTTGAATGATCCCAAAGTTTGTAGCTTCAGAGTCTTCTGTAATTGACTCTCTAAAAGGAGTAGAACTTTTTTCAAAGAACAATTCTTTATAGTTGTCTCCCATGACAATAAACTCTTCAATATCATTGTCGTCATCAAAGAATCGCAAGTTTTTTGAATTATCTGGTACAGCTGGCTTGTAGATCAGTTCAATAGCAAAAGAATTCTGACGAAAGTCAGAATGTGGCATGAAAAGAGCAATTGGAACTGCAAGGGAATCAACCCTGCTATTATCTATTCTTGGAATGTATTTTATGTCAAATGCATCAAACCAGTCGATGGTATTGCACACCCTTTGCCTATAGGATTGAAGGAAATTCTTTCTAACTTGAAACTGCTCCCTGATCTGTTTAACAATCAACTCTGCATCTCCTTCAACTCTAAGCAGTTTGATCCCCATGTCCTTCGCATTATTGAGACCTAATAAGAGTGCCTTGTATTTAGAAATATTATTGGTGCATTCAAATTGCAACCTATATGCAAATGGATATAAATGACCTTCGGGATAAATGATCACCACTCTCGCTCCTGAACCTGATGTTGAGAAACTGTCATCGAACTACATCATCCACACTTTCTATTCTTCATATGATGTAGTTGTAGAAAGTGCAAACTTCTGGTAGTCTTCAATTACAATAGATATCATAGAATATGTCCCCAGACTCATGTCTTGATACAGAACTTGTGCTTTGGGGTCCTGAGACTTCACCACCCTAAACCTTGACTTCGCCTCAGGGATCCATCTTGAAAGTGCCCTTCTTCAATGGAATTTTCGGGAACGACGAATCCAATTGAATCTCGCCTTTGAGGTCTTTGCAGAAAATCCTACTAAGCAACATCTCGTAACTGGTTGGAATGTCAGCGATCAAGATAGTTATCATAATTTTCTTTTCAGGACAGGACAATAGCCTTACTTGTGCATCCTTCAGTTGACTAACCAGTGGCATTGGCTTTGACTCAAGTGAATAACAATTTTCTTAGGTTTTGGTGCACGAAAGTCCCAACACATTCATGATCTGCAAGGGCATGACGTTATCCAAATATCCTCTATCTATGATACAATTTCTGAGTTTAAAACCTTCTATATACAAAGATATATAGAACAGTTTTGGCTTATCTTCTGTTGGTACAGAGGACTCAAGCAATGTAGGTTGGACTGCAACCTTCTTCTTTACACCTTGAGGATTTGATCCAAATGCTCTGGATGATCCTAAAGGTACTCCAATTGTGAGATCTGCACCTTCATCTTCATCATGGAAAACACGATGTCGAAGTTTGTTGAGGTTGGATCCTGAGCAACCAACATGGTGTTCTCTTGTGAAGACTTGGGATTGGAAGTGGAAGGCACTTCCTTTCCCTTTTCATCTGGCTTCTGATTTTCCTCTTCTTCTTTCTGTGCTTTTGAAGTGTTTCGCATGTGTGAACACATGCGATGATATGTTCTCATGATTGACCATAAGAGAGTATTGGCGGTAGTCTTCTTCTTCTTGTTCATTAACAGGTTCTCTATCGAAGCATCCCATTTTAGAGTCGCCATCAAATTTTTTCATCTATGGTGAGACAACATTTGTAGTTGGTGAAGGTATGAAGCTTGTACTTGGAGCAACATCAACAAATCCCATGATTTGATTCATTCTTTGATTTTCTGGACATGTGGCTCTGGTGTGTTCAATAGTGTCATCGAAAGAGAAATAGGTTGTGGGCTTCTCAGTATCAACAGGTGTCTTGATTATCCTTGTGGGAACCTTGATTTGTAGTTGTTGAATGGCTGGAAGTTATTCCTCTTTGGTTGGTATGGTTTTTGAGGTTGTTATGACGATTGTGTAGGTAGTGCTTGTTGCCCTTGAGTGGGTGATTGCCTTTTAAGGATTGTCACCTCATTGGCTACCTTCTATAGTAGTGGATCAAAAAACGCTTGAAAAAAGTGGTTTGATTGAATCATTCTTCATCTTTCCCATCGTGATCATATTATCTTCAATATTGATAGCTTCTTCTTGTGTAAGTTATAGATCTACTCCTTGGCTTTCGTTCAAGAAAAAGGTTATTTCTGAAGGTAGTGCATTGACGAAGCTGCTCATCAAAATCTCATCAGACAGGTTGAGTGTATGGGAAAGACGTGTTACAAGGCAGTTAAACCTTGCTACAAATTCCCTCATCGGTTCTATAGGCTCCATTTTTTGAGTTTGAGAGTTGTGCAAATAAGTGGTGGCTATCCTCAACAGGCTTGAATCTCACCAATAATTTTTCATTCATGATTTCCCAACTTGTGATAATGCCTAGCTCAATATTATTTAACTAGTCTAAAGTGTTATTCTCCAGGGACTCAACAAAGAGACGATCAACTATATCTTCGTGTGGAACATGAAAAACGGAACAAGCCGTTGTGAATGCTGAAATGTGTTCATCAAGATGTCGGGATCCATCGCCATTGAATCGAGGAAAATACTTTCATGATCCCTTGGGTAGCTCATGGTGTCCTACTAAGGCCAATGGTTCGATGTTTTCTCCCAAAGGTAGTGGGGTTGGATGTCTCAATTTTCTTCTATTCCGACATTGTGATTTTTGTTGTTGTTGTTGTTGTCACCCATTGCTTCAACTGGGGCTGGAGATTCTTCTTCTGGTTATTCTAGGAAATTCTCATGAACCTCTTAAAAGATTTGATTTTCTTGAAAGAGAGGATTATTTCTCCTTTAGATGTATACTATGTGAGCCAGGATGCTTTATTCCCATGCAAGTGGTGGAAAAACTAGTCGATTGGCTGCAAGATCTACTCTTTCCTCTTCTTTGTCCAAAGTAGTAGCTGTCATCCTCCACTGAGTAGATGACGTATGATTTTCAAAGATAAACCTTCATAGGCTAATAATGATGTCTGACTTCTCACCTTGAATCAACAAAAAGTTTGGTTGTATGATAGTTGGAGTGAGTCCTGGTTGTTGAACTGTAGCAATAAGATGCTAGATGGTCATTCCTGTGACATAAAGCGTGAAGCTTTCTTGAAGTTTTGTTGCCTCATGCCCCACGATCGGCACCAAAAAACTGTTGGCGTAACAATTAGCACCTCTAGAGTGCGAGTTGGTAGAGACATTTATGCATAGTGCGTAATGACTGCTCTTCAAATTAGGACGGGAAGCTCCCTCTTTTGCTGATATGCATAAAAGTAAAGTATTCTAAAATCCTATCTTTTTGACTCAACTAGAAGAGGCAGAAGGTTAAGGAAACCAAAAACGTTGCAGGTAAGGGTTTTCTCTCATTTTGCATATTTTAACTACAACTAACTAAATGCTTTAATCTATCCTATTCCCTCAAGAAAAATAGAGCATGAGGAATTAGGAGCAAGAATGTGATATACGATAAAATTTACAACAGGATTTCCAAGGAGGAGGAACCCCTATCTGAAGCGTAGGCTGATATGAAGTTTATTAGGCATGACATCAAATGATAATCTCAATTACTAAATTTACAAGGAGGAGGAACCCCTATCTGAGGCATAGATATGAAACAAGCTTATTGGAAACAACACTTAAACGATAATTCTTCTTTCCAAATTTCTGAGGAGGAAACCCTATCCGAGGAGTAGATATGAAAGAACAACTATTAATAACAACATAAGATAGCAAACTAGGATAGAAAATTGCATTGGCGAGACACACATACAATAAACGATCAAACTAGCAACTATATTTAACTAAGATGAACAAGTATCATAATAATAACATTCAGGAAAGGTGGAACAACTATTTATTATCATAGTAAAATCTCGTGAACAGATACAAAACAACAATATTTCAGGAAAGGTGGCTCAACATATTTTACTATTGCATGCAAAATTTCATGAACAAATATAGAACAACAATATTTCAGGCAAGGTGGCTCAACATATATTATTATTGCATGCAAAAGTTCATGAATAGATACAGATTAATAATATTTCAGGCAAGGTGGCTCAACACATATTACTATTTCATGAAAAATTTAATTAAAAAAGAGCAAAGTACTCTTATTTATAGACATCAAAGGTGTAGGGAACCCTAAAATCATCTTGAGTCAGCTATAGTCTTGCAAGCATGTGATATTTTATTGCTAAAAGTAATTGTATGCAACTATACAATTAACTAGAAAGCTACCATCAGCTAACTGGAACAAACTAAATCAAATGGATGTCTACAACATGTTGGGGATATGGAGGGTCTGTCATCATAGAATGGACATCTAAGAAAATAGTACCTTAGTGATTTTCATTTCTTCAAATCACATCAAAGACACAAACTATGCCATAAAGTGGAAACATGCACAGTAGATCCCCCATTGATCCTTCTAAGAAAAGTAAATGCAAACAAGTAACAGATTCAACACCAGTAAAGATTCATAATATAGAATCAGACAACATAAAAGACAAACTTATGCACACACAGATTTACGTGGGGAAAACCCTTTCAGGTAAAAAACCCCACACTCCAAAAGATAGAGCCATTGTATTATTCAGCAATAGAAAATAGTTAGAATAAAATCTCAGGCTCATAGCCTTTACAGGAGTCACATCTTGCTTCATCTGGAGAATGCAGGCAACAACTTAATCAGAATCTTCACACTATTCCAGCACCCTCACAACACACAGTGTAGAATAATTTCACCAAGACATTCGACTCTCTCAGCCAGCCATATGACCAGCCCAGCCTCTAGGCCTCCACAGGTTCATATCTTTTCTGATCTGAGAGTCTAAGTGCTCACGATTACAAAATTATGCAAAACCGCTCGAACACTCTTAGCCTCTCTCTCTCACCCACTGTTGATCTTCCACATGAGATTTCTTTATAATCTCTCACCATGTCCCTACTTGTTCTGCTTGTTCAAGCAATCAATGGTCATCAGGATAATTAATTATCCTACCTGCAAGCTTCCATCATTCCCTAATAACGTGCACCGCTATTGCAAGCGCATCGAGCCGCGCAACATTAAATCGATTACAAAGATATATCAACCTCTATCAACCTCCAAAATGGATCGGACGTTTAATGCAACTCTATTGCAATCATAAAATAAACTTTCAGCCAACCAGATCTTAAAGATCTTTCCACGTGTTGCCTTCCCATTCATTCACCGCTTTGACTTGTGGTCAAGCTCGATCAAACTCGGTCGGCTAAGCTCTGAGCTCACCACGGTCTTCCACCATGCTACTGTCGAACTCTAACTTGCCAATCACGATATGGTGCTAATCGCCTGGCAACACCGCCGCGGTCAACCATGCTACCACGGAGGCCGCCAGGCCACCCTGCGGTAGGGCGGTGACCACCTGGCAGATCACCAACGGTCTTACTGTGGCCACCATGGTGAGAATTCTCACCACCTCTGGTAAGGTGGAAAACCTTCCTCCGCCAGCTCGCCACTTTATCGCCGCTCACCGCACTACCTCCACAGCTAGACAAAGACCCTACGGTAAGTAGGTAAGGCATCGCTCCGCCACCGCACCACTCACCACGCCACCACGCCACTGACAAGCAACCTCTATGGTAAGCAAGTAAGACTTTTCTCTGCCAGCATGCTGCCAACCATGCTACTACACCACCTTCGAGTGACCCCCGCGGTAAGGAGGTAAGCACCACCCCGACCGTCGAGCCTTCACTGTGCCACCACCAAGCATGAAAGAGATCATCATGGTAAGGCAGTAATACCACCCAACCATAGATCAAACAATAGAGGCTCGTGGTAAAGCGGTAAACCGCACAACTATGCCTCTATTAACTATTCCCCACGATAAAGCGGTAAAGGCCAGGAACAAAGAGAAAACGCGAGGTCCAAAAGGAATATCAAGCCAAAAAGTTGAGGCAGATTTCCCAACAATCTCCCACTTGATGAAGAATTACTGGCTTTCTCCAAAATGTGAACAAGGACCAACACCATGCTTTCACCCTCCAACCAAGACACCTACAACGACATCCGATAAATATCCACCATCTTAGGCAACAGCTCCAAACATCCACCATAGGAAAAAAGGAAAAAGCCAAGGCGTAAATGCACCAGTTTCTGAAACACAAGCATCAGATCCTTCAGGCGGAAAAGGCACCAAAGTAGCAGCAAAAAATCTCTCAAACACAAACACAGACATGAAGCCATTCTCTAGAACAAGATAAAATATAAGCTAGAACAGCAACCAAAAAATTGACTATCCTCATCCAACTGATCAAACCCACGCGACTGAAAAACTAGCACCCACAGCTCGTGCTAAACCATCCAATCACCCATACCTCAAAATTATGCACATTAGTAAACTTGTGCCATCATATATTCACCCATCAACTATAAAATATAGCCACCATGTGTCAACTATTCAAAAGACCAAACACATCCAAGTGCTCCCATTACAAGGGTACTGTCCAGATGAATGCAAAGAACCAGAAAGAGCGCATTCAATGCATCTCTCCATTAGCATCCTAGAAAACAAGACACCATCACAAGTGATCTAGGCATAACAAGTCCACCAATCTCTGCACATAGAAAAATTTAACCATGTAGTTCCAAGGAACATCCACACTGATATGCACAACCTGCAACCACCTACTGCAAGAAAAATTTCTCTCAACAGTCTTCCATAGTTCTTCCAAGGTTCTCCATATTTGACAGAAGAAGGAGGCACAAGAACCTTCGTGTCATCACCCAAGTGACAACACATGACCACAAAGACAGTGACCAACACGGCTCCACATACATCTAAGTTCATATGAACATTTAGGAAGAAAAGACTAGATTAGAGAGAAACTGCAAATCATAACATGTAGCATCCTCCTACATACACTTATAAATACCAGTTGTGTCAAGAATGATCTTCTTCACATCCCAAAGGAAAAATCCAAAGCAACACCCAGTTGTTCCATGGATGTAAGCACCTCATAGCAAAATAAGATCAAACTAACCCATATAACTATCTCCTACCAGTCCTCAAAAGTACAAGGAGATAAATTATGTTGTCCACCTTTCACTATGAATCCTCCAGAATCTTAAAACAACAATTCAAGATTCATATCATGAAAGCAAAGCATATAACACATCTGAAAGATATAATGGGAAAATACCTTTCAAATGAACTTCACTGCTGAGCAGACTAGAAAAAGAAGATTCTCCTCCAAGATGTACAAGCCACCATGACTTACCCAAGAGCAATTTCCTCACTGGTCTTTGTTAAACTCGTGTTCAACCAAGGTGCAGGCTACTCAGACTTTCAATTGTAAACAACAACATTCTCAAAAGAATTATAGCCTCACCTTATACTCCATGCATCAATGAGCACCATCAATCTGTCATCTCATGCCAACTCCAATCTGCATTAGTGCATTTAACATGAAGTTCTCAAGCATATGACCAGAGTACTCAAAACATAAAGAAATCCTAGACCACTGTCAAAGCTCCAAACATATGAATCAGGAAATTATCATGACACCATGATCTTACCATCCCCCTTAGGAGATTACATGCTTCAGGTGACATCACCACGGTCTCAAGAATAGAGCCTCAACCAACACTCTAATTAGCAATCAAGAGTACGCATGACATCCAACAAATAACTCCAAACCACCAACACTTGTCAAGCACCACCAACACCTCAACCAAAAATCGTAAGAGTCTTCCATGGCTCTAGAATGGTGCACATCCTCAAGTAGTGCCCATGCAAAAAATGAAAGAGCTCTTTTGCAGCAACAGGGTCTAAGAGCTCCACCAAAAACGTTTGCAACACTAAAGAAGACAATTCACCACCAAGTGATGAATTCACAGTCACTGCTAAAGCTCCCACTGAACCATGATACTGAGCTTTCCAAGCATCATGAAAAAACATTTTTTGTTCTAAGAAACCTCCAGGTACAATCGACAACATGTCCATCTGACAACAATGCCGAACAACAACAAGTTCTCCAAAAAACGCAAACCACACCATCACTATCAAAAGCTTACACCGAGTCGTGTATCAAGCTCTTCGATGACATTGTGATACATACACTACAATTCTCCATAGTCGACTACTCAGGTACTCAATGCCATCCATCCTCTCATCTCAAAGCAGCCACGCCAATGCACAAGTGACCACAAACAAGGCCAACTAATAGATCTGCACCACATTGTTACAACCTCGTGGATATTGATAGTCCACTTTCGAGTTGTCTCATAGAAAACATGTAGGTAAGGACAGCCCACAACATTGCACAACTCATGGATGAAACCAATGAAACCTGTAAATCTATCATTGCACTAGAAACTGCAAAACAAAGATCTCAAAGAGAACAACAAAAGTAGACAAAACATGACTGAAACACCAGATCAGCAACAAATCCGATTTTCCAATCATGTCCACAACTCAAGCACCATAGTCAGGGAAACCAACAAAGAAAAACACCACAAGAATGCTGAATGAATAACTCATACCAACACTCCCATGCAAAGAATACGTCACACCTCCTCAAAACCATGTCGAACTGCAACTATCTCTTCCAGTCACCCCAAAAGACAGAGTCTAGAAAATAGCTTAACAACAGCTCATAAAGAACCACAAGTTTTCCTTGACCATGTAAAATGTGCAAAACCACTATGTTTATAAAACACCCATGCACGTCCATAGTCACTGCTCATCTGGACGAATCAGGAGTCTGCACACAACCATCACGGTTAACCAGAACAATGGAAAAAAAAAACATGAATATGCATCATAGACTTTTTAGGAAAATCTATAGAAAACCCATCAGAACCAAAGACATGAATCTAAAAAAATGCGAGTACAAGGTACAAGTAAATAGGAACAGCATGCCCATTTCAGACCAGTTCCAAAACCATAACCATGCACAGGCATACAAGAGATCTAGGCTATACAGAAGTTTCAGACCATCCACGATCAACTTCATAGCCTTCATGCAACCAGGGCAACAAAGAAACCACCTTCAGTGCTAAGTCAGAACACCCAACACAAGAACGATACTCCATGGCTGAACAAAAGCCCAAGCAACTCCATGCCACAAGGAAGCCTATCACATAGACACCTAGTATGAACCATGCTCTGTTGCAACACAACCATAAGCATACCTCACGCCCTTTGCATCATAATCATTTGCTGCCAAACAGGAGCCTCAAACCACATCGCCACAATATGATCAACTCCATAATCTCCAACGTCTTTCAAGCTGCGTGTTAAATCAAAGAAGTAGGAATTTTTACTCATTGAAAGGATCAATCAACAACATATTCCTCTAGATTTCCTCAAGCTTTCTAAGCTAAGAAATCTTCACAAGAGAAATACCCAGAACTTCAGTAACCAAGAGAAGGCTTTGATACCACTTGTTGGTATCATGAACAAGCCTTGACCTCCCTTAACTAGCTCTGATACCACTTGTTGGGGATATGAAGGTTCTATCATCATAGAATGGAAGTCTAAGACAACAGTGCCTTAGTGATTTTGATTTCTTCAAATCACATTAAAGACAAACTATGCGATAAAGCAGAAAAAGGCACAGTGGATCCCCCATTGATCCTTCTGAGAAAAGTAAATGCAAGCAAGTAACAGATTCAACACTAGCAAAGATTCAGAATATAGAATCAGACAACATGAAAGACAAACTTATGCACACACAGATTTACGTGGGGAAAACCCTTTTGGGTAAAAAACCCCACACTCCAAAAGATAGAACCATTGTATTATTCAGTAATAGAAAACAGTTACAATACAATCTTAGGTTCATAGCCTTTACAGGAGTCACATCTTGCTTCATCTGGAGAATGTAGGCAACAACTTAATCAAAATCTTCACAATCAAAAAATAAGCTTCCGGCCAACTAGATCTTAAAGATCTTTCCACGTGTCACCTTCCCATTTGTTCACCACTTTGACTTCTGGTCAAGCTCGGTCAAACTTCATCAGCCAAGCTCCGAGCTCACCACAATCTTCCACCGCGCTACCACCGACCTCTGACTTGCCAGTCGTAGTATGGCGCTAACTGCCTGGCAACACCATCGTGGTCAACCATGCTACCGTGGAGGCCGCCAGGCCACCCCGCAGTAGGGCAGTGACCGCCTGGCAGACTGCCAGTGGTCTTACTGCGGCCACCACGGTGAGACTTCTCACCACCCATGATAAGATGGTAAACCTTCCTCCGCTAACTCGCCACTCCCGTGCCACTCACTGCACTACCTCCACTGCCAGACAAAGACCCTGCAGTAAGGAGGTAAGGCATCACTCCGCCACCGCACCACTCACCATGCCACTGCACCACCGATGAGCAACCTCCGTGGTAAGGATGTAAGACTTTGCTCCGCCAGCACACCGCCAACCACGCCACCTCTGAGCGACCCCCGTGGTAAGGAGGTAAGCACCATGCCAACCATCGAGCCTTCACCGCGCCACTGCCAAGCAGGGAAGAGACCGCTGCGGTAAGGCGGTAACACTGCGCAACCATGGACCGAACAATAGAGGCTCGCGGTAAAGCGGTAAACTGCACAACCGCGGCTCTATTAGCTATTCCCCATGGTAAAGCGGTAAAGGCTAGGAACAAAGAGAAAATGCCAAGTCTGAAAGGAATATCAAGCCAAAAAGTTGAGGTAGATTTCCCAACAACACGCAAGTCCTTATTGGTATACTTGTTAACTGATAACTAACATTAGTTAATGGAGAATGAAAACTCTATCTGTACATATGAAATTCCAAAATAGACGTGCATGAGATGTGGAACAACAAGCTAACTCGGAAAGAGGCATCGAGTTAATTGTTGGATATGATGTCTATCCTGAAAAGGTGGGACATCCTAATCTGGATTTCACTAGCCATGATCTCGAGAAAGTAACCCATCCTCAAGGTTGTTGATTGCATCACCATCTGGGGCATTGATAATTCTCTGTAGCAAACTATGTCTTTGCAGCATCTCCTCACTACCCATGATCTGACTCTGAAGTTCTCCTCTACTCTTAACTGCCTCATCAAATAACACTGACATGATTGTAAGTTGATCTAACTTACAACCAATGGAATCTCCACTGAAAATACCATGGATGAGCACCTGCAACTCTAACTGAACGTCGATGAGCTTGATGTACTCACCACCCTCATGTTGATACTAGAAAGGAACTCAGGACACGAAAGTTCTCATGTACCAAAGTGCACTAGTCATGTGTTCTTTGCTCTCGACCAACTCTGAAGCCATTGTCTCCTATATTTTTTCCTTGAAGATTAATTGTGTTCTCCAAGTAAAAATAGCTTCCTTATCTTCTTCGTCAGTGATCGATTCATATGCCATCCTCAGATGAGAGATCATGATTTCATCTCTTGATTTTTCAATCACCAAGTCTCACTTTGATTCCTGAATCTGTACATGAAGTTCGTAGGCATTATACCTCAACTGATACAATTTTGTAAGTACAAAGTGACCCCTTGTAATGAACTCCTCCTCCCAGTATTTTAGGTGCTTCTCGTATAAAACTAGTTGATTAAGTTGATTCTGCTCTGTTGGTAGCTCTAGCATCTGTGGGAGCAAGGCGGTGACATTTTCAGTTCTATGCATAAGGTTAGAGATATACTGACAAAGCTGCTAGATTTCAGCCTTGAGGGCTGCTTTGTCTTCTTCTTCCTTCAGGACTCTATCCTTTATGATATCTATTGCAACCTGAAGGAAATAAACCTCCACATGGCATGTGCTTTTACCAAGGTTGACCTTTATCATGTCAAATTCTTCAACTTCTACCTCATTCAAGTTCTTGTCCTCTGGGGGTGTAGCGGTCTCTATTATGATCTCCTTGTTAGTGTTCCTCTCTACATGAACTTGTTTCTTTATTCTCATATCTGGTGTCACCTGGTAGACATGATCGAAATCAAAGAAGTCTAGTTTGTAGGATGGTTTCCTCCTCTTCCTACCCAGCTGATTCTCAAGCCAAGATGAATCTCGAATAATCTCACTGGAAGGGTTAGTGTTAGTCATAAGAAACTTGATGAATGGGAATGTGTATAAGAGGTATTGCTACATGGTGATGAGTCTAGTTCCAAGTCAATGTTAACCACAACTAGAGACTGTTGTAGTGTTGGTGATGGCAAAGGAGGTTGTACCTCTGGCTCTAGAATGCTCCGAACTATATTTGTGGCTATCTCCACATGTGTTCCTATAACAAGTGCCTTCCCTTTTGAATTATCAGACACTTTGTTTCCTTTAGGAGGGTTGCTCCTTTTGTTTTGTTTTGGTTTTGATGAGGATGATAGTGAAGATTCCACCGATGGCGGCTCTATACTTGGCATGACTACCCTGCTTGTCTTCTTGCTATCCAAGAAGAGTATATTTTTTTGAATAACTCTACTTGATCTCTCTTTGATAGATGAGTATTCCTTGGTAAACCAATTGACAACTAGAAGTGGTTGCGTATCAACCTGTGCTCTGAATAATTGAGGAAGTGTATCCCCATCATCATTTGACAATCCTCCCACATCCTCTGACATGAAGACAAACATCTATGAAAGGGTGAACCTATTGTAATTGCGATGGCGCACCTCGAACTCATCCTCACAATTGACCCAGTAATCCTCCATAGAAGTCTTTTGGTAAGAGTGACCGCCAAGGCATGTTGAGTAATAACCCCAAGGGTCATATGAGCCTGTGTCAACAAGGTATTTAAGATTAAGTCTCACTAACTCATGGCCCATAGGCTTGGCATCAACTGTTGTTTTGCACTTGTAGATCCCCAAAAAATTGGTAGCTGGTTTGCGCTTGTGGCATAGATGTGAATGAACATCATGTAATTGCCTCAAAAATTCCATGAAAATAATCTTATCCAAAGGATAATGAGGTAGCATGGTTGGATTTCCTGCATATCCACAGACGTGAATGTAGGTATAGGTAGGGAACAAAATGAACTAGTTTGTCCATTCTACCATTTCTTCTCTAGTAACCTCTAAGATACGAACATGCAATTCCCAGTCTAGTTTCCTCACTATGTACATCAAGAACGCTTCCTGCTCATGCTTGAAATGTCGCTCGAACTTTGTGAACTCAAGTTGGTCATAATATTGATGAATTTTTTGTACACTAAGAATCCCCACTGTGCTCAACCCTCTAAACTGAGCTTCGTAAGCAATCAAGTATACGAGATACAAACACATGTGAAATTTGTGGGCAACCAGGAAATTAGTAATCTACTTGTGGAGAACGCCACTGATCAAAGAGGCCCAGTCATAATGCTCTCACCTGGAAATAATCAGATCGATGATGTAGTACATCCAAGGCTGAAATTTGTGAGCATCTACGTGACCAGAAACACGATTAAGAAGAGTGATCAAAATTGTGTACTCATCCTTGAATTCTCTGTGACACACATTGTTTGGCAATTTAACTTTCTTTTGTTTTAGCCACCTTTCTGTGATTTTTCTCTAACACATGTCCTTATCAGCACTGAATTCCTTTTCACACTAATCCATGGTAATGACCAAATTGTTCGAATGCTAAGGAATACCAAAACACCTCTCAATGTCTTCGGGCTTGAGACTGCAAATCACCCATTCATCTGTTGATTGAATTTCTCGGGCAGTAGAATTGTAATGCTTTACACAAGACATCACAAATTCTATGCAATGAATTGAAATAGGGAGTGAAGCTGCCTCTAGCAACCCAGATTCTTCGATGCTTTGAAGTGTATTTGAACTTATGTTTTACCCTTTCAAATCAACTTCTGGATTCACCTTATACAAATATGTGTCAGTCGTTTCGATGAAGTCATGAATTAAGACTAACTTGGTCTTGAATTCAGTCTATGTGTACTGCATTCTAAAAAACTCGCCTATTGACTTAAACATGACTATGTTCTGACAACTTTCTCCAGAAAGCCGAAAATACCTTGATGATGCTAAAAATAGCCTATCGGAGGGCAATTTTCACGAAAAATTCCAAGACGTGGGTTTTGTGCAGAAGATGATTCTAAACAAACCCTCAATGTCAAAAATCTGAAAAACACCTTTTAGCTTCACATGCAAAGACTTTTCCAAAAAAAATAACTGGGGGCAACAAGGGTTGCGGGGGCAGATTTTTCTGAAAATTTTTGGAACATGGGTTTTGTGTAGAAGATGATTCTAAGCAAAACCAAATCCTTCGTTTTGAAAAATACTGACTTTTACTCTACCATGCAAAGGAATTTCTGAAAAGAAAGCAGAGCTTTGAGAAGTGAAGCTACAAGGCAATTTTTTTCTGAAAAATTCTAACACACGGGTTTTGTAGAGAAAGTCATGCACAACAAACCCAGATGATCAAAATTGTCAAAAGTCGTTGAATTCTTGGACATGCGAGACAAAACCTTAGACAAGAATAGAAGAATTTAAGACAAAAGATAGAATATGTTTCTGAAAAAGTCACCATATTCTTGACTGAAGTCTGTTGATTAATCTAAACTTGTATTTGCAAGGGAATTTTGAAAAAAAAATACTTGTAGCACCTTCAAATACTGCTTGCACAAGAGAAAAATCATTTGCACTCAACCTATTGTGAGAGAAATGGATGCCTAAATGAAATAAATAAATAATTTTGAGGGTTTAGGCGCCAACTGCAAGTAAAAACCTTGATTTGGAAAAGGAATTATCTGATTGGACCTCACTTTGTTTAACAAAAACTGACTTGGAGTTAGAATTGGCGCCACCTTTTTATAGTTCAGTTTAACTCAACATGCAAAACTGACATTGAGTCTCAAAATAGGCACCACCTTTAAAATATTGAAGAAATACGCCTTAAGCAAAACTAACTAGTGAAACTGAAGATTTTAATATTATTTAATTGAGTTAACTGAATTCCACCTTTATGGGTTGGCTTACAATTGCATGCTGATTTCAAAAAGTCAAAGTTTGACTTTCTAGGCATCCTCCTTCAAAAGTCGAGTTTTTTAGCTAAGTTCCTATTTTGTAGCTCGTTGAAAATGTCACCACAGCCTTTGTTTGAACTTTTCTTTTCGGGTGCCCGGTTGATCTTAGAGCTGAGCTGACACATCCACTGCATAGCTAGAACAACTCTGATGAAATGTCAGTTGGGAGATGCAAGTGCTAAAAATTGAGTCTAGTACCTCAAAAACAAGGGTTCCTTTCTCAAAAAGAGTGCACATGACACCAGACAACCAATTTTCTATTTTTCCATTTCGTGCTTCAATCTATCACTGCTGGTGAATGATGACTCCCATCGACTAGATGTTGGATCCATCACATAGCTAGAAGAATTCCGCAAAGAATGACTGTATGTGTAGCATGTGAAAGTTAGTTTAAGGCCCTCAAATGCAAGGGCACCCCTGACCTATAGGGGAGTAAAATGCAGTTTTGACTGATTTTACAAATTGTAAACTTTCAATTGAACATTGTACTTTGACCCTCGCTATTGGGTGTTGGATTGCTCTGCTACGTGCACCATTGATCTCATTGTGAAGCTGGAACAACTTGGAAGAGATGTTCCTGGAAGTGACGAAGCGAGAAAACTGCTTCTAAGACCTCTAGTAGAAGGGCACCTCTTTCAAGGGAGTATGTAAATTCCACAGCCATTTTTCTGCTTGTTTTCATTCTCTGGTATTTTTTGTTGATTCTTCATCCACGGGCATTTGACAAACCCTGAGGGCTGACAATTGTATTCACTGAATAGCTAGAAGGATTCTACACTGGTCTCGTGAAGACGATGGCTACTAAAAACCTCATCTAGTTGGCCAAAAGGTTACGCACCCCTGGCCTGTAGAAGTATAATTTGATATTTCCACTTTTATTTTCCCTCTGTTTTACATGCTTGTTGGAACAACTGCCACAATCACTCAACACATCTAATGATATCGTGATTGGATGCATTGCAGAGTTTGGCTAAATAAGAAGAGATCCCCCGAAAATGAAATCTGAAAATCCATCCATCTGACATGACTAATTCAAGGGTGCCCCTGGCCTGTAGGGGTGCAAAAACTACAAATTTGACTCTCTGTAATGTGTAAATTCTTTGTAACTTCTGCTTCCACCTCCGATTGCCGAAGTTCCACAAATCAGATGGACTCGCTTGATAGGTTGACGGAAAGCTGGCTGAAACTGGAGAGAATGGATGTATTTGCAACCAGAAACAACTGAATTTGAGCCTCCAAATTGAAGGGCGCCCCTAACTTGTAGGGGTGCAAATTTGCTCTGGACTTGATAATTTTCTCCATTTCTTGCTCTCTGAACACCATGTTGCTTGTTGAGTTGACCACGTAGAAGCATTACTGATGTTGACGTGTGTGCATGACTATATTTTACCATTTTTACGTGTACAGACACTGCAAAGTTGACTTGGACGTTGATTGCGCAAGCATCTCCCACATTACAAAGTGAAGTGTTTCCAAACTTAGAATATTTTTCCAATTTTTTCCATTTGAAAATCCCCTCCATCGTGAAGCATCTTTTACAACATCTTTCTCCATAGAATATTCTGCTTTGAGTTTCAGGCTTAGATTTTGACACCTGGTACTGGCTAACTGCCATCGATGACCTCAGGGGCCTAACTTTTCTCCTAAAAAAAATGAAAAATACCCATCAGGCTTAAACTGACTTTTAACTGAAATTGACTTTACCAATTTGATCGTGATATGAAATAAGCCAATCAAAATTAATTTCAGCCAATTCTGACAAGTTTCTATTTTTAGAGTTTTTGACCTAAAAATAGGGGTCTGAAAACCCTAATTTTCAAATTTTGCCAGTATCTTTCTAACATCACACTAACCAAAATCCCATACTTTATTTTCCCAAAAACTGAGTTTTGACATCATTTTTACAATGTTTAGATCATTTTAAGCAAAATGCCTTAATGAAGCAAAAAAAATGATTTGGGTACAACATATCCAAAAATGAATTCAATGGATGAGATACAAGGCTTGGACTACAACATGAAAATTTGAAACTTATATGCAAATCTAAAAATTAAGTTGCCTTAATATGGAAATACCATGATTAGATCCATCTTCTTTATGATGCCAAAAATCAGCCAACATAACATGCTTATAAATAGTACCTTATGTGAACTTATAACAACAATAAATAAATAATATCATCAACATAAGACAACAGCAATGAGGCATAAAACAGCAACACAAGATCATCACATAACACAAGATTTGTGTGGAGAAACCCTTACGGAAAAAACTCCACCAAGAAGAGAGGCCAAGTATGCATTATCATCAAATGAATGGGATTACAATGCAACCACTTCCATTCTCCTATTTTCCTCCAACATGGCAACACATGTGTACCTATGAAAAACCTCCTTATTCCTCCACTTGTTTGTGTTCCTGTAGAGTAACACTACATTCAATTGATCCTCTTTAACTCTACATCTAATAGGCTAAATTTATAGACTTGTGAAGGCATCTAATGCACCAAACATGGTGCCCAAAGATGACCATTCCAAACATCCCCAACCTTTGGATTACCTCCTCAGAATGTAAAAATACACTAGCTTTGGCTCCAATACTTTTCCTCCAACTTGGGAACCCAACCATGAGAGATAAACATTACATTAAATGTAATAATGATGGAAAACCAAGTGACACATGTTGCCTCTATCCAAGCACCCACTTGGAAAATCCCAATAGTCACTTATTTATCATTTCTTTTATCTTTTATTATCCCATTCTAGGTGTCTACATGTGGGGAAACCAATATTAAATATTTATGTCCACAACCCACCTTTACTGCTGCTAGTGGACCCATCACCCCTTATGAGTATATTACAAACAATGGTGAGAATTAATATTACAAAATATTTTCCTAAGTCACCCTATGCCTAGGGACACTTTCCAAGGATGTTGGAACCATGACATATGCCATAGGATTTACAAGTTGGATGGCACCTTAATCCTAACAAGTTCAATATTCACTAGGTCTATACCCATTAACAACCATACC
Organism: Sequoiadendron giganteum; assembly: GCA_007115665.2. NCBI lineage: Eukaryota > Viridiplantae > Streptophyta > Pinopsida > Cupressales > Cupressaceae > Sequoiadendron > Sequoiadendron giganteum. The sequence continues at coordinate 595,717,041 of CM021109.1, forward strand.
AAGAGTTACACTCCTTGATAACCCCGATAAGGTGCCACAAAATGGTCAAGATTTTATGCCAACACCACACTAAGTTCAACACATGTGAACAAAGTGAAGCAAAAAAATACCAATGTCAACACATCACTAAGTCCAATGTGTGTGAACAAAGTGAAGAAAAAATGCCAAACTCACCTAAAAAAAGGGCAAAAAATCACATCAGAAGGTGCCAAAATGTCAAGACAAGTTGAAAACCTCAAGGGATGTTATAAACACCACTATCATAAAAGATTTTTTACAAAGACAACAAATGGGCATTGTTAAATACATGAAGGGTCACACCTTAGGGAATATCACTCATAACATCACCACCAAGAGAGGACAAGTCATGGAATAAAAACTCACACCTTAGGGAATACTGACCATAGCATTACTACTAATGGGAACACCATATGCCAAGAAAGGTCACACTTTTAGGGGATATCAAGCCCAATATCACCACTAAAGAGACACTAACATAGATTGAAAAGGCCACACTTCCATTGACAAGGTCACATTCTCTAGGAGATATATGCTATCATCACTAAAAAGGGACCATTTTTTATGCAAACAATAAGCAGGGGACCATATGCCCCCCTTAAAATGTTAGTGTACTTGCTACACTAACTTTTTAAGGAGATAGAAAGGGATCCCTTGCCAAAAGGAATGCACCTAACACAAGGCTACCTAAACCTTTTCCCCCCAAGTATAGGGAGAAAGATGAGCCAATATGGAATATGATGTGTTGCTCCTTGCAAGATGAAATATGACTACATAAATCTTAGTTTATACCCCCATGCATAGTAGTGAGTACGTTATCATACTACAACTATCACATGGCAAGGAGCAACAACTAATGCTATTTGTTTCTTGTATAATTAAGTGAAGGTATTTTTGATGTTTTCATTATTTTTGAAGGACAATAAGCAAAACCTTTAGTTGTTTCTTGCATGTTGGCCTCTATGGGGACACAAATATCTTGTTCCTTTATACCACATCCTTTTCCATTATAGCCAAATTGTTTCAAAATTTCATAACCTCTTCCGTGAATGGCTTCCATTTTTTTGAAGAAGGTAGTTTTTCATTATCATTTTCATCATATGTAGATGTGTAATTTATTTTTACCTCATTGTTAGTAGTTGTGGAATCAAATGTGTTTGATGATTTAGTGATAGATTGTGTTGATATCATTGCAACTTCTTTCTCTTTTCCTAATTTTGATGGTGTAATCTTGTATTCCCCATGAATGTAGGTGTGAAATCTAAAAATCCCCAATCATCATCTAATAGCTTTGTCATCGATAAAAGACACTCATCTTTGACTTTAATTTGTAAAGGTTTCACTTTTGAAGTTGGTATCAATGTTCTAAAAGGACTCTCCATTCCTATTTTGGTTTGTAAATAGTTTTCAGATTTAGGATAAGCTTTTATCATGTAAACCTTATTGTTGTATGTGCATTTCATTAAATGATGAAGCATTGAAGGTACACCTTTCATTTGATGAATCCATGGTCTACCCAAGAGAATATTATATAAAAGGTCATGGGGCATGACATGGATGAGATTTTGCAATACAACCTTACCATCTTTAATAGGTAAAATTATCACACCAAGTGATTGTCTTCCAACATTATCAAAACCTTTGATTGAAAAATCAATAGGTTGAATTAAATATTTTTCTGCTCCAATTCTATCCAAAAGACTTACACTAAAAGAATTGATCCCCAAACCATTGTCAATAAGGGCACACCTAATCCCAATCTTGTTAATACTAGCCATTATCATCAAAGCATCATTTTGTTTTTGTGTTTCCAAAGGGGGTAATTCATTTTGATGAAAGACTGAGTCCAAATTAGCTTCATTCATAGCTTCGAGCAAGGTTGCCACATCATTTTTTGTGCACTAGGAGGGACAACAACTTTCTGCAAAGAATTTTGAAGCATGTCATGATAGACAGGTGATGTTTGAATCAAATCACACAAGGAGATCTTAGTAGGAGTATTATGAAGTTGCTCAGCAAGATCAAATTATTTACCACTATGCTATGAAATGTTAGGTTTGGGTGGAAAGTCTGGTTGAGGAAATGAAATGGATGTTAGGTTTTTTTTGGTTGCTTATTATTTCTAGTGTTATATGTTAAAATTGTGAAAAACATGAGCCACAAGATCAAACAACGAACAAAGACACCTTCCACACAAGAGAGCAGCAAAAAATAATATGCAATATTCTTCAACAATAAAAAGCTACAAAATTCAAGAGTATCAAAGGTATGAAATCTCAAGAGAGATAATACAATGAGGGTTGAGTGCTATATAGGATCAACCCTAAATGATAAAGGGATTAGATCATGACAAGTCTCAACATCTCAAGCAATGAGATAGAATGATCTAATAATAACTCTCTAGTTAACATAAAATCACTCTTAAGTTTAGCTTAAGTGTATGAGAATAAATTAGACTAATAATTAATTTTAAGCTAATGCATGATTACTCTAACAACCCCCCTTAAGATGAACTTAGGGAGTAGCTAAAAACCCTAAAAAGAGAATGCATGATGGGCCTCGACAAACAAGGCCTAGTGAGGTACTTATGTACAAACAATCTAATCTCTCACAAATGGAGAAAGGGAGAAAACCTCATAGGAAAAACTCCTCTCCAAAAGAGAGAAAGGTGAATGAAGGACTGAAAAGCCTCCAAAACAAAGTGAAGGAATAAGAAGCCTCTAACCAAAAAATGTCCCGAAAAAGAGGAACATGTAGAACATCGTTGAAGCGTGAATAAGTTGTAGAAAATTGTTGAAAGATGGTTGATATAGCACTAAAATGAAGAACCTCCTAAAACATGAATGTAGGATGGGTCTCAACAAACAAGGCTTGGTGAGGTACCCATGTACAAATAAAATATCTCTCAAAACTAGAAAAGAGGAGAAAACCACATGGGAAAAACTCCTCTCCAAAAAGAGAAAGGTGAATGAAGGACTGAAAAATTCTTCAAATCGAAGGTGAAGGACTAAGAAACCTCCAAGCAAAATAATGTCCCAAAAAGAAGAGGAACATGTAAAACATCACTAAAGCATGAATAAGTTGTAGAAAACTATCAAAAGATGATTGATATAGTGTTGAAATGAAGAACCTCCTCTAAAACAAATGATGATTAGGATCAAGATAACAAGAATCTACATGAGTGCCCCCAACAACACTACTCGAATCAGATGGAAAACAAAGACAAACATCTGGAAGTTGAAGATACAAATGCCAAGATCAAGAAGATAATAATTTGCATGAGTGCCCCGAACAACACTACTCAAATCGGATGGCAAACATCTGAAAGTTGAAGATATAGATGGTACATGAATCTGTACGAGTGACCCCAATGAAACTACTCAACATGCAAGATGCAAGTTGAAAATACAGGTACCAATAGTTTAAAGAAAATTCATAAGAGAGACAATAATTTACATGAGTGTCCCCAATGATACTACTCAAATTAGATGACAAACAAAGGCCAACATCTAAAACTCAAAGATACAAAATGACACATGAATTTGCACGAGTGACCCCAATGATACTACTCAACATGCAAGATGCAAATTAAAAATACAGGTACCATATGGACATTCTTTGATTCCTATTTTTGGAGGCATCCTTTTCATGCCAAAAATGCACCTAAAAATCACCCACCTCCAAAAATTGTAAAAAAAAGCAATGGATAATCCATATCTGAAGCCTGTAACCCTTGTTGAAGAAAAAACTCAGAAATCAAGAAGGGGTTTGTTGAATTCACACTCTAATGCCATGTTAGAATTGTGAAAAATATGATCCATAGGATCAAACAACGAAAAAAGACACCTTCTACGCGACAAAGCTGCAAACAATAATATGTGTTGAGAAAATGTGTCTCAACCTTGTAATTATGTAAGGTATTGTTGATACATAAGGTATTTTTCATCTGACGACAATGAGGGGGCTTTTGGAGTGTGGGGTTTTTCTCCCGAAAGGGTTTTCCCCACGTAAATCACTGTGTTGTGGTATGCATGATATTTATGTCTATTTCTATTTAATTTTTTGTAATTGTTAAAGATTTGTAAAAAGTTTGCATTATTCTCCTCTCAAGATTAGTGTAGGAAGTTATTCTGCTACCTTAGCTTCCTTACAATATGCAATATTCTTCAACAAAAAAAGCTACATAATTCAAGAGTATCAAAAGTATGAAAGCTCAAGATAGATAATACAATGAGGTTTGAGTGCTATATAGGAGCAACCCTACATGATAAAGGGATTAGATCATGACAAGTGTCAACATCTCATTCAATGAGACATAATGATCTAATAATAGCTCTCTAGTTAACATACAAAATCACTCATAAGTTTAGCTTAAGTGCATGAGAATTAGACTAATAATTAATTAAAAACTAATTGATTATTAGCTAATGCATAATTACTCTAACATTATATTTGTGAGCAACAATATGATAACTTGGTTGTTGTGACACATGATTACTAGTAAGTTGTTTTGCAAACTTTAAGATATGGCCATGAGGTTTAGTAGGTCCTATAATGAGAGGTGACTTAGGAGGTCCAACAATTAGAGCACTTTTAGGGGTTCCAATTTTTAAAAGGGTTTTAGGAGGTCCAATAATTAAAGGAGACCTAATAGTCAATTGTGCGTTCATAACCTCAATGGAGTTAACTACTTGTTGATGATCTTCTATTGAGGGGGGATCTAATATCACCTTAGAATTTTCATCTACACAATCCATCTTATTTTATTTTGAAAGTAACATGTCAATGATTTCATCCTCTTGTCAAACAATATCTTCCCAAGTAGGAGAGGTAAGTGAAGAGAAACAAACAAGATTCTCAAGATGCTCCATGATCGAATCTTCTAACAATAAGATACCTTCTTCACAAATAGGAAAGATATCGACATAAGAAAAAACATGATTGTTAATGATTCTATTATCTTGCACCAATGTATCCTCACAAGTAGGAGAGATAGTGGGAGAGGGATCAATGAAAAATAAAAAAAGAGGGGAAATGAACTTATTGTGGCATTCTTGTAACAAAAATTCCTTGAAAGTCTTACCAAGATCTGACAATAGAACATGAATTGTGATAACACAAGATTTTTGTAATGAGAACATGATGTTATGTCCTATGGATCAAGCTAGCAATGTTTATAAAAAAACATATAGTTACAAGATGAACAAAATTCAAAAAAAAAAAATTAGACAGTAGAAGCATATAGAGAACACAAAAAATAGAGATCTAAGAAAAAATTTAGTCAAAAATAGCAGGACAAAGCTGCCCAAGGGTGTCTTTGTCCTGGACAGGGTTTCGAAAAATTCAATTTGACTGTGTACGATACTACTTAAGGATTTTGGGTTTGCTTGCAAATATGTTTGACAGTGACTATTCTTCTAGAATTTACTCAATTTATGCCAATGCAAGTGTATAACAATGTTGAAAATGTTTGAACAATAAATGACAATTTTGAATACAGTTTTTTAATCTAAAATGCAACAATTTACTAATTCTAAGATGCAAAAATATGAAAATGATGATTTTGATGCAATTTTGAAACAAAACAATGTAATTTTTCACCTTTTTAAGTTATATGGAAGATGCCTAAATGAATTCAATTAAGAATTCCAAATCAACAATCAACGGGTAGAAATAGGCTGAGGACACAAAAACGGAGATATGGGAAAAATTTGGTTCAGCCAAGAATAGCAGGACAAAGCCTCCCGAGGGTCTCTTTGTCCTAGACAGGGTTTTAGAAAACTCAAAGTCTGGTTTTGTATGATATTGCTTAAGGTTTTTGAGTTTTCTTGGAAACAGGTTTGAAAGAAGTGTATGCAAATGTTTGAACAATAAATGACAATTTGAATGCAATTTTTTGATCTAAAATACAATAATTGACTGATTCTAAGATGCCAAAATCTGAAAATGATGATTTTGATGCAATTTTTGAAACAAAACAATGCAATATTTCACTTTTTTAGCTATATGAAAGATGCCTAAATGGATGTAGTGAATAATTCCAAATCAAAAATCAACAAGAAAAAATAGACTGAGGACATAGAAACAAAGATCTGAGAAAAAAAAATTTGAGCCAAGAATAGCAGGACAAAGTTGCCCAAGGGCATCTCTGTGTTGGAAAAACAAGAATATACAATTGAGAGGGGGGGTGAATTAGTTGTTACAGAATTTAACACTTATTTAACCTTGTTAGCCTTTAATCTCATATCTGATAAATAAAAGTAAAAGCATGAATCAACAACACATTAGAAGCACACATAACACCAAGATTTTTGCGTGGAAACCCTATTAGGGGAAAAACCATGGTGGAGGTTAATCCACAAGTTATACCCTGTTAAAAGTATAAGTAAAATGAATAAGAAATGCACATGCATTTAGGCACACTACCTAGAGGTCACTACTCAAAGAAGACTCGCTGTCTTACATAACATTTTTAGATTAAATCCATCTAAAGTGATTGAACTGAGAAATTAGCTTCTTCAAAATCCTGATGACAATTCCGGTTAGGCACATAAACACTTCTTCACACTTCGCTCAATCTTCTTCACACTCTGCTCTGCAATCGAATGATCTAATCTTTATTCGCACATTTCGCATACATACTTCATGACTGCATGTCTCAAATGAAGAAAACAATCGCTCTTATATATCCGCTTCATGGAATTACATCAACAACTTTGTCAGCCAAAAATAAAAGAATAAATTACAAATTGTCGGCCCTATTCTTGAACAAATCTCAATGCGCACCAACCGAAGTCGATCACAACATAATGAAGACCTATAAAACTTCCTTGAACATGCCAAACACTAAAATATTAATCCATGAGGATCCACAACATGCTACAACCATCATGTTGGTCAAGAACATGAAAACTCGAACACACAACGGAAAAATCTCTGATCACGATCACACCGATCAACGCAGACGTACAACAAGGATAGAGCATGATCTAGAAACATCAACGAACATCACACGAGCATACACAACAACTAGAATTACCAGAGTCACGTTCTCTTCTTCCAGAACCACCAACTAAAGTAACATAATAACAATAGGAACACAAAAACTCACAACTTACAAAAATCTTCATGCACACCTTTGAAACTTCCAAAGTATAAACTAGATAGGCTCAACAACAAACCCTTTAAAGTGCAACTCCTGAATATCAACATACTAAATTTTCCACCACATTGAACTTCACAGCTTCTTAAACAACCTTCAACATATTTATTATAATTTTCTCAATATCCTTGACATATACAACCTTCAAGACATCAATGCTAATAGTGTTGACATCAATGACAACCACATATCAAAAACGCAACCACAACATCCAACACTCTGTCTTGGATAGGGTTTTGGGAAACTAAAAAAGGTTCATCAAAATGAAACATAGAAAAAGGTGATCCGAAGTCTAATGCAAAGAACCTAGGATCAATTCAACTTTCTAAGGAATCATTAGGATGCAAATCAACAAGGTGATTATATTGACTGTCAACCTTGTAGGTGAGCCAATCAAACTTGGATCTATATATTTTTGGGTGTTGGATATGAATTGGAATTGATTTTCCTTGACTAACCTAATTAGACTATGTGCCCTAATATGAAAAAGCAAGATTCTGACAACCGAGACACTGTAATAGAAATTTGCAAGAAAATTTGAGAAGGGAAAAACTCTCTATACCTGTCCTATAAATTTGGAGACAATCTTAATAGGAGGACAGAGCTAGCCAAGGGAATTTATGTCCTTGTAGGAATATTTTGGATCTGTTTTTGTAGTCCTCTGATGTCGGATCTGAGCTTCCCGATTTCGCCTACAAATTTTTCGAATCACTATCGGATAATTTTGTAAGAGTTTTTGTGTCTTGTTAAGGTGTAGGGTTTTGAATTCAAAAATGGAAAATGGATTTTCAAGCTTCCTTTAATCTCCTCCAAACCTGAAACCTACACATTCAAAGAGAGAAGGATTGTTCCATTTAGGGGCTTACCTTAGTCAAGCCCCATGTTAGTGTTTCCACTTCCACAATGGCAATGTCAATAGTAGGAAAGATAAATGATAGGAAGGAATGATGAATCAACAATGTGTTGCAACTCACCACCCTTCAATGGCTTCCTTGAAGGACTGAAGTCATGCACATCACCTCAAGGTCTTGGATATTGCTTTCTTGATTTTCTTGAATTGCTTGGAGACCTACAAAAGGGTTAGCCTTCACAAACAATGATAACATGAACATGCATAAACTCACATAGGATTTGACATGATGTTTGGATCTTGAATTATTGAAATAATGTTCATAGATGTTGTTCTTGACTTGCTTGATAATGCTTGTGATGTTCACTTGTTGCTAGATCTCTTGTTAATGCTAAATACCTTCACTTAATTTTTAAAATGATGCAATGACTAGGTATTTATAGGAATTTATTCAATTTCCCATAAATTAGATCTCGATAGACGTGTAGAGAAAGGGGATTTTCTACTCATGAGTTTATTCTCAAGAGAGTCCCAAGGAACGAATTGCCCTAAAATACCTCAAGGAACAGAATGAGAGTTTCAAAATTGGAATCAGTAGGTCACAAAGGTTTTCAAGATGAACTGTCGAGCTCCCGGCCAAAGGATGACAATGTGGCATATGGATGGCAACACGGAATGCTAACATCCCAAGGGCGAGTTGGCATCTTGCACAGACTAGAAATCAAGAATATCTCATAAAACAACTTAGTGGCTACTTCTATTCTAATTGCTAAGAATTCTTAAAGTGAGGAAAAATAATAGAGAGTAATAGAACAAAAATAAAGTAAAGTAAACTAAGTAAAATGTAAATGCTAAATTGAGAAAGAATAGAAAGAGAATGCTTATGAAAACACAAGTAATGAAGCCTCTAGCACATGAATATCTTCAATACCTACACACATAAGATTGAGAAATTTTTTTGGGCTATTTAGAATATTTTCGCAATCAAAGGGATTTTGATGTTCCCACCTCCATGGATAGCCAGGTAGATAGATAGATAGAAAGATAGATAGACAAGATAGTAAAATGCATAGACAAGGGATGTGAGGAATCCCAAGATTCTCAAAGATACAAGATGAGAGAGAGATCACTTTCAAGGCTTGAGGAATCCAAAGAGAGGGCAAGAATGAAAGAGAAGGTTGTGAGAGCCAAGAGACTTGTAAAAAGTGTTGTAAGAATGTGAGAGTGTTGTAGCAAGTTGTAGAGAGTTGTGCAAGAAAGAAAGCAAGAGCAAGACAAGAGAATGTCCAAGAGAGAAGCCAAGAAGCTAGAGAGCCCAAATGAAGTGAAAGAATGGATTTAAAAGAGAGAAGAGGAGGGAAAAGAAGGTTCTCAAGCTGTTACCAGGCGTCCCAGGCCGTTACCATTGACAAAGGTAGTTGAAAAGTGGCAAGGCATTCAGAAATAGTTGTTTGAACAATGAAATGTCGCAGGACGCTAGCATGGTGTGCGGACATCTATGTGGTACGCTAGTGTCCAGACACATCATGCTACAAAATGACGAGAATGAGAAAATCACATGGTTTGGCACAAGGCTGACACATAAAGGTAGCTACTAAAAGGGGTCATGAGCATCCTAAGAGGGTAAAAAGGCTGATGTAGGGGGTAAAATTAGCTTACACAAATGCCAAGGGAGTGGAAAATAAAGTAGATGCAAGAATGTATGTGAAATTGCAAGGGGTGCAATTTTACGACATTACATTTTTTCCCCACTTTAGTGGGCTTATGAATCAACATGAATATGCACGCTAAAGGAGATCTACTAAACATAAAAAACATCATGATACCAAAAGGATACTAGAGAGGAAGTAGATAACCCTTTGAACCAAGGAAACATTCCCCCAAGCTGAATACCTACAAAACAAATGCATCAGACAAGAAAAATATGCACAAGACAACAAGGTTAGAGGATAAAAATCCATTACATCACGGGATTAGAACATATGGATATTTAGAAATAAACATACACATAGGCACATAACAAACTAACAAGATTTGAGTCAACAAAGTAAAAGAGACCTCAATGTAGAAGGTTGTCTCAGTACTATGTGATGTCCCCAAATTAAGAAATAACACAAAAATTCTTAAACAGGGAGAAGAATGTAAGGATTGATTGATTCGAGAGAATAATGCATATAGAAGACAGGGAAGCAACCAATGCCAAAGAGACAGAGAAGTATATACCCAGGATGAAGAATATGTAGGTCTTCGATACGGTATATACATGGAATTGAGCTAAGAGAGAAGAGAGAAGAGAGATGACTTTATAGGTTCTTGGTCCTGTAAAGTTTGACATGTGTCCTACAAGTTCTCGGTCTGGTGGAATTTAAGATGGGCTCTATAGTTTCTTAGTCCTGCAAAGAGGGAGCTTCATAGTTTCTCGGTCCTACAAAAGCTTGACATGAAAGATATTTATAGGTTCTTGGTCCTATAAGACAAGATTGATGAGGTGTTTGGTCCTGCTAGGTAAGCTTGATGCAAAGGAGCTCTACAGGTTCCCGGTCTTGTAGAGAAAGACTAATCAAATAATCCTATGGCTTCTACAAATTGCGTTGCAAGATAGTCATAGAAAAGATAGGTCTAATCGGGCTACCCCCAAACTAGACTTAGCGACATCAAATAACAAATATTGCAAGACACTCAAGAATTATTTTGAGAAGAAGGCTTTCAAAAGGGGTTCCTTTGGTAGGGAACCCTTCAAGACACCAAGGGGCCCATTCAAAGGAACACTCCAATTGAAAGACACAGAGAAGAGAGGGGGTCCTTAAGAGGGATGCACATCTCCAAAACAAGTTATCACTACCCCCTAGCATATAGGGGAGGAGAACCATGCAAGATACTATTGTTTCACCACCACATAGAGAGTATGGTTACACACAATAGTGTATGACCATGAATGACAATGAGCAAGTAAAGCTGCAACTGCCACATAAAAAGCATCAACATAATAGAAGGGAGGTGTAAGAACCTCATGAGAAGATGCTTAGAATGGACAAGATAGAGGTAGACCTCAATATCACTTTTCATTTGAAGAAGAGACAATTGCATCAAAAAATAGATGAGTGATGACACTAGAATCAAGAAGTTGTATTTTATCCTTTAAGGCCTTACATTCACTAGTGGAATGGCCAGGCCCTTGATGGTATGCACAAAAGAATGTTTTTCTTTATCATGCTTATGAAATTTCTTATGTGTAGGAGGAGGAAGAGTAATTAAGTGGGCTTTAAGAAGCCTCAACAAAATACGCTCTTGCTCAGCCAAAGAATGAGGAGCAAGAAGCAACCCTTTTTCTTATGGAGGGAAGTTTGACTACTCACAAGAAGAAGACATAAAGACAACAGATGATGGAGGATGAATCAATTCAAGAGAATGAGGTTGAGCCAAAATCATGTTGACATTCAACCATGGTTTCTGTTTAAAGTGTTCATTCGAGCAACTAAGCCCCAAATTACGCTTATGAGGTGTACATTTTATAGGGAGCTGAATGCCTCATTCGTTACGCCCACAACCTTTATGCCCATAACCATATTTAGAGGCAATTTTGAAACCATGGCGGTAACATGTATGCAAATCTTGAGAAGGAGGAGGATCTACATAGAGAGCATCATTCCAGCAATGGGGATTATACTCCTCTGTGAGATCACCATCAGCCTTCTTAACAGGACTGTCATTATTAGTCTCTTTAACAAAAGCATGATCATCTTCCTCAGAAGGGGGAGGATAAACATTAAGAACATTACAATTTGTATTCACATTACCCCATGATGCAGAAGAATAATCATATTTGATAGCAAGTTTGTATGATGTTATCAAAAGGTCTAAGTGGATCGGGTCTACCTTGTACTCCCTGATTTATAATTAAGTGAAGTGCAAGGATCCCCAATCATCACCAAGACACGCATTTTCTTGAGAATAATCAAAAGTGGACTCAAAATTTCCCACTTTAGGAGGATCTTCTTCAGGGACACCTGTCTCAAGAGTATCCTTTGCAGTAGATTTTGCTAGAGTATATGTCGACACATTGGAAGATATTGAAGGGATATGATTTTTAAGAGAAGGTACAAATGTAGGTTGGACAATAGTTGTCATCTCACATAAGTGCACAACATTATGGTCAGCCCTGATTGTGACTACCTCGTTATTATGAATGAATTTGATGGATCTATGTAAGGTACACGATATTGCACCCATAACATAAATCCACGGTCTACCAAGAAGAAGATTATATGGTAATTTTCTTGGCATAACATGTACCAAGGTGGGTACGGTAATGGGTCCCAACCTTAAAGGCAAGATTATTGTGCCTAAGGCTTGTCAACCAACATTATCAAACCCACAAATACATAAGGAAGAAGCAGTAAGAGAAAATGAATCGATTTTAATTTTAGGCAACAAATCAATACTACATGCATTGAGCATCGAACTAGTGTCAATGAGAGTGCATCTAATGCCAATGTTATTAATGTTAACTATAATCATTAGAGGGTTTGCTTTCTTTTGTACTTCCGAGGGTGAGAATTATTGCGAATAGAATGTAATATTTGATGAATCCACATGAATATGAGCTATCAATGCATTAACATTTGCTAGCCTAGCGGGAGAAGGCAAGAGAAGCTTTTGCAAGGATTCTTGAAGCATACTTTGATAAACTGGCACAAATTGAATCAAATCTCAGAGAGAGATCTTGTTTGAAGTAACACAGAGTTGCTCAACAAGATCATAATCATTGGGTGCTTTAGTTGTAGGTTTATGTGCTTGAGGAAGGCTTGGTTGAGAAGGTGGTAAGAAAGTAGGTTGATCAACATTTACTTTATTCCTTCTAGTATTATAAGTATGGGCTACTACTCTATAAGAGGGAGCCTTAGAAAGATCAAGAGAATGACTGTTACATGGAACACCATTAATAGAACAAATCCTTTTAAGAGGACTAAATGAAGTCAGATAAATGACAAGTTTCTTAGGCCTTTGAGGGGCAGCAAAGACAAATTATATTTATGAATTCCTTACAATTCCTAGAGGAATCATTCAAAGAAATATGCTCAACATCTATCCTTGGAGGATTTGATGTGAGAGGAACTTCATCATGACTTGTAGAATAAATATTTGAAGAAATGTTCTCAACATCAATCTATGGGGGATCATATGTGAGATGAGACTTCTCATTCACTAATGCATCATCTCTAGAAGAGAGCACATTGGAATGAAGACAAGATTCACCATTCACGAATGTAATGTCTCTAGAAGAGAGTGCATTGGAATGAAGATAAGGTAGAGTAATATTAAGAAAAGAATTAATTATTTCATCCTCTTCTTCCAAATATCCTTACAAGGAGAAGGAATTTCAAGAGATGGATCAACAAAGAATAATCAGAAAGGAGAAAAGAACTCGCTTTCACACGCTTGTAAGAGGACTTCTTGAAGTTTCTTAACAAAGCTGGAAAGAGATAGAAGGAATAAAGATAAAAAGTGCATTTTGAAATAGAGATATAGACAAGTCGGTTGAAGGCCGACATATATCCCTACTGACAACATGGAATGGGGTTTGGGGCAATGCCCAAATTTTTTTTTCTTGTAGGATAAATCTTTGATTTGTCCTCGCTTTTTTTATGGAAGGGGTGTTCACATCGGGTTCACCAAAATGTAGAGAAGGGGGATTCGCTGCTCATGAGTCTCTTTATTCTCAAGAGAGTCCCAGGGAACGAACTGCCCTAAACTACCTCAAGCAATAGAGTGAGAGTTTCAAAATCAGAATGAGTAGGTCACAAATATTTTCTGGACAAACTGATGAGCTCCCAGCCAAAGGATGAAAACACGAAATACGAATGGAAGTGTAGTGTGTTGGCATCCTAGAGGCACACTAGCATCTCGTACAAACCAAAAACTTAGAATATCTCAGAAAACAACTTAGTGGCTACTTCTATTCTAACTGCTAAGAACTCTTAAAGTGCGAGAAAATAATAGAGTAACATAATTAATTTTTTGAATGACGACAGGCGAGAGTTCTCTCCTGGGCATGCAACGGGCATATCTCTATGTGGATAGAGGGATTCCTCAGAATGGTGAGTTTCCTCTGATCGGTGTGCCTCCTCTGTTAGATGGGCTTCCTATGGAAAGTGAGGTGCAGGCTTGTGTGGGCGGGGGCCCTCCCTCTCCTCCTATTGCTTCCTTTGTTGGTGTTGTGTGAGATTGTGTGGTCGAGAGCCCTCCTCCTATTGCTTCTGACTGCAAACAAAAATATTTTTTTTGATGCTACTAATATCCAGATTCCTCTTGCTTCGGCTAGGGTTCGACCTTTGCCTTGTGCTCGGGCCTCCCCTGTTGTGGTCTGTGGTCTAGAGGCTGCTGAGAATGAGGATTTTTATGTGTGTCAGGGTGTGGTCTACAGGTTTAACGACTTGTGGCCCTCCCTTCCTAATCTCCATGAGTGGGTTTTCATTTCCTAGAAGCCTATTGTTTCTGGATAGATTGACCTCTATCCTAGTGCTAGAGGTTTTTTCTTTGCAACCTTTTCTTCCTCCAAGGATTGTGACAAAGTGTTGGACAGGGTGTGGATGTGGGGTGTTCATTCGTTGTTCATTTGGCCTTGGTCTCGCTCTTTCAATCCTCTTACAAAGCCTCTGAATATTAGACTAGTTTGAGTTCGACTGCCGAATCTCCCTCTCCAGTTTTCGGAGGATTTTTGTTTTGAAGCTATTGGCAACACCATTGGTAGCTTTTTGAAGGTGGATTCTACGTTTCGGGACATTGGGCATACTATGGTGGCTCATATTTTAATCAATTTGGACATCTCCAAACCTCTCCATGGTGATGTGGTCTTGATGGTGGGGGACAAACCTTGGAAGCAACTTCTGGACTATAAGGGGCTCCCTTGTCGGTGCAGGAGATGTTTCTCTGTTGGTTACCTGGCCTCTATTTACCCTCTTGCTCGCCGCAAGGGTGTTGCTACTTGGTGGAAGAATTCTCTCTTGGACCATCTCACAATTGGTTCTCCCTCTTCAGATGGTTCCTTTGAGGAGGGACACCCTCCCTTGACTGTTTCTCCCAAGGAGTTGGAGCCTTTCCAGGCTCATCTTTTGGTTATCCCTTCCACGGAACCTTTGTTGCCTTGATTTGCTGTCACTGTTCAGTTGGAACCTGCCCATCCCTCGTTGAATGAATCTATTGGTCCTTTGATCGCTCATGTCTCCTCTTCTTCGTTGTCAGCGCCCTTGCTGCATGGTGGCTCCTCACCCAGGGTGGTTGTTGTGGATTTTCTCCCCTCACCTCACTCGATGGATTTCGATTCCGAGTCTTCTTGGTCAGTTGTGCTGAGGAAGAAGAAGGGACTCCCCAAATTCTTTGCTTCTTCGCGGCCTCGGGTTCAGGGAGTTAGATTAGTCCCCTCTAGTTCTAGGGTTGTCTAATCCTTTTTTTTTGTTCTATAGTTGTTTGTTAGTTGTTTCTATTTGTTTTTCTTCTAGTTCATGTTCTGGTTTGAACTATGGTGCAGGAGCACCATGGCAAGTTTGTGCCTCCATGAGGCAACTTTGGGGTTTTGATTTAAGTTTGATGTTTTAATATTTTAATAAGGTCTTAAATACCATTTCCAATGTAGTTAAGGTTTTTTGAGTCATTATTAGGTTTATAGGTGATGGTTGGTTAAATATTGTAAATTCTTGCAAAGTTATCATAGTGCAAAATTGCAAAAGTGTAAGAATGGGAAGTTGAAGAGTCAAGGTGGTTTACAAGTTGATTACTTGGTTTTTAATGGTTGGAATAAGTTTTTAAAGGCATAAAAATCTTGAATCCATCGTTGTAAAGCAGATTGAATGATTTGGAGGAAGTTTGGAGCAATGAAACCTTGAATTTTTGCATTTTTTATGTGTGCCTAACTGTTCCTTTGAATGGTACATTATTGTACAGACTGATAAAGGTGTAAATATAATTTCATATGATAGTGGGATGAATCTATTTTCTGGTGTTTTTTTTTTGAGTGATTTTCATCGTGATTTGCAAAAGTTATGGTTAAAATAGTGATTGTAATGTTTAGATTTTTACAGTTTTCTGCATAGAAAACCTCTTGTACGGATTTCAATAACTGAAAAATGAAAGGGCGTGCATGGGGATTATAAAGAAATGAAATAAAAAAAAATTAATTTTGGTTTGGGGTCATTTTGTTTTCTTTTGCAAAATTTATGAGCATTTTGCTAAAAACTGTCCAAAAACTCTATCACAGGAACTTGAGAGAAAGAAAATTGCATAAAATAAATTTAGCATGGTGAAAACTCCTAATTTTTGGTTTGGAGGTCTGTAATAACATTTTGTATGAGTTCCCCAAGTTGCAGGGGTTAAAGATAAGGTCTTGGCCAATTTTGATGATGCCCTAGGGGCTTTCCTCCATTGTTTTGGCCAAAAAAAGTTGCATGACAGTCCATTTTTGAGGGATTTGTTACAAAGGAACGCCACCTAAAAATTTATTAAGTGTTGAAGCTCTGAAAAGGGTATCTAGAACAGGTTTTAGAATCTGGGTTGGAGTTGTATTTTTCAAGTTATACTAAAATTACACCCTTTCCTGTCTTAAAAGCCAAATAAGCATGTATAGTAGGAAGATATATGAAATCTGAGAAATTTTGGGTTCTTGTGTGCCACCATTGGTTTGGAGATGTTATTTTAGCCTTTCCCAACATGAATAAAAGTGTTGTTTAGTGTTTTTATGCCTTAAGTGCATTAATGGTGTTTGTGACCTTGTTGGAGACCAAGAGTCATTGAAGGAATTTTGTGAACAAACAAAGAATGGATTTAGGATCTTTTGGAAACAATTTTGTTTTTTTCTTAGGCTCTCCATCAGTTTTGTATCAGAGCTAGAAGACTCTGGGAAAGGTAGCTGTGTGTTTGCATGTGTTGTCTTTTACAGGTTGAAGAGAGATCTTGGATGCCAAGAGACCAGGCAGTGGAGAAGAGAGGAAACCTGGGTGAGGTGTCACAAAGACAAGAGAAGCAAGGTGAAAGAGACTTTCTAGGAAAAGAGAGAAGAATGGATTTGTAGGTTTCAAAGAAGAAGAAACAAGAGGAAAAGGAGATGAAGAAGAAAAAAAAAGAAGGCGGAGCAAATGGAGATTGATCAAGAGATTAGAGAACTGAGGCAGGCTTTGGAACAAGCAATAGAGATGAGAGAAAGGATGGTAGAGAGATGGAAGGTTGAGTTGGATCAGTTGGAGCAATTAGCAAGCCAAGAGTCAAGCTGGCACTTATCAGTTAAGAGAAAGGTTACATGGCCTATTAGAAAGATTTTTCAAAAGAGAAGACAAATGGAAGCATTGAAACTAGATGAAAAGAAGCCATTGTTGATGGAAGAAGATAAGGAACAAGCCAAGCAAGCTGAGATGGTGGTAGAGGAAGACAAAACCATGAAGGATGCAGCCATATCAAACCATGAAGATGTTGAAACAATAGGTATGAAGCTTGATCTGATTTCAGTGAAAGAGGATATTGAATTGGTGTCAAAAGCTGATTTGGTTAAGGTCAAGGATGACTTAATTTTGGAGGATCAAAGTTGGTCTCAAAGGTATGATGGTATGATGTTTTCTTCATTGATTTTCAAAGAGGATAATGGCTTTTCAATTTTTTGCACTTTAGAGGTTTATAATCCTAACAAGGTAGCAAGGTTGAAGGTAGAGTAGCAGATGGGAAAAGTGGGGACCAAAGGTGAACAGATCATATCTACACCAAAAAGGAGGAAGAGTGTGGAAGGAGTATACATAGTTCTTGTTGAGATTGTAAAGAAGGACAAACCAAAGTTCAAGATGAAGACTACATGGAGCTGCTTTAAGGAAGACACAGGGCAGAGCATAGAAGGAATCAAGGAGGAGAATTTAGAGGTGGATATTGTTGTGACATTTTCACACATCATCCCATTCAAGATGGGGACCCCCTAATTTTTTCTCCTTTCTAGTTTTTTGGCTTCATTTTTGGGTTGTTTTGTGTGTCTCTCTCTCTATTCCTTGTGGTCTTTTCGGGGACGTCCCTATCTTTTGACCTAAGTTGAAATTCTGGCTAAGTCTGAAGTGCATTTCGATGATTTAGGGTTTTCATTCTTCAGGCTTGTTTGAGGTCAAATCAAGTTGGAAAATTGAAATCTAAGCTTGGTACTACAATCAAGAGGCTTCAGGTAGGATCCCACTAAATTTTCACTGAGTTCTGACAACTAACTATTTTTAGTAAGTATTTAATTTGAGGTCTTTCCCTCAGGATTTTGGAATTTCGACTGCTTGACCACATTCAGGGCACTTCAAAGTACTCACACGCAAAATTTGAGTAGATTCAGACAACTTTATATTTTTGGTAGTTCTAGCTTCAGAGGTAGTTTTCAGGGTTTGCATGTGTGATTTCTCAATGCATGTCACGATATTCTTTCTGGGTTTCTCGAGAGCTTCACAATGATATAAAATGCAAGTCAAAATGATGACTTGCTATTTTTAGCAGGTGCTCGCATGTGGATCAATTCTCTGGGTTTTTTGGGTTTTCTGAGATCTCTCAAGCAGTATGACATGCAAATACATCCGACAATTGGTTGATCACTTTTTCAAACACTTACTATTTTTAGCAGGTCCACTCCAGCAGCTCCCCAACACTCTAGTTTCTCGAACAGAGCAGCATGCAATAGAAACAGAGTCAAACAGAGGTCATTTGAGGCACATGCAAGTCAAATTAGGGTTTCCTACTTTTAAGCCTAAAAAGAGGGGCAAAACTTGGGAAAAATGAAAAACGAAGGTATCCCATTGTGATCAACATCCTTCGAGCAGTCTCCTGGTAAAATTTGAGCGCAATCTGAGAACTACTATTTATAGTAAGTCACCTCCAGAACATGGCTATAAATAGTAGGTCAGCATGAGGGGCAGGTGTGAATAGGTTCACCAAGCGATGAGGACCACATGGTGAAAATTTCAAGTCAAACAGAGCTGCCAAGGTCAAAAAATCAAGGGTTTACTAAAAATAGCAAGTGGACTAAAAATAACAGGCAAGCATGGACGACAGGTATAAACAGGTAAAAACCCTTGAAAAATCATACTTCTCCAAGAGTTACTAAAAATAGAGGGCTCATGTAAGTCAGTTGGGGACATCAAAAATATTCTAAGGCAAGTAAAACAAAAGCATAGGGGGTCAAATGCGCCCATGAAGCAAGAGGTTGTTTGATGAAAATTTTCTAAGGCAAAAATAAAAGGAGAACCCCTAAACGCGCCCAAGCTGAAGAGGAGGTGGGAAAATCTTTAAGTGTAAGAAAAATGAAAGTTGCACCCTCCATATGCGCCCAAGGTTGCTAGAAGGTGAAGCATAAAATTTTCTAAGGCATAAATGGAATGCCACTAGGGAAAATGCACCCAAGGTGGTAGAGGAGGTGAGAAATTTTTCCAAGGCAAGCTGGAATGAAAGCTCACCCCCTCAAGTGTGCCCTTAAGTGTGGAAGGCTTTAAAATTTTCTAAGTGTGAGAAACATGATACTAGAGGTGGTGAAATGCGCCCATCAAGGTGAGGTGACTTGAAATATTTGTGTCATAAAATGAAAGTTGCACACTCTAAATGCGCCCAAGGTAGGAAAGGAGGCATGGGGATGTTGAGCAAATTTTCTAAGTTAAAACATGAGAGTTGACCCCTCTAAATGTGCCCTAAGCAAGTGGTTGAGGTAGCAAAGCATGAAAAGTTTTCTAAGTCATGTAAAATGGAAGCTCAAGGTATCAAATGCGCCCTAGGCATCAATGTGTCAAGAAAATTCTTAGGTGTGGAAAATGGCATGAGGACCCCTGAAATGCGCCTTTAGCAAGTTGAGTAAGTTTGAAATTTTTCTAAGTGGTGAAAATAAAACAAGACACCCCCATATGCGCCCAAGGCAAGATAAGGTGGCTAGAGGCATGGAGAAGTTTTCTAAGTAAAGAAAATGAAAGTGGCACCCTTGAATGCGCCCACCTTGTGATGAAGCAAGTAAAAAATTTCTAAGTATAAGAAAAATGAGAGTTCCCCTCTCAAAATGCGCCCAAGGTTGAAAAGAGAGACTTGAAAAGTTTCTAAGTCAAGAAAGTAAGAGCATACCCATCAAAATGTGTCCATCTTAGAATATGGATAAATGAAACGTTTCTAAGGTTATAAAATGAAAGTGGACCTCTCCTAAATACACCCTTGAGAAAAGAAGTTGGATAAAGTTTCTAAGGTTGGAAATTCGAAGAACATGGATCTATACGTGCCTAAGGAAATGAATGTGGGATAGAAAATTTGCCTAAAGCCAAAATGAAATTGCAACCTCCTAAGCGCGCCCAAGGAGGGAAGTTGAGGTATCAAATATTTTCTAAAGCATGGAGAAACATATGACATGAGATGGGTAAGTATGTGAAAATTCTCTAAAGCACGCGACATGGTAAGATGAAGAAGTTTCCAGGGCGAAGGGGAATAAGACAAGTGGGATATTCTCTAAGGAATTGAAGCAAGATGCAAGGAGGTGAAATACGCTCACAAGAAAGAGATGAAATTTGTCTAAGGCATGAAGAATTTGAAGATGAAATGAAACTCGAACAACAAGCATTCAAATGCGCCCTCAAGGTGGGAAAATTTCTAAGGCACAAACTCCAAAAGCAGGGTGGTAGATGCGCCCTTGACGAAGACCTCATGAAATGAACACACAAATCTCCAAATGTGCCCATGATGAAAAGTTTTCTAGAGAAAAATGATGAACTCTATAAGATCCAAAGATCAATTAGACCTTGGAAATTGGAACATGGAAATTAGGTAAGTGAAGTAAATTTATATTATAAGTGTTTTGATGCTCTTCTTTTTGTTCGTTTTGCAAGATGAACACTGGGACCAAGGCATGATGACTTGGGGTGATGGAGCAAGTACTCCGAGACAACTTTACAACCTTGGAAAGGGACAAAGTGTAATGTCCCCCTTTTCAGCGTGATCTTGTTTGATGGTGGTTAGCCTATTACTCAGACTCTCGTAGGCTAACACGATTGGGTTAGAGGGTCAATGGCCTTATCTGGTGGGTTTTGTCACTTCCATTCCTCGAGTTCAGTGTTTGGCTCACAACAGGCCTTGGTAGTCCAGTGATTGACAACTTCTGATGGCACGTCGATATGCTGAGTTATGAGTGAGATATTAATTTTTCAGTGTATTAAAGTGTTTTACTTTATTTAATGGAATATTATAAAGTCAACTTGATTTTATAATAAAGTGATCACTTAAATTTATTTAAGTGAAAAAATAAAACACTTTATTGAAAAGGGCGCCCAAATATTTAATTATAAACTATTGGAAAGTGTAAAATACATTAAAATGTATTTTTTATGAAAGTGGCATCACTTTTGGGGATGTGTGCCTTTTTGAGCATATAAGTCAGCCAAAGGGAAATTAAAACTCTATTATTGATTATTTGACTTTGCCATTGGTTTTTCCAGTGCTATTCTCTGAGACAAGGGTTTCAGCAATTTCTTCCATTGGAGAGCGAGATCTTTTTCAGTGTTGAGCATTTTTGAGCCTGTGAAAGACCAGTCAAATTAGTGCATCTATGAGGGCTTCATACAGAAGTTCTGTTGTGCTTCATCTGAGTTATTTATTTCAACATTTTAGTGTTTTCAATAAGGGAAGGGCTTATCTACCTTGAATGCCATTCTTCATCAGCTACCTAGCTCCAGACAGAGCCGTACTATAGCTTCAAAGGGTTGTGATTTCTCCTTGGGGTGTGTGCTTCCTTACTTGAGGCGTGTGAGCTCAAAGGAAAAAATGCCTTTCCTTGAGGCTGATTTTGTGTTCCATCATTGGCGTCCTTCATGGTCAGCATCATTTCTCCAGCTTCTGTGTGGGAGAAAGTAGATCGTGAGCCCCGACAGTGATTTCCTCGAGTTTCAACATTCTTGCCTGCCAAGCTCTGAAATTTTTTATTTAATTATTCTGGAGTCTTTCGGGTATGTAATTTTCTTGCAATCTTATTGTATGTACTGCAAATTAATAACTATTACATCTATTGCTCAAAAGATTACTTTATTTCAATTATGTGTATATTTATATGCTATCGCCCCTTCTCTTATGTCTAAAAAATATTCTCTAAAAAACTTAAAAAGACACAAAGATAAACAAAAATATAGGGGTTTGAGTTGGGAGCTAGCAGGGCTCATCACAATGGTATCAGAGCACTAATCCTACTAGCCTGGAGGGTTAGCACCTTCTATGCGGTCACATTAGAATAGGTTTGACAAATACTACTCACGTAGGGGTCCTGGATATCAGAGAAGTACTTTTGACGAACAGGAGGAAGAATTGGACTTTGATAATATGGCTGATAGGAATGATGATGGTCATCTTAATGATGAAGATAGAGAGGCCAGAGATGTACTGAGAGGCCTTGTTGCAGGTCAGGAACAGGTGGCGCATCCTCCAGCAGCTAAGTACCAACGTCTAGAATTTGAGTATTTAGAGAAGGCCGAACCGGGATCCGGATCAAGAAGGTAGTGTACATGGAGATAGACAAAGGATAGTTACTCCAACACGCACCTATGACAGGCCTACTCGGCCAACATTTATCAGAAATCATCCTGTTGAGGAGAATGCGGCTAAGGGAGGTGATGTGAATTTTGCAGATAACATCATGACACAACATGATGAGTGGGATGCTTTGCCCCAAAGAGTTAAGGATCACCTTAACTTCGACAAATTTCTGAGCCAAAAAAGAGAGCATGGCAGGAACATGACAGATAGGAGGCCTGAAAATAGGTATAATGAACTAAGGCAGGTTACCAACAAACTTACCTTAAATAATTTTGACGGTAGTGGCAAAGTCATAGCTTGAGCTTGGGTTAGCAAAATAGACACCTTTTTGACCCTACGTCCAATGGCAGAAGAGGATGCCATAAGATTTGTAGCACTTCACCTAGATTTTGTGGCACATGATTGGTGGCACCATGGCATGATCAAACTCCATCATGATAGGATCACTTCTTACCAGGAATTCACTAGCAGATTGGTTGAGAGGTTTGACACGCATGATCCAAAACTTTACTTCAGAGACCTTGCTTAGTTGAAGCAGTTGGGTAGCTTGGAGTCTTATATTGGTGAGTTTCAGAAGCTCTCGGTCATGGTTACCGGAATCTCAGAGAGGAGACTTGTCATTCTTTTTGTAGAAGGTCTCCATGAGCCAATGAAAGGTTGGATCAAGGCATTCAATCCACCTACCTTGCATGAAGCTATGAGAAAAGCTCGTAGCATGGAACTTACAACTTCACGTGGTAAGTTTACTTCAAATGTAGAAGCATCTTCATCCTACAGTGATAGCAAATCAAAATCTAAGAATTCAGAAAATGTTGATGATAAAAGGAAGTTTGTAGCTCCTTTGGATCGAGAGACAATCAATGATTTACGTAGGAAGAAGCTTTGCTTTTATTGCAAGGGCCCGTATGATATTAATCATGACTGTCCCCTCAAGCCTAAAGGTCAAAATAGACAAATGGAGTGGTTTTATGAGGGTGATGACTTTGCTGATTTAACGGACCAGCAAGCTAGTATGGCAGATGGGAGCATGTGTTCTATCATTCTTGTCAGTGAAGAAAGTGAGAAGATAGAACAGGAAATTTTAGAGGAGGATTATGATTCTACTTCTTTTTCCAAGGGGCCAAGGGTGTTTGATTGGGATCAGAACAATTATGAGGCTCAATTTGTAAACAATCCTCTTTTTGAGGTAAATGTTTCATTGTCTTGTGATAATCCGCTCTTTGAGGTGGATGATGATTCTACTCTTGACCTTGATTTAGGAGTGAGCATTGATCGTAGTATCGAAAATTCCGTCAGTGCATTGGGATTTCAAACAGGGCTCATTGAGGAGTTTCATAGTGTGTACATGGTTAGGAATATTCACGGTTTTACTTTCAATCTTCATGTACATGATCCGTTTTAGATGCACAGTTACGGTATGCACGTGTTAGACATGTTGGATGATAGCATATCTCGTGCAGTTGTAGGGAGCAGGTGTTGTCAGCAGTTTGACTTGCTTTCTTGTGAGTACCTCTCTCCTGTGACAGATGGTGTTGAGACTGACAGAGTACAACATGATGATCCAGTTGATCAAAAATGGGAGTTATAGGGGACAATTGATGACAATAGGGACATTACATGACACTATCCTTGGGATCCTGGTAGAATGGTGTATTCGTTGCTGTTGAGATTACTTGTGGACAAGAAATTTCAGGGAGGGCGGACTATAATGTCCCCCTATTTGGTATGATCTTGTTTGATGGTGGTTAGCCTATTACTCAGACTCTCGTAGGCTAACAGGATTGGGTTAGAGGGTCAGTGGCCTTATCTGGTGGGTTTTGTGGTTTCCATTCCTCGAGTTCAATGTTTGGCTCATAGCAGGCCCTAGCAGTGCAGTGATTGACAGCTTCTGACGGCACGTCGATATGCTAAGTTATAAGGGAGATATTAATTTTTTAGTGTATTAAAGTGTTTTACTTTATTTAATGGAATATTATAAAGTCAACTTGATTTTATAATAAAGTGATCACTTAAATTTATTTAAGTGAAAAATTAAAACACTTTATTGAAAAGGGTGCCCAAATATTTAATTATAAACTATTGGAAAGTGTAAAATACATTAAAATGTATTTTTTATGAAAGTGGCATCACTTTTGGGTATGCGTGCCTTTTTGAGCATATAAGGCAGCCAAAAGGAAATTAAAACTCTATTATTGATTATTTGACTTTGCCATTGGTTTTTCCTATGCTATTCTCTGAGACAAGGGTTTCAGTAATTTCTTCCATTGGAGAGCGAGATCTTCTTCAGTGTTGAGCATTTTTGAGACTGTGAAAGACCAGTCGAATTAGTGCATCTGTGAGGGCTTCATACATAAGTTTTGTTGTGCTTCATCTAAGTTATTTATTTCAGCATTTTAGTGTTTGCAATAAGGGAAGGGCTTATCTACCCTGGACGCCATTCTTCATCAGCTACCTAACTCCAGACAGAGCCATACCATAGCTTCAGAGGGTTGTGATTTCTCCTTGGGATGTGTGCTTCCTTACTTGAGGCGTGTGAACTCAAAGACAAAAACACCTTTCCTTAAGGTTGATTATGTGTTCCATCATTGGCGTCCTTCATGGTCAGCATCATTTCTCTAGCTTTTGTGTGGGAGAAAGTAGATCGTGAGCCTCGACAGTGATTTCCTCCAATTTCAACATTCTTGCTTGCCAAGCTCTGAAAATTCTTATTTAATTATTCTGGAGTCTTTCGGGTATGTAATTTGCTTGCAATCTCATTGAATGTACTACAAATTAATAACTATTACATCTATTGCTCAAAAGATTACTGTATTTCAATTTTGTGTGCATTTATATGCTATCGCCCCTTCTCTTATGTCTAAAAAATCTTCTCTAAAAAACTTAAAAAGACACAAAGATAAACAAAAATACAGGGGTTTGAGTTGGGAGCCAGTAGGGCTCATCACATAAAGTTACACATTTCAAACCCTCCATGATGCCTAGTTTGTGCCCAAGCCATGAAGGAAGATGTTGAAAGAAACGGCTAAGTGTTGGGATTTCTCCACAAAGACCTAATATGCACCCAACTCAGAAAGGAATGCGACAAGGTAGAGATGAAGAAGTTAGACGAAAAGGTTCCCAAGGAAAAGGGGGAAATGGAAAAAAAATAAAAAAATTGTCTAAGGCATCAAGAACATTATGCAAACGAGGCTAAATGCACCCAAGGCAGTGGGCTAGAGAAATGTGAAAGTTACAAGAAAGAAATGCATCCAAGAATTAAAGCAGTAGGAGGGCTTAACGGAGAAAAAAAAATTGCAAGGAGGGTTTGAACTGAGTGTTGTTGTATGCTCGCCTCCTCCTAACACAACATATTTGGCAAGCAGAGCAGAGAAAGTCTTGTGCATGGCAGGCAGTCACGACGTTTGAATTCCAGGTTCCAACCATATCAGTTCAAGAAGTAGAAGTTGTGATGATCAAATCGATCGAGTTTGCAATCAAAGAGATGAATTGTGGGAACACGTTTCTGGACGAGAATCGTCTAGAAGATAGTGGGCATTAATTGCTCATGGTGATTTATGCAGAGTAGTGGAGAATCTTTTGTTCATTTATTACCCCTCCTCTTTGTGGCGGTTTTTAGGGCAGAGCCTCGATTAGGGCATATGTGGTTCAATCTGAGCCCTCCATTGTAATCGAATCTGAGTCGTCCGTTGGACTGAGCTAGCTATAAAAGGGGCATCCCCCCTCATTTGTAAATCATTAAAAATTAGATTAAGAAATCAGAGAGTAGAGAGGATAGAAGTTAGAATAGAGGAGAGTAGCATAGAAGTTAGCATAGCATAGATTTAAGAGGAAAGAAAGTTTTTTCCAATTGAAGAATTTGTAAGAAGTTGTTGTGAACACTCTCATAATACAAAGAGTTATCATTGCTTAGTGGTTCTATCTTTTGTTGTGAATAGCTAGTGAGGCTTCTTCGTCTTTCCAATTCACTTAGCATCTTAAAGTAGATTAAAGTAGAGTAGATTTCATTTCATGCATGTAGTTGGTAGTTGTGGAATGCATTGTTTGATTTGAGCAAGCTATATTTATCCATACCACTAGCGAGCTCATTGATGGTGGGTTCGCCTTGCGTGGTCGACTAGAACACTTTGAACTTAACTTCAATTATGGTTCATATGTTGGTATGCGTCGTTGTGATGGTATCTTCATGTTGAGTCGTGGTTTGAATATCTCTCGTTATCCCTTTGAAGATTGCACCGGCTCTGTAGAAGTTGTCCGAAGTGAGGTGAAGCAGAACTTGGTTTAGGCTTGCAATAATTGGTCTCTGCATCCCGCATTTGGAGTAGACAGTAGAATCTCTCATCCCTATCCTTTTAATTTCAATATTTTCTCTATTAGCTTAGGAAACCCAAGCATCATCGATAAATCTTTCGTGTCTTGCAAGTTCTTCTCTTTGATCGAACAATTGTATAAGTCCCCTTGGAATAACCAGCAAATCACATCAAGCCAACTGAGACTATCTGTTGCATAAGGAACCTTGGAGTTGAATGTATGATCTTTCTAGCAATCTTAGCATGTAGAATACTTTGTTCAAGAGAGGATGGAGTAATCGTTGGGAAACTTTATTCTGTGTTGGTGCGGTCATAAAAAACCCATCAACAGATACCTGTTGTTACCCTCAATTCAAGAGGGCTTTGAATTTTCTTTTGGCCAAGAGTATGGTGTAGGAGCACCATGGCTAGTTTGTGCCTCCATGAGGCAACTTTGGGGTTTTGATTTAAGTTTGATGTTTTAATATTGTAATAAGGTCTTAAAGACCATTTCCAATGTAGTTAATGTGTTTTGAGTCATTATTAGGTTTGTAGGTGATGGTTGGTTAAATATTGTAAATTCTTGCAAAGTTATCATAGTGCAAAATTGCAAAAGTGCAAGAATGGGAAGTTGAAGAGTCAAGGTGGTTTAGAAGTTGATTAGTTGGTTGTTAATGGTTGGAATAATTTTTAAAGGCATAAAAATCCTGAATCCATCGTTGTAAAGCAGATTAAATGATTTGGAGGAAGTTTGGAGCAATGAAACCTTGAATTTTTGCATTTTTTATGTGCGCTTGATTGTTCCTCTGAATGGTACATTATTGTATGGACAGATAAAGGTGTGAATCCAAATGGAGATGATAGTGGGATGAATCCAGTTTCTAGTTTTTTTTGTTTGAGTGATTTTCATCATGATTTGCAAAAGTTATGGTTAAAATAGTGATTGTAATGTTAGATTTTTATTGTTTTCTGAATAGAAAACCTCTCTTGTACGGATTTTAAGAATTGAAACATGAAAGGGCAGGCATGGGGATTATAAAGCAATGAAATACAAAACTTTTAATTTTGGTTTGGGGTCATTTTGTTTTGTTTTGCAAAAATTATGAGCATTTTGCTAAAAATTATCCAGAAACCCTATCATAGGAACCCAAGAGAAAGAAAATTGCATAAAATGAATTTAGCATGGTGAAAACTCCTAATTTTTGGTTTGGAGGTCTGTAATAACATTTTTTATGAGTTCCCCAAGTTGCAGGGGTTAAAGATAAGGTCTTGGCCAATTTTGATGATGCCCTAGGGGCTTTCCTCCATTGTTTTGGCCAAAAAAAGTTGCATGACAATCCATTTTTGAGGGATTTGTTACAAAGGAACCCCACTTGAAAATTTAGTATATGTTGAAGCTCCGACAAGGGTATCTAGAACAATTTTTAGAATCTAGTTTGGAGTTGTATTTTGCAAGTTATGCTAAAATTACACCCTTTGTTGTCCTAAAAGCCAAATAAGCATGTATGGTAGGAAGATATATGAAATCTGAAGTTTTTTGGGTTCTTGTGTGCCACCATTGGTTTGCAAATGTTATTTTAGCCTTGCCTAACATGACTAAAAGTGTTGTTTAGTGGTTTTATGCCTTGAGTGCACTAATGGTGTTTGTGACTTTGTTGGAGACCAAGAGTCATTGAAGGAATTTTGTGAACAAACAAAGAATGGATTTAGGATCTTTTGGAAACCATTTTGTTTTTGCCTTAGGCTCTACATCAAACTAACTTCTTTTTGGCCTTTTGGGCTTTCTGTGTGAAGGGTACAACACCCTGTAAATGTGGCTTATTTTATCAAAAACAAAGTAACAAAATTGAAGTAAAGTAAAATAAGTAAAACGTAAATGATAAAGTGAGAAAATGAGAAAGATAGTGCTTACGAAAGCCCACGTAATGAAGCCTCTAGCACATGAATGTCTTCAATACCTGCATACATAAGATCGAGGAAAAATGTTGGGGTTGTTTAGGGGTTTGCTACAATCAAACCCCCATTTTTGTGTTTCCACCTCCACAAGCATCCAGATAGATAGATAGATAGATAGATAGATAGCAAGATGGATAGACAACATAGTAAAATGCATAGACAAGGGATGTTAGAAATCCCAAGATGCTCAAAGACACAAGATAGAGATATCACCTGCAAGGCTTGAGGAAAACAAAGAGAGGGAAAGAATGAAAGAGAGGGCTACGAGAGCCAAGAGACTTGCAAAGAGTGTTGTAAGAACGCGAGTGTTGTTGTAGCAAGTTGTATAGAGATGTGCAAGAAAGATAGCAAGAGAGAGACAAGAGAATGTCCAAGAGAGAAACCAAGAAGCTAGAGAGCCCAAATGAAGTGAAAGAATGGATTTAAAAGAGAGAGGAGGAGGGAAAAGAAGGTTCCTGAGCCGTTACCAAGTGTCCCAGGCCGTTACCACCGACAAAGTAGCTAACAAGTGGCAAGGCACTTAGAAATAGTTGTTTGAATGTCGAAATGTTATGGAACGCTAGCGTGATGCACAGACGTCTGTGCGACATGCTATTGTTTGGATACATTACACTACAAAATGACGAGAACGAGAAAAGCACAAGGTTTGACGCAAGGCTGACGCGTCAAGGTAGTTGCTGAAAAGGGGTCTTGAGCATCCTGAGAGGGGAAAAACGCTGATGCAGGGGCTAAAATGAGCCTACATAAATGGTAAAGGAGTGGACACTAAAGTAGATACAAAGATGTATGTGAAATTGCAAGGGGTGCAATTTTACGACATTACAAGATGATATTTGCAACTTGAATTGGAAATGATAAAATGCTAACACTAATATATTCAAATTTGGGATCAAGAAAAATAGGGGATGTTGCTTCCATAAGGTGTTTTTGTCCTTGCCCTATTTTCTGGAAAATAAGGTGTTAGGGGCAAAGTATCAAATGAATGCATTTTTTTGATGCTTGCAATTTATCGAAAAATGGTAAAATAAGCCTCAGAATGCATAATTTAGGAAATTAGGGGTTTAATCAGGTCCAATAATTTAAGGGGGAGCAAAACATAGTGTGAAATTGTCAAGGGTGACAATGTTCGATGCTACAAGAACAAAAGAATACAAATTTCAAGTTATAAGACACAAAAACACAAGTTTCAAGGTACAAGATGTTGATTTTGGCTCCAAAAAATGAACTTGTTGGAAAAATGTTGTCATTGATGTCAAAGGATTGAAGGATATTGCATATGGGCTGACCCATGTTATACACCTGTTGGAGGTTTTAATTTGCAAAATGAAATTTAAATAATTTAGATGACCCCCCTCTTGGAGCCACCTCATTTAGAGGTGTTTAAATTTAAAAATAAAATTAATTTATATATTTTTGGGGGTCTCAAAGAGGGATGACCCCCTAGGAAGGTGCGCCCAACTTTGGGCAAAGCAAATTAAATCAAATTAAATTAAAATGTCGGCTAACCTATGTGGAGAGGCACTTATAATGAAAGGTCATTTCTTTTGGAAATGTGTGTCTTTTCTAAGAGTCGCCTTTCCTGGAAGAGATATAATAATGCATTGTGAAGGACATTTGAAAGAAAGCTTTTAACAAATATCTTTCCATACATCAATAGATTTGAAGAATAATTTGTGGCAAATTTGAGAAGTCATTATGTCAAACTTGGTAGGAACTACACAATTCAAAGGAATGACTAGCTGAACAATCCACTCAACATTGTAAAGTCTACATTAAATTGTCAACCAAGGTTTGTAAACTTGTGATGGTGCTGCACTATATGTTCCTTCAGAGACTTGCGGTTACCTAAGTTATCCTATTGAAGGTATTCTATTTGCTAGAAAATCACAAAAATGCATAACAATGAAAGAAGTAAACTGACACTAGTGTTTACGAGTGCCTACAACATAACTTGTATCTGGACTGCTGCTAACAGAGAATTACTGAAACTACTCATAACTATTTAAAATTGGTAACTTAACTTATTCTAACTTGATCCAAAGTACTACCAGCTAACTAAATGTATTCATGCTCATCAACAACTATTTTGATAATCACAATATGAGAATCTATTCTAACTTCCATGTAATTTATGAAGTAATGATAAAAAAAAATAACTGATAAACAAAAATAGAATAACTATAATGTAGTGAAGAACAGTTACCTTGAGTGGCCTGCTCAAGTGGTTGTCTTCACTTAACTAGAACCTTAATTAGAACCAAATCTAAGTCTTCAAATTTTATGCATTCATATGAACTTGATTACATAAAATCTTCCTCACAGATTGTATTCAAAGAAATCATTGCTAAATAATTAACATGTCTGTAGAGAAAACTAAGAAATAACCGATAACACAATCATCGAGTATGAGATTAACCAGCTACCTATCTAAAGACTCAACTACCAGCTATATACAACCATGGTGGAGTTTATTCTAACACAACTCCTAACTGAAATCATTAACTACCATTCCCTAAATATTAGAGCATGTAATTAAGATTTGAATTATTCAAACTAAAACTGAAAAGAAACAAGAGTTCTAGTAGGATTGAAACTTTGCAAAACAGATCTACATGTGGAACACACAAATAATCATCCAGAATCCTATCAATAAAAGAATTCTTCTTCTTCAATGTCTTATTAACTACCATAATGATGCACGACTAACTCCATTAGGTGTCTCCACATAGTAGTTATTGCATTCAAATTATTCTGGCACTTCTCTTGTTTCGTTATCCAAGTCCTCCTTTTGCTACGAGCTACAACTTCCAATTGCTGCGGGCTACAATATCTTTTTGGGCTGCAAAAGGTTAATCCACAAAACATATACACAAAGCTAACTGCCATGATTAAACACAAAATTCCATCCACATTTCATACATACTCACATATAAATCATGCAATGCTACTATATCATAACTATACTTCCATTACTATAATTTAGGTCCAAGGTTGTATAATAAGTATTAAAAAAGATAGTATAGCATGAGAATATTGTCTGAAAGGTTTGTCTGATAATGTCTGAAAGTATGCATAAAAACAACAAAAAATAGACTATTAAATAGACACATCACTTATGAAGACATTATTTCAAATTTAGTGAAGATATTATTGTAGATTTCTATGAAGACATTATTGCAGATTTGGGAAGACTACATTGCAGATTTATGAGAGAAAATTTGGCAGATTTATGTGAAGGTGGTAGGGCAGTTGCAAATTAAATTATCTCATTATTCTTGTGGAGGTTGGAGCCTCTTGTAGAAGAGATTAGAGTCTCTTGCTCAGTTGGTGCTCAATGTTGGGGCTTGGAGTCTCCAATGGGTTGGTGCCTACAAATTTTATAAAAAGATTAATACAAGCAAGATTTTGCCGTGGCTTTTTCTTGTAAGGGTTTCCATGTAAAATTGTGTCTCTTGTGCATGTTCTCAAATCACATCTTGCATGAATGATACTGCTATGGATAATTAAGGCTTGAAGTAATATTGCTATGCTTGATTAAGTTAAATAGTAAAATTTTAATCCATACTAATTTATCCCCCCTCTCAATATAAATGTGTTTTATCAAACCAATTTAAAAAAAAGGACAACTCTGTTATCTTTTCAGATCAAAATTTGATGGCTTCTAAAAATTGATTCGTTTACATTGAAAAACATATCTTCACATAAATCATTATATTATGTTATGTTGTTTTTGTGTTTAATTACTTGTAACTGTATGGCCAATTTAATTTTTGTACATACCTCATTTCATAGATTACAGTAAGAAAGCATATTTCATACCTCACACCTCAGCTTCCTTTCATTTTATAAAAAAATAAAAAAATGTAACATTCTTCCATGAATTCGGTTTCTTTTCATTGAAGTACATAGCAAAACTTCAAATTTCTTCGACTAAGGCTAGTCCAAATGTATACTATTGTCGTTGAGGTAGTATAATTAATCAATCCAAGACAAAGCAAAATCCCATGTTGATTATGGAAATTAATGCACAAAATATAGTTATAGTACCCAAACAAATATTGTATTCTGAAATGAAAGTCTAACATGTCCACAAGATGAATCAGTGGAAAATGAGTTTCCATATATATATATAATTACAATTTCCCTCTTGATTGATCCAAATATTATGACCTGGAGTATTGGACCCTAAACCATCTATACAGTCTGATCAGTCTGATCTAGAAGAATTTTGCAAATTAGTACACTGAGAACATGCCATTTTCAAATCAAGAACTACAACTTTTCCACTCATGACATCTTGGTGATTATGTGACAAGTGTTCATAATAGCACAATTAAGCACTGGTAACTCAATACATGAGGTTTATTCTTATTTGTATGGTTTTAAGAAGACATATGAGATGAAGGTTAGAACTTGGAAAGGTCGGTCAAGACTGTCTTTCCTTGACAATCTCTGCTTAAAGTTGAGAGGTGCTACATTTCTTTATTTGGGGAAAATAGTATTGGGTATTCTTAAATGTCAACAAAGCCTAAAACTAATTACACTGAAAAGCAATATTTCTATGTGCTAATAAACGCTGAATCCAGATACCAGAAGTTACAATTCATACTAGTAAGAAAATTCGTAACTTAGTATCTAAAGTTTTATACTTTGATCTTGTACTCCATTTGTTTCTTCTTTTGGAATAGATAACCTCCTTCACCACTTTTCAATAAAAAATCCTGGTATCCGAAGTCCAAGATTTGACAGAAAAAACATGAGTAACTGCATAAATCTTATAGTTGGACAACAATGCATTAGTAAACAGTATTTGCCTTGTACCTGAAAGGCAAGCTCATGTTCACTTCACTCCTCCAATCAAATGAGGAATAGACATGGACATGCTAGAAGCTAATTTTGGTGAAATTGTTGTTCCAATATCAGTATTGTTTTCATGAGCAACATAACAAGTTAATTATGTAACAGCAATAAAGACTGGAAGCCGTGAGCATGATTACTAAAAACTTGTACTAGTGATACAGAAAACCTATCTAAAGTACATCATCAGACCATCCCTTATCGTACATGAAATTGCAGTAGATCAATTGCTATCAAAATTCCCAAAGTAGCTTCATCAAACTCATATATACAACAGATATATTGACATGTTGCTACTCTGACAGATGAGACCTACCGTAGGACTAAAACAGGTGGTGCAAAATTTGCATAGGGAATATGGACATCTTCTACCAGTTTGCTAAGAGGATAGAACAATAATGGATGTTCATTAGACATTACTGCCAGGATTCATAGGAATTAGCAGCTTATCGCAGCTAGATAAGAAAGAAGATTATACCCAATTCAATCATCATCAGATAGATAAATGACATCAGCAATTTCACTACTATTACTGATATAATTCACTTGCAATTTAGGTACAGTTTCTGGTTGGAGCTGTTCTATTTGTCCTTTAATATTGTTGAAAGCACAAATAGATTTCCCCCTCATAATGTCACTGGAGCTGCTTTCAGGAATACATGTTCTAAAGTGACTTGAAAGTTTTCCTCTAATTCCCAGATTCATGTCCCCATTCCTCAGAATGGAGTTGACATCTAAATTCAATTTAAAACCAGGTTGAAATCCAGTCACATTCTGTGACGAAACTAAAGAAAAATTAGAGGTTGGTACTTGATTTCCATTATTCATTGTTCTGTCAGCGATACTTGTTGGAGAAGGTGGCACATGAATAATCGAATCTGCAGGAGTTTGGAACAAAGGAATACTGGTGCTAACAGTTGAGCCAAAACAAGAGGAGCTTGCATTTGAGCCCACTCGACCTTCAAGCATTCTGTTGGTCAAACCTAACACCACAGCAAGACAAGAAGCATTATCTTCAGCGGTATACAAGAAATATCTAATCTTAAGGTTGGTAGCTATGAGAATGATGTAAGCCACGGTGATGCATATAGTACCTTGTGAAGCAAGCATTCTACTAGCTTGCACACTCCTTGCTGCAGTAAATGAATCTGGAACATTTGCAGACACATCTGTGTGAATTGTTGAGTTAGACAGCTGAGATATTCTTTCACCAGAACCATGTGTTGCATGCTGATAAGATTGCTCCTGCTGAATTGCAGATCCTGTGAAACAAATGACTGCAAGTTTTCAGAATCAATTTTGACTTCATTCATCGACTAGAATTGAGAGTAACTTGCTTGCATGGTAGGATGAAAATGTACATATACAATGCCTAAATTAGAATAACTTGCTTACACAGTTGGATGAAAATGCACAAGCATATTCCTAAATAATACCCTACATAAAGAGTATTTAATTTGGACCAACAGTTTTTAGCTATACAAACAAGAAGCAAAACTGCAACTGGATAGTTGAGACTATTTCAGATGTATGCTGAAACAAAAACAATAAGAAAAAAGACACCGTGGGAGGACAGATAGTACACACATGCCTTAAGAACACAACACATCTGTCCACCCAAGCGAGACAAAATACTAATATGTGCTAAAATCATTACTATCAAAAAGTTAAAATGATTTTCTTGAGTTAATGCTATGATCAAAGTTTAGCACAAAAATATTCCACAATCTCTTTCATTTCCATTTCAATAAACACTAATAGCCTTAATCAAAATTCTGTGTAGTGGTCTAAAATTATCAGTCTGTTCTAATAGCTGTTATTTGTGGCAGAGAACATACCTTTATGGCTAACATTTATCTAAGGCCATTTACATAGTGCTAACAAAGTTGTTAGTGAGAAGACCAAAATTGCCCTAGGAAGATCACAACTTTTTTTTGAGAGTCTTGCACTTAAGATGTGCCACGCATAATGTAGCTAATCGTATCATTTGTGTTGCATTCACTTATTTCAATATTGTTATGGGACATTTTCCCCAAAGAGAAAATAAAGTTATTTTTCCATGAAATAACCCTTTGGAATGAAAAGAGAGATGGAAAAAGGTTATTATGACCTTTTGGTTAAAATCAGGATTAATACAGAATATTTATAAAAACCCTTTTAAAAGGGAAGAATATAATTGTATTTATTAAATAACTATGAACGGACACCTTTGTGAAAGGGTGTGATGGTTTGGAAACCACCCCTTGAAAGGTCATAAAAAGAATTTATGTGAGACATACAAAGGATGGAGATCACCCAAGGAAGAAGGTGGTTTGGTGGGTTATGGGCATTGGAGAAGGGCACACAAAGTGTGTCCTACTCGGGGTACATAGTACACTCAGAATCGTCTTGGCCAAGGCTTGTTGAGCAGTTGCTCTATTGTACATCTTGAGTGGTTTCTCTGTTACATGTGTTTGAAATAAGAATTGTTTCCTCTTGGAGTGTGACATAACTATCTGGACTAAAACCACCAAAATCTTCCTAGGGTGAGAGTGACCATTCCAAGCACTCCAATTTAGATAAGCATTGACCTTATTGTTATTAAAAGATATTCAAAATTAAATAAAAATACATTGGAGTTATTCTAATGAAAATTCTCCAAAGATGTTATTTGTTCCCTTTAGATCATGTTCATATTGTTGAATTTCAATTTATATATTAATGATGGTGATCTTAATGTGCTTTAGTCCTAAGCTAGTTAATATTTGAGAAACAAGCATTTTTGTGCATTTGTTCTAAATTGTAGATATACTTTATAGTCTTTAAACTTAGATAATACTAATAATAAATTCGCTGTCATACATAGTTAACTTTGATATATTAAATGATCCAATTTTATACTCTAGAGAAAAGTAGCATTACAAATATTATACTAAAATATATGGTCTATTATTATTTCATTAGTATAGATAAACACAAGGTTTTTCATACATCAATGTGCATCCATAATGTGGACAAGGCTATCCTTAGGAAAGTGTGGACATAAGTGAGCTTAATCTTGAAGACTGGATGGATTTGTTCTGGTACCTGATACCATGGAATTGTTCTCCCGTCTCGTGTTTCCCCTTAACATCTCACCAAGTCGTTGGTTCAAGCCAACTTTCACAAGTATTTCTTCTAGGTTCTTTTTCTTTCGCTCAAACGAAAACTGCTTTTCCTCAAGTAATGTGTCATACTTGTTTTTGAGATCTTCAAACTCCTGCTGAAACTGGGCTTTGATCTGTGCTGACTGCAACATTGAAAGTGCACAATTTTGACCTCAGAAACTGCTTCTTAATGCAGGGATCTTAATGAGCTAATTATGAACAGAACTTAGGAAGATAAACCACCACAGAGGAAGGAACCAAAAGTGCTATAACCAATTCATGTGATAAGATAGCCTATAGAAAACAAGGCGTGAAAACAGATAGATACTTCCTAAACTAGCAAACCATTAAAGCTTGTAAGACAAAATAGCAATACCTCTTCTTCATGCAGCTTTCTAATCCTTTCATTCTCTTTCTGCAACCTGCCAATCTCATGTAAAAGAGGATCAGTGAGGTTTGGCTGTAGTAATCTTGAGGATGCTGATGTCCCAATCTGCCTAGAATGGTAAGAAAATGGAGCAGAGGGTGAGAGACTCAATGTTAAACTTGCTGTAGATGGTTCAGTTGTAACTGCAACAGTTGACCCTACTTCCATTATGGTACTCTGGATTGGTTCTGATGGTGTGATAGGCATGGCTACCTGACCAACACCTGATGCATGATGCAGATGATGTGACTGGTTTTGTGTCTCTGATATGTTCATGTATTTGCTTTGTAGATCCTGGATTGAATGCAAATTATTAGTGAAGCTTGAAAAGTCAGAAGATTGCTGACTTTGTTCCCTAAAATCTATTGAAGTGATTGGCAGACACTGCTGGCTGGAACTCAAATGCTTAGGCTGCCATTCTTTCACAAAACTCAGCTCACCACCTTGTGAGCATTGATCTATATGCAATTCTGAAGAGATTTGGCATGGACCATCCATTCTATTTTGTGGAAGGCCCGTTGACAATACATGTGAAATATCTGTAGCTAACTCCAAATTTACTCTAGAACCAAGTTGAGACACCATAGCAGCAGTTGTTGATTCAATCTTTACTCTTGAACAGGTTTGTGAGGAGACTTTGTCAGCAGTTGTTAATTCCAAATTTACTTGAGAACTGGGCCGTGACAATGATGCCTTAGCAGTTGTGTCCTTTACAATGGAACTGTATCTTCTATTTTGTTCCTCACTAATAGAAATTTGCCTGACCCTGAGATGTTCAGATGCTCTTGATAAATGTTGATTGAGTTCCTCATATTTTTGTGCACTATTTCTTTCTTTCTCTATGGCCTTCACACTCTTTTCAGTATTAGAAATAAAGTCAACTCTGCAACTATCCATTGTCTTATGTTTCTCTTTATTCTTTCCAGAGTCTTCACTGAACTCTATCTGCCCTGATTGCTGTTCCAGAACACAGGCATCTATAATTTTCTGTTTTTCTGCACACATACTATCTGCCATCAGACTGGTATTTTTAACAGCCAAATCATTCTGCTGCTGGGATTCCATAATATGTTGAGGATTGGGTTCAGAATCTGCAATACCATGCTGATTAGGCAAATCAACACCTTGTTTCCTCGTGACGGAAATAAGTATCTCGGGATGGAAGCTCCTCTCTTCCCTGACTGAATTTCTAATGCTTGGTTGACCCAGATAATCATGTTGGCTGTTGATGTCCAAAGTACAACTTTCCTCCACTCTTTCAATTTGATGGCCAGCTGATCCAGTTGAGTTGTACAAGGTAACCACTGGATGGGCTGAACTGGACTGGATTAATTTTGTGGGACAGTCATCATTTGATGTTTTGCCATCTTTCAAACATGTCTCTTCTGTATTCTTACGGTTCATTGAATTTATAGATGGAAAGAAATTTCTATTGCCAGGCTGTGCTACTGCCAATGGTATTCTTATTTTTTTCAGTATTGGAAACTTCTGGCAAAGTTTTTCATACACTGAATCGACTTCTTGCCTTGAACATTCGAAGTGGAACTGTGATTTGGCAGATTCAAGTGAAGCTTCTATGTCCACCACATGTTTCAAGCAATTGGCTGCTGCCAGACACTAGAAATAAGACCACACTCAGACAATATTAGATTTAAAATGACACTTTCAAGAGGAAAGGATGATTTTGAACATCATGATGAAATTTATTAATATGTCGATCCAGAATTTGATGGATAGAAAATGTTAGAAACAAAGGAAGAAGAAAATATATATATTAAAAGCTAATGGTCATTGCATAGGTGTTAGAAATCCATTCATTACAACAAGATAACAAGCACTTTATAAGTCCAATATTAAATACCATGACTACTTGGGTGTAATTTTGATGGGAATTGCATAAGTTTTCAAAGAACGCTTTGACTTTAAAGGTTCATGTAATTACCCATATATCAATTGTCTACTGTTAGAGAACAACTCTTCCCAACCTAAAACCAGAATATCACAAAGCATTGGTCTTTGAAAGAGCTAGAGAGTAAAGGTGATCCGTAAATGCAGACCTAAGGGGTATGCAACCATTCAGCTTGCATGTAAAAATCATCCATGTTAAATTTTAAATGTGATATTGTCTTATTTTACAGCAAATAGATAGAGAAAACAAAAAAAATCTTCAACTATATTTTGAGATGGTTTATCATATTTGACTAAAGTTTACATGACAGTAGCCATACCAAGGATATCTCCACAGCTTGGGCAAAGGAAATCTTTTTAATAGGATAATGAAAATTGTTCATCACATGGGAATGAAACTCCTCTGCCATCTTCGCAACTTCATCCTGTTCCGAAATGAATGATGTTGCCATTAGAAATTGATTGTATTGTTTATGGTATCAAATTGCAACACAAATTTGATATAAACCGACCAAAATTCAGAAGAAAATTTCTAATTAGAACAAAACATCATTAATTTAACCCATAATTCATGAAGCGATGAGAAGAAACAAATAAAATTATAATGTAGTTACTAGAAATTTGGATTCAAGTGATGAAACACACTTTAGTCTCCAAAACATGCAGGCATGTAAAATATAAACTTACAGAATACTAATGGTGCATTATAAAAACAAAGTTACAAGCTATTTAATAATTTATAGATCATTCATCATTGTATTGAAGGCACAATAAACTCTAGGAGCATCTTTTATGTATTAAATTTAATTGTAAATGTTAATTTGTTTCTCCAATTGTATTTTGAGCTACTCGAGGTGTATCAACTATAGATTCAGTTTTAAGAGGGAATTTTTTCCATGAAAGGAAAATAAATTAAATCTTGTGCGCAATACTATACACTTAAATTAAAGAATGAAAATTTAGCATGTAGAGAAATCCAAATGCATCACAAAATAAGCATTCTAATTTCTAACTGATGAGTACATAGTTATACTGAGAGGGGGGATGAATCAATATAACAACAAACTTTTACTTTTCAAAACTTAATTAACCATAGCAATAGCATAGATGCAAGATCTAGCAATTAAGAACACAAGACGAACACACGATTTACGTGGAAACCCTTTCAGGAGAAAACCTCGGCAAAATGTTGCTTATATATAGATCTTCTTTCAGGCACCAACTTACTTCTTTTACAAATCTTCTTTTG
This sequence comes from Sequoiadendron giganteum, assembly GCA_007115665.2. Taxonomy (NCBI): domain Eukaryota; kingdom Viridiplantae; phylum Streptophyta; class Pinopsida; order Cupressales; family Cupressaceae; genus Sequoiadendron; species Sequoiadendron giganteum. Next base: position 595,757,426 of record CM021109.1, read on the forward strand.
TAGGCACCAACCCACTGGAGACACCAATCCCCACAATTAAGCACCAACTCAGCAAGAGATACCAATCTCTTCTAATGAGAGGCACCAACCTCCCAATCTCCTTGGTTACGAGGCACCGACCTCCAAATGAACAATATGATAATTATTTGAAACTTCTTAGATTTGCTCTAATTTGCCTTCATAAATCCTCTCACTACTTCATCAAAATCTGCCTTTAGAATCTTCAAAACTTCTTCATAAAATCTGCCATAAAGCTCTTATGAATCTGCTCATGTGTCTCTTAAAATTCTGTTCATACACTTTCAAAATTCTGTACCCATATTCTTTAAAATCTGCTCCTTATATGCTTTTAAATATGCTCCTTATATGAATGATATTCAATGAATTGCTTGCTTTCAAATGGACTCGGTCTCTTCAAATACCTTCACCAAGGGGGACGACTTCATGAAACATGTCATTTACAAATGGATGCAATTCCTTGTTTTATATGCACCCTTTCACCTTCATCTTGGGTGCTCCAATAGGGATCGGCCCCTATAAATTTTTTTTTTTTTTTTTCAAATTTAATTCCCCAGAATGGGGTGCACCAATAAGGGGGTTGGCCTCTACAAAAGAAATTAATTTAAATTTTAAATCACCACATGGGGGCGCTAGGAATCTAAGGGTTGGCCCTCAAAAATACATAAAATTAAACTTTTATTTCCTTTTGTGAGGGCGGCGATTTCATAGAGGTCTGCTCATAAACACATTCAAATAATCTTGATTTTGATATGACAATTCACTTCCTTCCACAACGATCTCGCTTGGTTTTTTAGTTCCTTTGACATCAATGACAACAATTTCCAACACTAACTTTATCCAAGAGATTTGCCAACTGTTTAAGGATTTTTCAGAAAACAAGATGCTTTTCAAGTATGTTGTACCCAAAATGAAATTTTTGGCATTCTGCTTAAATTGAGCTAAACAATGTAAAAATGCCATCAAAAGTATGTTTTAGGTCAAAACAAACATGAAGTCTTTCTGGGTTTCTGTCAAGGAACCTATGGTTAAATTTCTGAAAAAATGAAAATTAGGGTTTTACACCCCTATTTTTAAGGAAACCCTTAAAAATAGGACCTTCTCGGAAATGATTGAAAATAATTCTGATAGGGTTAATTGCCTTCACGATCACACTGATCAAGTCAGAATTATCAAAATGCATGTTTTACTCTGGTGGGTCTATTTCTATTTTTCAGGAACAAAGTTAGGAGCTCCGTAGCCATTAATGGCAAATTGGCCAATACCAAGTGCTAAAAGCTAAACTTCAAGAACTCCAACGAAGAAGCTATGGCGGAAAAGGATGAAAATGATGCCGTTCAACGAAGGAGATTCTCAAAACGAAAAAGGCCAAAATTTGGCTAACTCTGGAAGATGGATGTTTTGTCTACCAAGGCAAAACACAGTCTACAGTGGCTAAAAGCGCCCCTCTTGGAGAAAGGGGCCCTTGGATCTCAGAGGGCAAATGTAATCATTTGGCATTTTCAACTCAGTCATCCTCTTCACTCTCATGCTGACTCGACAACGAAACAATCAGCAAAATCATTTGATTCAGGGATCATTGACCAACCATCAACAAAGTATGGAGGATCCATTAGCAACGAAGATGCCAAATCAGAGAGCTTCATGGTAAAAGCGCCCCTACTAGCCAGGGGCGCCCCTCAATTACAAGCACCAGATGAATCCATAAGCAACAACTCTATACATGTTATCTTTCCAGCTTCCTCTCAGCTATGTGATCAATCTGACAGCAAGTTCACAGGACATGCCAAACGATCACACGCTGAGGTCAAGCAAAAAAAGGCAGAATTGAAGAACTGGAAAGACAAGCCAAAAATTGGCTAAGGCATGATTAAAAGTGCCCCTCTTGAGGAAAGGCGCCCTTTCTTGAAGGCATCCAGATTCAACCAGAATCTTCACTGCCTCCCAAGATGACCTTCTCAGCTATGATCTATCTCGTCAGTAGAACTATCATAGGAACTTCCGACAAATCAATCATCTGATGGAGGAGGTCAAAGTCAGGCAGTTCACAGCATGAAGAAATTCAGTCAAAAGCTAAAAGCGCCCTTGCTGACCAGGGGCGCCCTTAAGCTTGAAGGACCTGAACTTGTCTTTTCCAACTGAGAAGTTAGTCATCCTGAGCAAGACCAAGTTGGCTACCCGATGCATCGTCAAGCAGAGTCATCCGACTCATCCATCAACGGGAACGTCAGATCAAAGCACAGAGGGTTTAAAAAGGCCAAAACAAAGAACAGTCAATGAAAATTGACTAAGGCACAGCCAAAAGTGCCCCTCTTGAAGAAAGGCGCCCTTCATTCTGGAGGTCCAAACTTAGTTTTCTGAGTTAATCTCTCCCAGGCATATCTCATCAGGCTGATTCCATCTCGACAACGAATCCGTTAGCAATTGTCGAAGATCAACTGAGCAACCAGGATCGAAGATCAAATAGAGGCACTTCAGCCTGCAAAAATGATCAAAACTCCAAAAGGGAAGCCTAAGAAAGTCAAAAGCAAATGTTGACTTGAGTTAACAAATTTTGGAGGCAAAAAGAGGCCAAACACTCCACAATCAGTGGAAATCACCTTTTTGAACTCCAAATCAGGCTCAATCATGAGTTAGATGCCCAATTGATGCTTGCAACTCCAAATTGACATATGAAAGCATCTAGGCATCCATTATTCATTTTTTCTTTGCAGGTTGAGGAGCTCAAGAACGAATATTTTTCTTCTCCAACATTTTTGAAGATATGACAGAGGGGTTTTCACCGTTCTTCATATTTTTGAAGATCTGTTGCACAGAGGGATATTTATCAGAGTTTGCATCAAAAGGCATAATTCTTGCAAAGTGGCAATTTATAACTTCCAATCCATCTTTTATTTACTTCCTCTATTTCTGTCTATATTTCTTTGCATGTCACAGGAAACGACAGATAATCACAGATCTGGCCAACTGGGTATGATTAACATAGCTTTTTCAACAAAACCCACATGTTGGATTTTTCCAAAAAAAGTAGCCCTGCTGCCCCTATTTTTTAGGGTTTCCGAAAAAAGTCATAATTTTGAAAATCAAACAAACTGGGTTTGTTCAACTCCGAAGCACGAACAAAACCCACGTGTTGGATTTTTCCGAGAAAAATCACTTTCTAGTGCCTCACTGCCTCTGCCACCAAAGGGCTCTTGCATGTCATAGAAAAACTCGTTTTTTCGAATTTCTGACGATCTGGGTTTGTTTAGAGAATTATTCTCAACAAAACCCATGTTTCAATTTATTCGTAAAAATTACCCCCGGCAAGGCTATTTTTAGCAGTTCCAGAAAAAGTTGTCCGAGTAGCATCGTGTGCACAGTCAATCTTCAAGGTTTTCATAACGTAGTTCTCCCAAGACGAATACAAGACCGAAATGGTCTTATTCCATGATTTTCTGAAAACGACTGGCACCGATCTGCGTCGGGCACACCCAGAGGTCAATCTAGCCAGATTGACAAGCATAGAAACAAGTCCACAAGTTCCATAATGGTTTCACCTCGTATATCTGATTGCCTTCCAAGGCTAGTTTAGAGGATTGTAACCGTTGGAATTTTACACGTGCAACAAGTTCATGTGCATTTCTCACAGCTGGAGTGATCGTGGTCAAACTTCCCGGTTTCATCATCAAGCTTTGCAGTTTCATCATACGACATTCTTCCATTAAGAAAGATCAAGGAAAACGTCAAAGCTGCAAAAGAACGCGGAAGGTAGTCATTCCCAACACAGAGCCGCCATCGGTTAATACTACACTACCTTCCACGTCAAAGTGGAAACATAGACAAAAAGAAAAGGAGTAACCCTCCTAAGGGAAGCAGAATAAAGGAGATGCATACATCAAGTTGCTGACAAGTAGTAAGCTGACAATTGACAAGCATGTGACGGTCTCCGTATGAAGAAGTCAACAAATGAACAAAAGCACCGTTGACCAATGGTGATGAGGTGTCAAACACCTCAAGAAGGACGTCCTACCCTCCAAAATAGCAATAAATATGACTGAAGTCAACTCGATGCCCCTTTCCAAGTTGACTCCAGATCTCCACAGATCATGCATGTCAAATCCCACCGATCTAGGATGTCTAATTGACTCCCACGATTTGTGGATCTCAGATCTCCTTTAAAGGTGGATGTCTATTTTGGAGACATATTTGTAATTTAAGTTCACTTTAGTTAGGTGTCAGTCAACTGAGGTAGACTTCCAGTTTGACTTTTGTTTAGTTTCAGTTAACTGAAATAGATTTCCAGTTAACTGTTTGCTCACCTACTTTTAGACATAGAAATAAATCTTGCTGATTGGCAAGAACTATTTGTTAACTCAAGGAGATTTTAGGGTTGCCCACTCCTTTGAGTTTCTATAAATAAGAGCCTTAGGTTCTTTATTTGTTTAACCTTTATTTGCTAGCAAAATTGCTGCGCCAATGTTGCCAGAGTTCGCTCGTTTATATCTGTTCACTCTTGGATGAGAGTTCGTTGGTTGATCGCAATTGTGCATGATTTCGTGCCTTTGCTATCCCGACCTTTGTAATTCTTTGAAGAACCTTGAAGAAATAAATCAGATGGTGCAAGCTTGATTGATCTAATTATTTGAGTTATTCAAAGTCTTGTTTTTAAATAGTGCATTGTTTCAATCTCCTCCTTAGACAGGTGTCGTCGCCTCCTTGGATATTTTGTCATCGATCATTATCATTTGATGTTGTTTAATGATCTCTCTTGCAGCCTAGACTTTGGATAGGTGTCGTCACCTCCTTAGGAATCCTGTTAGAAAGGCCATCATTCCTTGTTGTTTCCAGTGAGCTGCTTCCAAGCCTATACCTCGGATAGGGGTTCCTCCTCCTTGGCAAGTCTCAGATCCAGTTTACCGTAACGATTGTTTGCTTGTATCGAGCCCTATCTTGGTATTTATCCAAAGGTTCAGAGCCTCGGCCATATTCCATTGAGACCGAGGATTCAAGTGATCCAACCATACCATTTCGCTCCTACGCCCTCATGCTCTGTTTATCTTGAGGAGGTAGGATAGTCTAGAAGTTAGTTAATCGTAGTTAAGATCTGCGGAAACCAGAGAAAAAGCTTAGCTATGGCGCATTGGTTTATGCACCCTTGTGTCCTGTCGCTGAGTAAAAAAGATAGGAAATCTTAGTACACCCCCTTTTTACAGTATAAAATCAGCAAAGAGAGATCTTCCTCTCTATAATCCGAAGAGCATGTACTAACACACTTGCAATAGCTGTCCGTTTCCAATAAGCACTCCAGAGGTGCTAATTAAAATGCCAACAAAGTAATTGGAGTTTAGACAAATCAACATTGTTTACATGGTTACACCCATAGTTGGAAAACTTGCCAAAAACTTGTGAGATTTTGAAAAACTCGCGAGTTTTTGGTGTAAGTACTCGCTTGGAAAAACTTAGAGAGTTTTTAAAAAAAACTTGGCCTCTTAGCAAAAAGAAACCTACAGCCCGAATACAGGCAATTTTGATTCATTTTTTGCGGTTTGTGTGGTTTTGAAGGTCTTAATTTGGGCTTGGTGGTGGGGGCTCTTCCCCTCAACCCTGACCTATATTGCGACAGGGAGGGTGTTAGGGGCGTTGTCCCCGAACCCCGCGAGGGTTGTTGCCCCCAGACCCCCATGAGGGGCGCTACCCCTCGATCCCACTAGGAGTGTTGCCCCCAGACCCCCACGAGGGGCGCTACCCCTCGACCTCGCTAGGGGTGTTGCCCCTAGACCCCCACGAGGGGGCACTACCACTCGACCTCGTTGGGGGCGTTGCCCCCAAACGCCCACGAGGGGGGCTGCCCCTCGACCCCGCTAGGGGCGTTGACCCCCACAAGGGGTGCTTCTCGTCGATCCCATTGGGGGCATTGCCCTCAAACTCCCATTGAATTCATTTGATTTTCTAGGTACTCTCCAAGTCCAAGTTTCCAAGTTTGCCTACAAGTCTTCATCTATAATATCATCTAGTTCTACCTCTCCCCTAGTTTTCACTAGACATGGGAAAGAGGAAGATGTAAATTTGTAAAATATATTAATGTAGTATTTACTTTCATTTTTACAAAAATAATTTGCTATTTTCATTTTGTTTTAGAATATCAACATCAGTGCATTCCACATGAGGATGCCATTTTGTACCCGATTTGCTTTCAAATCAATCAAATACAACTAGACTCAACTTGTTTCTTTTATGTACTCATTTATTGACACATTGGATGCATCTTATCATTGAATTTTGCAAAAAAATGCATTTTTAATGAAATTTAAGCAATTTTTTAAGTTGTCGAGTGTTTTGCTGAGGTTTTTCCGAACCGAGTTTTTTGGGCTTTGCAAGTACTTGCAATTGGCGAGTTTTACAACTATGGTTACACCAATCAAGTGTCTTGCTGTGAGAACTTCAAAATCAGTTTAATATTATTTTGTAGACTGATCAAAATTCTAGAATTTTATATAAGGTGACCATGACAATGCTAAGAGTTTCACGTATTCCTTTGGGCTACAAAATTTTACTTAATTGTGGACTTGAATATAATTTATGTAAATTTTATAATAATAACAAAGCAATGAATGTTGATTTAAAATTATAACAAAGCAAAGCTTAGTGGCTATGGCTTTGCACTTTGAGAGTGGATGTGTCTCATCTTGCTTTTTCTCTCATGTAATATATATGTTAATTCTTCTAAGTTTCTAACCATAAAAATACTAATGAGGTACTAGGGCCATTAACAAGTTTAGTGTTTAAAATTATAACAAGGATCACTTTTTGTAATTGTTATTGTTGAAATATGGTAGCTTCGGTTAGATATAGAAATCGATGATCACTTGTATAACTGATTGAAACTACTATATTCCAAGTATATTATCGATCTGCATTTAGAGGTTATTACTTGCAGATTATTGGCTTTCCATGTTTCATATAGGATCCCGTTCGAGCATCATTATCGGTGATCATTTCCAGATTGGATATTATTTATTTGTGCAAGATAAATACAGATCGAACTTGGTAAGCATTTATGTTTATTAAGTAACAAACCCCGATTGGAGATCGGGTGTTTAAGTTAAGATGAAAAGGCACAATTCATGAGACATCTCATGAACGGACATGCCTCCACTTTGTGGAGACATGTCCGCTCATGGGACGTGTCTCTTCCCTATATTTTTAATACAGATCCGATCCACAATTGAAGACATCGAAATCAGTAAATGTTCTGCTCTTGTAGATCGAATATCATTAAGGAAAAATTCAGACGTGTGAATTCATGATCAGTATCTTCAATATTAATTGGCATCAACTTCAGATTTATCAAGTTCAATATTCTGATTATAATCTGCAAGAAAGTACAGTAATTCTAAGAATCATATTCTGAAAATAGAAACCCATAGATAGATCAAATCTGAAAGAAATTAATCATTTTCAACAGTTATTATCTATGAAGTTAGGTTTGCCTAGAACACTGATTGAACTTGTACTAGTTTGGGCCAGGTACTCATCTTGCTATGGGTCCAATTTTGAGCCAGTATGTCAATATGCAGGCTCAAGCAAGACATTGGGTGAACCCAAGGAAAACTTACCATATTCCTACCCAAAAATTTATTTTTTTTAACAAAAAGCAAAAAAACAGAAAAGAAACCCTAACTAACCCTAAATAAGTGATTCTATGTCACTGTAATATACTACTTGTAATATAATTTTATGGAAAAGTTCCCTTTGCCTCTCATCGTGGAGGATATGGTTGGAACTCAACAGTAGAGTTTTTACTAACAAGATGGTTCTCGGGAATGTCATTGGAATAAATTTTTTGCATCAATCTCTGTTTACTCGCCACGAGTACAATGACGTACAGAGTAAACGGAAAAGTAACATAACATTGACAACATATAATAGTCAAATGGCAATTGCACAGAACATAGATGTATTGCTTTATTCAGTATTCGGCACTTATATCATAATGTCTCCAGACAGAACATAACATAGCATAGTAGAACCATAATGTTTCCCGACTTCATGACTCAAGTACATATAGTATGCTGGCAGTGGTTGAGGTACCAACCATCGCGTCCCTTCATTATAACTAATTACTTTATCAGGAACTGTTCCCGAGACAACTAACTAGCATGACACATACATAACATAAGTAAATGGATTATTAATATTAACTAAAGTCTTATTTACTTATGACTCACAGCCGACCAAGTACACTCACGACCGACCAAGTACACTCTCGGCCGATTGAATCATGCCCCCCACAAAGTAGTCGTCTTCCAGACGACTGAAAACCAAAAATGCCAACTCGAGTTCCTACTTGGTGCTAGCCAATTCCCTGTCTTTTCCCTATGGCTGACTCTCCCTCTTGGCTGAAAGTTGTTGCACATCAACCACCTGTGTATCTTTTTCTACCAATAGCTGATCCTTCTTTGCCAATTGATTGTCACTCTCACCCAATACTCTGTCTCTCTCAGCCAACTTCTCCTCAAGAGCTACAACTCTCATCTGCTCGGTAGCCAACTGCTCTTGTGACTGTACTATGATGGCTGGTTGTACTACAATTTGGCAATTCCAATAAATTTGATGGGGGTTTGGGGGCAGCACCCCCAGTGGGGTCAAGGGGCAGCGCCCCTCGCGGGGGTTTGGGGGTAGTGCCCCCAACGGGGTCAAGGGGCAGTGCCCCCAACGGGGTTGAGGGGCAACGCCCTCACCGCCAAGACCAATTTAACACTTCTGAAACCACTCGAAACTGCATCACGCGCCTCATTTTCATGATTTTTCCACAGGTTCCGAATAGTGCTGACGAAGCCGAAAAATACAGATTTTGCATTGTTTTTCTTAGACTTTACTTTCTCCAGGTCGATGCTTGGTATGGCCTGCCTTTTACAAACTTCGATACTTGGTATGGCCTCTATTTGCTTGGTACGTACGACCACCTCTTCTTGCACCCGTATGGCCTTCCTCTCTTCACATCGTACAACAAACCTGAACTTGGTGTTTCTGGCGGCAAGCTCTAACTTGCAATTTCGTATGGCCTCTCCAGCTTCTCCAATCTGTACGGTTTGTCTAAGGTATTGTATGACTTCTTTAGCTGCCCAAACCTGTATGCCCTTCAATTTGCTTGTCTATATGCTAAAATTTTCCACGCCATGCTCCTGTCTTGAATTCCGTACGACCTTCTCTTGCTTGGTGCATACAAAATTTTTAGTTTCCTATGCCTCCTTCTGGCGTACGACCTCTTCTTTTTTTCCAACTAGTATGGGCTTCTTCTGGTGGCGAATTCTTTTGGCAGCTTTAAAACGTATGATCCGTACGACAAAACCCAGCTTTGAATTTCGTACGGCAAGACTCCACTTCAGATTTTGTATGGCATACTCCTTCCTACCTGTTCATATGACACTTCCTCTAGACTCCTTCCTCCCAACTTCTCGTACGGCCTTCCTTTTGCTCAATGATGTTTGTAAGCCATGGAATATTATTCCTCGTATGGTATTCTTTTGACTTTGTACGGTCTCTGCTTCCTTGGCATTTTTGCCTTTTTTCTTTTCCGCCTTGTTTCCAGCTCTTTGCCAAATCGTACGGGCTTTTTCTGTGACTTTCCTTTCTCCTTGGCAACGTGTACGGCCTTTTTTATTAACTTGTGCAATTTTTTCCTTCTCCTTGGTAACTCGTACGGACTTCTTGATTTGTGCAATGTCTGTCGGTCTAATATGGCGTACGATTTTCTCTTTTATGTTTATGAGAGCTTTTTCCATTCTAATATTTTTTATATTCGTATTTCTCAATCTTTTAATATCCCTTCTTTTTAATTTTTAATTTTTTTCTTTGTTCTCTTTCTCTCTCCTCTATCTTTTTTCTCTCCTTCGTCATTTTTCACTTCTCCTCTATCACTTTTCTTTTCTTCGTCTCTATTTTCTCTCTCCTCTGTCACTTTTCTTTTCTCTATCTCTATTTTCTCTCTCTTCTGTCACTTTTCTCCGTCTTTATTTTCTCTCTCCTCTGTCACTTTGCTTTTCTTCATCTTTATTTTCTCTCCTTTGTCTCTTTTCTCCCTCGTCTTCTTTTTCTCTCTCCTCCGTCTCCTTTTTCTCTCTCTTCATTTTTATTTTTTTTAATTCTTCGACTTAATTTTTTTCATTTTTTGGCTCCAACACAATTTTTCCATCTCGTACCTGTTCGGATTTGTGGGTTGGCGTATCATCCGGTTTTGATACTCTTTCTTTGTACTCTCCATACTCGGTTGGAAGTGTTTGGCTAGACATGCCATTCTCTTCGCCCACTTGGATTTCTTTGATCTGCAACATGTTACACTCTTGCTGGAACACCTCATAATCCTCCATTTGCCAATGAAATAGGCCATTCAACGAACTTGTCTCGTCTTCCGAGCAACTCTCAATTTCAAGTACACCCTCCTTGTTAGGTTCCATTGCTTTCCTACCTTCGTTCATGTCCGACTCTCCCCCATCGGATTTTGATTGAGAAGATGCCAGTTTTTCACTGACAGCCTGATTCTTCAAGTCGATCACGTACTTCCTCCCGTCATTCTCTATGGACAGAGTATTTCTTTTCCAATTATGATTCGCCTTGGCTACCACTAACCACCCTCGTTCAAGCAATGCATCGTACGCCTTCCTCTGCAATGGAATGACTACAAAGTTCAGCAGGAATGGTTGTGTTCCGATCACCACCTTTTGTGCCATCAACGTTCCCAACGGTTTGATGCCATGTTGATTGGCACCAACGAGTTGGAATGTCAATGGCCAGAGTATAGGCTTCCCAAGGCTCTTCCATGTGTCTTTGGGCAGTACGTTTGCTCCTGATCCTCCGTCGACGATAATATTTGTCAAAATGCTCCCTCTGATCTCCATTTGAACAACCGCTGGAATCTTCCCAATATTTGTTGTCAGTAGTACGGGATCAATGGTTTGTTCACCGTATGGGGGTGGTTCTGGTACCAATTCTTGCCTTCGGTCCTTCGCTTGCGATTGCTTGACATCCCCAGGGACGTTTGTCATTGCCACTCCCAACTACAGCAAAGTTTGGAGAAGGTCAGTTACTTTGATCGGTACGGTGGTCTGCAGTACATGTCGTACGATGTTGGTTTCTGCCTCCGACCACCGAGAGGTTTCTAGCTTCTCCAAAGATATTTTGTTCTCCTTCGCCATCGCTAGTTCCACTTCAGCTTATTCTTCCTTCATCCTTTGTTTTTCCGTTCGTGGATCTGGGTAGGTTGTTCTTCTACTTCCGGCATATGGATACCCTTTTGCTTGTGGCATTCACTATCTTCATGGTCGCTTGGTCCACACCACTTACACAGTATTCCTCCCAAACCTTGGCCGTTCTAGAAGTCCTTGATGAAGTGGCCCCATTCGTTGCACTTTCGGCATTGGATCATGGGCCGTCCTTTACCGTCGTACTGTATTTTGTTCCTCGAACTCCTATTGCTTCGGTAACCTGCAGAGGATGCATTGCTATTGTACTCGGGCTTCGGTGGTGTGTTCGGCAGTGTCGACAGTTCTCCTTGAGCAAAGAGTACTTGTGCACTTCTGGCTTTTAAGTTGTATGGGCATTCCTTGACAGAATGTCCCATCACTTGGTAGATATCACAGAATAACTTCTTCGGACAGTTCGCCTTTGTGTGGCCTTCCCCATTGCAGTCTATACACCACAGTTCTCGTGCTTCCCTCGTACTCTCTTTGTCGGCCTTCAATTCTTTCATCATTCGCATATCTTTCCTGAGTGCTTGTACGATCTTGGATTCATCATCACTGTCATCCGCACTCTCCTCGTCATCCGTCTTCTTTTTCCCTTGGGAGGATGTTCTGTTTTCGCTTTCTATATCCATCGCCTGATTGTACGCTTTAGCGTACGACGACGGAGGCACGACTTTCATCTTCTTCCTCAGCGACGAAAGCAAGCCTTCGATGAACCATCGCTTCTTTAGACCATCCGTTGGCTGTGTCTCCAATTTGCCCAACAGATCCTTCAGTTTTTGGTTATAGGTACACACACTCTCATGCTTCCCTTGCTTGGTATTATAAACCTCTGCTACAATTTTGCTATCGTCCCTCAAAAGTCTGAATTCATCTTGAAATGATTAGCATTTGTTATTTTTATACTTCGATTTATTTCAATCAAATCTTCATTTAACTCCTTATCAACTTGCCTTAATCTTCGTCATCGTTTTCTTGCTCTTGTGCTCTCAGTGATCGCCAAATCCTTTCCTCCTCAGCTTCGTGCCCGAATGGTATTCAGTTCTTGTCTTTGTTTGGTCGTACGGGCATTACAAGTCATTCACACGATCATTGTTGGTTGCCAGGGGTACGTCTCTAGCTAGTGTCTCGTTCCTCCTCTTCCCGTTTGGTTCGTTCTTCGTACTACTGCAAGATTTGTTGCCTTCGGCGTTCCTGATCCCTCTCAGCTCGGAGATCCTGTAAGATAATGTAGTGGCGTGCTATCAGTCTTGGTAGTCTGGTAAGAAGGTGGTCGACCTCTTCGTTGACTCGCAGTCTATCCCAAATGACCGCCTAAGGGATCTCTCACTTGAGAGCCTCCCTCCATTCGTGGTCCTTTAACGAGATTTCTCACAGACTGCAAAGGTCTTCCGTTAGAGCGTCTTCACGATCCTCATTTGCTTGTACCGGCCCTTCGGTCGGCTACCCCATCACAACGCCATTCTCCTGTCTGGGTGTTTACCGGATTCGCTTAGGCAACAACGCCAAATGTTTACTCGCTACAGGTACAATGACGTACAGAGTAAACGAAAATGTAACATAACATTGACAGCATATAATAGTCACATGGCAATTGCACAGAACATAGATGTATTGCTTTATTCAGTATTCGACACTTATATCATAATGTCTCCAAACAAAATAATAACATAGCATAGTAGAACCGTAATGTTTCCTAACTTCATGACTCAAGTACATATAGTACGCTGGCAATGTTGAGGTACCAACCGTCGTGTCCCTTCATTATAACTAATTACTTCATCAGGAATTGTTCCCGAGACAACTAACTAACATGACACATACATAACATAAGTACATGGATTATTAATATTAACTAAAGTCTTATTTACTTATGACTCACAGCCGACCAAGTACACTCTCGGCCGATTACATCAACTCACAGCCGACCAAGTACACTCTCAGCCGACTACAATCTCCTCATATGTTGCCCCTGTTCTTACAATGGTCGATTCTTCCTTTTCCCTTATGGAAGGTAATATTATAAAAATTGGATCTTGTGTCTTCCTTTCATGTTTTCTATTGAAAGTCACTAGGTATGTTGTTGCTTGGAAGACTCCTTAGGAAGGATACATCAAATAGTAGGTGTTTTCTTGTGTTCCTTCCTTTGGTCATTTGTAAGGGATGGACCATTCTATTTAGGATCTAAGACAAACAATAGAGCCAATGCTTTAGTGCTGCTTAAAGTACTTAAAATGGCTGTTGTGATGGGATGCCAAAAGCTGGAGGTAGTAGGTAACTCCCAAGTAGTGATTCAGGGATGCCTCAATAATTTTGGGAAATATTGCAAACTTCTAAATATTCTAGAGGAAATTCAGATTGTTAGAAGGAATTTTGATTGCATTTCCTTTTGTCATTGTATAGAGAAAGCAACCAGGTTTCAGATAGACTTACAAATGAAAGAATTTGTCAATTTCCTTTCACCTCGAAAATGAGTGATATGCTAAAGGAGTGGGACTTAACCATAGTTGTCAAGAGATGTGTCTCCTGCCCCTTGAGACGCGTCTTGGAGATTGGTATGCATTTCCAGTACTGGAGACGTCTCTGAAAACGCCTCCAGGAGCATGGAAACTTGACGTGCCATCTCCCAAGTCTCCTGACGTCTCCCGGTGGAAATTTTGGCATCTCCCATGAAATTTAAAAGCATTAAAAAATTATAACGTAAAAAAATTTATGTCATGATATTTTTTTATAAATTATTAATTTATTAATTTTTATTTATATTAAAAAAAGATGGCGTCCTGAAGTACCCCCGTCTCCTATTTTCAAAAAAGTCATACCGGTACTGGTACCAGTCTCCCGTACCAGTACCAGTACTAGTCTCCTAGCAACTATGGACTTAGCTTCTTTGATTAAAAAATATTATCCACCTTTTGTCTCTCATCCTCAGCCCAATTTTTGCTCACCTTCTTCATGGTGGTTGGTGCTACTTCTTTTTAGTATGTTGATTTTGTTCAACTCATTGCTCAGAAAATTTTAGCTGGTTGGGCTGTTTTATTGATGACCTCATTGCAGTTTGGAGTGGGCTTTCAGTTACATGTATTTGATCTGTAGTGAGCCCCTATAGAACCCCACATCGAACATATTAAAATAAAATAAATGGAAAAGCATTAAATCATTCCTTCAAAGCCTTATAAAATGGTGAAAAGATGGTCATGGATAACTGCAGAAGTATTGCTTAACAGAGTGATCACTATATAATTTGAAAATTATACAGTACAAGCTGAATTTATTTCCTGTCCACACATTTATCAATTAAATTGATTGTATTGGCAGCAGTGTTCTGAGTTCTCTGTGTGATTATCTGTAATTTTTATTTATTATCCAGTATGTATTAACCTTAAATTTATACAATCTAGAAAGAGAATTGAAACTGCTAAAACACATACCGGAAATTTCAGAGCATTGCACAATTGTAATATCTCTTGCTTTGTTCTCAAATGAATATTTTGATGCGGTGAAGCTAACTCACAGTTATCCCCACTTTCCTTGTTTTGATGAACGGAACCTTCAATACTTGAGGTACTTGGCCTGTCTATGACATTGTGGTGAAAAAGTGACTCCTTAATTTTCAAAGATTGTTTAGAAGCATACAATGAGTTATCATGAGCAAAACATGTTGTTTGAGAACATGATGTTTTACTGACAATTTCAACATCTGACCCAGAAAGTTCCTTACATGCATCAAAGGAACCAGGAGATAGGCTAGGATGTTCTTTATGTTGTAGCACTGTGAATATATTTTTATCCTTGAGGTTTGAAGTTTCAGTTTCTGTAGATTCATGAGATAATTGATCTTCCACAGACCTGTCAATAGCACTTTCATCTCTTCCCTTTTTGACTGAAATTGCTTTTTTGGCATCTTTTATCCATGAAGATATTGTTAGTGGATCCAGAGTATCACCCACTTTTCTACGCTTTGTTTTTAATTCTGCATCAGCCAGTTCAATCTCTGGTTTCAACACAGACCGCTCACTATACTGGACCTTATTTTTTAACCTCTGCTGTCGCCTGGAAGGGTAGTCTGGATCTACTTGCCTTGTATTGAGTACATTTGTCCAGAAAACATTGGATGGAATCTTTCTCTCTGCTTCCAATTGATCTTCAGACTCTCCAAACAAAATAATGCCTTTTCCATACCCATGTGTTCTCAATACCTTAGGAACAAGAGAAACCCAAAGAGTATCATCAATACTAGGGCTGCCCATTTCGTTGCCTAGCATTCCTTCAACCAACATCTGTAGATTTGCATCACTATATATGCATTGTGACCCTAATAAAGGACCACCTGAGCCATGAAACTTGTCATAGTTTTGAAACAAGTGCGCCACACCCCATCTAAGCATCTGTTGGCATACGGTGGCATTAAAGTTCTCCAAATTGGTGTCAAATTCAAAGTCTAGTTTGGCAGCAATTAGTGATCTCTCCTCCACTGTGTAAGGGGAATAAAATCGGAAAACTTTGAGATGTTCAACTTTTGTATCAATGTGTGTTCTCTGTAAAGCCCGCAAATCATTCAGTGGAATCCAATCACTGTCAAATATTATAACAGTATCAATTGATGAGAGCTTTATATTTGGTCCACAAGCACGTTTTTCAAGTAAAAACACAAGCCTCCCTGAATCTTTACAATTAAACCTCTGCAAAGCTGCCTGTTTTTTTGCAGGTGCTAAGCCACCATCAACACGTTCATAGGATCCAGCACCTAATCGATTTCTTAAATGGTCGTCCAAAATATCCCCAATAGAAGCACATCCAGATCGACCAGGTGTCTGCAGAGTACAATTGACTTAATTAGCACACGTCCATTGTTACAGCCCTCTACATATATACAACTAATACATACAACAGAATGAAGCACTTATACATATTACCAACTAATCATTCCATTTTCAAAACATAATGCTACATTAAGTTATAAAATTTTGCAGCTAATTGATAAATTGGATTGGGAGGAAGTACAACATAAACAAAACACGATGATGCAACAATCCTGTCTAATAACTAGTTTAGTTCTAGATGTAAAATCAATCAAAAAATGTTTTATTATATTAATAACTTGACCATGATACTATTCAGAAAGATCCCCATATGGAATCTACTTAAGAATGTGATTATCTCCATTTCCAAAAACGGTTATCAGGATATAATCCAAAGACCTTTAATGCAACAAGAATAAGAGTTACCATTATAATTCAGTGCTTCACGTGTAGACAATGGCTCATTTTTTTAATCATCTTTGCTAGCCTTATAAAAGTAGCTTCATGATTTGTTGAAGTCAGTTCACAGTAGTAATTATGGCACTTCTTGTAATGTGTATTAGTCTTTACAGTCATGTTTAAACCATGTCTAAACTTGTAAACTATTATGCCTATGTTTAAATTATGATTTGGTCCTGCAAGTTCATGTGGCCATGCCTATACTTTAATTTGAACTTGCAGAATCCTGATGTCATTCTTAGCCTACAATGAACTTCTTGTAGACTGGCAGTCATACTCAATTATGAATGAGAATAATTGCTTCTTATTCTTGTAGTAATGCATTCTCAAAAATTGATGTTTGTTTGGATTTGGAAACACTTTGTATGGGTTGGGCAGCTGTTGCAATTGTTATTATTATTTATGAGTTGTATATAATTGGCCTTCCTTAGTTCAAATAGTTGTTGTTGTTTATTTTCCATAAAAGGCATTGCCAGCAATGTTGAAGGGTTGTGTTTGAAATCTCAAACCATTGTGATGCTGATTATGACTTGAGACCTTGTTGGTAGTATTGTATACTTTAGCTTACAATGTTGGCTACTAATCTGTAGGTAAATTGTTGTAGTCTGTATATCAACAAGTACACAAGAATAATGCTTATGACAAGACTATGATGTTATTATTATTGTAAGGTGATAATTGGAATTGGGCTTAGTGACAAATATCTTAGTGCGTAGAATTGATTGTTATTATTACCATAGTTTAAAAAATCAAGGTTGGCAATAACTTGGCTGGCCCAAAAAATTAAACTAAGGTCTCAGCAATAACACAGAAAATTTATTGAAAATTAGAAATATATAATTTTTAAAAATATTCTTCAAAAACATGCATACAATTAGATTTATGGAACATATTACTGATTACTTTCATATATAGATCAAAATTAGAGCTCAATACATATCATAGACCAACAAACAAGTTCAATGGTTATGAACTTCAAGTTTCAATATCAATAAAAATTGCATATCTGTGAAGAGTTGTGTAAAGATTGTATATCCACATGTGAACAGTTGTGGCATATCTAAATGTGAAGCTGAACATTGCAAGATCCGAACACCATTGTTGTGTACTATATTACTAGAAACAGGAAAAGGGAAACGCAACCAAAATAGCAATGCAATGGACAATGAGGTAAGATGAGGTTCTGCATATAATATAATTGAACTTCCATTATTTATATAATTAATATATTATATTTGATATTGTTATACAACTTATATGATAATATAATATATATTATGTCTATAATATAGAATTAACATATCATAAATTAATAACTATATTAATTGCATCTAATATTATATTATAAACTCAAACCCTAGTTGTTTGCAGCCTAACAGATAACTGAAACACAAAAAAAATCACACAATTTCCCAATTTTGTGGAACACAAACCAGCAGTATCCTGCTGTCTCAGTCAATGCAACAAATACATGCCCTAAACGCAGCCAACAAACCTTACCAAAAGCACCATTGAATAACAACAGAAAACTCGGAAAGAAAAAAGAATAAATCATCATAAAAAGCCAAGTTTTTTCCAAAATCATGAGTTCCCTGTTTATTACCGAGTATGGTAAGATTTCTAGAAGAATCGTGATGAGATTTACTGGAAAAATCGTGGCAATTTTTTGTTACTGTAGACACCCAAAATCTAACCTTACCCAACCACACCTAATTTTAGCCAACCTAACCTATTAATTAAATAAATATTTTTTATTTATTTAATTATTCCATTCCTTTTCCCATCTTTATCTCAATCATTTAATTAAATAAATATTTACTATTTATTTTATTAATTTCCCTTCACATGATCCCATTAATTAAAAAAATATTTTATTTATTTAATTAATTCCACCGTTATCCTCTATCCTTATCCATTTAATCCTAGCCCTCCAACTTGTTCACATGGACCATAATCTAAAATTGTCATCATGTGACAAATGTCCCCTTCACATGTTAGCTCCTTATCTCAATTCATTGAACCTAGACACCTACCCAAAAGTCAAACTAACATTTCATCTTATCCAATCATTCCAACCCCACCTTTTAATCCTAGCCATTCACATAAGGATTTTTGTCCTTGTCGTAATCTTAAACCTAGATCCTATCCTTCATGTGCCACTTGTCACATGACTACATCTGCGAGCCTAAACCTAATCCTCATTCAATCTTAACCATCCATCATCAATCATTCCTAGCCATTCATTTGGCCTCTTCAAGACTCTATATCTAGAGGCTCCCATCTCTCTAAGAATCCAAGAATCAAACTATCATACCCTTATGTTGTCATTTTGATCTCTCATTTGCAATCATAGCAAGGTTATGCTAGATTATTCAGCAATCCACATCATATCACTATCATAAGAGAAAATCAAATGGAACAAGGGTGCACTCCATTTCTATTAAAGGAGTGAGTAAGGATTATAGGTGAAGGTATTGTGTTTGTATTGCATTATCTTCCATTTTATTTACCTTCAATATTTTCCTCATCTTCATTTTGGCACACCCGGTGGGACCCACGTCCCTGTTTTACCTTTTCTAGTGAAATTTTCGTGAGTTTTTTTGATGCAGATTTCATTTTTGGGTCTCAGACTATGAAGTGGTGCCTCTCTTTCACAGAAAGGCACCTCTATTGCACAGAGTTGCACCTCTGTTTCACAGAAAGGCACCTATGTTCTGCAAAGTTGCACTTCCATCACCCAGAATGACACCTCTGTTTTGTGCATTTGATTTGATCATTTAGGGTTTGATTGACTTTTTTGTAATGGTCAACCCCGTTTTGAGTTTGACTTGAGACTTTTGGTTTAATGTTTTCAGTTTGGTATATGTTCCATTTTATCAAATTCAGTACATTCCATTTGCATGTGTTAAACAGTATGTAAACAATATGCATGTTACATTTGACAACCAGGTTTCATAACCTCATTTGAACTGTCACACAATAACATCTAGTTGCTGATAATGAACATAGTCTCAAGCAAACAAACTAAATGATAGATAGTACTGATTTTTGCTAGTACGAGACTCAGAAAGCCACTTATACAAAGTATCTTCCAGTGTCTTACAAACTAAGTTTAATAACAATGAGAAATTCACATTATATTTCAGTCTGAGCAAGATTACAGAGGACTGATATGATAATACGCGACTCAGAAAATGAACAGCTGGTTACAAAGACTTCATTAACTGTCATGGGCTGTTAACAGCAAGCTTAAACAGACATTAAAGTGCAAGTCGGATCTGGAGTAAGCCACGCTATGTCCACAAATGCAGTCACAGCTTCTAAATATCAGAATATGGTTCTCAGAAAAGGCATGCACCAGCTACAGCAGTTCACACGTCCTCCTTTAAACAGCTCGGATCCTCCTTATATCCCACGTGACCCTCAGCATGACTGGAAGCAAGCGATAACAGCAGCAAATAAACCCCTGTAGCTGCTTGTTCATCTTCCAGTTGCTCCCACACCACTCTCCATGACCTTTGCAAACTCCACGACCTAGCTCAGGAAGTAAATGGTTAACAGTGCTGAAGATTTAAAGGTGCTCAGAGACCTCTAACCCAATGCCTATCATGGCTACACCCAGCAGAAAGGAGTTCAATAAATCATCCACGAATACGCAGATGTATGGTGCCTAACAATGTGCAGAAACACCTTAAATCTGGTCTCCAACTCTTCTCCACAAGCAATTCAAATATGCAGACCAAGCTTAGAGGGAAAATGCCAAAGCAAGTAGAAAGATATTTGCACAAAACTCAAACCCTTACAACAGACCAAAACTGAATAAGATACTTGCTTATCACCAATATTGCATCTGAAAATGATTCACAAAATTGCAATGAAGCTCTTGTAGAAGGGCTGAGTGACTTCCTCCACAAATCCAACTAGGGTAGATAGTTTCACTACCGAAACTGGTGCCAAAGATGACGGTTTCCGTCTTCAACCAGCTACAAACAATAAACTGGAAACAATCTAGTAGAGTCTCCTTAAGTTGTCAAATCCATCATAACCAAATGAAAGCCAAAAAGTAGATTAAATAAAAGTGGAGGGAGAAATTAGGGCAACCTCCCATTTGAATCTTTTTCCCTCCAAATTTTTTTTAATATATTTGCTTTATACTTTAGAACATAATCAAATATTCCTCAAAGGGGCGTCCAGCTCAAAAGGAAACTATTTTAACTTATTCAGCCTTCTAAAACAACATTAAATTATCTCATTAGACACCAAGGTACTTTTTGATGACCACCTACCCCCTCACTTAAGTTATAAAGTTATTTTATTAAAATAACTAAAGTGACTTATAAAAGCGAATATTAGATAATCCAACCTTAGGCTCTCCAACGCCACCATAGAAATAACACTGCTCAGAACACTAAGAGTCTGAGACCAGTTTCCCGAAATAGACTTACTATAAATAGCAACTGCTAAAAATAGTAAGTGCTCACCAAATAGAAAACTGGCCAAACCATTAAAGCTCGTTGGACAACTCCAACATACTGCCCAAACAGGAAACCCTACATTGCACTGCCGCCCGGACCAGTTACTAAATATAGTACTTACTAAAAATAGTGAGTCAAAACCACACTAGCCCAAAGAAGGACATCAAAAATGGGGACATTACATTTTGATGTCTTGTTTTGTAGGATTTCATCATTTTAACACTATGTTTTTGTAGGTTGTTTAACTCCTTGATTGCAAAAATTAGGGTTTCAAAGGTTTTGTTAACTAAGGGTTTCATTGAAGCTTTCTAGGAGATATAGGGTTTGCATCATCTTGAGATCTTTTGGGTCTATTATCTAACCTATTTTTGCAAGATATTTGTTTTTTCTAGTGTGCCCTTATCTTATCTTGTGGGTCTCTTAACTAAGTTGGTCAAAAACTACATTTTTCGAACCTCGAGGCATATTTTGAGGCTGTCTATGAAACATCACCTTTGTTTCATAAAATTGTGCCTCTGCATCATAAAGTGGTGCCTTTGTCTAATATATGTGCAATTCCACTTCAGTTTGTCATTTCTAGGGCTTTTGAGCTCTTTTTGACATCTAACCTTCATTTTTGGTCAACTAACAAGTGGTGCAGCTTGTGAACGCATGTCAAAGATCATTATCATCAAGATTAGTAGTGGTTTGATAGAGATTCATTGGTCCAAGACTTGATTTCTCGCTAATCTAGGAATCTAAAGTAGATTACTGGGTTAATGAACATTGTTTTCCATGTTTGGAAATGTGTGTAGATGTATGGTCTCTCCTTGCACTTGTGTGATCTTGCAGATCAAAAATATCACACTTCTTCATTTCTTTTATGTTCTATGTGATATCCCAAGGCTTACTAGTTTGTATTTATTCTCTCCCCTTATGTTTTGTGCAATCTTGGGTGATCAAAAACACCTAGTATAGTCCTTCCCATTAGGAGCCCTGCTTGGGGGTTTGATCACCTCAAGGACGACCTCAACCACGTTTCTTGGTGGGGTATACAAAGGGGAGAGAGTGAAATTTGTACCTCAAAGTGTGGCTAATGTCATTCAAACAAAGTCGAAGACCCTCGGTCCACTGTGACTTATTTGGTGATGAGATGTAATGTCCCATTATCTCAGTTTGAGTGATACATATTATATAAAATATCATCGATCCTAAAGAATGTCGATGTATATTAATCAAATATCATTACTGATCGTACCATTGTCTTGATGCTAGAATATATTGATATTTTGGTCTTCTAAGTATTGGGCAATTAAAAACATATTATCGACTTGGCGTATGGGAAGGTCGGGCTCATCGAATATTATTATGCTAAGTATGAGTGACATCGTGGCTATTATCTGCAGAGTTGGGCGATAACCATTATAATGAAGAGTGGCCGCTAAAACTTTCGCTGGTCGATTCTTTATTATTGTAGACTCTTTTATTTACGATGGCAGTTTGAATAAGAATGGGAGCTTCAAATCAATCCAAATGTTGCCTTCCATAGATGGCACGATAACAATTCCTTAAGCTACGCTGAAGTTTGGTTTATATTGAGCCGCCAATTTTGGGTCACCAACAGTCAAAGGAAAACTTTGGCATTTTTTGGAAGTCTAATAGACCCATTCTTATAGCCGACTATCTTGTATGAAGCCATGGGAAGCACTTCAAAGGAAGATCGTTGTTTTTGTAGCCTACGTGGCACTTGGGAAATCAGTGATCAAATATTTAGTGTTAGTCATAAATAAAAGTGGCAATTAAGATTTGTTATCCAAAGCACTTGTCTATTCCAAGAGACATCCCCCCATTTGAACCAACATAACTGCTCAATCAAAAGATATAAGAAGAACAACAAATTCGTCCAAGATGGCATGGAATAGTTATGCATATATATATATACACTCAGGTTTTGAGTGATCCTAAGGAACCGGTACTCAGCCATTCAAGGGGGTGCATGATTAATCAGCAAATTCAGATATAGCATCCATTACACATCTCATGAATCTAAGATATCAATCAGAGACAATGATCCAACAAGGCCTCAATCTTTTACACCAATAAATCGCATGAGTATGTAGACAAATTTCAAGCAAAGAAAACCAATAGAGGTCTCAAGTCAGCCACTAGCGTAATCAAAGGCATGATTCTAAATTAATAAATCAAGAACAGCCGCTATATTCTTGGTCCAATTTACATTATTGATCTAACTTTTGAATCAGAATTCTTAAACTAGTATTTATTAGTTGCTCTTTCTTTATCATCTATTTAAGGTTATTGGCATATCTTGACATCTTTTCATATAAAATTGAAGGCAAACTTAAGATAAAACTATAAGGGACAACCTCACCTTAATAATATTGGATGACAACCTTTGTCAATCCAATAAGAAATAAATCGAAAATCTATTGATCCGGAGCTCGGGTCATTACATGAGAGGAGAGACCCTCATCTTGGGAACTATTAGACGAGCTCATTGTTCACAAATTCACTAAACATATTGTATTGAGAAGCCTCTAAGACCACTCAGCCATTGCTTAGTGTGGTGCAGGGTATAGTATCATGACCCAAGTTACTCACTATGTATCTCCTTGAGTAGAGGTAGAAGCTCTTTGGGAAAGGTCTAAGAACCTCCAAGGAAAGAGAAAAGGTGAGTCCTTCTGCCACTGGATCTCTAGCTACTGACTCTTGAAAGAGAGGTGTTTCACACCAATCTTGAGATATTAACCTTTGGCTAGTGGGCCCACATTAAGTATACACACTTACTTGACTAATTCTATGTTTGTGCTATCGGTGTTTTCATGTGCAAAACCAGTGAAGCCATTTAACCTTATCACCTTGAGATTCAAGTCAGCCATTGTGTCTTTTTGTTTGATTATCTCTTGCAAAAAACATCAAAAACCATCCTAGACTGTCATTTTGTGCCTCTGTTTCATCCCCAGGCACCTGTACATCATCCTAAGGTGGATGTGCACAATTTTTTGTAAAACTGCACCTCTATTTCATAGAAAGGAACCCCTATTTCATAGAGTGGCACTTGTGTTCCCTAAATCTGCGACTATGCAATTTCGCCTTCATATGACCAATTTAGACCCTCCATCCAAGAGTTTGACCTGTGCAAACCTGAACCAAACCTGGAAGACCCATCCTTAACCATCATTTCAATCAAAACATCAACCATTTCCATCATATCCATCCAAAAACCCCCATCTTTCCCTCATCTCATCATTTTCATCCATTATCATAACCTAAGCATCATTATCGTCATCTTAGACCTTAGACCAATCAACCACAATCCAATATTTGTCATCAGTCATTTTCTATCATCATTGCTTTCATCATTGACCTTTCTTGTATTCCCTATCCTCACCTATAATCATCCACCTATCTTATCCTTCCTATCCATTATTTTTTATCATTGATCAATCTTATCATCCAATCCAAACCTTATCATCATTTGACCTATCTCATCATCCAATCGAAATCCATATCGTATCCTAATCAAAATCAATCTTCTTAAGAGTCTAATCTAGATCCTAATCCCCCTTTATCCACTATCTTGTATAGTGCTTGAGAACTTGCCTATCTCAAGTATATTGAGCAAGCCCTTATCATTTTGGTTGTCCTAGCTTGGGAACTTGGCTCCCCCAAGTTAGCTACCAAAATCCCCGTCTACGCCTTGCTTAGGTAACTGTCAACCCTAAGTAAGCAAATCATCCCCATCCAAGCCTTGCTTAGGTAATTGTCAACCCTAAGTAAGCAAAGCATACCTTTATCAAGGATCTAGATTTACTTGCAACAAAATTGGCCTTGTATCATTCCACACCTCTTGGTTCTCCATAGCGTGGCCAAGTTGAATCCATCATTATCCTCTTTCTATCCATCATTATCCCCTTTCCATCCATCATCATCCCTTTCAATCTATCATTATCCTTTCAATCCAATCATTTCAAATCCAATGTCTATCCTTCGTCCCGTTATCCCATCATCATAATATCCCCCCCTATTTTGAGTTCTTTTTTTTTGTTTTTAAATGCTTTTCAATTTTTTGGGGGTTTTTGTGCTTTTACTAGGAAACAAGAAAAATGCATATATTTGCAAAAATGTGAAACTAATGGAAGAAAGCATAAACTAAATAGAACCCAATTTATTAATTTGCAACAAGATTACAATAGATGCATACCCATTTGGCAATATGTAAAAGTGCAGGTCTGATTTGCATAAACAGCAGATTGCAGGCACACAGAAATGGATGCCACACTCCAAACCCTTATCTCCATGCCTTGAAAACGGTGCACAAATGTCCCTTTACCCTAGACGCCTCACTACAGGATGATAGTAGTCCAGAAACAAAGGCGATTTGCCTTGGAAAGACCTATGACTAGCTTGCAGGTGTACGACCTGGCTGTAGGGTTACGACCAGGTTTGGAGAGCTCACAATGTGCACGTTTCTCCTCTAAAACCCCTCCTAAATGATTGCTCAAACACAGATAATATTCCCAAACTGAAAACCTCTGACTTATCTCTTCAAACAGCTGCAAATTGAATCAGTGAAGCCCAATTATAATCCCTGAATGAGTTTATCCAGTCTAGTGCTTGTTGACGTGTGTTTTATGACAACACCAACACAGAATAAAATGTCCAACGGTCACTCTATTCTCTCTTGATCAAAGTATCCCGCATGCTAAGATTGCGTGAAAGATCATGCGTTCAACTCCAAGGTTCCTTTTATCGCGAATAGACTCAGTTGGTTGATGTGAATATGCTAGGTATTCCAAGGGGACTTACATAATTGTTCAATTTCGTCAAGTAGATGAAAGATTTGACTGTGCTGGTCTGATATCTAAACTAACCGGGAAAATACTGAATTGAAAAGGGATAGGGGTAGGAAGTCTACAATCTATTTTTAAAGGGTGGAATGCGAGGACAGACTTCGACAATCTTCAAACCAGACTTTATTTCGCCCCTTCTTCGGATAACTCTGACAAAGTTGGTGCAATCTTCAAAGGATGAGTAAGATATTCAAATTATGATTCAACATACACACCCCATCACAACGATGCAAGTGAACACACGAATCACAACCAAAGTTAGGTACTGATATTCCAGTTGACCACGCAGGGCAGACTTACCATCAGCAAGCCCGCTAGTGGTATGGATAAGGAAGATTTGTCCAAACCAAACGCCACACTCCACAATTAACAACTACTTGCATAAAACAAAGTCTACTTTACTCTACTCTACTCTACTTGAATCAGAAAGATGAAAAAGTCTTGTCAACTGCTCACAACGAAAGAAAGAATCACCAATCAATGAAAATCTTTATATTATGAGTCTTACACAACAACCTTTTACAAAAACCTTCAAAGGGAAAGCTTTTCTTTCCTTTTCAAACTAAGCTAACTCCTAGCTCTACTCTCTAACTTCTATCTCCAATTCTATCTAGCTCTGATCTATCTCTGATTCTAATATGATATATTACAAATGAGGGGGGATACCCCTTTTATATTAAGCCTAGTCCAGTGGACGACTTAGATTCAAATACAATGGAAGGCTCAAATCGAGCCACCTAAGCCCTGATTAGGGCTCTAGCCCTAAAAACCGCCATTGAGAGGAGTGGGGCAATGAATGCGTTGGAGATTCTCCACTCCTCATTAGGAACCACTATCTGCAATCAATGCACATCATCTCCTTCCAGAAGATCATCATCCAGAAGGGCGTTTCCTTTCTCCTTTTCACTGACTGCGAATCTGATGAACTTGGCCAATACTGCCTCAACTTCCCAATCCGAAATGGGAGGAATGTGATCCAACTGAAACTCTAATACTATAACTGTTTGCCCATGTTGGGCACAAGATTTCTTCCAAGCAACAAGGGCATCCTGGGTGTTCTAAATAATACTGGAGAACGTAGAGGTGTTCTCAAAGTCGTCCTGAACAAAGGTCTTCACCTCAGAAAAGAATGGTGTTAATCTATTCTTCAACCCATCTGCAGTCACCTCTTCAGAAGTCAGCCTCCTGGCAAAGATTGCCTCCAATGTATTGAGGACTCCATCAAAGATATTTGTCATGGCCTTTCTGACCCTGACCGAATCTGTCTGTAATGCATCGTAGAATCCTCGGCCTATGACCACTGAAGAATACCATTCGGCGAAGTCATATCTATCTCCCTCCTAAATCACACCTCCCTCAACCAAAACCTGTAGAGGTGTGTGCATCAATGCTCCTAAACAAAGAACAACTTTCGTCTGATAGATACGAGCTTCACCCCAAGCATGGTTGACTGCATCCATTCTTGCCATAATGTCAGAGGCTTGCCGACAGGCATGTGCAAGGTCCTCCATAAACTTTCATGTTTCGACACGAACGTTGGCAACCCACTTGTCTGCCTGTTGTGCCATTCTTTTCAAATCCTCTAAGCCACTGATTGATTCTCTAGAAAATTCAGCTGGAAGCTGAATCGTCGGATTCTCCTCCCCACAAGGATGGGACAAGTGCTGCACATAGCCAATCAGTGTTTTGTGCTCTACCTTCAATTTCTTATATTTGCCCTCAACATAGGACAATCTATCCTTGAATGCCTGATATGAATTATCGCACTCCTCAACTACCTGTGCTCCAGTAGGGCGGCCAAGTTCCACAGTTGTAATCACATAATTTTCTGGAATGGCCTCATCCTGATCACACTCCACCCTAGGCAATGCCACATGCAGAGTTCGAGAGCCATCCCCATCTGTTGATATTTTGGAGAACTTCCTAGCCTTCTTCTTTGTTGGAGGTGCACTGATCCTCCTCAATAATTCTTCCATCTCAGCTGTAGGATCAGTCTCGTCCACAGGATCATGTCTCATCCTATCCCTTAGCCATTCTGGCACCTCCTGCTGCGTATCTGAGATAACAAAAGGCTGCTCAACCTTGGCCTCAACCTCATGAACTTCATCCCTGCCCTCATTCCGACGAGGCTCATCATCATCTATGGGCTTAGTATCTCCTGAGCTCTGGGCATCCTGATCTGAAGTAGCATCATCCTCAAGAGTGGCCTCAATCTCCTGCTGGAATTGAGTATCAGTGGCCGTCCCCTCATCTGTCCCTTGCTGATTCTCTTCTCTGGGCATGTTGATGCTCTGGCCCACTGATTCTCTATGCGGTGGCTGACTTTCCACTTGCACTGCCTGCTCTGCATTCAACCTTTCTTTCTAATCAGCAAATAGTGACACCTCTTGCATACTCGGAGAATGTGCCCGAGATGGTGTATGCACGGATTCCTCAATTCTCAGTGGCTCAAGTTGAACCGGCTCTTTTCCTCGTGGCTCTGGAGTTTGATCAACCTATCTTCTCTGTCTAGCTGTCGGTGATCTGTGATCTCCCATCAAATTGTATGTGAAGGGAATTGATCTGCCCTTGAGTTGACTCACATGCCGCTCTACCCAACTCCGTGTAAATGTTAAGATTGGAATACAAAGTGTATCCAAGTCGGTAATCTCCGGCTCTGACCAATCCGGGAGTGGTAAAGGCATATCCCTCACTGTTTCGTAATCAACTTGTACAACATTTATGTCTTCTTCAATTTGGTCTGGCACTGGGACAATCTTGCACTCCCTGATCATCACCAACGGTATCCGAGAAAAAATTCTCCTCCTAACCTCGATCTCATCCACTGCACTTGCCCAAAAGTCTTCAATCTGCGCTTTGTGCCTAAATTCCTCAGACAATATCCATCTAATGTTCCTGTGGGGATCGTAGTGCTGCCTGCTGGTATGGTAGGAAAGGTGGAAGAATTGGAGCTCGTTTTCTGCCTCCCTTGTTGCTTGTAGTGATGGACAAATCTCGTCGGAATTCCCCATGGTAATTGGGAATCCAAGCCCACCTTTCTTCTTCTTCTTTTGAATCTTATCATAGGCAATAAGTTGCCTAGATATCTCCAGCATCACTATTCTGTTTGTGGGATACCGGGGCAATCTGTACAGACAAGAGGAAAATCCTTGCAGCCTTATGTAGGTAAACTTCAGAAATTGGATAAACCAACATCCGAACTTTTCAATCAGCTCCTGTGCCTCCCTAGATATTCTATGGTGAGTCCTTTGCTGCAAGGTCCTCGTTATGTGCATGGTGAAGGCGTCATTGACCCTTTTGTAGTTGGTGGTGCTTGTCAAATGCAATTGCGGACAAGCCTCATGTATCTTGAACTGATGGGAGCCACAGCCGATTGGTTCCTTATATGAAATTCCTCTGTACTTCGTCATTCAGGCTAGCATTTAGACAATGTTAGAACTCATGTAAAATGTTTTTGTTCTCCTCAAACCACGGAGTTGCTCATGTATGTTGTCATTGATCATCAGTGCCTAGTCTACGTAATCCTTGCCTTCTAGCACCAAGTTGACGTAATAAAACATCCAAGGTTCAAAGATGAACGCTTGGGGGCATCCTCCAACTCTGCTCAGCATCATTATCAAGTCACAAAACTCTTGCCTCAAATCCTCTGAAATTATCTGCTTGGGCAATTTTGTGCAAGTTGGCCTGGGCTTGTTCATCCACCTGGTATTTATCAAATCAGCACATCGGTCAAACGTGGATGAGTACATCTTTTCAGCCCGCTCCCTTGTTTTATAAATCATCTTCTCATGGACTGGAATTCCGAATGCTTCTCCAATTGCTTCCGGTGTAAGGTTGGCCAATATCTTGCCATCTGGCGAAATGACAGTCCTCTGCTCTGTGTTGTAGAAGTTGGCGCATTCCATGATTAGCTTTGGACACCGAATGGCTGGAGGGAAACTGGCAGCTGCATAGAGTCCGCTCCTGAATGTCTCCAAGTTGAATGAGCCAATGTTTGTGTCAATCAATTTACCTAGCCTTAAGGAAAATTTTGATTCTGGCAGGAAGGACTTGCTCAATTTCTTAATCACTGCCTGTCTTGATGTGTTTGCTCTTGTAGATTTAGCGTGGTTTCCTCTGCCTGCAGCTCTTCTGCTTGATTCAATCATTCTGCAAAAAGGCAAGAGAGTCATTAGAAAACAAGATTTTATAAAACAATATATCACTTTTGAGGGTGCCAGCAGATTTTTTTTTTTTTCAAATAAAAAGGCTGCAACACTTCATCACTTTCAGCTGCAAACCTCAACTGTTTACTTCAACTTTTTAGAAGTTTATCTGGTTGCAGCAATACAATGTCAAATGCTTGGGAAGGTCTGCTTGCAACAATTCACCCTCGACAGTTTTTAAACTTCTTTTCAAATTCGCACTTTCTTTCTAACTTTCCACTTTCAGCAACTTATTTGCTCTTCACAGCAATTTTGTAAATTCGCACTTCAGCATTCCGCAATTTGAGATCTTTGTTTGCAACTTCGTACTTCTTAGCAACTTCACCTTTTTAACTCAAGTCGCACTTCAGCAATTTGAGAAGCTTCTCCTCAAATCGTACCTTTCAGCAACTTAACCTGGGACTTAGAAGTTCACACTTCAACAGCTTCAATCCTCAAACTTTGCAAAGCCACACCTCTGTCAATTCACTCGTACCTCTCAGCAACTTAGAAATTTCTTCACAAATTCGAATTTTCTCAGCAACTTAGAAATCTCTTCACAAATTCGTACTTCAGCCCCTGAGAGTGTTTTGCATTCAACAACTTGTGAGAGATATGAAAAGGACTTAGAATCTTATAGCCAAGTCGAAATCCAAGAGAGGCTGTACTTAGCACATTTTTAAATTCCATTTTCCCCCCCTTTGGCCAGTTGCAACACTTGTCATCCGGAGCATTGGAATCTTGGACTCCTAGAATTTTGAAATTTCATCATTCCTACACAGGCCTGCTTCATCACATTTGCGTTTTAAAATATTGAATCCATCACCTCTTTGAACAATTTTAATTCATCTGGCTAAGTCATTTTGTTTCATACTTGCTTCGGTAAACTTATCCAGTTTCAATTCTCAAGCAAAACACCTCGTGAAGACACATTTTCCTCATTTGCCTTAGAGAAATTTCTTGAATTTGCCTTAGGAATTTATCAAAACAAGCGCCGAGCAAAATTCTCTGTCAAAATGACATGAGCGAGGTGTGGAGTAAGTTCAAATCATCTCTGAATTGCAAACGTTCAATACCCAAAAGAAAATTCCCTTCAGAACTCGTCGTTCCCATTTGTATCCGGATGAAGGGGTACATTTAATTTTTATTATTTTAAAATAATAAAATGGCTAAGGTTCATTCATTTTCACTTTGGATGTCTTCCACACTTGCAATTTTCAATTTCTCTACCTTGGCACTTTCTGTGATTTTCTTGAAAATTTCCTCCTGTCCAGCCCTGGGCATGTTTCATCCTGTTCTTGGAAAATTTCCAACTTCACCTCTTCCTTAGGCGTATTTCTCACCTTAGAAAATATTTAAAATTTTAAATCACCCATGAAGGGTGCATTTGAGGGTATGAGCTTCCACTTTATCCCTTTTATCTTTCCACGCCTTAACAATTTTTGCCTTAGGAAAAATTCCTAGAAAAAAAAAAATCATTTTTAAATTACCCATGAAGGGCGCATTTCATTTCATGCATCAATCTTTACCTTTATCCCTTAGGCACTTTCACGCCTAGAAGCTTACACTTTATTTTACCTCACAAGGGCGCATATCACCTATACCACTTCCACTTGTAGGCGCATTTGAAGGGGTGGGGAGGAATTTTCCCACACCTTAGTGACCTTTCATCTCCCTTGGGCGCAAATGGCATGTGAAGAAGGAAACCATGGGCGCATTTCACCTAAGCTAAGGAAACTTTCTTTGCCTTAGCGCATTTTCCTCCTTACCTTATCCACGCTTTTCCTTATGTGGCCACCTTGGGCGCATTTGCCATGGGTAGGAGGAACTTGTGGGCGCATTTGAAGGGGTGGGGAGGAATTTTCCCACGCCTTAGTGACCTTTCATCTCCCTTGGGCGCAAATGGCATGTGAAGAGGGAAACCATGGGCGCATTTCACCTAAGGTGAGGAAACTTTCTTTGCCTTAGCGCATTTTCCCCCTTACCTTATCCATGCTTTTCCTTATGTGGCCACCTTGGGCGCATTTGAAGGGGTGGGGAGGAATTTTCCCACGCCTTAGTGACCTTTCATCTCCCTTGGGCGCATTTTGGCATGGCCTCTTCCATTCTTGAGCGCATTTAGCCTAGTCATCTTCCAAGTGAGGGCGCATATGGGGTAGCATGAAGGAATTTCCATGCCTTAGCGTTTTTTTGCTATGCCTTCACTCTTTGTGGGCGCATTTGACCCATGCTCAAGGAATTTTTGGGCGCATTTTGCCTAGTGTGAGGAAAATTTCACACTTAGAGAATTTTATCAATTTTCTCTATGCCATAGGCGCATTTCACATATGAAGGAAGAATTTTCAATACTTAGAGATTTTTCAACCTCCTCACCTCCTGGGCGTATTTCATGATTGTTCAGGCCAGTTTTATCTATGAGTTCCCAATGCCCTAGCCACACCTTGGCCTTCTATTTTTAGCAAATCCGAAGAAATGAGGGTTTTCATGCATCCTTCCTATTCTGAGCTGGGGCAAGCGTGGTTGTGCTTCTACTGACTTTGCCACCTTGTTTATATTCTCTGCCCAGCCTGGCATGCTATTTTTAGCAAACCCTAAAATCAATTGACCTTTGTAGCTCTGTTTGTCTTGAAATTTGCTCCACCTGATCTTGACGACTTAAGTGTCTTGTTCACACCTGCCTCTGGCACAAACGTGCTATTTATAGCCATGAGGTGACTTACTAAAAATAGTAAGTATTCAGATCGTGCTCAAATTTTGCCAATAGGCAGCCTGGATGATGTTGATCATGGTGGTGTGCTTCATTTTGGCATCTCTGCATTTCATTCCATCTATTTTTAGGCATAGCAATGGAAACCCCAATTCTGACTTGCATGTACTCTGGACTGTTCCCATTTGACTTGATTTATGTTGCCTGTCATCTGCTTGCTGGACTGAAGTGCTGGGTAGCTGCTGGAGTGAAACTGCTATTTATAGTAAATGTTCGGGAAGTGGTTAATCTGATGTCGGATGAGTTTGCATGTCACAGTGCCCGTGGAATCTCAAAAAACCCAGAAAAATCCAAAAAACTGGTCAACATGCGAGCACTGGCTAAAAATAGTAAGTCCTTGAGAACTGATCCATTCTGCTTGCATGTCACACCACTGTGAAGCCCTCGCAAAACCCATGAGGAATATCCGGACATGCATTGAAAAACACTGCATGCAAACCCTAAAAATAGCCTTTGAAGGCTGTACCGATGAAAGTCACCATCTCGGTTTGCATGTTATACCATCGCGAAGGTCTTGAAAAACCCAAATCCATTCCCCAATCATGTATTGGAAAATCATATGTTTAAACCCTGAAAATGGCCTCTGAAGGCTGAACTGCTAAAAATAGTCAGTTGTCTGAATTTGTTCAAATTTCATGTGTAGGCACCCTGAAGTTGCCTAGATGTGTTGAAGTAGTTAGAATCCCGAAATCCTGAGAAAAAGGCCTTATATTAGGTACTTACTAAAAATAGTAAGTTGTCAGATTTCAGTAAGATTTCAGTGGGATCTTGCCTTGAGCCTTCTGACTGTATTGTTGCACTCAGATTTTACCTTGATAACTCTATTTGACTTCAAACAAGCCTGAAGGATAGAAACCCTAATTTCGTAGACTTGGCAATCATTTCAACCTAGGTCAAATGACGGGACATCCCCGGAAGGACAAAAGATTAGAGACAAAGAGAACCAAAGCCAAAAGACCAGAATGGAGCAAAAATTAGGGGGTCCCCATCTTGGATGGGGTGATGTGTGAAATGGTCACAACAGTGCTCTTGGGTGATCTTCCACACTTGCAAACATTGTCATCTTTGAGGGATTTCGTCCACAAAAATATGTAACTTTCAAACCACCAAACCCTTGCTCAACTCTTCTCAAATTTTCTGCAAATAACAATGATGAAGAAAAAGCATTGTGTGCTTTTTATATCTCCACCAAATACCCACATCCCACTTGCCCAAATAATACTTTTTAATTATTATTGCCTTTTGATGGTCATTAAATAATTTATCCCATAAAGTTGAGGGGATTTAATCATTAAAATATTATTATTTTATGCAATGCCTTATAACACCTTTTTAACCCCTCATAATACCACTTTATAAAATCATTAATAATAAATAATATTATTTAAGTTAAACTGGATTAACTTTAATAATACAAATTAAATCATTAATTCCCTGATAATTACCAATACCAACTCATGAGAAGTGATCCATCAACTTTCCAAATATAGGCGTGATAACAACTGACCATACCACGAATTACTATAAATAGTAAGTATGAGCAACACATCCAAGTGACTTACTAAAAATAGTGTGGGTAAAAATGTCAAAAATGGCCACTCTTAAAGGAACACCACAAATAAGTTGGGACATTGAGTTGAAGAGTACTGAAATAAGCACCAAAAGGCTTGCTAAAGAGCCTTAAATCACCCTCAAGAGGGTCCCCTAAACACCATGCTAGCCTACAGGGACCATAGTCATAGGCTAACCATAGATCTTGTCCATTGGCTAGGAAGGGGACATTACAAATCATTAGTCACCTTCATCCAATCCCATCATTGCTAGGTCTCTTTCTTGGATGCCTATCACAAGGTCACAAGTTAGAAAACAAATCATGGCCTCACGAGAATTCTCATCATCATCTAGTGACATATTGTTTGAGGAAGTGATTCATCAAGTCCCTATGGGGAACACATTTTTGTATCCATCTCACACCTATTGTGAACTATTTCACACATCGCCCCATCGCAAATGGAGACCCCCAGGTTTTGGTTCCGCCCTCCGCGCAACGTCTTTAAGAGTTCAATTTGAATAAATTTTGAGAGTCAGTCCGGCCAAGTTGTAATTTTGAGTCCGTTTGAATGCTTAAACGTCATGGAAATGCTCAGAAGACCCAGTAGACGAGGAACACCATTGCTTTCGATCAATTCTGACACTTCCTATTTTTTAGGGATTCTGCTTTTTTTATTTTCGGCATTTTTAGGCCATTCTGGAGTTCCTATTTTTTAGGGATGCTTTTTGCTTTTTCTATTTTAGAAAGTTTCTATTTTTGGATCCCATCAAGCAAGAAAACAACACGCCTCCAAACATCAAAAGAATCAAGGTAAAAATGGCAAAAGTTCGGAAAAATGGCTAAGTCTGAGAGAGGCGCCTATGAGAGAAGAATGGCATGAAGAGCATGAAGTTCGCCAAAGGTAGGCACTAGCGAGCCAAGCATGAAGTCCGCCCTTGGCATGGGAAGCATGAAGTCCGCCCAAGGAAAGAGGTGGATGGTGCAAGACAAGAGCAAGTCCACCCATGGCAAAGGAAAGGCCAAGTCCGCCCATGGCAAAGGAAAGGCCAAGTCCGCCCTTGGCATGAAGAGGTCAAAGTCCGCCCAAAAAAGTCAATGGCAAGAAGGCTACCAAGTCTGCCGAGCAAGGTAGAAAGTGGCTAAGTCATGAGCAAGTCCGCCTCAAGGTAGATGGCATGAAAAGTATGAAGTCCGCCCAGCATAAAGGAGAAGTGGCTAAGTCATGAGCAAGTCCGCCCAAGGGTAAAAAGGGCAAGAAGCATGTGAAGTCCGCCCCAAGAAGGTTGGAGAAGGGTGGATGTGTGAAGAAGTCCGCTCCAAGATGTTTGGAGGTGATGAAATTGCAAGAGAAATTCGCTATGAATTGAATTAAATGGCAAAATTACAAGTGAAGTCCGCCATTGGACAAGGCAAGAATAAAATTCGCCATGGCAAGAAAAGTGTGAAGTCCGCCTTAGACAAATGGAGGATAAAATACGCCATTGGCAAGGAATTATAAGAAATTCGTCCAACTTTGAAAGATAAATTTTTCTAAGGCATGAAAAAAGGAGAAATGTCCAAAGGAAGAAGAGGTTTGGCCGGCACGAAAATCACTCCTCGACTCAAAGGAATAAAATTCTTTGGCATAAAATGAAGAGTGTTTGGCAGAGCAAGTATGAAGTCCGCCCCTCTCAGCTTGAAAAAAATTCCTAAGGCACGAATAGAAAATGACAAAGTGGCAGAGAAATCTCCAAGGTTGCCCAACCCAGAAAGATAAAAAATGAATTGTTTGGCTAAGTAAAAATGTCCAGAGGGGTCAAAAGTCCGCCCAGAGAATTGAAATTTGGCAGACAAATTATTGAGCACATTTTGGCTAGGTAGACAATTGGAAGATAAAATATTTGGCTGCGGACAAACAAACTTAGCCATGTATCAATTTTAAACGGGTTGGAATTTAATATTTTAATATTTTTAATTATTTTCCAACACTTGGGAAATTTTAATAAAAAATTCGAAGTACGGAGATTATTTGAGGGATTCAATCATTTTGCCTGAGTTAATTTTAAATTTGCCATGATTCGAAGATTTAAAGTATGTTGGAAAATTAATTTTTAACAATTAATTTAATATCTTTTGATATTTTCTCCAACACTTAGGCATTTTTTTTAAGAAATTCGAAAATCTCAAACAGAGGTGGCACAGAGATGAAAATTGGAAACTTGCCTCAACGACTAAAAGTGAAATTAGAAACTTGCCAATCTGAGAAGAAAAACGTTTCTAAAATTGAAAAAAAATCAGAGAAAAGAAAGCAATTCCTTGAGGAAAATCGCACTTCTCAGCGATAAAATGAGTTTCAGCAACTCATTTCTTCACAATTTCGACTAAGAAGAAGCTATCTCTCTCGAATCTTCAGGGAATCGTTTGCGAAGGATAAGTTCATGAAAGTAACGTTGTTGTGAGAATCAAGGAAGCAATTTCTTGTTGACAGGCGTGATTTTTAGAAAGAAATAAGTTATTTCTTTGTTGAAAATCGTACTTGCAAGCTTTGGCACACTTCCTCTGGCAGATTTTCAGAATTTTTAAATTCGTTTGCAGCCAGAATATGATCTCTGAGGTTTGGAAATTAATCGACAGTGTGTTTATACCTCGTTTCTATCTTCTACTTTCTTTCCGGCATGAGTTTCATTCATAGATGGGCGAATTTGTTCACTTTCAGCTTGCTTCTTGACAAAAATTTTAATTTAATAGGCTGAAAGTGCGATTTTATCCAACTACACCCTAGAGTAAATTGATTTTGAAAAGGTCTTATATTAATGTTAAGTATTTTGTACTTGCAGGTTGACAGTCGATCAAGGAGAGACGTCCAGGCAAGCATAGATGAAATTCGCAAGTAAGGGATCGCAGCCAGAGACTAAAATAAAATCAAAATGGAAAAACATCTCAGACACCAATCTTGGCCACATTGACCTCGAGGAATTCAAGAAAAGAATATACAGGCATAATGGACCTTTGCCAACGCCTGCAGCCAGGAGAATGGTGAGAAATGGAATCTTTCAAGCTGTCGGATTTTCACCTGCGCTTGAATGTGCTGAATAAAAGGTGGAGTGTGCGCTTCATTATAATGCTGAGTTGAGACAAATTGTGGCACCTGACGGGAGAATATTGGCACATCTGGGAGAGTTGGCCATACAAGAGGCCTTTGGCATTCCTGCGTATCCTAAGACCACCTACAAAACTAAGGAAGACGCCCAGAGATTGTATGATGAACAGCCTGACCTTTGTGCCGCCAACATCAACAAGTCATGGCTGGACAAGCCTAGGCCGTCGGTCAAGAAAATGCCCAAGAAGTTGATGCGTACAAACTTCAAGGAGGACTATGGAGACATCATTATCTTGCTGAACAGAATAGCAGGCAAACCTTTGGGGGCGTCGTTCGAGCCGTGGATGTACTATTTTATTGAGGACATCACAGAGGGCGTGAAGATGTTTAACTGGTCACAAATGATAAGCAACAACCTCCACGAGCAGCTTGTCAACTTGGAGAAAACTAAAAACGTTTTATATGAGTTCTTATGTCATCTATATGTTGGCTAGGACTTACAAGTACGCGAGCTTGATATGCAAAGGCACGGTCGGCAGTGGATCAAACAAGTTGAGGGCATATGACTGTTATCCACAGCTGCAGTTGAGAGAGAGGGCTCACTTTAGGCGAGCTCATGACGCCTTCCTTATGTATATCACCAGGATACTCCAGAGAGGGACGCATCAACGGGTGACTCCTGAGGCCAAAAGGCTGATTGGCAAATATGGATCTTGGTTTATCTAGTATCCCCAATATACTTACATCAGAATCCAGGGATTCACCGGGAGCCCATATCGTTTGCCCATCTTCCCGACTAACAAGATGGTCCTGTTGGAAGTACTAAGGCAGCTAGAGGAATTTCAAGGCCTCCAAAGGACAAAGCAAAAGGCGGCAGTAAATTTTCCCTTCTTTATAGGGAACATGCTAGAGTCTTGTCCATCATCGCAGGCAGCAGATAGTGCCAGGCTTGAGATACAACATTACCCCTTTGCTACCTATCCATCTAGGAGCCACTTCGACCCGCATCATCACATCAAGACGGTGGATGGAAGGAGGTACAAGCATAGGGTTGAACTAGAAGATTTATGGGCAGATGCTGCGGACGAGTTTGAGGTTAGGCGAAAGATGTGGTCTAGACTGCCTTCCAGCTTGATTAGAGCAACGAAACTTTGTCGAGTGCCGGACTAGTTGGAAGAAGATGGACAACAGGTACAGCCACACCTTGATGAGAGCTTGCCTTTGCCGGTGGTCAGGTGGTTAGAACCTGAGCACGCCGATTTGAATACTTTGAGGAGACCAGTCATCAAGTATACATAGTGGTGGGTTGATCAACAGATTCAGGAACTTAGGCAAAAAAGGATAACCTTGACTTATGATATGTTGAGTGAGGCGGAATCCTATTCTTCCAATGCAGACGCATCCCAGGGCGTAGAGATGATAGAGCCCACCACTTCCAGGAAAAGGAAGGAGATAGCTGCAGGCAAGGAGCCAGTTCAGAAGTAGGCTAAGGTAAAGCCTTCACACTCGGCTGCATCTAGGAATATTGAAGAGATGCTGGCTACTGTAGATGCTTCACTGGCTGACATTAAGGATCCTTCCCCGATTCCGGAAAACAATATGGAGCCTCAGCCGGACGAAGATGCGCCACCATCTCCCACGGGCACAGAAATATTGGAGTCTGATGATGAAAATGTGGACACCCAAAATGAGGATTTCCAGAAAGGAATGATTTCAGCTCTTAGGGGAATTCTAGACATTCCTGACAGGGAAGATAGGCCGGAAGATGAAGGCATGGAGCAGCCGACGATCCCAAATTGGCTAAGGGAGAGACTGAAAGTACAGGCGCTAGTGGAAGAGCCAGAAGAGGATGACACTGCAGACTTCTTGGCCAGACTTACGCAGACTGTAGTCAAGAAGCTAGCAAAGAAATTCTCGAGCATACAGAGAGATGAGGCCGGCAACAGAACCATGCAGATTGCAGTGCCTACAGTGGACAGGCCACAGGAGGATATGGCTCCACAAGATTATGCCATCACAACCATTGACTTGGGTCCAACCACGAAGGGCCAAGAAATTGAAGATATGGAAAATTCTGTGTCTACAATCAAGTCAAGGTTGGCGAAAGAAGTGGCCAAGAGGAAAGAGTGCCAATTAGAAATTGAGTGCTTGAAAGAATATATCCAGCATTTGATCAAGCCACTTGATCAGGATAACACGGCAGCTCCTCTTCTCCAAAACTCTTCACAGGAGCCAGCCAAGGAGATTGAAGAAAACAGGGTCACAGTTCGAGAGGCCAAAGAATGGATAGCAATCAAGGGCACGAAAGTTGAGACATTCATGGAGAAATTGACCTTAGTTTACGGCCAGGCCACTTCATTGCTTTCTAGACTAGCCGCTTTGGTAGAAGTATGGGAGAGCCTTCCAGATGTGCAGGATAGGATCATTCCTTGCCTTAGGGTTCTGAAAGGGATTTCGAAGCAAGAATTAATAGACGGAAGCATCATTGCAACAGGTGCAGCCTATGACTTCCACACTTGGTATTGGACACTAACGGCACGGGGTGAAGTCTTGGAAAGGGTTAAGGTTGATGGTCTCAAGCTGGAGGATCAGGTTAAGGAAGTCTACACGAAGATTCTCAACATGATCTCCGATATCTTGGATAGGGAAGCTCTATGAGAGAAGGATTTACAGTTGGAGGTTTTGAAGGGAAAGGTCCAGGAGAACATCTTTGCTATCACTGGACCCATCTTGAAGCAGGATTGGGCCAAATTGGCGAACTTCCTGAGCATCCGAGAAACCTTTGAGAAGACTGAGCCAGAGTGGGAGGATACCTTCGTCAGATGCGCCGAAAGTGTGGACGAACTGGAATTCAGGATCGGAATGCTTCCTCAGGTCACCATGGATGAAGTTGCCTTGATCGTGTCCAGATTCATCGAACACACGGCAACGCGGGAGGATCGGGATGTAATTCCTTGAAAATAGCTCCAAGCGCCACATCACCTTGTCAACTCTCTGTTTACTAAAGATATTTTGGAAACCCTAATTAGGGTTTTAATTGTTCCATCTTGGCCGTTGGCTCATTTTTAATCTGAGCCGTTTATTCAATTTTGTAAACTCTATATAAACTTGTTTACTCTCATTTACAATTTGTGAAGTGAGTTGTATAAGATTGTTGCGACGAAACTATTTCCATTTATAAAAGCTCTTGTGCATGATTTGCTAAGAACCACTTTTATTTTCAAGTAGTGTGCAAGGTTTTAATATTTCTCCTTCAACACTTAGAGTAGAATTAGATTAGTATTTAATTCATATGTTTGTTAAGTGGATGATAGATTTGATAGCAGTGGCGGATAAAATTTAGCTCATACTTTTGTCAAATGGATGATTTGCATTTTATGTGTAAAGTTAGCCTGAGCCAATAATTTGTGGATGCTTAACTTCTGTTTGTTTTTATCAATTCGAACATGAAAATTATTATCACTTCCGTTGAAGATTGCACCCACTTTGTGTAGTTGTCCGAAGGAGGTGAAACAAAGTGCGGTTACCCTATTTTATCTAGTTGTTGCCGTTTCTTGAGTTCTTAGGCATAGTTTAGATTTCTAAACCCTTATCCTTTTGCCTTTTTTTTTGAAAATCTGAAATACCCATCAAAAAGAGCCTTCAAAGATAAAACCATCTAAGTCCTCAATCTGCAAACGAATTATAACGTAAGTCCCCTTGTGATTACCAGCAATCACAACGCCCACTGGCCTTATCCACACGTCATGACCTGACCAAAAGAAAGATTGGAGTTATTGTATTACCTTCTAGGTATTTACAATCACTTTTCAAGAGAGGATAGGAGTGTCCCTTGGGCATTTTTATTCTGTGTTCGGTGGCGTACTCAAAACACACACCAACAACACCACACATGGCATTGATCAAGATTCTAGTGATCAAAATTCACTAACATCCTTAGAGGACTTTGCTCAAGACACCCAAGCCATGAACTTAGCGCATCAATATATCATGAAGCATCCCGATCAATACATCATTATGCTAGCTAAGAAAGGTGTCAAACTACCTCATGACTTTGACATCTCCCAAATCACTCAACAAGCTCCTTCCACACCTCCAACTTCTCATCATCATCTTCCATCCTCTTCTAATCATCATAATCCTACTCATTTCCCATCTTCTAATCCTCCCATCACCTCTCAAACCATCAATCTAAAATGTACCCCCTTAATTTTTCTTGAATTTTTAATACAACAAACCAACATCAAACCACTGATTAGCGTTAGCTCCAAATACAAATCAGCTTGTAAAGTAACCCTCACCAAGATCCCAGTATGGGCGAGGTGATAGCATATGGTTTGGGGATCGTTAGGAATAATCTGAACTGAAAGTACATTCATCTGCTAAGCAGGCATCCACAATGCAGTGGGGATACTCCACTTATTCAGTGGGTGAGATTATACAAATTTAAAGGCGGCAAGCTAGCCATGAAATCCTCTCTTCCACTTATTTACGTGGGGGGAATACAGTCCTCACAACCACTTATTTTCGTGGGGGGAATACAACAATAATGAAAGATGATTTATTGAACTCAACCACTCAATTGTGGGAATATAAAATAAGCTAATTGCAGCAATAAAACAAATAGATGTTAGTACTACTAATCAGCTTTACAAACAATTGGAAACAGCTACAAATATCAAGATAAGCTTCCAAAATATGTCAATGGTTAGAGTAATTCAACCACTAACATTTACAATATGAAATGATATGGAAATGAAGCTCAAATCAGCATAATATCAAAATCTAACTAATCTGATCAGAAACAGAAGATACAGAAAATCAGATCAGCAAGATAAGAGATCACCAAAATGGACATAGCTTCTCC
Organism: Sequoiadendron giganteum; assembly: GCA_007115665.2. Taxonomy (NCBI): domain Eukaryota; kingdom Viridiplantae; phylum Streptophyta; class Pinopsida; order Cupressales; family Cupressaceae; genus Sequoiadendron; species Sequoiadendron giganteum. The sequence continues at coordinate 595,799,701 of CM021109.1, forward strand.
GAAACAACTCGGAATGCTCCCAAACCACAGCCAAATGACAGCTGGGAAGTAGGTGTCCAATCCACAAGGAGAAATCGAGCCAAAAACAGCAGCAATAGAGGGCACGATTCCCAATGCAATCTCCAAGAGATGGTACAACTTCCAAGAAGGGTCGACCTTTTCTTAAAAATTCAAAACTCAATATTAAAATCTGAAAACTTCCAAAAAAGGGCGCCCTCCACAGTAGAACATGAGAAAACACCGAGAATGGAATTAAATTTGATGGCGAAGCTACGAACAAAAATTCGCTTCAACCATGTATAAACTAGCAACATAGAAATAGGCTATACATCAGCAACTTGTTCGAAAACATCAGAAATATAGCTCCATCTACACCTCTATGTGAAGTACAATCACATATAACCACCTAGGAAGCCATAGTTTCAGGCCCGAAGGATGGATTGAATTCGCTAAACTTCCCCTTAGCCAAGTTCTGGATTCAGTCCAGCAGCATAACTTTACTTTCAAAATCATAACATAAGAATGAATGAGCAAGCCATCAATAAATAAGCTTCAATGAAGGAGATGAATCAACTGTAACTCCAAAAGAAAACTCTTCAACTTCCCAAGGTGACGGCCATCTCCAAAAAGCACTTTTTAAAATATAATATTTAAAACTCTTCATTCCCTTTTCCAAGTCGCCCCACTTTGAGGAGAAATAAAACATTTAATAAAATATTAAATGCATCAATCAAGGCATCCACTTTATGGCCCCAACTTAAGAACAACTTGAAATCATCAAGCCTAGGCGTGGGGTACAACTTCAAAACATAAAATTAACTAAGTATGAAACTTAGTCCAAGGAGATAGCCAAGACCAACGCCAAAACTGAAAACTGAAAGATTGTCAAAAATAGGATAATGATCTAAACAAGGTTGCTGACGAAGATACTACCAAAAATAGACTTTATAAAAATAGCCCATGCTAAAAATAGTAAGTTTATATCAAAACAATAGAAAGCCAAGCTGAGCAGGAAACACTAGAAATCCTAATTTGCTCATCTGAATAGCCTACAGATTTCCGAAAATAGGCTATCAGTCGACAACGAGGTCATCACTGAAAAGGGGGCATTACACAATCCCACATCTCACTTGCGCATCAAAATCCCACCAAGCACCCAAAACATTCCATCTCACATCACACAACCTCAAGTTTCCATCCCTTCTCCTCACATCTAAACATCCATCCTATTAAACACCTCAAACACTTTCCAAACCTCAAATCCAATTTCTTCTAATCCGATTTCATCCACCTATCAAAACCTTCACATATCATCCTCACAACCTCCCATTTCCAATTATCAACCACCACCCCTCAATCTCACAAGTTCTTTGGCACAAGACGTTCAACAAATCAAGGACACCCTCAAGGAACTTCAACTAGGACATCAAAAGAAAAGCTACACCTTCCAAGAGCTATGTCCTTATCCCTTTGACAAATCCATCACCATGATCCCCTTTCCTCAAAATTTTGAGATGCCAAAATTTGATAAATACAAAGGAAAGGGAGATCCTCGGAGCACCTTAAGGAATTCTACATAGTGTTGGCCTTTCAATTAGCACCTCTTGAGTGTTTATTGGAAACGGACAGCTATTGCAAGTGTTATAGTACTGCTCTTTGGATTATAGAGAGGAAGAACTCTCTTTGTTGATGTTCTACATAAAAAAGTGTACTAAGGTTCCTATCTTTTTTACTCAGCGGTAGGACACAAGGGTGCATAAACACAATGTGTTGTAGCTAAGCTTTTCTCTAGTTTCCGCAGATCTTAACTACGACTAAACTAGCTTCTAAACTATCCTATCTCCCCAAGATTAACAGAGCATGAGGGCATAGGAGCGAAATAGATGGGTTGGATCACTTGAATCTGTCGTCTCCTTAGAATATGGCCGAGGCTCTCAACTCTGTGATATATGCTAGGATAAGGTTTTATGCAAGTAAACACTCTGTACGGTAGGTTGGATCTGAGACTTGCCAAGGAGGAGGAACCCCTATCCGAGGTATAGGCTAGGAAACAACTTACTGGAAACAAGGTACGAAGCTCTGGGTATCAGGATTGCTAAGGAGGAGAAATCCATGTCCGAAGTATAGGCTGAGATCCAAATCTTTAAACAACATCAAACAATAGCAATCGATGACAAAATATCCAAGGAGGAGTGTTGATGATTGTAGCTACGGGCTACATACTTTCGTCTTATTCTGAATAATAAATTCATATAGCCTAACGGCTATTCATTTATTGAGTTAATCAAAGTGAAGAGGCGCTTCACTTGGTAACAATATTATCTTCTAATTAGGCTGACCTTCCTTGGAATTCCCATCATTTAATTGTAATTATATTTCTTATATTGTGGTCGACCTTGTTCTTGAAGAGGTGCGACCTCTCACACAAATTGTATTTATACAAGGTCATTTCCATCCATTTGAGATCATCAAGTTCATTCATCATATTCACATTCCTAGAAGAAGTTCGCACTTGTGCAGCAGTTCAGCATCTTGAGCAGTAGATCATTATTTTGTAGCAGTAGACCAATTTCAAAGGGAAATATATTCATGTTGTATCTTCGCATCTAGGAGAGGTGCTATTATTCATTGTATCAAAATCAGCCTTGTGTTGGGCCTGAGTTGTAAGAAGATTTCTGCTCTTATTCTAAAATATATAAGCGATATATTTGCTGGGTTTTTCCCCTCGAGTTGGAGGGTTTTCCCAGAGTATCTTGTGGTGTTTATTGTCTTATGTGTTGCATTTTCTGATTGCTTTCATTTCTGATCCTAAAAACTAACCTGGTATCAAAGCGGGTTGAAGTCAGACCTGATCAGATTTGTGTAAGCAGTAGTGTCAGTAATCTTGAAGATCGATTGAGAAGTTGAGGCTGCGTGGCATTCATTATACAGTCACATGTTTCAAGGAGTGCGATCTATGTGAGTTCATGAATGCTAAGGCGTCAGGAGCCATTTCTTGGAGTTGCCATCAAATAATTCTAAGATTGAGGTCGATTTGGCAAGTAAAGCCAAAATAAAGAGAAGACAAAATTCGTTGACCATTCTTTTCCTAACGAATTCATCTGTGGAATTGATTGAGGAAATCGTGGCACTTTGGGAAATTAATTTCCAGATTAAAGATGGACTATATTATCAAGGACAATTTTTGTCTTGTGAGTCAAGTAGAGACAAGGAATATTTTGCGGCCAAGTCTGAGACAAGAGTTGGTGCAGGAGCTGCTTGGAGCAACATAACATTAAATAGGACAAACTCAAAAAAGGAGCCGTCTCAACTTTAAGAAGAAACTCAGTCATAAAGGCATTGTCCATCATACTCGATTCATGAGGGGTGTGTAAGTGCCGCCATCAAGCAAGCTAGAGAATGCGATTATAGGAGGAAATTCGGTGGATGTGTGTGACTGGCATAATTTCTTCAAGCCGCCAACTTCCAGAAGGTGCCATGTGTTACTGAGTGTATGTTGTCATTCGGTGTTGGTTGTGCATAAAAGAAGTTGTAACTACATCGAAGGGAAAATCTGAAAGGCATCTCTGCAATTAAGAGATAAGTATTCTTTTCTTTATATCTTTTAAATTTGGGGTAAAATTCAATCTGCTGACTTGTGTAGATCTGACATCGGTTATTTGAATCATATTTTGTGTTGTCTGGTCATCAAGTCTATGCAGATTAGGTGATGATCCTACACAATGTTCCAGTCCCGTGAAGACTTCAACTCCAATTCTGTGTGATCAGGCGATTTGAGCAGGCATAGTGCTCATTTCGACGGATTACATTACAATTGAACATCTTGACAGAGGAGTCACCATCATTACTTAGAGCAGAAGTATAGATACATATGTATGCTCAAGCAAAGGGCTGACTTGCAGCGATCGACGCCACTGAAAGGGCGGAGAGAGCAAATATTATGATCGTTGTTTGAGGATATTGATCCCTCATTTTCTACATACAGGACTTTGACTTCAATGAGATAAGTATTGCATGGTCGAATAATGTTCATGAATTTGTTATGTAGTTATTAATTCAAGCTATAGCATTGAGATAGTAAATCATGTATGCTTCTAGCATTGATATTTCTCTTCAAGATAGTTGAGTTCTATGAACTATTAAGTAATATCTCCTTAATGCTTTCAGGATGGACCAAGAAGCGAAAGAGATTGCTTTTCAAGAGAAGAAGAGTTTGATGCATCCTGTAGGCTGAAGAATGGAGACACATCTTGCAACCATGGGACTGAGTTGGTGGCTGAAGACATCTCTCGAAGAGGAACCTATTCAGGTTGTCTTTGTGATCAGTTTCTTTGAAGAGGAGGAATTAACCTTCAGACGGAGTTATGTGACTCACTGAGAAGAAGTGAAGGTTGTCATATTGCAAGGTCAAAATAGAGTGATTTGGGATGAGGTCGAAGAGGACAACCCTGATTCTCTACAGAGATGTACGCTGGAAACCATTTCTCTAAGGCAAGTGTTGTAGGCAACCTTGGACGAGGAGGTTAGAAGGTTGATGCAAGTATTCCCAAGATTCAGAGGGAGTCTACCAAACCAGAAGAGGATGGTGATCCAGTTGAGCCTTTAGAACCAACTGATGGGCCAAGAGATATTGACATAGAAGACCTCTATGGGCTAGGCAAACAATGTAGGAGGCAGAAAGGTTTGCAGCTCCTAGAGGCACTTTCAGAGAAAGCAAAAGACCACAGCAGTTTCCGAGCTATGTTGCATTGATGAGTCATATCATTGAATCTGAGCCTTCCAGTGTTGAGGAAGCGTCAAAGTCAACAAATATGGAGAGATGCTATGGTCAAAGAATATCAATCCATTATCAAGAATGATGCTGATTCAAATCTCTACTTCAAGATAGTTGATGGTGAGGCTTTAACCTTGGTTCTTTATGTTGATGATCTATTTCTTACTGGAGCAAAATATCTCATTATCAAATGCAAGGAGTTAGCTTCTGAATTTGAGATAAAGGATCTTAGATATATGCATTACTTCCTTGGATTAGAAGTATGGCAGAGGCCTAATGAGATCATTCTAAGTCAAGGAAAGTATACTATAGACATCTTGAAGAGATTTGGTATGATGGATTGCAAATCCATATCTACATCGATGGAAACCAATTTGAAGAAGCTGAGTAAGTCTGCATCTAGTTCAGATCTGGTGGATCCTTCTATGTACAAGCAGTTGATTGGATCATTGATGTATCTAATCAATACTAGACCAGATATTTGCTATACAGTGAGTGCACTTAGTCAGTTCATGTGTGAACCAAGGCAAATACATCTAGTTGCAGCAAAACATATCTTGAGATACTTGCGTGGCACAGTTGGGTATGGCTTGAGATATTCTTCTGGTGTGGACTTGAAGCTACATGGTTATATTGATTTTGATTGGGCAGGGTGTGTTGCTGATCAGAAGAGTACCTCTGGATGTTGCTTCAGTTTGGGGTCTGCGATGATATCCTGGTGTAGTAGGAAGCAGTCCTCAGTGATACTAAGCACAGTCGAGGCCGAGTATATTGCAGCTTGTGTGGCAGCTCGAGAAGCAGTGTGGCTTCAGAAGCTCCTTGCAGGATTGTTTGGACAATCGATGAAGTTGACTGTCATTCATTGTGATAATCAAAGTTGTGTAAAGCTTTCTGTCAATCCAGTGTTTCATGACAAATCTAAACATGTTGAGATCAAATACCACTATATCAGAGATACGGTATTGAGGAAAGCGATCTAGTTGAAGTACATCAGCACTGATGAGCAGATGGCAAATATTCTCACCAAGCCTCTCTCCAAAGTAAAGTTTGTGTACTTTCGAGACAAGCTTGGAATTGTGGAGAATGAAGCCCTAACTGAGAGGGAGTCTCAGTATCAGTGATCTTCTATGATTTGCTTTAATGAATTTCTCTCTGTGAGAGAGATTTGAGGTGCAAGCCCTTGTTAATGCATCTTTCTCTGTGATGGAGAAATTTGAGGTGAAAGCCCTTGTTTCCACCCCCTGGGAGTAGCCATGGTGGATTTCATGTGTGTGACTCCATGACAACATCACGTGAATGAGTTCATGATGGTTTTCTTGTACTTGTGTTTATTCGCCCTTTGGGAGTAGCCATGGTGAACGTCACGATGAGGTGACAACATCACGTTGAGTGATTCCGTGATGGGCACTTGTGCACATATACCGTACATGGGAGTAGCCATGATGATTGATATCATGATGAGGCGATATGTTCCCCTCCACATATGGGTGTAGCCATTGTGGGAGTCATGTTGAGAGAGTCCATGACTTTGTGTAACGGAAGTATTCCTCCCTAGCTAAGAGGGAGTGTTGATGATTGTAGCTATGGGCTACATACTTCCGTCTTATTGTGAATAATAAATTCATATAGCCTAATGGTTATTCATTTATTGAGTTAATCAAAGTGAAGAGGCGCTTCACTTGGTAACAATATTATCTTCTAATTGGGTCGACCTTCCTTGGAATTCGCATCATTTAATTGTAATTATATTTCTTATATTGTGGCCAACCTTGTTCTTAAAGAGGTGCGACCTCTCCTACAAATTGTATTTATACAAGGTCATTTCCATCCATTTGAGATCATCAAGTTCATTCATCATATTCGCATTCCTAGAAGAAGTTCGCACTTGTGCAGCAGTTTAGCATCTTGAGCAGCAGATCATTATTTTGTAGCAGCAAATCGATTTCAAAGGGAAATATATTCATGTTGTATCTTCGCATCTAGGAGAGGTGCTATTATTCATTGTATCAAAATCGGCCTTGTGTTGGGCCTGAGTTGTAAGCAGATTTCTGCTCTTATTCTGAAATATATAAGCGATATATTTGCTGGGTTTTTTCCCTCAAGTTGGAGGGTTTTCCCAGGGTATCTTGTGGTGTTTATTGTCTTATGTGTTGCATTTTCTGATTGCTTTCATTTCTGATCCTAAAAACTAACAAGGAGGAACCCCTGTCCAAGGAGGAGATTGAAATAATAAACTATTTAGAACAAGACTTTAAATCAACTCAAATCTTAGATCAAATATGCATGCGCCATCTGATTTTCTTCTTCAAGCTTCTTCAAAGAATTACAAAGATTGGGATAGCAAAGCCACGAAATCATGCACAATTACAATCAACCAATAAACTCCCATCCAAGAGTGAACAAATACAAACAAGCAAACTCTGACAACAATAGCGCAACAATTTTGCATAGTAGATAAAGGTTAAACAAATAATGAGCCCAAGGCTCTTATTTATAGAAACTCAAAGGCGTAGGCAACCCTAAAATCTCCTTGAATTGACAATCAGTTCTTGCCAATCAGCAAGATTTATTCCTATGTTTAAAAGTATGTGAGCAAGCAGTTAACTGGAAATCTACTTCAGTTAACTGAAACTAAACAAAAGTCAAACTGGAATTTTACCTTAGTTGACTGACACCTAACTAAAAGTGAAATTAAATTACAAATGTGTCTCCAAAATAGACATCCACCTTTAAAGGAGATTTGAGATCCACAAATCGTGGGAGTCAATTGGACATCCTTGATTAGTGGGATCTGACATGCATGGTCTGTGGAGATCTAGAGTCAACTTGGAAAGGGGCATCAAGTTGACTTCAGTCATAGTTATTGCTACTTTGGAGGGTAGGACGTCCTTCTTGAGGTGCTTTACTCCTCTTCACCACTAGTCAACAGTGTCTCTATCCAGTCGTTGACCTCTTCAACCCCTGGGCAATCAATGCTCCTCAAGATGACGGTGTGACATCTCAGCATCTCTTCACTTGTCATAAGTTGCTGCTGATAGTTTATGCATTTGGCAGCTGCTTCATCCAACTTGGTAGACATGGCTGCAATTTTGGCTAACTTGCAACCATTGGGATCATCAAGGAAAGTGCTATGGATGACGTCCCGAAATTGTTTCAGCACTTTCCCTAGCTCAATGTATTCTCCTCCCTCATGCTGATATCCTATGTGAGGGAAGGATATTACCAACGTTCTTGCGAAGTTGATAATATCTGCAACAATATGCCTGTAGTCAATCAGCTCCACAAAATTGGCATCGTAGGCTTTCACCTTGTATGCCAATTGTTCCTTCCAATCAAAAAGATGGCGTTTGTTTTCTATGGTGGTAACTGATTGATATGCCAATTGTAGATCGGCAACTGTCGTTTCATCTCCCGGCTTCTTTTCTGCTATCCTCAAGTCTAATTGTTGGATCTCTGAGCGGAGTCCATGCGCTCTATCTCTCAACTAGTATGCTTCCACCAATACACATCGTCCTCTAATAACAAACTCATCCACTTGATTTCTCAAGTGTTTGCCATATGTGATCAACTGATGATGTTTTCGCTCTACAGGGAGATCTAGCAACTCTTGAGGTAAAGCCAAGGAGCTAGGAGTGTCGTGCATCAAGATTGAAATATACATCCTCAATTGCCGGTTATCAGCCTTTAAGGCTGCTTTGTCCTGTCCATCATTTGTCATCCTCTCTTGGGCGCTCGTTGAGGCAAGTCCGAGAAGGTCTGCCTCCACCTGATAAGTGGTCTTTCCAAGGTTCACCTTTGATAGCGTGAAATCTTCAACCCTTACATTATGTATATCTCTGTCTTCAGGTGGGGCAGCAATCTCTATGATGACCTCGTTGTCCACATTCCTTCCTACATGTGTTTGCTTCTTCAACTTCTTTGTCGGCATGTCTTGAGGGACATGATCAAATTCTGTGAAGTTGAGCTAATAGGACGGCCTTTCCCTCTTCCTTCTAAGAGAACTCTCAAGCCAGATAGAATCTCAACTAGCTTCATTGGAAGGAGGAACGTTAGGCCCTTGAATGTTGGATGAACGAGACTATGATGTATCGATGTCTTGAGGTGACGAGTCTAGTCGATGGGACCTTGTGACTACAGTGATGGTGGTGAAGTGGGCGGCTCTGTTTCTATTACAGGCACCATTTCTGCTGCAACTGCTTTTGCGATGGGTTCCATCTCTGCTGTGATTATCTCAATCACTAGCTTTGGTTCGGCTGCAGTGGTCTCAACTATCTCAGGTAAATTGGTGGCTATCTCCACCTGTACCTCTTGCTGATTTGTACCGGCAATCCCTTTTCTTCCCCATGTGTTTCCTGACATCTGCATTCCTTCGAGAAGGATGCTCATCTTCTTTTGTCTGGGTTTCTTCCTGGACGTGGAAGGTAGTGTAGACTGAACTGTTGGTGGCTCTATTCGAGGAAGTACTACCTTACTTGTCCTTTTGTTGTCAAGGTAGAGTCGACTGTGTTTGACTACTCTACCCGTTCTTTCCTCCATAGACGTACTCTCTTTCGCATACCAATCCACTCTGTCGAGTGGTTGTGAATCCACTTGATCCATGAAGGAGGGAAGAATGACTTCTTCCTCGTCCTTAGATAAGCCCTCAATGTCTTCTGACATAGAGTCAGCAATTTGTGAGAGCTTGAACCTGCTATAGTTCCTTCTTCGCACCTCAAACTCATCATCACAATTGACCCAATAATCTTCTATGGAAGATTCATGTGATGAGCGTTGCTTGAGATGCGTTGCATAGAGCCCTCTTGGATCATATGATGACCTCCTCTCAATGAGGTACTTGAGATTAAATCTCATTGTTTCTTGGCTCATCAAGCATCGGCTGTGGTCTTGCATCTATAGAGTCCCATCTGAATGGGAAAGTTTGCAGCTAACTTCTTCTTTTGGCGTAGATAAGTGTGAACCTCGGCCAACTGCCTCAAGAATTCCATGAACACTACCTTATATGAAGGATAGCTTGGCATCATGGCGGGGTGACCATTGTAGCCATACACGTGTATGTAGGTGAAGGTGGGGAATTGGATAAACCAATCCACCCAGTCCACCATTGCCTCCTTGGTTGCTGGTGATATACGTACGTACATCTCATGGTCTAACTCTCGCATGGTGTGCATCGTGAAGAGGTCGTTTATCTTTTTGAAGTGTCTTTCCGCTTGAGTAAACTCAAGACACGGAAAGTATTCTTGGACCTTTTGCACACCTAAGGTCCCCACAATGTTTAGAATTCTAAATTCGCCTTGGAAGGCAATCAAGTATACCAAGTAGGAACACATGTGGAAACTATGTGCTTCTAGAAACCCAGTAATTTGTTGGTGGAGTGTGTCACTGATTAGAGAGGCCCAATCGTAATGTTATCTCTTGTTGATAATCTTACCAATGATATAGAACATCCACGGCTGAAAATGATTGCCCTCCTCCTGTCCAATGACTCTGCTAAGTAGAGTGATTGACACTGTGTACTCATCTCTGAATTCTCCTTGTCCAACCAATTTGGGCAAGTTGACCTTCTTTACCTTTAACCACTGTTTGGCCATTTTCAGCGAACACTTGTCTTTTGAAGCCTCAAATGCCTTTCCACATTCCGTCACAGATATGACCTTATTGGTAGGGCATGGTGGAATTGCAAAACATGTCTCAATGTCCTTCGGCTTCAAACTACAAATCACTTTCCCATCCACTGATAGGATTTCTCTTATGATAGGATTGTAATACTTAATGCAAACAATTACAAGCATAGTTCGAAGACTCTTCAGGACTCGCCGCGGACTCGGCGAACTCGGGAGTCCGTGGCTGAGCCGAGTCGACTCGCCACGGACTCGGGAGTCGGTCCAGAAGAGTCCTGGGTTGGACTCGGGAGTCCCGACCCAGGACTCTCGTCCATGGCTGGGGCGTCTAAATGGGTTAAAACCCATACTTTTTTTAAATTTTTTGTTCATTAGCTCGAGCATTGGTGTTTTTAGGTCTGCAAATTGGTTTTAGCTTGAAAGAAGGCAGGAGGAGGAGCTAAAAAGATCAAAATAGAGCCAGGTAAGTGATCTAACATTTCTTTTTTTTTGTTTTCTTGCTTTCAAAATTTAAAAAAATCAAGAAAAATAAGGGGATATGCTGCCAAATTTTTTTTCTATTTTCCTTAATAGCCATTATAGCCTAATTCCTATTATTTCTAGCTTGGTTTTGCATTCTTTTTTTTTGCAAATAAATGAAACTTTGAATCACATTTTTTTGCTGATTTTTTTGCAAACCCTTGCTGATTTTTTTTTTTCCACGTTGAACTTGAAACAGCAATGTCGTCTTCAAATCCAAAGGGAATGAGAAAAGACCCTGCATGGAAGTATGGAATACCAGGAATCAAAAAAGGTGAAGTGACATGTACTGAATGTCAGAAATGGATGACAGGAGGAATAAACAGGTTAAAATACCACCTTGCAAGGATACCTGGGCAAAATGTGGAGGGATGCCCTAAAACTACTCCTGAGATTATTAGAGAGATAAAGGCCCTTCTTGCTGACTATGAGCTAAAAAAAGATGAAAGACAAAAAACAAAGAATGCCCTAGCATCAATGATGAGTGGATCCCCTTCTACACCAACTATGCCTCATGGTGCTACTGCTGCAAGTCCAAGTGTTCGTGCTCCACATTCATCTTTTGGTGAGAGTCCTGAGGGTTCCTATTCTACTGCTAGTGCTGGCCACGGTCCTTCATCAGGACCAAATTATTTTATTCCACGTAATGTTCTAGGAGCACAACCTTCACTTGAAGGTACCGATTGGAATAAGGAAAAGCATCATGAAGCTAGGATGGCTGCTACAAACTTTTGGTACTACAATAATTTACCTTTCAATGTTGCAAGCAACCCATATTGGGAAGGTCTAGTGAACGCCCTTACAGTTGCAAGAAAGGGGTTTAAGACCCCATTAGCTAAAGATTTGAGTGGGCCATTGCTAGAGGAATCCGTAAAGAATACACGGCTTGTAGTTGATGAGCAAAAGAAATTTTGGCGAAGAAAAGGTTGCAGCATTTTATCTGATGGGTGGACAGATGGACGGAATAGAACTCTCCTGAACTTTTTAGTGGCCTCAAATGGTGGATTGGTGTTCCTAAAATCAATAGATGCCTCCCATGAAGTTAAAAATGCTGAGACTTTATGCAGTCTATTGGATGGGGTGGTCCAGGAGGTTGGAGTTGATAATGTTGTCCAAATTATCACGGACAACGCAGCTGCATATGTAGCTGCAGGTAGGCTACTTATGGAGAGGTATCCCACAATTGCATGGTCTCCATGTGCTGCACATTGCTTGGACCTATTGTTAGAGGATATTGGGAAGATTTCATGGGTCAAAAGAGTGGTTGAAGATGCAAAAAGTGTTACAAAATTTATCTACAACCATACTTGGGTGCTTTCTTTGATGAGGAAATTCACAAATGGCAAGGACCTTGTGCGACCTGGAGTGACACGATTTGCTAGCCACTTCCTCACATTGCAAAGCATTCTTGGTGCCATTGGTCATCTCAAGCAAATGTTTGTGTCCGATGCTTGGAAGGAGTCCTCATTTTCCAGTAGAGCTGAAGGGGAGAGGATTGTTACCATAGTTTTTGATGAGACATTCATCAAAAATGGAGAGGAGCTGATGGGGGTAAGTAGCAATCACACAAAAAAAATTATACATGATAATCTATTTGCTGTTTTTTATTTTTTGAGGGGTTAATTTTGTTATAATTTAACATTTGTTTTCATTTTTTTAGGTGACAGAGCCTTTGGTGAGGGTTCTTCGTATGGTGGATGGAGATGGCATGCCAATGGGTTTCATCTATGAGGCCATGGATAGGGCCAAAGAGGCCATATCACGTTACTATGGCGGCAACAAAAAGAAATATGAAATCATATGGCGCATCATTGATCGGAGATGGACAAACCAACTCCACCAGCCGATTCATGCCTTTGCCTACTTCTTGAATCCGAAGTTCTACTTCTCGGACTCATTTAAGGCGGATGAGGAGGTCATGGACGGTGTTGTCACTTGCATTGATAGGATGGTGCCTAATAGTGAGCTGAGAGATAAGGTGCTTGATGAGTTGGAGGTGAGATTTGTTACATCTTATTTATGAATTTGCAATGTTGAGCCTTGACTATCTATGAATTTTCTATATTTGATTTACTTTTTCTTTTATCTATTCAAGGTCTACAAGGGTGCAGAGGGGAGACTCTTTTCCTCCCAACAAGCAATTGAAAGGAGAGGAAAACAACAACCAGGTAAAAATTGAAATTAGAAACTTGATTCTTACATATAGATTTTTACTTTATTCTTATTTCTTAATACTTATATTTTTTAAACATGTTTTTGTAGATCTATGGTGGGAGAACTATGGTGCTAGCACACCAAATCTTCAAAAGCTAGCCATACGTGTCTTGTCGCAGCCATGCAGTGCTTCTGGGTGTGAACGCAATTGGAGTTTATTTGAAAACATTCACACAAAGAAAAGAAACAGGTTGACTCAGCAGCGCCTAAATGATTTAGTTTTTGTTTGGTACAACCTTCGCCTTCGAACTAGGAAGGTGGAGGGTGTTTCACACGAGTCCATCGACTTGGATGACATTGATCCATATGGTGAATGGACTATTAATGAACAAAATGATGAGGCTGATGTCTTACTTACTGATGAGGATATTGCTGAATTAGAGAGAGCAGCAGCAGAAGAAGAAGAAGCAGCAAGATTGGATGCCATGGAGGACAACGAAGACACATTTGAATATCATTTTTCCCCTGCTCGATCTCCTAGTCCTCGTTTGCATACTACAACACGGGCACCTTCTAGTTCTAGGCCTCCAAAATTGAGTACCATTGGGAGGGGAAAGAGGAAGATGTAGATTATATGTGGTTGTTAATGTTTTCCTCTTTTTGACATGATTATATGTAAACATTTATAAACTTATGATGTTGTTATACATTGAAAGTGAAACTATGAGTATTTGATGACTATGAATGATTAAATTTCAATTATTGAGTGTTTGATGATCATATGACATGTGTAATCTTTGAATTATGAGTGTTTGATAATCAAATTAAGCTCTTATATTCTCTAAATGCATTAATTTGTTCTTGTTTTTTTTGTAAAACTACGGTTTTTTTTTTGCCGAGTCTTTTCCCGAGTCCCGAGTCCCGAGTCCGAGTCATATTTTTGGGCTGCCGAGTCCGCAGCGAGTCCGAGTTTTCCAACTATGATTACCAGCTCCACACTTTGCAACATGATAGGAATTGATGCAGTTTGAAACAACTCGGATTCTTCTATGTTCTGTAATGTAATTTGATTCATGCCCTCCAAATCCTCATAATTGACCTCTAGGTTCTTCTACCATAAGTCTGTGTCAGTCGTTTTCAGATAATCATGGTACAAGACCGTCTTGGTTTTGTATTGTACTTGGGAGTACTGCATTCTGAAAGACTTAAAGATAGACTGTGCACCCGACCCTGTTCTGACAATTTTTGGAAACCCTTAAAAATAGCGCCTGTCAAGAAGTATTTTTCTGGGAAGAATCTAGAACATGGATTTTGTTCGTGCTTCAATGTTGAACAGACCTAGTTCCTTGGATTTTTTATTTGGAGACTTTTCCGGAAAGATTCCTAAAAATAGGGGCAGCAAGTTTGTTGATTCTCGCAAATCTGAAAAGATGGGTTTCACAGGAAAATTACGTTGATCATACCCAGTTGGCCAGATCTGAGGTGGCCTGTTGTTTTCTATGACATGCAAGAATTTTAAGATAGAGGAGAGGAAGTAGACAAGAGGTGGATTGGAAGTTATTATCTGCCTCTTTGCAAAAATCTATCTCTGGAAACAACCTCGGAGAAGAAAACCCTTTTTGCCACTGATCTTCAAAAAATATCAAAGAACGATCCAAAACCCTTGCTAGACCTAGAAAAGACGTCCTTGAGAGAAATTTGTTGTTTTGATCTTCAACCTGGAAAAAGAAATAATGAAAAAGGACGCCTAGGCTTGATTATATAAAGGTTCAAGTTTGGATCCACCAAGTATGGGCGCCAACTCATGACTTAAGCCTGATTGGAGTTCAAAAGATGATTTCCACTGATTGTGGAGTGTTTGGCTTCTTTTTGCCTCCAAATTTTCTTAACTCAAGTCAAAATATTGCCTTTGACCTTTTTTGGCATCCCTTCTTAGATGTTGAGCATTTTTTCATCATTTTTCAAGCAGAAGTGCCTCTGTTTGATCTTCGCTCTTGGTTGTTCAGTTGATCTTCAGCAGCTGCTGACAGATCTATTGTCGAGATGTGATCAGCCTGAAGAGATATGCCTGAGAGTTATCAGCTCAGAAAACTGAGTTTGAGCCTCCAGATTAAAGGGTGCCTTTCTCCAAGAGGGGTGCTTTTAGCTTTGCCTTAGTCATTTTTTATGACTGTTCTTCGTTTTGGCCATTTTAGACCCTCCGTGCTTTGATCTGACATTCCCATTGATTGATGAGTCAGATAACTTTGCTTGATTGTGCATCAAGTAACTAGCTCAGTTCTGGAAAGGACGACTGACTTCTCAGCTTTTGAAGGTAAGTTTGTGTCCTTCAAATCCAAGGGCGCCCCTGGCTAGCAGAGGCGCTTTTGGCTTGTTGACTGATAATTCCATGCTTTAAACTACCTTGGTTTGATCTTTGTCATTAGATGACTCAATTGTCAGATTCCTTCGCTGACAATCTCGTTGGCGAGATCGGTCAAAGCTGAGAAGGTTGTCTTGGAGGTCAGTGAGTAAACAGGGTGCATCTATATGCTCCAAAGACTAGGCACCTTTCTTCAAGAGGGGCGCTTTTGACCAACACTTAGCAATTTTCTCTCATTTTTTTAAGCATGTTCTTCATTCAGCATCTCCATGTTTTGTTGATGTTTTCCAGTGATTCCTGCATCAAATGATCTTGCTTAACGGTACGTTGAACAGCCAGCATGAACATGAAGAGGATGACTACATTTGGTGGATTTGATGCCTTCATTTGCCCTTTGAGATCAAAGGGTGCCTTTCTTCAAGAGGGGCACCTTTGACCTTGTTGACTGCATTTCTGCCTTGGTAGCAAGGCGTCCTCCTTCCAGAGTTAGCCAAATTTTGGCCTTTTCTGTTTTGAGAATCTCCCTCGTTAAACAACATCTTTTTCTACCTTTTCCACCATGGCTTCTTCGTTGAAGCTTTTGAAGCTTAGCTATCAGCACCTGGTACTGGCCAATTTGCCATTAATGGCTGCGGAGCTCCTAACTTTGTTCCTGAAAAACGAGAATAGACCCACTAGAGTAAAACATGTCTTTTGAGGATTCTGACTTGATCGATGTGATCGCAAAGTCGGTTAACCCTATCAAAATTATTTTCAATCATTTCCGAGAAGGTCCTATTTTTGAGGGTTTCCCTAAAAATAGGGGCACGAAACCTTAATTTTTAGTTTTTTAGAATTTTAACCATAGGTTCCTTGACAGAAACCCACAAAAACCTTATGTTTGGTTTGACCTAAAATAGACTTTTGACGGCATTTTTACATGATTTAGCTCAATTTAAGCAGAATGCCAAAAAATTATTTTGGGTACAACACATAGCATGCCAAGAGGCATCTTATCTTGATGCATATCTCTTGAGACTATTCCCTAGAAGCTTGGGTGGACAAGCCCTAGATTGGTTTACACACCTCCCTCATGGGACAATCACCACATTTTCCGAGCTAGCCACAAAAGTTGTCACACTTTTTACCTACAACATTGAACATGACATCAACATGATGAGCCTTTATAACACAAAACAAAAGAGTGATGAAAGCTTTGCCTCTTTTTTACAAAGATGGAGACATCTTGCTAGTTGCTTTGCATAGTCCATACCCGAAAAACAACTTGTCACTATCTTTGTCCAAAACTTAGATTCTGAAATGGGCTTCCATCTCCAAATGCAATGTGCTCACTCCTTTGACAAAATCATATAAAAAGGAATTTCCATAAAGAAGTCACTTATAGCCAAAGGACTAGTCAAGATCTGTAAAGAGAGCAAAGACAACAATCAATCTAGTGACAAATCCTGCTTTTGGAACAAGAACAAAAACATAGTCAATAATGGTGTGACTGATTCCAAACATGACCAAAACATTCAAATACCTCCACCATCATCATCCCAACACAATCTAGCTCCCCAACACAATGTGCTCATCCCTAAAGGTCAACTAAAAACTATACTAGATATGAATACACTCCCTTGGGTGAACCTCTCAAAACCGTCCTCCAAAAGCTAGTCCAAGCCAACATGATCCAACTTCTAGCTATCAAACCCCTTGGTCTAGATGTACCTAAGCCCTCTTGGTTTAAAGAACATGGATTTTGTGGCTATCATATGGTCCATGGTCATAAAAAATCTTCATGCATGAGACTTAAAAACTCAATCCAAGATCTCATCGATCAAGGAGAAATCACCATTGAAGACCAAAAGTCCCCTAATGAACACTTGGGTATATACAAGCAACCTTTACCTCAGCATAATGATGGTAACGCTTTCGCATCTTATAATGCAACACTCTATACATACAACAACAATATCTCATATGATTCTGTTATCGGTCATATTGAACAAAGTCTTTTCGAAGTAGCCATTGTGGCTATTAAAGCGCCTAATTGTGCCATCACTACCAGAAGTGGTCGAGTCACTATCCAAGGAGCCTCATCCTTCTCCCCATCTACAAACAAATATAACATCCTTGACCACTTGAACAAAACCCCAACACAAATATCCATCCTTGAGCTACTTAAAACATCCCCCATCCACAAAGAGCTTCTTGAAAAGGCTCTTCAAGAATCTCATGTTCTTCATGACATTAATCTTGCTCAATTTCAAGCCATGATAGGACACTTATCTTCTCCACAATCCCTTACATTCACCCTTTAAAATTTGCCTCAATCCATCTCACAACAAACCACTCTACCTTCAAGATCATGTCCATAAAACCACAATCAAGCGTGTCCTAGTAGATGGTGGATCAGGACTTAATCTTTGCAGATTAAATCTAATAAAACAATTGGGATATTCTGATGATGTCAATCCTCAAACAAATATTACTATCAAAGCCAATGACGAAGTTGAGCGTGAATCCAAAGGTTTCATAAAGTGTAAGAGACCAGGTGTCTCTCAACCCAATCACTGGCTGATGTTGCTATGCTTTTGTTTGTTTTCTGTGTTTTTGATGTTTTTGTAGTTTTTGGATTTTTTGCATATAAATATTTTGCTGATTTCTAAAATAAAATGATGCTAGATAATGAAAATACAACAAATATGCTAACATCAATGCATGCTTGATACCAATGAGCTGCAAACGCCTTTCTATTATCCAATAAATGTTTACAATGCAAAAGGCATACATGCGTATAAAAAAGCAGCTGATTATTTAAATCTGTGAACCTGGTTTTAATTCGCAGCCCTCTAAAAATGAAGATAGAATGGACGGCTAGCTGAAAGAACAATTTCTCCCACCAACAAATAAGTGCAATGCCCTCCAAAGACCAAGTTACTGTAGTAAATCACTGTTCACAAGTTACTGTAGCACAGGTACCGTAGCATCCACTGTAGCACGTGTACTGTTCATGTCACTGTAGCATGGGCACTATTCACGTCACTGTAGCAGCAGATCAATAATTCTGATTTTTCTTCTCCAATGCTGATTATTTCAACAAACTAAAATCTGCTCTTCAAACCCTTGATAAAAAACTTCACAATAAGTTTTGTAATGACCTCTGAATGAAGCCACTCAACTGACAAGCTTCAACTGGTATCTCACAGTCTCAATATGTCTGATTTTGAAGAGTTGACGTTCTCCAAAACCTAATTGCAAAAACCCTTGTTTCTCCAACTCCAATGCTCTCAGAGAGAAAAGACAAAATTCAAATAATCATATCATCATAATCAGTTCTATTATGTCTTTGAGAAATAAATACTCTCTCACACAAGTTCGACCCTCCTCAAAAAAGCAATTTAAATGCATTCAATAATATTAAATTCGCCTCTGTTGACTTAGGCACTTTTAATTAATAAATGGCATTCATTTAAATGAGTAATAAATACTCATTTAATAATCATTTCTTCTCATTTATTATAAAGTCAATAAAATACTTTATAATAAGCCATTTAAATTATTAATAACTTTAATATTTCACTTAAAGTGACTTTATAATATAAAGTCATAATAATAATCATTTAATTATTATTAAATGCTCCTTTAATCTCCATTTGCTCGATAAACTGTCAAATTGGGTAGAAACTGAGATAGCCAACTGAGCCAGGTGCCCTGCCAAAAATAGCAACCCTTGTTGGCCTGACTTACTATAAATAGTAAGTGCCTGAATATCACTCTGTAAGCCTCTGCAAAGGCCCAAACCTGAATCAACTAATGGAGTAGAGTCCCAAAACTCTGCATAACTGCAATGAGCGACCCTCTAATCACATCTGTCAGCCTACGAGGGCCAGGAATAGGCTAAACCTTAACAAACTGATGCTCGCGAAAATGGGGACATTATAGTCCACCCTCCCTGAAATTGCTTGTCCCCAAGCAATCTTTGCTGCAAAGAAACACCATGCCACCGAAGGTCCCAAAGAAGACCGAGTAATATCCCACACATGAACACAACTGTTGTAGCACCGTCAAGAACTCAACTGTGCAAGGAGAGACAACAAACTAGCTGTCCAATCCATGCGCACTAAAACTGTGCATCGAACTCAACTCATGTACATGTGAACCAAATGTGAAACTACGAACAAACCATACCATGTACATGCCGCAATACTCACCAATGAACTCCGATTGGAACCTTGATGCACACAAAGAATCCCACCGCACACTGGAGAGTGTCCAATAGAATATGCTTGGATCCCAAATCCAGAATAGAAGTCTGCCATGTAAAACACCCCCAGACTTTCACTGCTCAAATCTAATCTCAACTTCACCATGCTAGGAGTGGTGAAGCAATCCATTGGGACCCATCCAATACATAGTGCCAATTCTATCACCCCCTCAATCCCAATACAATATGTACGCACATCCATCTGTCATAAAAGGACAAAAATATCTGGAAGCATCCGCAACACAATATTCCTTTGCAACCTCTGTGAAACCCCCATGAATGCGGTAACTAATCAAGACATCATGCCCACTGCCACTATAACCTCCCTGAAGACCTATCTCCAATTCAAACCCAAAAGTTACAAACTTTGTCAAGTACACATCAGCATGATGGTAATCCAACCTCTGATCCTCAACTGTGCAAAAAAAATCATCATACAAACTCTCTATCCCATGCGCACAAGGATTGTGCATCGAAAACATATCGTGTACAGGTGGATCAAAGGAAAAACTATAAGTGCCCCTTACCGTGTACACACTGTAAAACTCCTTCGTGAGCCCTGTTTGGAATCTCGATGCATTGGAAAGATCCCAAATACTGCGATTATCGCTCAACCTTGAACCAGTATTAGGAGTGTGATCGGCTTCCAACTCGAAGAGTGGATTATCATAGATCAAACCACCGTCAAACTCAAATAGTGGATTATTCACAAACTGCACAACCACTCCATGCTGATCTGAATCATCCAACTCTGAGTCCTTGGAAGAATAAATTGAATCGTTCTCCTGAATCAGCTCAACAAACTGATAAGCAGCATTGTATGTGCTATCAACTTCGCACACAATATCATCAAAGGTCCTGCTGCTAGGTACCTCATAGGATGGCTCAACTAGCGAGGTAGAAGCTACCGATGTGACAATATCTTCACCCACTTCCATATTTGTGGGCTGCAAACCACAAACAAGCACTTCTGCTTCTTTCTCAATCGCTTCATCCTCGCAGTTGACCCAAAAATCCTCCATGAAAGGTTCATGTGATGATCTTTGCTCAAGGTGAGCTGCGAAGATGCCTCTGGGGTCATAGGATGGCCTCCTGTCAATGAGGTACTTGAGATTAAATCTCACTATTTCCTGGCTTATCAACCTGGCATTGGCTACAGTCCTACATCTGTAGAATCCCATCTGAAAAGGAAAGTTTGCAGCAAACTTCTTCTTTATGCGAAGGTAAGAGTGAACTTTGGCCAACTGCCTCAGGAATTCCATGAACACTTCCCTATCTGAGGGGTAGCGTGGCATCATGGCGGGGTGGCCATTGTAGCCATACACGCGTATGTAGGTGAAAGTGGGGAATTGGATGAACCAATCCGCCCAGTCCACCATTGTTGCCTTAGCTGCTGGTAAAATATGAACGTGCATCTCATGGTCTAGCTCGTGCATGGTGTGCATAGTGAAAAGGTCATTTATCTTCTTGAAGTGCCTTTTCGCTAGAGTGAACTCAAGGCGAGGAAAGTATTCTTGGACCTTTTGCACACCCAGGGTTCCCACAATGTTTAGTGTTCTGAAATCGCCTTGGAAGGCTATCAGGTAGACTAGGTAGGAACACATGTGGAAACGGTGCTCTTCTAGAAACCCGGTAAATTGTTGGTGGAGTGTGTCACTAATCAAAGAGGCCTAGTCGTAATGTTCTTTCCTGTTGATTATTTTGCCAATAATGTAGAACATCCACAGCTGGAAGGATTTCCCCTCCTCTTGCCCAGTGACTCTGTTGAGTAGGGTGATTAACACTCCGTACTCATCTTTGAATTCTCCTCTCCCAACCAATCTAGGCAAGCTGGTTCTCTTTGTTTTCAACCAATGTTCAGCCATTATAAGCAAACACTCATCCTTCGAAGCCTTGAATGCCTTTTCGCATTCTGTCACTGATATGACCTTCTTGGTAGGGCATGGTGGAATTGCAAAACAAGTCTCTATGTCCACCGGCTTCAAGCTGCAAATCACCCTCCCGTCCACTAACAGGATCTCTCTTGTAGTCGGGTTGTAATGCTTTGTGCAAGCAGTTACAAGCTCAATGCTCTGTAAGGTGATCGGAATAGACGCAGCTTGGAATAAACCGGATTCTTCAATGTTTTGCAATGTAATTTGGTTCATGCCCTCCAAGTCTTCAAAACTGACCTCTGGATTTTTCTGCCATAAGTCTGTGTCAATCGTTTTCAGGTAATCATGGTATAAGACCGTCTTGGTCTTGTATTGTACTTGGGAGTACTGCATTCTGAAAACCTTGAAGATTGACTGTGCACTTGATGCTGCTTGGACAACTTTTCTGGAATTGCTAAAAATAGCCTTGCCGGGGGTAGTTTTTACAAAAAATTCTGAGACATGGGTTTTGTTGAGAATGATTTTCTAAACAGACCCAGATCGTCAGAAATTCGGAAAAATGAGTTTTTCTTTGACATGCAAGAGCCCTTCGGTGGCAAAGGCAGCAGGGGCACCAGAAAGTGTTTTTTCTTGGAAAAATCTAACACATGGGTTTTGTTTGTGCTTCAGAGCTAAACAAACCCAGTTTGTCTATTTTTCAATATTCTGACTTTTTCTGGAAACCCTAAAAAATAGGGGGCAACAAGGCTACTTTTTCTAGAAAAATCCATCATGTGGGTTTTGTTGAAAAAGCTCTGCTGATCATACCCAATTGGCCAGATCTGCAATTATCTGTCGTTTCCTGTGACATGCAAAGAAATATAGACAGAAATAGAGGAAGTAGACAGAAGATGGATTGGAAGTTATAAACTGCCACTTTGCAATAATCTGTCTCTGGAAGCAATCTCTGGGGAAGAATACTTTTATTGCCACTAATCTTCAAAAATATTGAAGATTCGTCCAAAACCTCTGCCAGATCTTGAAAACGTGTTCTTGGGAGCTAGTTGATGTTTTATCCTTCAACCTACAAAAAGAATAATGAAGAATGGGATGCCTAGCATGAATATATGGTGATTAGGGTTAAGATCCATCAAGTATGGAAGACAACTCATGATTTAGGCCTGATCTGGAGTTCCAAAAGATGATTTCCACTGATTGTGGAGTGTTTGGCATCTTTTTGGCTCCAAATTTGCTAACTCAAGTCAACACTTTTGCTTTGACTTCTTTTAGGCGTCCATCCTTCAAGTTGATCATTTTTGTCCATTTTGCAAGCTAAAGTGCTCCCGTTTGATCTTTGATTCAGGTTACTCAGTTGATCTCTGGCAGTGGCTAGCAATTCTATTGTTGAGGTGGGATCATCATGATGAGATATGCCTAGGAGAGATTAACTCAAAAAACTGAGTTTAGGCCTCTAGAAATAAGGGCGCTTTTGACAATGCCTTAGTCAATTTTCATTGACTGTTCTTCATTTTGACCTTTTCAGACCCTCTTTGCTTTGATCTGACGTTCCCGATGCTAGATGAATCAGATGACTCTACTTGACGATGCATCAGGTAGCCAGCTTGGTCCTGTTCAGGATGACTGACTTCTCAGTTGAAGCTGGCAGGTTTAGGTTCTTCAAACTAAAGGGCACCCCTGGCCAGTAGGGGCACTTTTAGCTTTTGCTTGGTTTTATCTTGGCTGTGGACTACCATTCTTTGACCTCCTCCATCAGATGATTGATTTGTCGGAAGTTATTGCTGATAGTCCCACTGACGAGATAGGTCATAGCTGAGAAGATCATCCCGGGAGGCAGTGAAGATTTTGACTGAATCTGGATGCCCTCAAGAAAGGGTGCCGTTCCTTGAGAGGGGCACTTTTAGCCATGCCTTAGCCATTTTCTGGCTTGTCTTTCCAGTTCTTCAATTTTGGCTTTTTCTGCTTGATCTCAACTCGCGATCGTTTGGCGTGTCTTGTGGACCTGCTGTCAGATTGATCACGTAGCTGGGAAGAAGCTGGAAAGATATCATGTATAGAGTTGTTGCTTATGGATTCATCTGGTGCTTGTAATTGAGGGGCACCCCTGGCCCGCAGGGGCACTTTTACCTTGAAGCTCTCTATTTTGGCATCTTCATTGTTGATGGATCCTCCATACTTTGCTGACGGTTGGTCAATGATTCCTAAATCAGATGATTTTGCCGATTGTTTCGTTGTCGAGCCAGCATGAAAGTGAAGAGGATGACTGAGTTGAAGATGCCAAATGATTACATTTTCCCTCTAAGATCCAAGGGCGTCTTTCTTCAAGAGGGGCGCCTTTTTCACCTTTAGGCTGTGTTTTGCCTTGGTAGACAAAACGTGCACCTTCCAGACAGCCAAATTTTGGCCTTTTCCGTTTTGAGAATCTCCTTCGTTGAATGGCATCATTTTCATCCTTTTCTGCCATAGCTTCTTCGTTGAAGCTTTTGAGGTTTAGCTTTCAGCACCTAGTACTGGCCAATCTGCCATTAATGGCTGCGAAGCTCCTAACTTCGTTCCTGAAAAACGGGAATAGACCCACCAGAGTAAAACATGTCTTTTGATAATTTTGACTTGATCAGTATGATTGTGAAGGCAATTAACCCTATCAGAATTATTTTCAGTCATTTCCGAGGTCCTATTTTTAGGGTTTCCTTAAAAATAGGGGCGTAAAACCGTAATTTTCATTTTTTTAGAATTTTAACCATAGGTTCCTTGACATAAACCCACAAAGACGTCATGTTTGGTTTGACCTAAAACATACTTTTGATGGCATTTTTTTTTATTGTTTAGCTCAATTTAAGCAGAATGCCAAAAATTTCATTTTGGGTATAACAAAATGCTTCTCCAAAAATGTTGGAGTTCTCCCTAACTAACCAATTAGCCTTCGGAAGACTTGGAATCTGGCTAAATGTGCACGAATTGGCTATGCACCAAAAGGGGACATTACATTGATAAATCTCAAAACAACAAAGCTATCAATAAAAGTACAAAAGTCAAATAAAAAAAGCAAAAGCAAAGAAAATTCTTGTAGTCAAAATATCAATCAAAAGCTATTAGACTTTGAAAAAATCAAAGTCAAAAACAAAAGCAAGGAAAAGCACAAGTTGATCTCCTATCATACCCCATCATCCAAAATAACTAGGGGCATTTGTAAAAGCAATACATCAAGATGCAAAATTGTTGATCATAAGTCTTCATCCTCATCATCTCCATGCAATCCATTCACTTCACCAAATCCACCAATCTCCATATATCCATCCTATCACTCCAACTGCCTTGGCAATATATCTTGATGGACCTTTGATGGCAACCCCTTGCCATGCATCCAAAGGTTTCCCAAGCTCCTTTACGTGTGACAAATGAAAGCCTTCATGGTGCGCATACTAGTGATCATACCTTAGCTCCCTCCTTCCACAGGAAAACACATTGTTCCTCTTCATTGGAGCACCATCTGCATCAACCTATCGAAGAACATCAACCAAGTCAATAGCTTGCAACTTTGATCGCAGCATTATCAAGTCTCATTTGTTGAAAAATAAAAAATAAAAATCCAAAATACAAAAATCCAAAAAAATAGTAAAGAGAAACAATCCATCCAATGGTGAAAACCACTTCAGTGGTGCCTTGGATAAGTACCATGGTGAAAACCTAGAAACAGATGCCATGTGTAGTAGTCTCTCTTCCACCATCTCTTAGAATGCCATATCCTCCATCAGCATCATCCCTATCTTTCCATATCATAATAAAGTACCGCCCATCCATCCATCCATAATAAAACCTATCATGGCTTGTCTTGATCCTTGGTTAAGCATCATCCCCATCCCATCCTCTATCATTTCCCCACTGTTCCTCGTTCTTTCCCCTGTGTTAGATGCAGAAGTTGCATCTACATTATGTCAAGGGTTCGGCCTTGTATATCCTTAGTTTCCAACACATTGGTCTCCAAACCTCATGCACTTGCGTCCATCTTCACAATCCCATCATCCCATAATCAACAAACACATCAATCTCCTATCTCTTATCATATTCGTCCCATCCATAATAATCTTTTGTGCTCCTCAAACTTGCACTTAAACAACAACCAAACATTGCATCCAAGACATGAATCCTTATCGAAATCATATCCTGAGCCTAGTTGTCAAACATTAACCAGTCATTATATCCTTTTTCCTATCATTTTTCAATCCCTTCTTGGTTATCCATAGAATTGCCAAGTTGTATCTATCATCTCTTCTTGGTTATCCACAAGTATTGCCAAGTCGAATCCAATCATCAATGCCCTTTGGATCCCTGAGTCTGGCATAACCATCATCATCATTATCCCATCTTTGACAAGAGATATATTGGCTACATGATATGTTTTGCAATGAGTCTTCTTTTTATTTATCATTTGATCTTATTTTTTGACCCATGACTACACCTACTTACGGCCACCTTGATCTATCTATATCTTGGCATGTTTTAATTGGTGTATAGTGGGGCATTGTCTTTACCTTGTATGTTGTGCTTGTTATTGTTTGAATCTCAAGTCCATGCAAAGGTTACCTTGTCACCCTAGTTCCTCATACCTTGGGTCATAATTGCCTTTGCTATACTGAATCTTAGGATTTCCCATAACATACTAGCATAACTAACCTATCACAATCAAATTCCCCTTCCTTTTCATCCTCGTCCATCATAATCAAATTCCCCTTCCTTTCATCCCATCCATAATCAAATTCCCCTTCCTTTTCATCCTCTTCCATCCATTTCATTTATCCAACCATCCCCTCTCTTTATCCCTCATCGTTCCCTTCCATTTCGAGAGTACCACGTGTTCTCTTAACCCACATGTCCTCTTGAGGGTGCATCCCATCACCTAAACCTAATATTTCCCTCTTCATCCTAATCTTTCCATCTTCATCATCATCATTTCTTCTTCATCCTCATCTTTCCTTCTTCATCCTTTCCCATCCTCCCATTGACCAAGGCATCATGTTATTGATCATTTTCCTCTCTCATCCATTGTGTTTTAATCTTCTTTGAAACAACGCCACTCCGCGACGTCATATCAAAGAGGGGCAAAATGTAGACACCTAAAATCTAACCTTACCCAACCACACCTAGCTTTAGCCTATTCTAACCTATTAACTAAATAAATATTTCTTATTTATTTAATTAATCCCATTCTTTTCCCATCTTTATCCCAATCATTTAAATAAATAGTATTACTATTTATTTAATTATTTTCCCTTCACATGATCCCATTAATTAAAAATATTTTATTTATTTAATTAATTTCACCCTTATCCTCCATTCTTATCCATTTAATCCTAGCCCTCCAACTTATTCACATGGATCATAATCTAAAATTGTCATCACATGACAAATGTCCCATTCACATGTCTAACTCACTCTTTATCTATATTCATTGAACCTAGACACCTACCCAAAAGTCAAACTAACCTTTCATCGTATCCAATCATTCCAATCCTACCTCCTAATCCTAGCCATTCACATAAGAATTTTTGTCCTTATCCCAATCTTAAATCTGAATCCTATTCTTCATGTGCCACTTGTCACATGACTACATCTATGAGCCTAAGCTTAATCCTCATTCAATCTTAACCATCCATCATCAATCATTCCTAGCCATTGATTTTACCTCTTCAAGACTATATCTAGAGGCTCCCATCTCTCTAAGAATCCAAGAATAAAGCTACCATACCCTTATGTTGTCATTTTGATCCCTCATTTGCAATCATAGCAAGGTTATGCTAAATTATTGAGCAATCCACATCATATTACTATCATAAGAGCAAATCAAATGGAACAAGGGTGCACTCCATTTCCACTCATCAAGGAGTAAGTAAGGATTTTAGGTAAAGGTATTGTGTTTGTATTGCATTATCTTCCATTTTATTTACCTTCAATCTTTTCCTCATCTACAGTTATTACACGACAGCGAGTTTTGTCTGCAATTATTCACCAACAGAAAACCCAAGAGAGTACTCAATGAGTTTTAAAACTATGATTATTACTATTATGAATCATTCCCTTGAACAAGGCAGATTTTTAAAATTAATATGATTGATATAATAGTAAACCTTGCAGTTATGGAAACATGGTAGCATCCCTTTAGAAAGGATGGTAATTGCTTGTCATAATTGAAATGTTATTGGAACTTGGTCTTATGCAAGTTGAAACAAGTATATTATACCTTGGAACAAGGATGCTTGACTTTGACTATATCATTGTTGTGATGTTGTTTCTATTGAAGTTGGTAGTGGAATAAAGGCGCCTACTAGTTTATGAACTCTTATAACAAAACAGTAGACTTTCTTCAATGATCTAGTAATTTTTTGTTTGGGAACCTTACTGTTTTTATCAGTCTTATTATGCTGAAAAAGACCATAGAAGGATATATATTTTATTGAATTTTTATTTGACAGTCAATGCTTGGAATTAGTGGAAGCTTGGAGCTTTGGTGGTCTACATTGTTGAGTGGCACAGTCAACTGTCAAGTGCCATAGGGGAACCACTTTACACCTGACTAGCCTTTCATCATTTGGGAATCATTTGTTGATTTGTTGAAGAAGGTTGTTGTACTTGACATTAGGATTATCTTGGTACTTGTTTATCATTTTTTCTTGTATTTGAAAAGTCTGGGAGCAGAGTTCTAAATCAGGCATATTATTGATATGAAGGACAATTTGGTATTTGCAGTTTAACCGAAGTAAGATCCTCTTACTCTCAATTATCCACCATAGGAGCTAGAGTTGTCTTCTGTATCAATTGCTTTTCTTGTCCAACTCTCCATACCTTGGAGATTATTCCAATGCATAATGTATTGTGTGAACTACTATAGGAATGGTGTCATCACATTGTGCTTAAAATTTGGCTGATAGGTTCCCAAGGAAAATGTCAGAAAAATTGTTGCATCTAGCATCTCTCAGTTAGAGGAGCATGAAGATAAAACCTTTTTCATCAACTTAATCTAACTATTCCAAATGGATACTTCATATATCTACAATTTTGAAGGAATCCATACAATCAAATGGATTGAAAGGTACTTGGCATGACTCAGAGTCTTCAGATATCTGATTGCATCACAGAGGACAAGTAAGGAACCACAGGGTATAGATTGGAATTACAATCCAAACATTAATCGCCTACATATCCTCAATTGTACAGCCATGAATAAAACCTATACCTGATTACAAAGTGTGCATATCACATTCTTCCAAATATGTTTGGTGTCATAAGAAAAAGTGCTCTACAAAGATCAGGAATGTCTAGGGCTGTATCAAGACTGACTTGAGAGTTGTTGGGATATTGGTTAGATTTCCTAGATAATTATCTGGACAACAGATCTTAGAGATTCAGATTATCAATAAGCAATATGCTAGTAGCTGGTAACCTGAACATTAGGATGTTAATCCAGAACTATTAGGGATAAAAGTGAAAGATATATTTTCCAATGATTCACATGTTGTATGTTATTGCTTTATGATGTATTAGATTTTGGCTTGTGACTTGCTTTCCTTCACATTACTTGATGCACTTGAGATGATGTATGCTGGATATTTGTCATAAAGCATAATGTGAATATGATCCATAAACTCTTCAAATAAAATTCAAGAATCAACAAAATATTTAAATTAATCCTCTTTACTCATGCAAATAAAGTTTACTTAAAAGGATATTGTTGCTTATGCTTCTGCAAATAAAGTTATGCTTAATCCAGAACTGTTAGGGATAAAAGTGAACGATTTATTTTCCAATGATTCACATCATGTATGTTATTGCTTTATGGTGTATTTGATTTTGGCTTGTGACTTGCTTTCTTTCCCATTACTTGATGTACTTGAGATGATGTATGCTGGATATTTGACATAAAGCATAATGTGATTATGATCCATAAACTCTTCAAATAAAATTCAAGAATCAACAAAATATTGAAATTACTTCCTCTTTGCTTATGCAAATAAAGTTTACTTACAAGGATATTGCTAGCAAAATAGAGATTAAACTTGCAACAACTCGCACAAAATCAGATTTTTATCTTGAAAACCCCCAATGTGGAGGAAAAATATCTTTTATGATAGTGGCAATGGCCTCATTACCTCCTTTTATTATGTTAGGAAGATAATTACAACAAATAGGGACTCTATTTTTTCCCTCCACTTCGATTTATCTGCCTCTCACTATGAAAAACTGAAATCTACAATATTTCTCTGATTCTCTAATCTCCAAAAAAAAGATTTCCAACAAACTACAATCCTATTTACATAGATTTCTATGACAGCAGGGTTATACTGAACCCTAGAATAATTTCAACATGCACAGGAAGCTGAATGGCAACTGTACAGTTCAGATTCTGAATTTGAAGAGCTCACTGTCAGTGGACACTACGGTGATCCTAGTCCCTACCAGGACACTACCTCGATTGTGGTCCAGTACAACTGCATTCCAGTCTGTTTTTCCTGTTTTATTCATGTTCCTGTATCTAAATTCACTTTACTGTTCATGTTTCTGTGTCTGAAAACATTTTCCAGATCCATCTTGGATCAGAAAAGTTCTAGTCATGGGATGGTTCAATCATTCAGAGTCTACTAGAAGGATGTCAGTGGATGGATTAGATATGTATTTCTACCATTGGTTGTGTTCATCAGAGCCCCTTCATTTGTATCTAGATCTAGTAAACAGGTCCTCAAAACAAGGACCAGAACAATTATCATTATTGTGATATACAGAGCAGGAATTAAGTATTGGAGCCATTGGTTGATTGTATATTGTACTTAAGGCAAGTTTTCTGTACTATGACCTGTTGTGACCTATTTCACACATCGCCCCATCGCAAATGGGGACCCCCAAGTTTGGTTCCGCCCTCTGCGCAACGTCTTTGAGAGTCTTGAATTTGGATAAAATTTTGAAAGTCAATCTGGCTAAGTTGAGATTTTGAACTTGTTTTTGGGCCTTAACGTCATAGAAATGCTTAGAAGACCCGGTGGACGAAGATCGCCATTGCTTTCGGTCGTTTCTGACACTTCCTATTTTTTAGGGAATCTGCTTTTTTGCTTTTTGCTTTTTTGATTTTTGGCATTTTTAGGCCATTCTAGAGTCCCTATTTTTTAGGGATGCTTTTTGCTTTTTCTATTTTTGGAAAGTTTCTATTTTGGGAAAAAGTTTCTATTTTTGGATCCCACAGAGCAGAAAATCAATATGTCTCCAGAAATCAAGAAAATCAAGGTAAAGTGAAAAATGGCAAGAATTTTTGAAAAATATCTAAGTCTGAGAATGGCGCCATCAAGAGAGGAATGGCATGAAAAGTCAAGGTCTGCCCTACCTTTGGCATGCCAAAGGTAGGCACTGGCATGAAAAGTCAAGGTCTGCCCTACCTTTGGCATGCCAAAGGTAGGCACTGGCAAGAAATTCACCAAGTCCGCCCATGGCATGAAAGTCTTCAAGTCCGCCATAGGCATGAAGGTTGCCAAGTCCGCCATAGGCAAGAAATTCACCAAGTCCGCCCATGGCATGAAGGTTGCAAAGTCCGCCCTTGGCACAAGGAACTCAAAGTCCGCCCAGCCTAGTGAAAATGGCATGAAACTCATGAAGTCCGCCCAGCCTAAGGAAAATGGCACAAGGAAGCTAAAGTCCGCCCTTAAGGAAAATGGCATAAAATTCATGAAGTCTGCCCAGCCTTAGAGGAAATGGCATGAAAAACACAAAGTCCGCCCCCAAGAAGTGTGGAGAAGGGTAAAACATGAAGGGGTGTGCTCCAAGGTGTTTGGAAAGGGGTAAAATTGCAAGATAATTCATTGAAAATTGAATTAGATGATGGAAACAAGTGAAATTTTCCATTGGACAAGGCACAAATAAAATTCGCCATGGCAAGGAAAATCTAAGACCAATGGATGATAAAATTCGCCATGGCAAGGAAAATCTAAGACCAATGGATGATAAAATACGCCATAGGCAAGGAATGATAAGACATTCGCCCAACTCTTGAAGAGAAAATTATCCTAAGGCATGAAAAACGGAGAAATGTCTAGAAGAAGAAGAGGTTTTGGCCGGCATAAAAATCACGCCCCAGCACAACGGAGTGAAATTTTTTGGCACAAAATGAAGAGTGCTTGGCAGAGCAAACATGAAGTCCGCCCCTCTCAGCTTGGAAAATTCCTAAAGCGCTAGTAAAAAAATGGCAAAGTGGCAGAAGGTCTCCAGGTTCGCCCAACCCAGAAGATGAATCATTCGGCTAAAATAAAAATGTCCAAGAGGTCAGAACTCCGCCTAGAGAATTAAAATTTGGCAGATGAGCTATTGAGCACATTTTGGCTAGGCAGACAATTTAAAAAAGAGATATTTTGCCTCTGACGAACGAAATTAGCCATGTATCAAGATTAAACGGGTTGGAATTTAATATTTTAATATTTTTAATTATTTCCCTGACACTTAGGGAATTTTAATTAAAAATTCAAAATCCGGAGATTATTTGGAAGATTAAACTAGTCTGCCTTAGATAAGTTTAAACTTTGCCATGTTCGGAGGATTTAAAATACGTTGGAAAAATAATTTTGGACAATTAATTTAATATATTTTCCAACACTTAGTCAATTTTCCTTGAGAAAATTCGAAAATCTCATCAGAGATGGCACAGAGACGAAAGTTAGAAACTTTCCTCGATAACTGAAAGTGAAATTAGAAGTTTGCTAATCCGAGGAGAAAACGTTTCTAAAAATTGAAAGAAAATCAAAAGAAAGAAAGCAATGCCTTGAGGAAAATCGCACTTCTCAGCCATAAAATGAGTTTCAGCAACTCATTTCTTCACAAATTCCGGCTGAGAAGCAACTATCTCTCTCGAATCTTCAGGAAAACATTCTCGAAGGAGAAGTTTGTGAGAATAACATCATTGTGAGAATCGAGATAGCATGCTCCTATTGACAGGCGTGATTTTTGAGAGAAGTAATTTATTTCTTTGCTGAAATCGTACTTCCAATCAGCAAGCTGAATCCAAGATGAATGTAAACTTGCTTATAGTAATGAAGTATTCAGATCATAAGCTATAGACTGACTTGCCATTTACAGTATTGAACATTATCAGTGGATGTAATTGTCATGTTGGAATCTTACAAATTGAAAATGAAAATAGGGCCCTATTCAGTGATTTGAGTTATATTCTATATTGCAAGTTTTAAGGGGTAGCATTTTAGGCATTATAATTATGGAATGCTAAACTTTTCTGTAGGTCTTTAGTCTTTGCATATTCGAACCTAGGGAGTAATAACTGGTGCAACAGAAATGACAGTGCATACAATAAGGTTTCATTTGTTTCACTTTAAAATTATAGATTATGCACTTCAGTAACTTCTTTTTTGTATTAACCCACAGTGAAACCTAATCCTCTGGCATTTAGGAGTGCTCTAAAAAAGTAGTTCTGCGACTTTTCTATGTTATCAATGACATGCCACATGTATCAATCATGTTGGCTTGATTGAGGGTTATGGCACCTACAGCTTCATAATGCTATACATGGTGAATGAATTTTTATGCTGTCGATTTGGGCATTCTCGCTAAAAAATGGCATTTTAAAATTCACAAGGGACTCACCCAAAGCATGATCCTACATGTGTTGATTGACGTTTTAGCCCTGAATCCAAGAAGTGCAGACAACGAAGAGGTACTCGGCATGCAAATCAATGTTAAATTTTTTATATGGTACTAGGTTTGTGGCATACTAAATTTCTCCCTCTCAGCTAGCGATGAACTTCCATCTGCACAAGACACATCAAATTAGAATGAAAAACAAGATAGAATATCACCTCAACGTGATATTAACCATTATGGCTACTCCCATAGATGGTATAAACTCATCACGGATTCCCTCACGTGATGTTGTCATGGAGTCACACACATGACATCCACCATAGCTTCTCCCAGAGGGTGGAAACAAGGGCTTTCACCTTAAATCTCTCTCAATAGAGATTTGCAATAACAAGGGCTTTCACCTCAACTCTCTCTCATCAGAGAATTTGCATATTGGCGCACTTCTTTTGGCAGATTTTTTTGAATTTTTAAATTCATTTGCAGCCACAACGTGATCTTTGAGGTTTGGAAGTTAATCGACAACGTATTTGCGCTGTGTTTCTATCTTCTACTTCATTTCCGGCACGAATTTCATTCATGATGGGCGAATTTAATTACTTTCAGCCTGCTTTTTGACAGAAATTTTTAATTTAATAAGGCTGAAAGTGCGATTTGTCCAAGCTACATCCCGAAACTCGTCAAATTTAAATAATCTTGTATTAATGTTAAGTATTTTGTGCTTGCAGGCTGCCGATCGATCAAGGAGAAATATCCAGGCAGGCACAGATGAAGTTTGCAAGTAAAGGATCGCAGCCAAAGACCAGAATAAAGTCTAAATGGAAAAATGTCTCAGACACTAATCTTGGCCACATCGATCTCGTGGAATTTAAAAAGAGGATATATGGACACAACGGACCCTTACCGACGCCTGCCGCTAGAAGGATGGTGAGAAACGGCATATTTCAAGCTGCCGGATTCCCGCCTGCGCTGTGTTGTGCTGAACTGATGGTGGAGTGTGCACTTCACTATGATGCTAAGTCAAGGCGGATTGTGGCGCATGATGGGAGAGTATTGGCGCATCTGACGGAGTTGGCCATTCAGGAACCCTTCGGCATTCCGGCATATCCTAAAACCGTCTACAAGACTAAGGAAGATGCTCAGAAGTTATATGATGAAAGCCCTGGTCTTTGTGCTGCCAACCTTAACAAATCTTGGCTGGACAAGCCTAGGCCGTCTGTTAAGAAGATGCCCAAGAAGTTGCTGCGCACGGACTTCAAGGAAGACTATGGAGATATTATTATCTTGCTGAACAGAGTGGCAGGCAATCCCTCAGGAGCACCCTTTGAGCCGTGGATGTATTACTTCATTGAGGACCTCACAGAAGGTGTCAAGATGTTCAACTGGGCTAGAATGATAAGCAATAATCTTCACTACCAGCTTATCAACCTAGAGAAGACCAAAACGTTTTACATGAGTTCTTACGTCATCTATATGTTGGCTAGAACTTACAGATATGCCGGTTTGATCTGCAAAGGCACAGTTGGCAGTAAGGAGAATGAGCTAAAGCCTTATGACTGTTACCAACAACTTTAGCTGAAGGAGAAAACGCACTTTAGGCGAGCCCACCACGCGTTCTTGATGTACATCACCAGGATACTCCAGGGAGGGATTCATCAGCGGCTGACACATGAGGCCAAAAGCCTAATCGGTAAATACGGGTCTTGGTTTATCCAATATCCAAGATTTACGTATATCAGAATTCAAGGATTCACTGGAAGCCCGTACCGTCTGCCCATCTTCCCCACGAATAAGATGGTCCTGCTCGAAGTGTTGAGGCAGTTAGAAGAGTTCCAGGGTCTTCAAAGGGTGAACCAGAAGGCGACAGTTACTTTTCCCTTCTTTATAGGGAACATGCTGGAGTCTTGCCCATCATCACAGGCAGCTAACAGTGCCAGAATCGAGATACAACATTACCCTTTTTCCCCATATTCGGCCAGAAATCACTACGACCCCCATCACCACATCAAGACGGCGGATGGAAGAAGATACAAGCATAGGGTCGAACTGGAGGACTTTTGGGCAAATGCTGCGGATGAATTTGAGGTCAGACGGAGGATGTGGTCCAGATTACCTCTCAGTCTGATCAGGGCAACAAAATTTTGTCACGTGCCAGATCAATTGGAGGAGGACGAAAATCAGACGCAACCGCGCTTCGATGAGAATTCGGCTTTGCCCGCCGTCCAGTGGTCAGAAGCAGAGCATGCTGACTTGAACGTCTTGATGAGGCCTGTCATCAAGTTTACTCAGTGGTGGGTTGATCAACGAGTTCAAGAATTAAGGCGCCAGAAGATAACCCTGACCTATGACATGCTAAGCGAGGCAGAGTCTTATTCTTCCAATGCGGGAGCATCACATGACCTCCCAGTGATAGAGGCCACCACATCTAGGAAAAGAAAGGAAATAGCTGCAGGCAAGGAGCCGGTCCAGAAACAGGCAAAGATGAAACCTTCTCAATCAGCCGCCTCCAGAAATATTGAGGAGATATTGGCTACCGCCGATGCTTCACTGGCAGATATTAGGGATCCTTCTCCGATTCCTGAGGACAACGCGGAGCTTCAGCCAGATGAGGATGCGCCACCTTCTCCCACGGGCACCGAAATATTGGAGTCCGATGACGACAATGTGGGCACCCAAGATGAGGATTTTCAAGAAGGGATGATTTCAGCCCTTAGGGGAATTGTAGACATTCCTGATAGAGAAGGTGTGCCGGAAGAAGACGGTGTTGAGCAGCTTACGATACCGGATTGGCTGAAGGAGAGGCTAAAGGTACAAGTGCCGGCAGATGAACCAGAAGAGGATGATACGGCAGACTTTTTGGCCAGACTGTCTCAAACCGTGCCCAAAAAGTCGGCAAAGAAATTCTCCAGCATACATAGAGACGAGGCCGGCAACAGGACAGTGCAAATCGCCGTGCCTACAGTGGACAAGCCACGGGAGGATATGGCTCCACAGGATTACGCCATCACGACCATTGACTTGGGTCCAACCACTAAGGGCCAAGAAATGGAAGATTTGGACAATTCTGTGTCCGCCATCAAATCAAGGTTAGCGAAGGAGGTAGCCAGAAGGAAGGAGTGCCAATTAGAGATTGAGCGCTTAAGGGAATATATTCAGCACTTGATCAAGCCACTTGATCAGGACACTACGGCAGCTCCTCTACTTCCGAACTCTTCGCAGGAGGCCATTAAAGAGATGGAAGAAAACAGGCTCACGGTTCAGGAGGCCAAAGAATGGATAGCCGTAAAGGGGACTGAAGCTGAGACATTTGTGGAGCGGCTAACTTTGGTTTATGGCCAGGCCACTGCCTTGCTTTCTAGGTTCGCTTCTTTGGCAGAAGTATGGGACAGCCTTCCAGACGTGCAGGACAGAATAATCCCTTGCCTTAGGATTCTGAAAGAAATTCCTAAGCAAGAATTGATAGAGGGAGGCGTCATCGCAGCGGGAGCAGCCTATGACTTCCACACTTGGTATTGGGCCTTGACGGCATGAGGTGAAGTCTTGGAGAGGGTTAAGATTGACGGCATCAAACTGGAGGAACAGGTCAAGGAAGTTCAGGCCAAAATCCTCAACATAATTGCCGATGTCCTGGATAAAGAGGCGCTGCGAGAGAATGACCTGCAGTTGGAAGTTTTGAAGAAAAGTGTCCAGGAAAATATCTTCTACATCACTGGGCCCATCTTGAGGCAGGACTGGGCCAAATTGGCAAACTTCTTGAGCATCAGAGAGTCCTTTGAGAAGACTGAACCAAAGTGGGAGGAGACCTTCACCAGATGCGCCGAGAGCATGGATGGGCTTGAATTCAGAATCGGCATGCTTCCGCAGGTTACCATGGACGAGGTTGCCTTGATCGTGTCCAGATTCGGCGAATACACGGCAGCTCGAGAGGATCAGGATGTAGTCCCTTGAAAATAGCTCCGAATGCCAACTCATTGTTGTTCACTGCCAGTTAACTGAAGTCATTTTGGGAAACCCTAATTAGGGTTTCGTTTGTTAAATCTTGACCGTCGGCTCATTTTTAATCTGAGCCATTTATTCAATTTGAGAACTCTATATAAACTCATTGACCCTCATTTGTAATTTGTGAAGTGAGTAATAAAAGATTGTTGCGACGAAACTATTTCCGTTTATAAAAGCTCTTGTGCATGATTTGCTAAGAACAACTTTTATTTTCAAGTAGTATGCAAGGTTGAATATTTCTCCTTCAACACTTAGAGTAGAATTAGAATAGCATTTCATTACATGTTGGTTAGATGAGTGATAGATTTGATCGCAGTGGCGGATAAAATTTTGCTCATACTTTTGTCGAGTGGATGATTTGCATTTGACGTGTAAAGTTAGTCTGAGCCATTAAATCGTGGATGCTTAACTTCTGTTTGTTTCAATTACCGATTCAAATATGAAAATTCTTATCACTTCCGTTGAAGATTGCACCTGCTTCGCGTAGTTGTCCAAAGGTGGCGAAACGAAGTGTGGTTACCCATTTTGTCTACTCACTGCTGTCTCTTGAATTCTTAGGCGTAGTTTAGATCTCTAAACCCTTATCCTTTTTTTATTTTTTTGGAAAATCTGAAGATACCCACCGAAAGAGCCTTCAAGGATAAAACCGTCTAAGTTTCCAACCCGCAAAAAGAGAATTTCATGTAAGTCCCCTTGTGATTACCAGCAATCACAACGCCCACTGGCCTTATCCACATGTCAAGACCTGACCAAAGAAACCTTGGAGTTATTGTATTGTCTACTAGATTTTTGCAAGCACTTTTCAAGAGAGGATAAGAGTGTCCTTTGGGCATTTTTATTCTGTGTTCGGTGGCGTACTCAAAACACGCACCAACATGACCTCATTTCCGATTTATTGTAATAGCATTATGACATTTTATTATTGTATCTTGCAATGGATGTTAGTGAAATGTATAGTGATTCTTGAATCACTATACCATTTGATGTAATGGATTATTTTTTAGTACATGTTATCATTAATGGTAATGCAATGTAATGAATGCAGAATATAGGTATGATATTCACCTGCTTACATTAATGAAAATGCTTGAACGGGATTGTTAATGTCAATGCTTGAATGAATTTACATATAGGCGTGTTAAATTAAATTAAATTACAATTAAAAAGTTTCTACCAGTGAAATAGGTTTGATGGTTAATCTTGTGGTGATTTCACACTTGTAAATGCCAAGTATAAGCTTTGAGTACCAAATCCAGATCATATCAGTCTCATGTTCACATATCAACATACCTGGAATTAATAGCAATCTAACGTCAAGCACTAGATTGGTTGGAGTATATGTGGTATTAATTTGCTATGCACTGTTTAGAATTGATTATGGTCTCTTCTAATTATTTTTCCCTTTCTCAGTATCCTCTGAATTTTCTCTTGCAGTATAACAAAAAAATTGCAGTTGTCACAGTGAAATAATAGATAGATTTATTTTCATACTTTTGTGTGTATACAAGATGAAAATATCATTGCCTAGACTTGGGTGTTACATGAATCAGCTATTTCCTTAAAATTTATTAGAGATTATGAAATGAAAACAAAATGCTCGAGAATATTTTTCCAAGGCTGCAGATTAATCAAAGCATCAATAAGACCAACTGAGTTATGACAGGTTAAAATACTATAGAGATTGCCACCAAAGGATGTCAATTTGGTACAACTTATCATAATCCCATGCATAATTTGATGCACTCTATGAACCGATGAGAATCTGATACAGATGAAGTAGTCAAAATTGGCTCAACAACATTTCTCTCTGAAAATCATAAAAAGTGCTTACTAATAAAAATTAGTTCTTATAAAGCTCTGACCTCACTTCTGC
Source organism: Sequoiadendron giganteum (assembly GCA_007115665.2). Taxonomy (NCBI): domain Eukaryota; kingdom Viridiplantae; phylum Streptophyta; class Pinopsida; order Cupressales; family Cupressaceae; genus Sequoiadendron; species Sequoiadendron giganteum. Next base: position 595,838,742 of record CM021109.1, read on the forward strand.
TAAGCATATACATTGGATAATAAAGTTAAACAAGTTTAAATGGATCGTTGCTTATTTAACATTCAACAGAATTATTGCATTCTACCATAAGATTTTTTGAGACTTACTGTTCAAATGAATCACTTGGAATATTAAATTGAGAATTTTTGAAATGGAAATTAATTTAAAATTAAGTTACATCTGTGTCTGAAAGAGTGTTAGGAATACACCCGCTAGACTGATTCAACAACTGAGACTGATATAGTTTCTTCTTTGACCAGCACAGACAAGGAGGATCTGCCCTAAAATTCAAATGCTTGGGAAATAAATTATTTATGTTGTTATTTTTCATGCATACTCTGATTGTCCAATGTTAAATATTTTGTTTGTAGTTCAATCCATTTTCTGTGTTATCTACCAAGTATGATGAAAATGGTGCAGCCTATACAATAGTAATGTTCAGTTATTATAACAAGCAGGCCAAATGAGTTTGAGTGATGGCATAATGAATATGCATTTAATTCCTTCAAATGTTTGCAGGCTGAAACTTCTCAAAGTCTGATTCAATTTCCCAGTTGATGTCATGAATATTTTCATTTTTAAAATTTTACCCTAAAGCTTTCGCTTTGGACAATGCTATGAACTGGTATGTAGTATGTACATCTAACTTGTTTGCAATCACTTCCTTGGATTGCAAATGTTGATGTATACCACTTTCAAAACATCAAATGCCACAACTCATTACATCACAACTGGAAGCTAACTAATATACTCCACAAACATTCAGCATATTAGGCACTTAACTCTTGAACTAGACTTCCCTCTTTGCCAGTGTAGGAAACATTGATCTCTTCTGGCTGAAATTGGCCGATAACAGTTTGTGCAAACTGAATAAACTAAGAAGCATGTTTTGCTATGGAAGGCTGCTCAGAAACTGGATGTAGAGTTCTCTATGTGTGTTGCAAGTGTGTAAGTTCTGAATTTATGAATGTTGCTTTCATCTAGGTACAAATGTTAGTGTAATAGTGTACACATTATATCTTTGGTCTATCTTAGATTCTTATATTATAGTTTGCTTGATGTAACAAAAAATTGGAGTGTCTTGTCTTATTATGCACATGAAGAGAAAACCACTTTCAAGTAACATGACATGAATAGTCATGATTCACACCTGCCAAAAGTGGTCCAATGATCACAAATGGATCCTAGTGATCTTTGATTCCAATAGGTTCTCATGAAGCAAACCTCTTAAGTTTTAAGTTTTCCTACAATGGGCATGAGGCCAAAGGTTAGTACAAACAACACAAGTCCATGGGTATGCCAGAAGTTTGTTACGAGAGAGTTACATAGGAGTTATTCTGTGATTCTATAGCAAGATCCTAATGTATGGAGCTTCTTTGTTGTGATTTTATGCATATTGTGCCAATCATGGCATATTTTTCTCTTCCTATGTGAGGATGTCATGTAAGAAGTATTTATATGTGAAGCTGAGAAGTTTGAAAATCCTATATGTCAAAATAGATATTTATTCAAACAGTTCTAACTTAAGCAATTGCAACTCCTAGAACCTGAGTCACAAACTACACATGTAAATGACTAATCTGTTGTGGCAATACATGCTACAAACTGAACTTCTGGATAGAGCAAATAAAAATTTTGAGGTAATTTTTCTCCTAACATACTACTCTCTAAGTCAATTAATCTAGCATAACCCAAAACTCTCATGATACATCATTCACACTTTTACAGAAATTCTCAAAATTTATTCTAAAATCAATCCAAATTCTAACAACTAAGAGATTAAGATGTGTTCATCGCATTTCACTTTGAAAACAAATTACTAGGCTAAAATAAAATATAACACAAAAAACCACAAGTGTACCTGAAACAAAATCAATAATCTTTGAGCTTTCAATTTGATCTTTGAAAGTACATTGTCCAATAGTTGTAGCTTTCCACTTGCATTTATACCAACATCATAGCATTCCCTTTCAGGATATCTTTTTGTAAGTGAGACCTCCAATGATGGGTCAACAAGATAAGGGTGATTGCAACACTGAAAAAATAAAATAGCTTTTACTTTGAGAGTGATCATGGAAATCAGATTATGACAAGACTAGAAATGTAAAATAATTATAGACCCCTTCCCAACTAAAAAAAAACAAATCACAATTTTCAGTAACCCCATAGCAAATCTCCAATACAAAGTGCATGAAAAATCCTTTGGGGACATACTTGTTAAAGTGCAGATATTTTGCACATTGGCTGAAAATTCAGATCACCCAAAAAAATGTGTAATGGATTTCTCATTTTGAGTAGGAGTTTAATGCATTTAGCCAAAAATATAGATGTAAGTTTAAATGCACCTTACATTCCAAGAACCCTGGATATGAAATGGAGTGAAAACATCTATACAAGGAAAGAAATCTAATCTTTTTAGATTTTATCCAAAATGTCCAACTTCAGAAACAAACATATGCATATACATATGTATGTGTGTGTGTGTGTGTGTATACACATATATGTTTGAGCATAAATTTCATAATTATGAACATATGCATATATATAATGAACACACACACATATACATAAACCTAAGTTACCGGTTCGGATTCGGGTTCGAAGGTTTGGTTCGTGGGTTCGAACAAAAATATTTTGGGGGTTGGATTCGTTAATACGAAAAATATATAAAATATATATATTTATAGATGTAATATACATATTTTTTAATATTTTTAAAGTACAATATTATTATATTATATTTATATTATAACACTATATATTAATAATTAATTTTATTAATATTATATTATATATGAACTTTATTAATTATTATTTATTAATATTAACTTAAACTTTCTTTTATAATTTTATTATTATATTATAATTAATAATATTATCATTATGTATTATTAATATCCGTTTATATATTACTAAATATATAAATGTTATAAAATATTAATAGTATATTATTAAAAATTTAAATATATAAATGTTATACAATATTAATAAATTTATAATATATAAAATTATAATATATTAATATAATAATAAAATTATAATGCAAAGTTAATATTAATAAATAATCAAGTTAATATATAATATAATAATTAATATTAATAAAATTAATATATGATGTTTTTGATTAAATAAGCAGCATTTACAGGGTGCTGTACCCTTTACACGGAATTAATATATAATGTTATAATATAATAATATGATAATAAAATTATAAAAAAATAATATTAATATATATAATGTCGAGGCCATTCATAGATCTTCATACATATGAAAATCGACACCATACACTGCTGTAGCTCTTTGTATAAACTGAAATGCGTGAATACAAACGGGATATGAACCTCCTGTAGCAGGCTGGACAGAAAACTGATGGATGTTAAGATCATTAGTGATAGTATATAGCCCAGAAAGGAGTTTTCACAAGATTTATACACATGCTGTGATAGAATAGACCTCCAGAAATTTGTTGGCAGCGTTCCTTCGGCCCAGAAAAATGTTGAAATTCGTCAGAAATTCACCCACAGTCTGTATTTCGAACCCTGACCGAACCCACAGTGCCAAGTTCGAACCGTGCCAGTATTTGTATTGAACTGGACCCGAATGTCATATCAGGATCGAACCGGATCGAACCTGGGGTCAAATCTGAGCGAACCGGTAACTTAGACATAAACATGTAGATATAAATAATAAATATGAACATATATGTGTGTGTGTTCATAATTTATATGTTTGAAATATATCATACTATCACACTCAAGAACTAGTCAAACAAATCATCATATTGCACTATATAAGAGATTTTGCAGCAAAAATAGAACATTCGGGTAGTTGCAACAGTTGTAGCAAGGATTGAGGTAGTTGCATCAGGAATAGTGAGGCAGGCAGTAGTAATGAACGAAAAGTATTCTATTTTTATGTTTTGTTATTGTTATAGGGTTTAGACTCTTTGTTAGTGAGGTTAGGGCTGGGTTAGAATTTTTCTTCTTTGATTTCCTTTTGAAGTTTGACATGCATGGTCTGCCAACCTATCCCAAACTGATAGGGCTGGGTTAGGATTTGTTTTCTTTGGTTTCTTTTTGAAGCTCAACTTACATGGTCTGCCAATCTGCCCCAAACTGATAGGGCTGGGTTAGAATTTTCTTTCTTTGGTTTATTCTTGAAATTTTACCTACTTTGTCTGCCAATGTGTCCAAAAAACAGTTTGGAAACACCAACTTGTCCTAAAAAATGCAAGTGACATTTAAGGACCATTTTTGGGTACAACCCAGAATTTTGGGGGTTCTTAAAATGGTTCCCTTGAGGATCAGGACTAGGATTCAATGCATTTAAATGCAAAAAATGGCAGGGCTACCAGGCAGTTCCTTAAACAAACAAATTATATAATCTTACCATTTATAAGGACATCAAATTTTAAGAAAATTCTGTTGTCTTTATACTATAGTAAGTCTGTTACAGCAATTACAATTTGTATTTATTATCTAATGTATAAACAAACAGTCAAGGAAAAACCCTTCGTAATCACTGTGCAAGAAATAATATCAAATTTACCTAGACTAGTTAGGCTTAACTATTATTGCCCAAGCTCTTACTCATAAAAGAATGAGTTTTTACTCGAAAGTTATTATGAGTGCCTTCAAGATATCTATAAGGCTTAGAAAGAGAACGGGTAGCCTACCAAAGACAGGTTGGAAAAGAGATCCCCCTTAGGAAAGAAGTTATTTGTAGAAGAATTGTAACTCAAGAATTATTTACTAGTGTATGTAGAATATTATTAACTGTATATGACAAGTTTCTCTATCAGTATTGATTAAGATGGACGGGTGAATGCTCCAGTGTTTGTTGTCAACCACCTACAGGAGGACTATTAATTTATATATGATAAATTTCTCTATCGGTATTAGTTAAAAGAGGCAGGTGAGTGCACTAGTGTTTCTTGTGAACCAACCACAGGATTCTTTCCATCAAGTAATACCTGAGGACATATCATATCAAAATATGTTCCTTATTTGTGTGCATATGCAGTACTAAATTCTAATTTCTTAAGAATGTCATAGGGATGATCCTTGCACACATGGTATTCCATAATAATAATAAATATTCCATTCTCAATTAACTTAATCTCTTTATGTAGCACATAGTACATAGAAATGTGTCTATATATTTTCTTTCCTTCATATTTTTGTCTCTACCTTAATATATTATTACATTCTCATTTACCTTGAGTTCTGTGTAGTAGGTAGAAATATATCTAGTTTTTGTCTTTCCTTTCTATTTTTCTCTCCATGTTACTATAAGTTGTGCATTATGGGACGAAAATTCAGCTATAACACTTACAACTGTTGTTCACTCAAAGTTATCACAGGGAAACTCAGATCATAATCAGAATGGCCATGGCGAGAGTTTAACAGGATGGAACAAGCTTTGCACATAATTTCCTAGTTGCATACAATTGTTGATGTGTACAACCTTAATAATTGCATCCAACATTTGGAAAGTACAATTGTGTCATAACATTAATTATTGAGTGCAAATGTTAGGAAAGTGCAATTGTGTTTGTAACATTAACTATTGAGTGTGATTGTCATGGAAATGCCATTGTTGGTAAACAAGAGGAACTTTACCACAGCTGGCTGAAGGATCAAGTCTTGCCTCCTAAGAATTGTAAGAAACAAGAGAAAGAAGAGAATTGTAAGAAAGAAGAGAAAGAAGAGAAAGAAGAGAATGCAAACCCCATTTTTCCTAATGATGATCTTCCAATAATGGAAATGATACAACCTAAATGCCTTGGGTTCCTAATCCTACTCAACAAAGATGCATGTGTGACTTTGGCTCCAATAAAATTTTCTTACCTAAAGCATCATCAACAAAGATCCCAAAATGCTATTGCAGGCTCACTTGCTCCAAGACTCTTCATGAGTCATGCCCCTCACAAGACTAGTGACATCACATTGGAAATGTAGCATGTATAATTAAGTTATTAACTATTTTTTTCCAAAACTTGTATGTCATACCTCTAAAATTAACATACATAATTATTCAAATCATGAACATATTCTTCCTCTCAGCCTACCATATTGTTACAGGGCATAAGGAATACATCCTTTACTATTATTTTTCTTATAGTTTAGGGCATACCACTTTGCATATTAGTAAAGAGTCTTTGAACTTGAATTTCTGAAGTCTTAGTCTTTACACTTGAAGAAACAAACCAAGGTATGTCATAGAAATTATCAGAAAAAATCAAAAGAAGCACCACACCTACGAAACCAAAGCTCACTACATACTATCTCTACATGTGACTTTGCTCTCCTAGCCTTGCTTCTCACAAAATTTCTCATTGATTTTTTCCAAGAAGAAATTCTTGATGAACACCATGCTTAGAAAAAACAAAGGTAATTAAATACTCATCGACACAAACTCTCATAATTCAGCCAATCCAATCATTCATAACAAAGTCATCTCACTTCATCATCATGTGCAATATGGGCATGAAAAGCAAAGCAATGGTAAACTTAACTTCTCAAAATCGGGAAACTTTAATTTCCTCATCTGCATAACAGCATAACCATTAAGTTGTCAATAATGTTGTTGTAGTCGGCTGTAAGTAATTAATCTTGTTTTAGTCGGCCAAATAAATAAGTAAATAAATAAATATTATTGTATGCAGCAAATGGTAATTAATATGTGTGTAATCAAGAATTAGTCCCCGACCATGGATAGTTGTATTGAGTAGTTACCGATGGTTGGTGTCCCCAACCAACATCGGCAACTATATATGTCATAATTTACTTGTATTCGGGGATGGCATAGACTTTCTAGATATTGTACTTATTGCCTATTCAAAGAATGAGAATACTACTTTGTTTTGTGCATATGCATTCGTGAGTACTTGATATGTGTAATACTGTAGTTTTATATTCTCGTTTACTCTGTGTCAGTCGGTCAACTTACTTTTGTGAGTAAACATATGACATCGTTGTCGATACGAACTCTGGCAATACACCAAACACAAACAAGAATAATGGCATCATAATGGGTCAGCCAGTTGACGAGCCGATACAAGCCAACGAAGAAAGAGAAGACACGTTGATGAAAGATCTCATAAACTTGTGGGATATCGCATTGAAGGAACACGTAGGAAGGGAGGCTCTCAAGCGAGAGGTCCCTCAAGCAAACCATCTGAGATAATCTCACTGTGAATCCAAAGGTTGACCGCCTTCTCGCAAAATTGCTGAGATTGATCACACGGCACTACATCATACTCCAAGATCTTTGGGCTAACAAGGACCAAGAGCAAAGATGACAACAAATACTACAACGGTACGAAGAGCGAAACAAATGGGAGGAGGAAGAGTGCAACACAAGTCGTAGGCGTACTCCAAGAAATTAATGCTTGCACGACCAAACAAAGACAAGAACTGAATCCCAAGCGATGAGGAATCATTAGAAGAATGGGTATGAAGATCCCTCAGAGTAAAGGAACAAGAAGAACAACAAAGATGGTTGAGAAAAATCACCGAAGAAACAAACCAAGACCTTGCCGAAGAAACAAACCAAAACCGTGCTGACAAAACACGACAACCGTCTATAACAACAATATTGGACGATGAAGAAGAAAAAGACTATGAAATGAACTAAATAAAAAAATTGAAAATAGCATATGCTGCATCTGAGAGTTGTCCATATCTAAAGAAGAACCGAGAATTGGAGGATCCGAACCAAAGACCCCTAGATGGAGGGAGTGCAAGAAAGACCCACAAGATATCCGGAGTGCAGAGGACGTTGAAGGTGGACGAGTGGAGGACTCGTACGTGGCCGTGAGTGCAAGAGAGGCACCAGAACGTACCGAGAGAAATAGTCTAAACAAGTCCAATGCACAAGGAGAACATCGGGGAATGAAAATGGTGACTCCGCCAGCTAGTTTGAGTGCGTAAAGGCAAAAATTGCCGAAGTTCACAAGGAATGGGTCAAATGATCCAATGAGACACTATAAAACATGTGAAACCATATAAAACATGTGAAACCATATAGATAGTGTATAGGAGCGAATTTGCACCCCTTACCCAAATTCCCCCTTTACACATCCTCACCTTAGAAAACCAAATCCAAAGGCGAAATTCCACATAAGCCCACTGCCTTCATTCCACTTGGTGTTTGTTTTGTGTGTCGGCAGAGGAATAACTGTCGGGGACACCCGCGCAACATGCAGACATCCACGCAGCACGCTTATGTCCCTAGCAGATTCCCGCATTTGGAGCCTGCAAAGGCGTTACACTTCCCATTGGAAGTCGAATTGCAACACCCCCTTCAACGAATTGACCCGAATATGAACGTTTTCTTCATTCTCTACTTCAAATCCACTCTTCCTTCATTTCATTCGAGACTCTAAGCATGCTAAGCATTCAGTTCAATCTCTAAGCATTCAATCCATCACTCTCAAGCAACACTTTGCACTTCACAGTAGTAATATCAACACTCCGTCAACTTCGTAGAGCAAGTGTGGAACAAACACCATTGCAGCAGAGGCTTCAGTCCTCTCATTTTCTCCCCCATTAGCTAGTGAGCTCTTGGTGGAGGTGGTAAGCTTTCTACTCCTCTCCTCTACGATTTGGTTGAGTAGTATAACACTGTTTTCTAGTGCTTTTGTGTTCTTTATTTCACTTCTTGCTTTATCATACTTTTCTCCATTATCGTTATCTTGGCTGTCAGTGGAGGTGGAAACACCAAAACGGGGGTCCGACTCAGGAAAACCCCTATAAAACGCCCTAACAATTTTCCTCTCTCTTGTGTGCAGGTGGAAGTATTCTTGGAGCTAGCTAGCGAACGAGTACCTTTGTGAGATCATTCTTGCCATCCTCACTCTTGTGTATCTACTTTATCATATTCGTGCATATCTTGTCTATTTAATAGTGTCGTTTTGGCCCTTCGAAAGTAACTAGCTAGGTTGTTAGTCCGTTTTCCTAAGTCCAACCTTGTCTCTTCAATCCTCTGGTCATACAGACGCCAGAGCACCTGAGAGACGCCAGTGCACCATGTTGTCGTCCTAGAGCCACGCTTTCGTCCTCGGGCAGAGAGCTCCCTGAGGCACAGTGTTGATCCCGAAAATTGACTCGCCTAGCCCCATTTCAAGTCTCGGGTCTGCAAAGTGATCGAAGGACCTCATAGTCCTCATCATTCTTGTCTCGTGTTTCCTAAACACTCCCTTAAGATGAGGTAAGTTAGGGTAGCCTACTGCTCTCAACCCTCCGTGACCTGGGGCCTTGACGTGATTGGTCCCCCTCTCTTACAAATAGCAAATGGGCAGGAAGACAAAGATTACTGGTAGAGAGCATTTCTAGTGACTCTCAAAGGCATAGCGATCGACTGGTATACAGAACTAGAAGCAACACATAAAGCCACATGGAAGGCACTAAAAAGAGCATTCCAAGAAGAATTCAGATTTTTGAGAGACGATAATGAGATAGTAGCCAAAATATACAACAGGAAACAAGGAAAACATGAAAACATATGAGCTTACAATCGTAGGCTCAAGGAATTATTGGTAAAGCTAGACCATCAACTAGCCGACAGATTGAAGAATCGGTGGTTCATTGAAGGGCTAATTCCCTCGCTGAGGAAGCAAATGAAGGTAGTACCTCCATCATTATATGTTGATGCTTACAATCAGGCGATGGACATCGAGAGTGAAAATAAAACATCCTCTCTAGGAAAGAAAAAGACAGATGAAGACGAAAGTACGGAGGAGAGTAGAGACAAAGAATCAAAAATAGTCCAAGCCTTAAGGCAAGACATGATAAGAATGATGAAGGAACTAAAAGACGAAAAGGAAAATTCAAAAGAATCCAAAGAGTTGTGGCGTACTGAATACAAGACTAAAATATCCCACCCCGATCTAAGATATTTGCTAACTGAAAATGCTACTGTTTGAATCTTTTATGGTTTTGAAGTTTTTGAAATATTCGCCAGGAAATGCATAAAATACAAAACAAATGCAAATAGAGAAATACTAAAAGCCAAAATATAAAATGATCAACTTTGGTTAATTATTGCTTTGAATTTACAATAAGATTTGATCATACCTGGATAACAACTTCTGATCTTGAAACTCTGTAAACCCTTATTTTTGTATCTCTCCTCTAAATCGATGAAGCACAAATGTGACTCCTAAATGCAGCCACCTGAAGAGCAAACCTTGGGTGGTATTTCACACCTGCAGAATGCTTAATCTGGAAGAATTAACGTTCTCCAAGATTGATTTGCAGCAGCAAGAAACCCTAGTTTCTCCCCCACACAAAATCTCTTGAAATCTTCACAAGTATCAATAATAATGAATGATCAATTTGCTTTTTGAATGCTTTTTATACTTCTCCTCAAAAAGGCACAATTTCCAAGGCACCTTTATCCATTTAATATACTAAATGATATTTGCTTTTTTTGCCATGATTTAATTCACTAAGTGGGCACCCATCTCAAAGACATTAAAAACTTGACTATATGTTATTAAATAACTTTATATTATAAAGTCAATCATTAATTAATGATAATCACCTTTTTAATATTTAATTATTATTAAAGTAAGCAATTTAATAATAATTAATATACCATAACTATATAAATATTCATCACCAATTAATTCTGCCAACACCATAGGCTAACCCACTGCTCATACTGCTCATCTAGATGCCTTACAATAAATAGTAAGGTTGGCCCCCAATGTCCTACTGACTTACCAAAAATAGTAAGTGTATATAAACGGAGCCAGAAACCCAAGAAGAAGATCCCCTTTGAATATGCCAAGGAACTGGAGAAGAAACACAATCAACTGCCATCTGAGAACCAATTAACTCCCCCACAAGGCCCTCTAATCACCAAAATTAGCCTACAAGGACCTGATAATAGGCTAATCCTCAAAACTCTGACGCTGGCTAAAAAGGGGACATTACAGTCCGCCCTCCCCCCCCCCCTGCACCACCCCCCCAAAATTGCTTGACCTCTAGCAATCTCAACTGAATGCCCTGGCCTGTCGTCTGAATGTCAGGATCGCAAATCAATCTGTAGTATACCCAACCATGCCCAACACCACTATACACAACTAACCAAGTATAGAACAATGTACCAAACATAGATAGCCCTGGATCCCACAACCAAAAAGGAAGTCCGTCATACACATTACCCAATGACTTCCATTGCGTTACTCTAATATAAACTTCACCAAGTTGAAAGTGGTGAAGCAACACATTGGGATCCAACTGAACTAATGTGTCAAACCTGTCACCACTTGGATCCCAACACATCATAACCTCACATCCATCGAACATGAGGAGATTAAAGTGTCTCGAAGTGTCCACATCACAACGCCTCACTCCATGCTCTGCAAACCTTCTATCTGTAACGACCCCCAAACCGGGTAAACAAAAAATTTCTATTTTCACTAATAAGATACAAGGAAATACATTTATAATGACAAAGTAAATAACTTTTCTTTTCATTCTAATTGAACATTTCATCATAAAGGAATAAATGACACAATACGTCATTGTTCTATTTTCCAAGTAAATAACAGAGTATGCTTTCATGATTACTTTTCTTTCAATTAAAAAGCAAGGTAAGAATCTTACAAGTTTCAAACATAGCTCGGAAGCTTTTGAGCAAATAGGAATAAGACTGTCCAGGATTTTCCCTTTCAAACCTTGGTTCGTCAGAAGTCTACTGTGGAGGAGAAACATCACTCAGGTGCTTTTCCACCAACCACGGACTTATATTGCGGTCCCCCGCACGTTTACTGTTAAGTAGACGGCCCTCCCTTCTACGAAGAGATTGGTTGGGTAACCGATTTTGTATGACCAACTGAGCATAGTGTGTAATCCTACATAACTAAATCCTTGTGCCCTCACAATCTCAATCTAGCATGTAACCTGGATTACTGTGAACTGACAGTGTAATTCGTCTCACAGTCTAAGTGGACGTTAGGTATACTACACTACTTTGGCCAAAGCATTTCAGCAGTACTTAAACTGACGGTCATCTATCACTTGCACTAAGTCAGGTTCAGTTTGACTTAAGGCTGCCTTATCCTACGCGTAGGTTGAGTCCTTTCCGTGGGTAGTCAATCACCCTAGACTTCCTACTTCAACTACTTAAACAGGAAATGGAGTACAGTCAACAAGGGGTCCCTCTGGTACTTCCTAACATGGAAATCTTTATCCATGGAGTACATAGCTTTCTCTAGTTAACCTATTTAACTCTAAAGCTTTAGACTACCTTGGTACTGAATCCACCCTCGTCCTAGTATTTAATAACTAGTTCCTTTTCCTTTATTTAAGGAGTTCAAGCAGTATTCAAGTAATACAAGACATAAAGTACTTTTATTAAGAAGTAATCAAACATTTCCCTTTTATGCTATTCCTTTCAAACTCTCCTATGAAATCAAACTATTTCATTTCAACAAGCTTTTAAGCTATTTCCAATTCAACAAGCTCTTAAGCTATTTCTTAATTCAATAAGCCTTTCTAATGAAATTAAGCTATTCCCAATTCAATACAATTCCTTAGAAAAATAGAGGCTTTCTAATATTTTTCCTTTCATACTACATCATAATGCAAAGCATAATCAAGCAAACAAATAACTCGTTTTTAAATCAATGACAAAAATTCTACAAAGACATTTCTCATGCCTGATTTCCTTGCTACGAAATGAGTTTGATCGGTAGTTTCAGCTCTTCCTCCACCGTTCTTCACAGCCTTTACCAGCTACTTCTCACAGCATGAACAAATACAACTCTCAAGTAAATGCAGCTCGGTAATGAGGGAATGTTGCTCTCAGCAATACAGTCATAGCAAAATGATATATGGCTCTCAGCAAAATTGTAGATGGCTTTCAAAAAATTGTATATGGCTCTCACAATCTAAATAGCAATGATGGTTTGCAACTCACAGGAAATGCAACAGCAATGATGGTGAAATATGGCTTTTACAGTCTAAATAGCAAAAAAATTCGTAACTCCAAATGCAGAGGAAAGTGGTAAGTTTAACAATGAGAGCAACCTCTTTATATAGGTTTCGAATTCTCATGTTTACTACATTGTAGGCATGAGAATTCGACACCTCTCCTATTGACATTGTCAAAATGTGCAGTGGCAAACAAATAACCAGACACTTAGCAAATTTAAGTGATGATTCAACCTTTTTTTCGAAGAATGCTTCAACTCTCACATGGCGAATTTGTGAAGCATCCACGTACAGGCGTAATCACTGAAAATGCCCTCAAAAATGGCAGACTGTATGAACAAATGGCGTTTTAAGTTCGCTATTGAAAACGTCAAGGGTTACACACAGACGTTTTTGGCTTCCTTCCGCCCACGCGTCCAGAATGGTGGCGTACAAGCATCCGCAACCAAGTCCATAATGTGCGAACTGGGCGCAGGATTCTCCTGCTGCAATTTCCATTGTTCTCAGCTCAAACAGTCACACGATTTCTTCCCGTGAAGAAATCCGTGTTTTTTTAGCTATTCAAACTTCTGATTTAAAATTCATTAAAGTCAATAGTTTCAAACTATTACATTTCCTTTAATATTTTCCAATATATTTCCAATGGTTTTAAATTTTGAAATTCCTTTATTCCATATGGTAAATGCAAATAATTACCAAATGACTATATAAGTCCATTTCAAATATTTCCAAGGCAAAGTTATTTTAATATATAATTTAAAATGTTATAAATACATTTAACACTATTTAATATAAACCATTATAGTTTTTATTTCACCTTTATTAAAATATATGAATATATCTATATAATATCCAAATATTAATATAGATATACCAATATATTTCATTATCGATTAAGCTATAATAATGTCTATATTAAATATATTATTAAATATATTTATAAATATATCCACATTTACATTTAAACATATCTATACATGTTTATTTCCAATTATCCAATTACGTGTATTATAGGCCAATCAGAGCACCTTTAATATACGTAATTGCACAAACATGTATATATATATTTAACTGTAAATTCCAGGCATCAGTATAGCTTATTAGTTCACATTTCACATTCAAGGTTCACAAAATAGAAGTCAGTCAATCAAGTAACACCACTCATAAAGCGTAAAGAAGTAATCATAACTCCTAAGCCTAAGGATGACTTATCATGACAACTCAATCTGACTCAGTTCCCAAAACCCTCAGTGAAGTGTGTGTATGCTCATATGATCAACTTTACCGGTTAGCCGACCAAGTTCCTCTCCCGAGTGATGTTTCCCCTCCACCTGGAGGAATAGTTCCCGTTCCTGCATCCATGGCACAAAACCACGACAGTCAATTGCTCACAATATTTGCAATATATATAAATCAAATATATAAAACAAGACTAATTACTTTCCTCTATTCATTGCTTATCCAAGAATAACATCAATCAAGAATACAGAATGAGCCAATCATAACATGTAAACAGATTCTCAAATTGATAACAAGGATCAATCACATTTCATTCATTCAAAACCTCCCTTACAATCAGAATGCTCTAAGCATTACTAGAATAGTAACTATACAAATTCCGGGGTGTAACACTATGGATGTGATGATTACGCCTCATCGGTGCTGAAAGATGTGTAAATACTCCTCTTAGGTTGCTGATATAAAACAGATCAGCACCCTCTAGACTGGAAATCCAACCTATAGGAATGCATACCAAATTGCCTGGATCATAGGGTGCCAAAGTACCAACCCTATACCACTCTCCAATGCTAAGGAGATGATACAACTCTCCTCCAAACTCCCAATCAACTTCTGTCCTCCAAGGATAACGGAAGGAAACCTTGACCCCATTAATAGAGCAATTGTTCCCTACCAATTGATGGAGGTCACTACGGCCTGAACTAACACTGCCATCATGCTCACTAACACTGCAACTTCCTTGTAACCATGCCTCCAATGGAAATTTTTGAAACAAAGAAGTTGCAAACTCCACCATGGTCACATTTGCATGATGTGAATCCGATTCCTGACCCTGTAAGCAACCAATTGAAAATAGCAGAGTCAAATACCCGCAGTCTCTAGTCCCATCTCTTGAAGATGGAAATGCTCCATCCCATCAAAGCTTTCAATAACCAGCTGCAATATCTCTCTCATTTTACCAACATTGTAAGGAACACGAGGAGCTTTAATCCTTACAATTTCACGGAGGCAAAGAGCAACTGTGAGCCTTATCTCCTAGTTTTTGTGTCTCAATAACCCGTGCTCACCCAAGGAAGTCACTGTTGGCATCATTGCTATCTGCAACAAATCAGAAGGTGACTGCTCAACAAGACTTAAACATTCTTCTATTCTCCTCAATGTGACCAAAGTATCATCCCTGGGTTGACTGCCAAGCTTACTACCTGTTTCGTAGAGTATTCTAGCCAACCACTTTCTATCACCAGATACCAACTCTATGTCACTAGAATAATTCACAAAATAATGCATGTACTAGAATATGAATCACAGAACAATCGTAATAGTAATTGCACAGCACAATGGATTGATTTCATTCATGAAGTATATCAACAATACATAGCAATTGTCCGTGTCCAACTACAAATGACAAGATACATATATAGATGGCCAAGGTTGGTTGAGATACCAACCGTCGACAACTCTTCCTAACTACCCGCACGACAAATAATCCAACTTTTACTTTAAACTATGCATGTATTATTTAAGCTATTATTATCTATTCCTAGTACTACCGACTACAACATTTATTTAATTAATGTAACTATTTATTAACATGGCCGTCTATAGAGTGTTGGCCACTCAACACAGGAAAAGATATGAACCCACTGAATATTTGATCTTACCCAATACAAGATGACAGGAAACCGCTCTGATACCGCTGAAATATCCCACCTTAATCTGAGATATTTGCTAACTGAAAATGTTGTTGTTTGCATCTTTTGTGGTTTTGAAGTTTTTGAAATATTCGCCAGGAAATGCATAAAATACAAAACAAATGCAAATAGAGAAATACTGAAAGCCAAAATATCAAATGATCAACTCTGATTAATTATTGCTTTGAACTTACAATAAGATTTGATCATACCCGAATAATAACTTTTGATCTTGAAACTTTGTAAACCCCTTATCTTTGTATCTCTCCTATAAATCAATGAAGCACAAATGTGACTCCCGAATGCAGCCACCTGAAAAGAAAACTTTGGGTAGTATTTCACACCTGTAGAATGCTTAATCTAGAAGAATTAACATTCTCCAAGATTGATTTGCAGCAGCAAGAAACCCTAGTTTCTCCCCCACACAAAAACTCTTGAAATCTTCACAAGTATCAATAATAATGAATGATCAATTTTCTTTTTGAATGCTTTTTATACTTCTCAAAAAGGCACGATTTCCAAGGCACTTTAATCCATTTAATATATTAAATGATATTTGCTTTTGTTGCCATGATTTAATTCACTAAGTGGGTGCCCATCTCAAAGACATTAATAACTTGACTTTATGTTATTAAATAACTTTATATTATAAAGTCAATAAGTCATTAATGATAATCACCTTTTTAATTAGAGACATTAGATTTCCACAATCCATATTGATGTTAAAGCTTTTTACTTTTGGATTCAACTATGTAGATTTATTTGCATCATCGTTTCGGATCACACTCCGTGATCCATTATCATCATCACCTTTTTAATATTTAATTATTATTAAAGTAAGCACTTTAATAATAATTAATATACCATAACTCCATAAATATTCAACGCCAATTAATTATGCCAACACCATAGGCTAAACCACTGCTCATACTGCCCATATAGATGCCTTACTATAAATAGTAAGGTTGGCCCCCAACGTCCCACTGACTTCTAAAAATAGTAAGTGTATATAAACGGGGCTAGAAACCCAAGAAGAAGATCCCCTTTGAATATGCCAAGGAACTGGAGAAGAAACACTGTCTATTGCCATCTGAGAACCAATTAAGTCCCCCACAAGGCCCTCTAATTACCAAAATTAGCCTATTAGGACCTGATAATAGGCTAATCCTCAAAACTCCGACGTTAGCTAAAAAGGGGACATTACAAAGATAGGTGGTCATACCAAGGAAAATTGCCCGAAGAAACTATTTTGTGACTAATGAGATGTTACCAGAAATACCATTTGGTAACTCTGTTGTGGAGATCTGGAAGCATTTGAAAGATCTCCATGAGAAATCAAACAAGGGCAAGGCTTTCTTCCTAAAGAATATGCTATTTTCCATTATGATGGATGACCAAATGTCTTTGTAGGAGCACTTGATGAAAATCAAAGATATTCGCGATCAACTAGAGGCCATTGGTCGCAAGATGGAAGAGGAGGATATGGTGGTCACATTGGAAAGTTCGCCACGTTCCTATGAGCACTTCATCGAAACTCTCAACATTACATCCACCAATGTTGACTTGAAGTTTGATGAGTTGTGCAACAAGCTCTTGCAGTAGGATAAGTGGAGAAAGTAGTTTGGGAGCAGCAGTAAGTCTCCCAGTGTTGATCAAGCATTTACTGCCAAGGACATTGGCAAAGGCAAGTCCACTCAACAAAATGGACGAGACAATTTGAAGGAGGGCTCCAAGAAGTCTATTACTTGCCATTACTGTGGGAAGATTGGTCATATTCAGAAGTATTGCAGAAAGCAATTGGTTGATGAGAAGTCCAACCAGGAAGAGTCTCAACAGAGTGGTCAAGTGGTAGAGTATACTAAGCAGAAGGAGTCTACATATTATGAATTTTGAGAACCAGAACACCATCAGAATATGGGTAGACTTAGTTTATGTTTGTAGGATGACCATTAAAGGAGGGTATTAAAGTATTAATTGTAATATTTAATGGTCATCTTAGCTTTAGTTAGTCGATAGTATACTTTTAGTTAATTTAGCTTTTTAGTAACTTTTGTTTATGCTTTAGTTCGTTTTAGCATCTTTTAGTTACTTGCTTTAGTTTGCTTCAGTTAACGATTGTTTCTTTCTAGAAACATCATCTTGTAATTTTCTTTATAAGGAGTATTCCTCTCCTTTTGTAAACACAGAATAATGAATATCAAATAGCAATTATCATTTCAATTTTAATTTATAAAGTAATGTTATGTCCCCTCAAGTGGACATCTAAGGAAAGAGGGGACTTAGACATAAGTTATGTAATGCGCTACCCTGTTCTGATATTATGATGATAAACGCCCAGATTTTTTTAATTGCCTAACAACTTCACTCTCAAAATGTTTTACAAACAGTTATAATGCCTACTGTTGATGAATAGGTTACAGATAAAATGCAGCTAACAGGAAACTTGGCACTTAAAGCAACTTTGTCAAACAGTTGCTACATTTACTTAACATATGCATATAATTTTTTTAACAATAACAACATATTGGAGTCCACTCTGATAATATTGGCGTATAATCTATAGTCAACCATCAATATTCTCACTCAGAATAATACAACCTCAACAAGAACAACTCACGGATAATGTAACAGTCTATTAATGATAACAGTTCACACCTGAAAATTCAATGTAGAAATAACAGCTGCTTTGTTCATTCTCGGTGTGTTGGTTGAAAATTTTGTATACTTGGGAAAGCGTACAAAATTGCGGTTTCAACCATAGTACGTGAGATAAACTCTCCTATTTTCAAAGGAAAGGCTCCCCCTTTGCTTTCTATTTTAACTATTCAGAAATTAATTCTAACTATAGATCTATTCTAAATCTGGGTGAAACTCTTGTCTTGTTCTCTTTCTTCAGAAAAGACAATTATCCTTTTCTCTTGTTTCAAAAAAAATCACAACTGAAAGCATATATGATTGATGAAGTAAACAAAGAAGCAAAGTTTCCATGAAGGCACAAAGTCCTCTGTTGCTCCTCCAGGACGGGAAAGCAATCTCCAAGCACAAAGTCTTGAGAATTAGAAATCATATCTACCTTTCTAAAATGATATTATGAGGCAACATACAACAGCACAAAGTCTGTAAATATAATGCACCTATAAGTCACAACTCCTAACTGTAAATCAATTTAATTTGATCCTTCAAACTTGTAGCACAAAGACTGCAAGAAATCAGACCAAAGTCTTTTCACAATAAATCCACAACCTCTCAAGAAGAACTTAGAAAATTACACTACTATGACATAAGAACACAGTAATGAAATGCAACAAGACTCAACACAAAGTCTGAAATCTTTATGCCTTCCTTATACCACTTGAAAATTAAGTTCACATACATAAAGCACAAAGTCTCTTTGCTGTAAATTTTTGCAGAGTTTTCTCTATTGCCAAAAAGATGGATATTACAATAGACCCCCCCAAGTATTTATAAGAAAGAAGCCTTGAGAAAAAGGTGGGAGGATCCCAACAAACTTGAGAAATTCTCTCAACCACTAACTAACTGCAATTGACTTATTCAACATTACAAGTCTTATTGTAATTTGACTTGTAATGTAATTACATGTAATAATACAAGTCAAAATTTTACAAGTGATACTATCACATGTATTTTACAACTTTGCAAGTAATATGATTACTTGCAATTACAATTTTCCATTTTACATGTAATTTGTCAAAACTAAATTACAAATACATAATTGAAACTATTTTAAGTGTCCAAAGACACGACTTGAACTACATCATCCTTGATTGGGTCTTCATGTTGTTGTTTGAGAAACACTCTTCCATCTCTGTTTTGAAAGTATTCTATGCTCAATCATGTCACTTGTTCAACTCCTTGTGTGGCTTCGTCATGTTGTTGTTCTTTCTTTGTATCGTTCTCCAGCCTTGGAATTTGCTTGAAAAATAAGGCCCATGCCTTATATTATTGATTTGGTAGGTCATGTGTGCAAATAGGACTAACGAGAATGAGACAAAGGGGCTGCAAAAGTGGGGCCAAAGCTAAATTTTGGGTTTTTCAAACTAAAAAACAAGTGAAAATTACATAAAAAGGCCAAAATCGGGTTTTTAAGAACGCTTTGCAAGTTAAAATCTCATCCCTTAAGCAAATCGGGCTTTTTAGAGCTTTCAGCAGCTTCACTTTTTCAACTTATAACTAAAATCGGACTTTTTGGAGCTCTCAACAACTTTTTCATGAAGGGTCAGACTTTTTAGAGTCTTTAGCAATTTTACTTTTCTCACTTAAGAGCAAATCGGACTTTTTAGAGCTTATTGCAAGTTACTTTTTCACTTTTAAGTGAAATCGGGATTTTTAGAGCTTATTGCAAGTTACTTTTTCACTTTTAAGTGAAATCAGGATTTTTATAGCTCATTGCAATTTCACTTTTTCACTTTTAAGTGAAATTGGGATTTTTAGAGCTCAATGCAATTTCACTTTTTCACTTTTAAGTGAAATTGGGATTTTTAGAGCTCATTGCAAGTTACTTTTTGAACATAACATGTAAAGTGAGTAAAACGTTCCTACACTTGTAATGGAGTTAAAAAGTTCCTACAACTCACTTGCAAGTTCTCCAAAAAGTTCCTACAACTTGCAAGTTATTCAAAAAGTTCCTACAACTTGCAAGTTATCCAAAAAGTTCCTATTATTGACTTGCAATGAAGGCAAAAAGTTCCTACTTGCAATGATGCCTTAAAAACCCGAAATTGACTCGAAACATAAGAAAAAATGACTCAAAGACGAGGCAAATGAAGTCGGAATGCGATGAAATTTGGAGCAAAGATTCAAAACGACCCAAGAAATAATTTCCATTTTTGAAATAGAGACTTTTCACCTCGTAAAGTGTGCCTTAACACAAAAAGATCCCTACTTGCAATGGTGATCAAAAATCCCGATATTGGACAAAACAAGTTGAAATGCTCCCAAATTTCGCACAAGGAAAAATAGGAAGGAGACCAATGGCTGCACAATTCAATTGGAGAATTTTGGTGCCTTGAAATGCATGCCATAGAGATTTATGAAGAAATTTTAGGCAAAATTTCATATGGGTTGTCCAATTTTGAGAATTCAAAATTGAAGACAACACGGTGATCATCTGATATAGGAGTCACGAGCTTTCAGGATAAAGCCTCACTCAGAACGCTTTCTTGAACAAGTCCAGATCACTTGATGTGGCCGAGTATTGATTTCCAATGATATTAATCCAAGACTGCCTGTGCATAGTTACATCCTCATGCCTCAACAACACTAGCATCCAGCATACCGATATTTTGTCGTTATTAACAAATGATTGTTTGTCTTTGATCTCCAATAACCACAACCTGAGCCAACACTTCTAGCCCCTCTCTAAGAAAAAAACGACCAAGATTTTGAGTATTAAAACATCTTGGAATCCTCCAATTCACCGACAAGAAAAACTCTGTTCAGAAGATGAGTCGGAACACGTTCAAAGGTTTCCTGTGCATACACAAACGCCTGGCACATACTCTGATCCTCTCAGATATCCATTGTCATCTAATGGCATTAGCGTCTGATCAAAAAACCATTGCAACAATTATCGCCTTCCACTCTTTCTCGACTCTTAATGAGATGACTATGCACACATTTTTCATATTCCCGTCATGACAAAGTATTCACATTTCCATCAATTTCTCATTGAAGCCTTCATAACACAAGTTAAGCCAGTTTTTCAGAAGTCTTGAAAATATCTTCAATGAATTACTGAGTCAATGGTAACCATCCACACAGATATGGTAAATTCTTAGTCAATTGCCCAAGGAGCATCTCACATCACCAGAGGCAAGTATTCTCTATAGAAGCTTCGTTCCAATAGAGAAAAAAAGTTCCAACAATCTGCCAAAAAAACCAAAAAACTCTGCATGAACTCCATCAACCCCCAGTTCACATTTTCTCCATTCGATTGTAACTGTCGATGCATTTCTTGAAAACTCTTCATTCAAAACTTTATTAAAAAAAAAGTAATTAAAAGGTCTCTTTTTTTTTTAACGCACCAAGGGACCATTTAACTTTAACTAGTAATCACCTTATGTCCAATGGTGATTTATAAATTAATGCTCTTTTAAATCCAAAATAGGCCAAGCATTAATTTACCATATTTAAACGAAATGCGTTAAAGGGGGGACATCACAAGTTAATTTTAAATTGCAAAAAAGGTCTTTGAGGGAAAATGATCTATTTTTAAATTTTAAATTCCTCTTTTTCCCTCCAACTCTGTAAAACGAGGAATTTGGGCTCTCATTTGGACTATTCGAAAACATACACATAACAGGATGTTGACGAAGTGAATAGAGGAGTTCTTCCAAGAATTGATTGAGGACGAAAACCCTCAACGAATTACTTGTTTCGATGGTGAAAGATCCATCCTAGCTGGTTAGTGTGATTACATACAAAAATGACCATTGCTATTAACTTTGTTGTAGACCTAGAGTTTCAAAGAAAAAATGAAGATTTTTAAAGCTTTTTGAAGAACAAAATTTTGGAGGTGTTCGTTTTGATTTGTAGGGGATTTTTGAGGAGTTTTTGGTGCCTTTTATAGCTGGCACAATTTCCAAGGCAGGCAATACTAGTCACCAGTGTTGGAAATATTGTCATTGATGTCAAAGGTTTATAGACGATTGTTGAAAGTTGTCATTAACGTCAAAGCATAATTCCTTGATATCAAGAAGGAAATAATTGATGTCACAATGATCTCATCAATGAAGAATAGGGAATATCTTATGAAGAGCAGAAATATATGAAGGAGCTTCGAGTGAAAGGATCTCATCAACGTCATAAGGAGTTGAAGGTTGGACAGGAAATCAAGATAACTGCTCAGGATATTGAGCATGAATTTAGTTATATGTTATCGGGCCTGATGATGAAATAATATCAAAGATTTCAGTTGAACATTTACATGAGATCAATTTTAAAATAGTACTTGTTGCAGATTTAAAAAGAAAAGATGTCACCTTGGATTTGATTAAAGTTGAATGAATTGCAAATATAATGTTAAAGAATCAACTAAAAGAAAAGAAAAATAAGATCAGTCTTAATACATTCAAGGCAGCGATCTGATTTTATTATTTTAATTATTACCAGGCAGCAATTCACAATTACCTTTGGACAGTGATTAAATTAGTATTCCAAAGGCTGCGGTTCAAAAATCAAAGACTATAAGGCAGCACTGTGGGTATGAATGAGACAAAAGTAAAAAGCAAACAAATAAGACGAAAATAGAAAAAGACGAAAGTGCATCCAATATTATTAAGGAAAGGAGCAGCGATAAGTTTAAGGCAGCACTTTAAACAGCAATTAAAGTTTTTGTGGCTGAATTACTCATCCCACTAGAAGAAAAAATTTGTCTTATTCACTTTTAAAATGGTGCGATTTTATTGAGACATGAAGCGATTCATTTAAGCAACGAATGGAGTGTTTTCTAAATGCAAAAAATTCAGATGTTTATGAAGAGATACGATTTATCTTTACAAATCAGATGTAATTAATAGAAGGATGCAATCCTTTGCAAGAGGTGTGTTTCTAAATGAAGTGATTTCATTGTAATAATATTATTAAAAGGTGCAACTCCAGATTTAAAAACAAGTGGTGCAATCACAAAACAAATGGAATCAGATTTAGCAAAAGTAATTAATCTTTTGCAAGAGGTGAGATCCATGCTTTGAAAAGATGCAAAACTACAGATTTTAAAAGATGCACACTTTCATGAATAGTTACAATGTTTAATCTATATACATATATGATATCCAAATCAGATTTGCAAGTGTGAGGAGTGAGAGAGAATGGATATATAGAAATCAGAGCAGAAGGTTATTTCTTGTGTGGGCATTGAAGAAACACCATACATCACAAAGAAGGATAAGGGTTGAAGAAAAGTGCATATCAGATTGAAGATATTATTCTACATCCAAATTTTCAGTCAAGTTAGCCAGGGTTGGTGCCTTGGAAGAGGGAGTTGGTGCTCCTTGTAGGTTGGTGCCTACAAAACAGATTAAGAGGTTGGCACCTACAATCATTGTAAACTTATATATATAAAGTACATTATTTGTACCGTGGTTTTCTCCCGTAAGGGTTTCCATGTGTCAACTTGTTCATATTGTTATATTCTTGCATAGTTGTCATTGTAATTGATAAAGTTTTAAATTAGTAAAAGTTGCGTTAAACTGATAAACTTATATATATAAAGTACATTATTTGTACCGTGGTTTTCTCCTATAAGGGTTTCCACGTGTCAACTTGTTCATATTGTTATATTCTTGCATAGTTGTCATTGTAATTGATAAAGTTTTAAATTAGTAAAAGTTGTGTTAAACTGATTCACCCCTCGCCCCCCCAACCCCCCTCTCAGTATAACTGAGTGCTCATCAACCAGGGCACCTGAAATCATGGCATGGGAATTAGAAAATGAACCACCCCAATTTTGTAAGGTTTTTCACCTCGTTTAAGGGCACATAGATCTGCACCATCTATTCCAAGAGTTTGGGTGTGGCTTTTCAGAGGGTTTGATTGTTTTGAAGGGGCCGTACAACTGTACCCAAGCAGGCCATACCTTACTGGGAGTTTCTGTTCATTACTGAGTGTTATTTGCCCACTTTCCACTGATCTTCCATGGCTGTTTGGTGGCGTGGGATAGTTTAAAATCGTCAGGTAGGAGTTTGGGGATGGCTGTACACCATTTTTGAGTCATTTTAAGGTTATATAGATCACCTGGCCTGCTGCAACAGTTAACAATCAGACCTTCTATTGCTCAGAAGCATATATCAGACCTGTAGCTCACTATTTCCATTCATTTTGAGGTCAAATAAAAGTGCTGAACATGATTGCAATGTGTTGATGACCCTCAGGGGGTATCTATGGCATAGCTGGAGAGTTTTGTAGGTGGTTTTCTGCTGGTATGATCTGCTACAGGGAAAATAACAGACCTGTAACCTCTGTATCAGACTTTCAGACCTGCAATATTCGGCTCTATGATCATAAGTTGAGGTACCTTCATGTGAGCTCGTGTAATATTGATATTGTCATGTATTTGCTGCCATTTGGAGACGTTAGCTTTCATTATATTCCATGAACAGCAATGAATGAATATGCTATGTGTTTTCAGACTTGGTAATAGCAGAATATCTTCTTATTTTCAGTTTATGTCATTAGCTCATTATTGTCAAATAAAAAATGGTTTTACATTCAAAGTGATCATGACATGTGATTGTTATTAAGGAATAAAATAATATAAGTTAAGATGCCTAGTGTGGACCAAAATTGCATTTTGTTAGAAGGGAGGATAAACATTAAATAGCTACCAGATACCAGCAAACATACAACTCATGAGTTGAAAGAAAGTATCTACCAAAAATTTACACATAAATAATATGTCTGTTTTTACAAATTTACAAAATATTATAGGAAAGATGTGGATAAGATGAATAAGGTTATGGGTATCAATATATGTGCAGACCTTGAGGGACATGTACATAAACAAGTGTACAGACATAGAAACCTCAGTACATAAAAATGCTAATTTAGTATATAACATAAGCAAAAAATATCATAATGGTTCAATAAAATTAAATGCAATATATACACATTTTCCCATTTAAAGGGTTGTGACGTGATGGTAACAAGATGCATTCGAAAAAAGAATGAACCTAGTTTCAATTACCACAATCTAATAAGGCATCCCATAACTTGGAGTTTATTTGTCCATGTAATAACAAATCTAGGAGTAGTGCATGCTCCTCCCAAAACCAGTTTGGACCCAGTGCTGTTCCCAATTACCCTTAACAAAACATAGATTTTTCCAAATTTTAAACAACTATACAAAATGCAAGAATCAAGCTTTATTAAAAATAATTGCACCAACTAATATATAGTTGCACATACCTTCCTTAATGATAGAAGGAGATCCCTAAGGCGCTCAACAGAATCATTTTTTTTTGACAACAAACATAACAAATCGGAACTCCTAATAAGTGTGTTACAATACTGTTCCATTTGGAAATTGGTCAACGCTACAGGAACCCAATGCTCCATCAATTTAGCACCTGAGAGGTTATCTGATCTGTGTTCATATATTATATACTTCTCAAGACTCTTCTTCACTTTAGTCCTCCCTCCGTTTACTTCTTGATCCTCACCTTGCCTATGAGTATCCACAATTTGACCTGACTTCTCCATCATTAGGAAGGACAAAAGATAGGACATTTCAGAGGAATTCTCCTATACAAGAAAAACAAAAAATTCAAGCATTAACATTAAATGACCTGCCAGCATAGTAGGAGAAACTCCCAAAATGGAACGAAATTTTATTAAAACAACTACTTCTAAAGAAAGTCAGTGATTAGAAAAACACCTTTGGTGCCTCACTGAAAAGCAACAATCGAAAATCAACGAGAATTTGCTCCAAATGACACAATGATTTAGGCAAATTAATACGTTGAATTTCATCAACTATTAGAGCTTCCCACTCTAAATATTTTAGATACTCAAGATCCTGCACAAAAAAGTAATGAGATGCAAAGTTGTAACAACTACAGAATAAATGTGTCATCAATTATTTATAAATTTGACATTAAAATAGTCTTAAACGATTTCTATTCCAACATACAATCTGTCTCAAATACATGTGCTTATATGACATTACGCATTACAAATAATGAAATGAAATTTTCACAGTACATGAGATAGATTTACAAAGATTCTACAAAAAAATGTATATTTAATTTTTATCAATGTTTCAAATTACACTCTTTGTTCCATCATCAAGATGGTGAGATAAAGTGATAAAAGGATTGCATGTTAGCTCTTTAAAAGACCAATTACAAATTAATTATTGGAACCAAATACAAGGTTCTGTAAACCAATGTAATGTCCCCTTCCTAGACAGTGCAGCTGGTTCAGAGGTTAGCCTATCATTCTTATCCTCGTAGGCTGACAGATGTGTGTAGAGGATCACTTGAGGCAGTTATCTGGTGCTCGGGAACATTACTCCTTCAAATGATTCAGGTTTGGGACCTGGCAGACGTTTCCAGAGGGATTTACAGATACTTACTATTTATAGTAAGTCAGGCAGACAGGAGTTGCTATTTTTAGCAGGGCACTTGGTTCAATTGGTCAACTCAGTTTCAACCCAGTTTGATAATCTGATGAGCAAACAGTGTTTACTTGGGCATTTAATGTTTATTAATTTGACTTTATAATATAAAGTCACTTTAATGAAATATTAAAATTATTAAATGGCAAATTATAAAGTATTTAATACTTTATAATAGAGGGGTTAAAATAATAATTAAATGAACATTTAATTATTAATCAAAAGGGCGCCATTTATTAAATAATTGTCCTAAGTCTAAAAAAGGCGAAAATCTTCATTTTATTTAAATGATTATTAAAAGATGCCTTGGGTTGAATTTATGAAAGGAGCTATATATACTGCCAAAACAAATCGAACTCTTATGTTATGATTATTCAAATTTGTCTTTTCTCTCTGAGAGCATTGGGATTTGCCAAGCAAGGGTTTCAACAGATCATTGGATTTTGGAGAACGTTCCCTCTTCAAAATCAGGCATATTGAGACTGTGCAATACCAGTTGAAGATTGTCAGTTGAGTGGCTTCATCCAGAGGTCATTACAGTGCATTATTGTGAAGTTACATTCAGAGTATTGAGCGATTCTTGCAGTAGTGATTCATCCAGTATCTGGCACGCATTTCAAGGTTGTACGGGTTTCATTAATGCTGGTACAGGCCATACCTTTTTGCAGCAACAAGGCCGTATTTTTCATACAGGCAAAAACGCCTTCCCTTTTTGTCTTTTGTCTTCACCAGCTGAGGCGCCTAGGGTTTTGGGAGTTATTGCAGCCATTTTGAGGTGGGAGATTTCTCTTTGGCATTCAGCCGTACCATTTCATGCTCTGTCACAGGCGGCTATAGGCTTATCCAGGTTTTTCAATAAATAGTTGTTTTTTTATCTATATGTTCAATTTCAGCAGTTGTAATCATTCTAGAAGGTTAATACATTATCTATCTTCAGTTTCCGAACGATGTTTTGCCATATTTAAATTGCTGGTATTTTATTTGTATTTTTCAAGCATTTCTTTCAAAATCGCACCTTTGCAAAAAACCACAAAAAAACATCAAAAACACAGAAAACAAACAAAAACACAACAGTATCCGTTAGTGATTGGGTTGAGAGACACCTGGCCTCTTACAGTGATATCAGAGCACAGAAGTCCTGCCAGCCTATGCTTTTTCAGTCAGAAGTTTGCTTTTTAGATGCTTTTTCATGAGTAGAGACATTATATTTTACAATAAGGGTAGAGGAACAAGCAGAATTGAGGATTGGACAGGTCCACCTATTCCAGAAGGTGAGACAGTATCAAGGATTCTCGGTATACACAGGTCTAGCCCTTGCAGCAATGAAAACAGTGTGACTACACTCATGGCAGATCAAGAGATTCCTAGAGATTCAGGGAAAGAGAAAGAAAATGCTGAGATGACTGAGGCAGAATACAGGAGTAGACATGACAACATGATGGACATGATGTCGTAGCTGATAGGTACCATGAGACAGTATACTCCGCCTCACCAGCATTACATTCAGATAGGGCAGTCCAGTGGTTCGGGAGGCATAGACCAGCCACAGATTTCTACACGACTGCAGCTATCGCCGGTTGTTCACGAGCGTAGGCCTAGACAGCCTACCTTTATCAGTAGAGAGGCACCACTGACTCTGGAAGCGGAACAACAGGGTCACCATACAAAGTTTCAGCCACAGCATGGTACTTCAGTGGCAGACATGACCAGACTATTTGGAGAGTATTTGACTCTGACTCCTGAGATTAGGCAGTCATTGACATTTCATGAGTTTATGGATGTGCATAAGCCCAAAGGTGGAGGTAGATTTGAGCGCAGAGCTCACCAGTACCAGCAACCACCACAGGTGAACAGGGATCTTCAGCATGCGGTGAGCAAGATTGTTTTGCCTTATTTTGATGGCTCGGATAAGAACTCAGCGAGGTCTTGGGTACAGAAGTTAGACAATTACCTATCTTTGAGACCTATGTAGGAGGACGAGACCATTAAATTTGCCACACTACACCTTGATGGATTGGCGCATGATTGGTAGCATCACGGCATGTACACATTGGGTCATCACCAGGTTACTACTTACCAGGAGTTCACGAACAGGTTCATTGAGCGATTTGATAAGAAGGATCCAAAACTTTACTTTAGAGAGTTAGCACAACTCAGACAGACAGGTAGTTTGGATGCTTACATTGGGGAGTTTCAGAGAACTGCAGTCATGGTGACAAGTATTTCGGAGAGGAGACTTGTCATTCTATTCACAGAGGGGTTATATGAATCGATGAGAGGTTGGGTCAAGGCATTTGATCCTCCCACCCTTCAGGAGGCAATGAGAAAGGCACGCAGCATGGAGCATGCAACACCTTGCAGCAAGTTCTCTTCAGGTTCCACGCCAAACTCAAGGCCGAATAGATCTTTTGATAGAGATAGACCCTTTGACAGGAAGAGAGATCCACCTAATCCTAAAAGAAGTAATGCACCACCGTTTGACAGAGAGACATTGAATGATCTACGCAAGAAGAAGTTGTGTTTTTGGTGCAAAGCACCCTATGATGAAAAACATGTATGCCCTCTTCGTCCTAAAGCCAAAAGTAACCAGATGGAGTGGTTTTATGAGGGTGAAGAGCAATCTGATCTGTCGGACCAGCAAGCTGATTCAGAGCATTCAGATGATGAAAAGTCTAAAAATGATAATGAACATGATGGTGGAAGGAAACTACAGGAGGCACACTTGATGAGTCTTCAGAGAGATGGCTCCTTTAGGCTACGTGGGCTCCTAGCTGGTCAGAAAGTTATAACACTACTTGACACAGGTGCAATGCACAACTTTATAGATGCACGTTTCGTTGAGAAGCGTGGCATAGAGACAGAAGAGTTTGAGGGTATTCGAGTTAAGGTAGCTAATGGGTACACCCTCAAATGTGATAGGAAAATAACAGATCTTCCGATGCGGCTAAACAACTATGAGTTCAAGACTGAATTCTACGTTGTTAATATGGGAGACACTGATGTGGTACTTGGGATGGCATGGCTTCACGAATTGGGTGAGTTCACACTCAATCTTCGAGATATGGAAATGAAGTTTAAAGTTAATGGGAAGCCACATGTGATTAAAGCTATCAGAGACAGCAACTTGAGAGTTGTTTCTCACAGATGGATGGAGAGGCTTATTCGTCATGATATGGTAGAGTGGGCTGCTGAGTGTATGTTAATGCCTGCACAACAGGAACAGCGAAAGAATGAGTACCATCCCGACATTCAGGAGATAAGAATTAAACACTCTAAAGTGTTTAACGATATTCCACCAAGTAGACCTCCAGACAGAGGAACTGAAAACATTATAGAATTGGAGGAGGGCACAAAGCCCATTATGATCACACCATACAGACATCCGAAACGCCTCAAGAATGAGATTGAGAAAACCATCAGTGAGTTGTTGGCTATGGGGCACATCAGACCTAGCAAATCACCTTTTGCTTCATCGGTTGTATTGGTGAAGAAAAAGGATTGATCACTACGAATGTGTATTGATTACCGTCAACTCAATAAAAGGACTATTAAAAACAGGTATCCTATCCCTCGCATTGATGAGTTGCATGGTGCTATCTTCTTCACGAAGATTGATTTGAGATCGGGGTACCATCAAATTTGGATGAGGGAGCAGGACATAGAGAAAACCGCATTCAGGTGCCATTGCGGTCATTTTGAGCTCTTGGTTATGCCTTTCGATTTAACCAACGCCCCTGCCACTTTTCAGGCTACGATGAACAGAGTTTTCAGTTCTCAGCTGCAGAGATATGTATTGGTCTTCTTCGATGACATTCTAGTGTACAGTAGGTCATGGGAGGAGCATTTCACTCACTTGGATACAGTACTGGGTATTTTGGCGGAGGAGTCCTTGTATGCCAAGGAGTCCAAGTGTGAGCTAGGCATGGTTGAGTTGTTGTATCTTGGGCACATCATCAGTGCCAAGGGAGTCAGTATGGACCCTAAAAAGGTTTGTGCTATAGTTGAGTGGCCAGTTCCAGAGAACCTTATCCAGCTCAGAGGATTTATTGGGTTGCGTGCTTTCTACAGATGATTTGTTAGTGGGTTCTCACGACACGCTACACCCCTTACTGATTTGACAAAGAAGGGGGCTTTTGCTTGGTCACCATAGGCTCAGGAGTGCTTTGACAAGTTTAAGGTGATCATGACTTCATGTCCAGTGTTAGCACTACTAGACTTTACGAAGTCTTTTGACTTATTCTGTGATGCCTCGAGAGAGGGCATTGGTGCCGTGTTGATGCAAGAGAGACACCCGATTGCTTTCGAGAGCAGGAAGCTTAGAGGTCCCGAGAGATTTTATAGCATTTATGACAAGGAAATGTTAGCCATTATGCACGCTTTGGCTAAATTCGGGCAATACCTGGTAGGCAGCACATTCAGTGTGTGTACAAACCATAATAGCTTGAAACACTTCCTTGGACAGCGAGACCTAAATGAGAGACAGCAGAAATGGGTTAGCAAGTTGCAATCGTATGATTTTGATATTACCTTCATTAAGGGAAAACAGAATGTTGTAGCTGACGCATTATCTCGCAGACCTCAGTTGAATGCTATGGCACAAATTTTCGAGGATTGGAGGTACAAGATTTTTGCTAAGTATGCTAAGAATCCATGGGCTTCTAGCATAGTTGATGGGACAGAGCAGGATAGTAGATATACTGTTGCGAATAACTTGATCATTTACAAGGGGCGGATTTTTCTGGTTCCTGATTCGGAGGTGAAGGATACAATTCTGAAAGCCTTTCATGATCTTCCTATGACAGGCCATCCCGGTTATTTTAAAACTTATAAGCTGGTATGGGAGCGGTTCACTTGGAAAGGCCTGAAGACTGATGTGCTTCAGTATGTACGAGAGTGTTCTGTTTGCCAGCAGAACAAACAAGAACACACATATCCTGTCGGTTTGCTTCAACCATTTCCGATACCAGATAGGAAGTGGGAATGTTTATCGATGGATTTTATCACGGGCTTGCCGAAGGCCCAAGGGAAGGATTGTATTTATGTGGTTGTTGATCGGCTGACAAAATATGCCCATTTCTTTCCGATCACCACTACATTCACAGCATCGCAAACTACAGAGCCCTTCTTCAGAGAGGTTTTCTGGTTACATGGTTTGCCTCGGACTATAGTCAACAATAGGGACAGTCGGTTCATGAGCAACTTTTGGCAGGAGTTGTTCAGACTCTGTGGAACCGAATTGACACCTAGTACCAGCTACCATCCGCAGACAAATGGGCAGACGGAGATCATCAATAAGTGGGTGGAAGGATATTTACAGAATCATATAGCTAGGCAGCAGAAAGCTTGGGTGAGGTGGATATACCTTGGTGAGTATTGTTATAACTCCACCCATCACATGACTATACAGATGACACCTTTCATGGCATTATACGAGTATGAGGCGCCCAACCTTTTGAATTTGGTGTTGAGTGATAGCAGAGTGCCCAACGCAGGGGATATGTTGCAGGATCGACAGGATATTTTGAGGTCACTCAGGGACAATATTCAACGGGCACAGAATCAGTAGAAACAGTATGCTGATTAGAAAAGGGTTGAGTGTTCTTTTGCAGTGGGTGACATGGTGTATCTCATGTTACAGCCATACCGACAGTCCACTCTATGGAAGAGTGGTGCAGAGAAATTGAAACCTCGTTACTATGGTCCATTTCGAGTCATCAAACGAGTGGGCGAGGTTGCATATGAGTTGGACTTACCCAGTGGATAGCAAGGTTCACAACGTGTTTCACGTTTCTCGCCTGAAGAAGGCATTGGGTCAGCATGTGATACCCTCTCCAGTTCTGCCACCCCTTGATGATGAGGGGAAGTTGATACTAGTACTTGAGGCCATCCTCGAGGTTAGAGAGAGACACCTTCGGAGGCGGGTGATCAGGGAATATCTGATCAAGTGGAGAGATTTGTCAGTTGGGGATGCTACATGGGAGTCTGAGGAGATTTTACAGCATCCAGAGCTGAGATTGCTTGAGGGCAAGCAATTTCAGGGAGGGCGGACTGTAATGTCCCCTTCCTAGACAGTGCAGTTGGTTTAGAGGTTAGCCTATCATTCTGATCCTCGTAGGTTGACAGATGTGTGTAGAGGATCACTTGAGGCAGTTATCTAGTGCTCGGGAACATTACTTCTTCAGTTGATTCAAGTTTGGGCCCTGGTAGACGTTTCCAGAGGGATTTACAGATACTTACTATTTATAGTAAGTCAGGCAGACAGGAGTTGCTATTTTTAGCAGGGCACCTGGTTCAGTTGGTCAACTCAGTTTCGACCCAATTTGATAATCTGATGAGCAAACAGTGTTTACTTGGGCATTTAATGTTTATTAAATGTTTATTAATTTGACTTTATAATATAAAGTCACTTTAATGAAATATTAAAATTATTAAATGGCAAATTATAAAGTATTTAATACTTTATAATAGAGGGGTTAAAATAATAATTAAATGAGCATTTAATTATTAATCAAAAGGGGCGCCATTTATTAAATAATTGTCCTAAGTCTAAAAAGGGCGAAAATCTTCATTTTATTTAAATGATTATTAAAAGATGCCTTGGGTCGAATTTATGAAAGGAGCTATATATACTGCCAAGACAAATCGAACTCTTATGTTATGATTATTCAAATTTGTCTTTTCTCTCTGAAAGCATTGGGGTTTGCGAAACAAGGGTTTCAACAGATCATTGAATTTTGGAGAACGTTCCCTCTTCAAAATCAAGCATACTAAGACTGTGCAATACCAGTTGAAGATTGTCAGTTGAGTGGCTTCATCCAGAGGTCATTACAGTGCATTATTGTGAAGTTACATTCAGAGTATTGAGCGATTCTTGTAGCAATGATTCATCCAGTATCCGGCACACATTTCAAGGCTGTATGGGTTTCATTAATGCTGGTACAAGCCGTACCTTTTTGCAGCAGCAAGGCCGTATTTTTCATACAAGCAAAAACGCCTTCCCTTTTTGTCTTCTGTCTTCAACAGAGGCGCCTAGGGTTTTGGGAGTTATTGCAGCCATTTCGAGTTGGGAGATTTCTCTTTGGCATTCAGCCGTACCATTTCATGCTCTGTCACAAGCGGCTGCAGGCTTATCCAGGTTTTTCAATAAATAGTTGTTTTTTTATCTATATGTTCGATTTCAGCAGTTGTAATCATTCTGGAAGGTTAATACATTATCTATCTTCAGTTTTCGAACAATGTTTTGCCATATTTAAATTGCTGGTATTTTATTTGTATTTTTCAAGCATTTCTTTCAAAATCGCACCTTTGCAAAAAACCACAAAAAAAACATCAAAAACACAGAAAACAAACAAAAACACAGCAGTATCCGTCAATGATTGGGTTGAGAGACACTTGGCCTCTTACAACCAATGAACTATGGATCCAAAAGTTTTGAACCATAAAGAAATCTATAATTCTCTCGGCAGTTTTCTACAATTGATCCAAACACAATATATATAGAGGTTCTAAAAAAAAAATTATTTACTTATAGCACCTAGTCATTAATCAATCTATTTCTTTAGGGCCTTCAATAAATACTTAAATCCTTATAAATGCACAAATGTTTTTCAAAGGTATAACTCATCAAACATTTTTGTTAAATTATATACAAATAAAGAAATTGTCTACAGCTACAAAGAATACCCATCAATAATTACTTATACTTGAGTAGAAAGAGTTGAAATTTTCAAGGGGAAGAAAATACTGCAATTGCAATATCACAGGTTGTGAGAAGAATCTGAACCATCACACATCCACTTTCATCATAGAACTCTTGCTTCCGAATAACTTCTCTTGAATTACGATTTCCATTATAAACTACAAAATTTACAAATGACTCGCACCGCAGAAATTCATCTTCCCAACTGGATATTGTAGTAGATGGTAGAACAACAAGTATAGGCCGTGCCACTTCAAATTCTTTGATCAATACCAATAGGAACATTATTGTTGTTAAAATTCGTTCCTGCATAATGACATACTCCATAAGATGTTGTTTCAATAATTCAATTATATACTTCATAGAATGTTTTTCAAGATTTCTCATAAATATTATAAAACAAGTCATCAAAGTCTAACAATTTCTACGTTGAGCTTGTAATGACAAGATTCATAAAATATCCAAAGATCAGTAAAATCTTTTGTGTTTTTAATTGTACTGAAATTTCTATTAGATATTAAAATTGTAAAAGAAAAATATGGGAAAATTTAGGTTTCCTATTAAAAAAGCCATGGTCAAGTGGATATTAAAAAAAAGAAGGAAAAGAACAAATCATAATTTATATTCCATGGGAAGAAATAACTTGTTAATTGCAAGACACATAATTAAAAGCCTGATACAAATTGCCCTCTCTCAAGAATGGCTTTGGATCTTGAGATACTTAAACTCAACACTCTAGAGATACTGCCTTTAAAATCATCAGCCAAATACCAAAGATTAATCATTGGACATTTTCTTAAAGACTTGATAT
This sequence comes from Sequoiadendron giganteum, assembly GCA_007115665.2. Taxonomy (NCBI): domain Eukaryota; kingdom Viridiplantae; phylum Streptophyta; class Pinopsida; order Cupressales; family Cupressaceae; genus Sequoiadendron; species Sequoiadendron giganteum. The sequence goes on from CM021109.1 coordinate 595,874,263, forward strand.
GAAATTTGCATGGACATAGATATGCATATGGTATCGGATATGGATACAACCATTTTTCAAGACCCCTAATATGTATATGACATTCATAAAAAAAACATACACATATATATAACACAACTTTATAAGTTATTAGAGGAGATATTCATTACTTTAGTAGCAATATAGACACACAAATGTTACATATTCCAAAAATTTTAAAGTTAGATATATCATATAGTTTCACTATCAAAGCAAAATTCAAATATGCTAATAGAATCACATGCTATCAAAATATCATCTTTTTCTCTTGAAATTGGAGTTCTAAATCATCAAGATTCTGTATAGAGATAGGATAGTTGGATTGAGTACAACCACCAACTAGACTCTCAAAACTAAATGAAGATGCACCAAAGGATTCTCCTACTATGTTAGAATTCTCAACAGTGGGATTGAGATGTGTCCATGTATTTATGGATACATCAATGTCACTAATCTCAAGGTACACATCCCAAAGTCTACTAGGTCCCTTCATCTCATCTATGGAGGAATGCAACAAGAGATAAAGATTAGAATGAACATATGCAAGGTCCTTTGTTTTACTAGCTTCCAACCTATTCTATTTCATAGAATGGATGAAGCCATATGTGCTCCAATTCCTCTCAGATGTAGAACTCAAAACCTGTAAAAAAAATGCTATTACAAGTTACAAAGATGCAAACAATCAAATAAAAAATAGAATAAGAAATACTCTAAATTGGAACATTATTTATATAATGTTAAACCTACAATAGAGGTTTGATAGCCATTTTATGAAAAATGTTTGGTCCTAGGACCATGGAAATTCCACCACTATATGGGGTCCATTTCTTTTTCATTTGCCATTACATCAACATTTGCATATGTTCCATCAAAGGATGTAAAAATCCCAAACTCATCTCGAATCTCTACAACAACTCTAGGATATGTAGACATATTTTTTAAGGATTTTATATCAATCAACTATCTCAACATCCATATTTGGCATTGTTCTATTTGGCATTGCCAACATGTCAACATGTTAGTATTTGGAGTTCAAAACATATGTCAAAAATTGCAAAAGTTATTATTTTATCCCACCTCTTGTTGATTATCACATATATTTATTTATAAAAAAATCGAAGGGGTCTTGCTCTTTTGTTATGATTATGCCTCTAACCTAATCCACCATTGTATATATGCAATCATAGATGTCATCCAATATTGTCTTATCTATGTCACAAAGATAAATGAAGGTGTATATCAATTCAATGAAAGCGAACAAGTAGTCTACTTGAGCCAATCAATCATTATCACGAATGAGTGTCCTAACACTATTCGCTCTATCCATTTGAGATTGCCTCCAAATATCACTAATCACTATGTCAAAAATTGCAAAAGTTATTATTTTATCCCACCTCTTGTTGATTATCACATTTATCTATTTATAAAAAAATCGAAGGGGTCTTGCTTTTTTGTTATGATTATGCCTCTAATCTAATCCACCATTGTATATATGCAATCATAGATGTCATCCAATATTGTCTTATCTATGTCATAAAGATAAATGAAGGTGTATATCAATTCAATGAAAGCGAACAAGTAGTCTACTTGAGCCAATCAATCATTATCACGAATGAGTGTCCTAACACTATTCGCTCTATCTATTTGAGATTGCCTCCAAATATCACTAATCACTATGTCCTTTAAGGATTGTTTCACATCCACAAGCCTTTTAAAACAATGTAGTGTGTGGTAAAGCAAGTCACAAACACCTTCAATTAAAAAATAATAATTTTTAAGAATATAATAAATAAATATATTTCAAAAATTAAAAAATGATATTTCATAAAAATGATATATTTCTAGTACAAAATGAAGTTTAGAATTTAGGAATGTTGCCTTTAGCAATTCCAACTTAGCAAATTTTCTATAAATTGCCTATGATATGTGGTGATTACAAACAAACATATGAATTTCTTTGGTTTCTTCATAAATCTTTTGTATCCATTTGATTCTGCCAATTTATTGTAGCATTAAATTCAAATAATGACCTATACAAAGGGTCCAACAAATGTTTGGAAATCTTGCATCCACTATGCACACTTAGATATTATTTATGATCATCTAAACAACATTTTCTAGCCCCATCAATTCAATTGCTTTAATTAGAATATTGGCAATAAATTGGGTATTTATTTCATAAACCTTGCATTCCATTGCTTTCAATGGCTTATTTCTAGAATCCTTCCATCCATCACAAATGATAAAAACCCTTCATATTTTCCATGAAACTCAAATCAACTACAATTGTCTATCAATAATGCATTTTCTTTAGCCAAAAGGGTGGTACACACCTACTGACAACCTAGGTTTTTATATCCTTTTGGTGCATCATTAAATGACCTAACCACATCTTGCCAAATGTGGAGAGCACACCACATCAACATCCCATTTGCACACAAGCAACAGGCAATATTTTGATCTAGATCCTCTCGATTTTGCAGATTAAATGAGTTTTCAAGAGGCCACAAATTGCTCCTCTTCTGACATGTAGATGTCCATATAGATAATTGTGGATGCAAGGGGAGTCTATTCAAAGCTAACCTTTGTTTTGATGCTTGAACACGATTATAAGCTTCATCTTGGTCTTTTTGATATTTTCACAATTTTTTCATGGGAGAATCCTTTACCCAATTAGCCATTAACATTTGCACTAGGAGATACAATACACCCTATCCTATTATGTGGAAATGGTGCCCACAAACTGTAATGTCCCTTCCTTAGGCAGCTCAGACTATAGTGGAGGTTGGCCTACTATTAGGGTTCCCGTAGGTCAACAAAATGGTCAGGGGACCCAACCGAGGGTTGTGGAGCTTAGCTGGGAGCTTTGCAAATCTTTTAGTTTGGAGTTTAGTTGATGAATCCAGGGATAAATTGGAAATATTAAAGTTTGCTTTAATGGAATAGTAAAAAATCAATAGTAACAAAAAATTATAAAATGAATAGTGAAAAGTGCCCCCCATCCTAGTAACTCAAAGTTGTTTTAAAATGTGGCCCTTTATTTTGATGAGGAAAAACCCTCAAGCTGGGCGTAGCCTCTTGAGGAGGATTATTTTATTGATTTTTATAAAAAAGCTCATGGGAGGTTATAAAGCAATATGTTGGGCTCATTTTTGGGCATTCTATTCTCATTTTGACAAAAGCAAATTGCAGGTTTGAGCTTTGAAAGAGGGTTTCAGTAGCATACAGTTCTTCTGATGACAAAATCCCTTGGAGGATAGTGAATTGGACGAAAACCCAGTTCACAAAACAAGGAAATCTACCTAGGGTTTCCATTTGGGCATCATTGGTCTTCATCACAAGTTAATTTGCATTTAGAATTGATTGCAGCAGTGAGTTATCAGAATATAATTGCAGATTGGGGCTTCTTATCAGCAGATATCATCATTTTAGTGCATTCACCAGCTGGCCGCACTATTTGGGTGCCATTTTCAGTCAAACACTAGTTGGAAATTAAGGTTTTCAGACCACTAAGGAGCAGATCAAACTTTATATCAGATCTTTATTGTATATGCTTTGGTTCCAGTAATTAAATATTCAATAAATTGAGCGTTGGCTTCCGCATATGCAAATTCTATGTAATCGGTGGTTCAATTTCATTAATTCTGAAAATTACATTTGCTGTCTTAGGAAAAAAAGAATTCATAATTTTATTTCAGTCATTTATGTTCCTTTAGCATCTATTTATTTTTCACAATTATCAAGCACAAAACCTCAAAAAAATCAGAAAACCACCAAAAATCACAAAAAACTCAAAAAACAACAAAAATAAACAGAAAAACAAATTCCCTATTCGCTGGTCAAAGTCAAATCAGAAATCAAACTCAGAAAAAATGGATCAAATTTGGGTTGGGAACCTTTCACAAACCCTAATATAGTGTAATGACTATTGCTAGTTTGGATCCGGATTTCAGTCGAGTTCACCAAAATGAACTGCAAATTTTAGGGGAAAGAGGATTCTATTGCACTTCTAGGGTTTTTCACCTAAAAGGAGAGAGGTCTTTCAACCCAAAAACTTGGAGTTCATGCTTTGATACCACTATAATGAGCCTTGCTAATTTTGACCTCAAAATGATGATTATAGGCTCAAGGAATATTGGCAAACACTTTGCATACAACCTTTAGTCTTGCTGTTTCTGTGTTTCAGTCTGATTTGTTCTTGCTTGGATATGATTTCAATGCTGCAAATTGATGTTTGAATGCCTCTAATGATGCAAGATTGATTGACAACTAACTTTTTTTGACCTTTCACATACATATAAGTGACTCAGATTAATTTGTAAAGCTAGTGACATATTGTCAAACACTTTCCATTCATCCTAAGATAGCCAATATGCACCTACAGCAACTAGGCATTAATGCAAACACTTGACATGCATCTATTCAATTCCCAAATGAAGGTGCAGCAAAGACGCATGTAAATCTCTATGCAAAATAGTCACTTACAGCCAATAGGCATTTAGGCAAACATATGGTATGCAAACTGAATGAGGATTGAAATCACTACTACAAGTATGTGACATGCAACTTATCACTCCTTTATTGATGAACTACTCCAATAACAATGCTGATATAGAATGAAGGCCAAGCCTCTTGGCATCACAATGCAACTAACTTATGGCAGTGCCTTAATGTCCTGATACAAAGATATTATGATCTGAATCTAACATTACAATGAAATGAAATGACCTCAAAGAACCTGGATTATGAGGCCCTCCAAATCGATGAAGAGATGATAGCCTAAACACCTGCAATGGATATCTCTTGAAGCCAAGTCGCATCTCTATGAGAGCCACCCCTGTTTCTGATAAGAACTTCTGATAATAAATCGTTTGCAGCTTCTAGACACTTTTGAATGCATCAAACATCATTGACAAGGTCCCAAGGATGGAGCGCTCAAACCCTATGAAGGAATCGATGCCAAATCAAGCCTCCACAACCAAAATCATGGCTCCTAGCCAGCCTCCACAACCAAAATCATGGCTCCTAGCCAGACTGTCATAAGATATCAGAATATATATGCCATGCCAAAATCGTCCCTAATGATGATGATATGATGAGATCACAACCTGCAATTATTCTCCAATCGAACTCAAACTGGAGTACCACGATTTATCCATCAATAATATGCACCAAAAATCGATCTATGTGTTATTGATTCCAATCTGCAAAATATCGATTCCTTGAGCTGCTGTGATAGACCTCCTTAGATTGATTCCAAAAACGAATGGGAATTGACACATATATTAATATTTGCATGTAGTATCAATCTCAATTCATATTCAATTATTTTCTTATTTCACAAATAGATTGAATGGGTTAATTCTTGATAATTCTGTTCTTATTGAATGATAGTTTCAGAAATCGAACTCCAGGCCAGGATTGATAATTACAAAACAATATGAAGACCTCCTGTTTGTCGACAGAAATGATACAACATAAGTGCGAACTAGATATATATCCAATATTGGATGGCGTGAGAAGATCCTTCCTGGTGTGGCGCTTGTACTTAGGCCGTGTCTGGCCGTGTGTGGTTTATTTTCCCTAAGGCCTACGTATCTTTGCTTGGCCCGTGTATCTCCTCTCTCTCCCACAAACCACTGTGACGTCTAGGTTTTCGCACGTGTTTCCCTGAAGAAGCGGCGGCTAATGTTTTCCTCAGTTCGTCCAATGTTCTAGCATTCTCTCCCTATATTCTCCTCAATATCCTTCTCTTGCGCGATTTATAATCTTCTTATATCGTTTCAGTAGTCGCGACTTTTCCCAGACGCATCAGTCTCCTTCGTGTCTTTTGTTAGCTGCATAATATAGATTGATTTGGCTTTAGTTTTATAAAGAAAATAAAAAGCATCGATTATTTTATAAAGAGCTTTAGTTTATTATAGAGACAATTTCGATTATAGAGGATATATCGATTATATTTATATATTTGATATACTAATTTATAAGATGTATAAATAAATGAAAATAATGATAGTATATATATATATATATATATATATATATATATATATATATATACAATTATTTACATATATATATATTGACAATTTATTTATTTTCATGTATCTATGAATATGTACAGGAGGAGTTGTTAATATATCTATAAAAAGAAATACAGTTGAATCATAACATATACTTATCTTTTGTAGGATGGGGACATCACAAGTCTCCCCCACTTAATATTGCTTGTCCTCAAACAATCCTTAATAGCTCTCTCCTTTCTGAACATCTGGAGGTTCTTGCTAGAGTCATGATCTTCATCCTGGGAAAAGATTGTAACACTTTGTTACCTCTAATCTTTTTCCCAGGCCTTCTGGATTCCTTTCATAAGGATCTCCAACCTTATACCATGTGAGAGGCCCCTGTCCGTCCTCTCTACATGGGTTTCTCTGGATACCTTATATGGGGATATCCAACCTTATACAATGTAAGTGGCCCCTATCCGTCCTCCTTACATGTATTTCTTTGGATACCTTACATAAGGATCTCCAACCTTATACCATGTGAGAGGCCCCTGTCCATCCTCTCTACATGGGTTTTTTTGGATTCCTTACATAAGGATCTCCAGCCTTATACCATGTGAGAGCCCCCTATTCATCCTCTCTACATGGATTTCTTTGGATACCCTATATGGGAATATCCAGCCTTATACAATGTAAGTGGCCCCTTTCCATCCTCCTTACATGTATTTCTCTGGATACCTTGTATAAGGATATCCAGCCTTATACCATGTGAGTGGCCCCTTTTCGTCCCCTCTACATGGGTTTCTCTGGATACCTTATAAAGATATCCAGCCTTATACAATACAAGTGGCCCCTTTCCGTCCTCCTTGCATGTATTTTCTCAGTACAAGGATATCCTACTTTATAAAACACAAGTGGCCCCTTTTTGTCCCCTTGCTTGTATTTCTTTGGATACCTTGTATGAGTATATTGGGCTCTATACGATGCAAGTGGCCCTTTCCGTCCTCCTTGCATGTATTTCTCTTTCCCAATCAAGCCCAAGAGCATGGAGGGAGCACTTCAGTCATTCGGCCTCTTGGCCTCGATTAGGGGTTGGCGTACTTGATGGGGTACTCATTGACATTTACCAAAGAATGTCCTTAGTTAAGGCTCAAGATTCATTACGAATGTCTTATGTCTCAGTGAAGGAAAAAAAAACAGAATTTATTTTCTCGAAGATATTACATCAATATTTGACCTCATGTTTTATTCCAGGGCCATTATGTTTTGTTTTTCCTGAGTTTTATTCTTAAGTGCTTCAATGGTTTCTTTCTTTTCCCAGGTGGCATCGTCTTCCGGAAGTCCCTTCCATTTAACTAGAAACTCAATAATGATCCTGCTTCTTAATTTTCTTTCTCTCGTGTCCATGATGAATTCTGGTTCCAAAGTGAGTTGTCCTTCCTCATCAATTGGAGGTAATTCGGTGCAAGGCTGGGTGTGTTGTCCAAGGACCCTTTTTAGCTGTGATACGTGGAAGACATTGTGGATTTTGCTGTGCGCCAATAGTTCTATTTCATAGGCTACCTCGCCCATTCTTCTTGTAACTCTATAAGGCCCAAAGAAACGTGGTTTCAGTTTTTCAGCGCCGCTCCTTTTGATTGATGTTTGCTTGTACGGTTGCAGTCGTAGGAAGACTCGGTCCCCAACTTCAAAAGTCCTCTCTATACGGTGTCGGTCAGCATAGATTTTCTGCTGATTTTGTGCTTGCTGCAAATTTTCTTTGAGGGTCTTCAGAAGATCAATGTTTTTCTGTATGAAGTCTTGTGCACTTTGCACCTTACTTTCTTGGGTGATCAAGTGTCCAAAAGAGGGCACTTCGTATCCATATAGGGCTTTGAAAGGGCTCATCCCGATTGACATATGATGGGTGGTGTTGTAACAAAGCTCTCCCAAGTGTAGTCATTTTATCCATGCAGTCTGTTGGCCTGTTACATAATTCCTCAAGTATCCTTCTATCCATTTGTTGACTATCTCTGTTTGCCCATTTGTTTGTGGATGGTAACTTGTACTTGGGGTTAGACTTGTCCCCGCTAGCCTAAATATTTCTTGCCAAAATTGGCTCAAAAATTTACTATCCTTGTCACTGATGATTGTTTTGGGTATCCCATGGAGGCGAAAAAATTCTTTAAAGAATAAATCTGCTACTTGAAATGCTTTGTACTCTGATGAAATGGAAAAGAAGTGGGTATGCTTAGTAATTCTATCTACTACCACATAAATACTATTTTTTCCATGTACTTTAGGCAATCCAGTTATGAAATCCATTGACATACTTTCCCACTTTTGGTTGGGAATGGGTAATGGTTGTAATAGTCCTGCCGGATGACTTTGTTTTGCCTTATTTTGCTAACAAGCCATACGTTCTTGTACATGTTTGAGCACATCCCCTTTTAATCCTTTCCAAGAATACTTCTCTCTAATCTGCTTATATGTTTTGTAGTATCCTTGGTGGCTAGCCAGAGGGCTATCATGGAATTCCTCTATGATCTTGTTCTTCATTTTTGAGTGGGGGACTAGAAATATTCTCCCTTTATATAAGATGAGATCGTCCCATAACTTGTAGTCCTCATTGGGTACCCTTCCTTCTAAGATTTTTGAGGCTTGTGTATCTTTGGCATAGTCAGCAATAATATTATATTTCCAATCCTTTGAAATGCTTGTAAGGGTGTTCAGGTGTGGGCACCTGGATAGTGCATCTACCACTTCATTATTGGTTCCTTTAACATATTCTATGTCAAAATCATAGGCCTGAACTCAGCTCACCCATTTTTGTTGATGATTATTAAGATCCTTTTGATGCATGAAGAATTTTAGACTATTGTGGTCTGTTTTGATGATGAACTTACCACAATCTAGATATTGTCTAAACTTGGCTAGGGCGTGCATAATCACTAACATCTCTTTGTCATATATGGAATAGTGCTTCTCGGCCTCTGTCAACTTGCGGATTTCGAAGGCTATAGGATGTTTCCTCTGCATGAGTACTGTGTCGATCCCTTCTCCGAAGGCATCACATTGTAATTCAAATGGTAGTGTGACGTCGGGAATTGTTAGGACAGGACAGGTGCTCATGGTTTCCTTGAGTTGCTCAAATGCCTGTTGAGCTTGATCATTCCACATAAAAGCTCCTTTCTTAGTTAGGTCTGTGAGGGGAGCGGCTATTTTGGAGAACCCTTTGACAAAACGCCTATAGTAGCTGCATAACCCCACAAAGCCTCTAAGTTGAGACAAGGTCCTTGGTTTGGGCCATTCTTTTATTGCTTTAACCTTCTCCTCATCCACACTTAACCCCTTCTGTGTTGATCTTGTGTCCCAAATAGAGTATCTCCTTTAACCTGAATTCACATTTGGACACTTTTGCATAAAGAGATTTTGATTCCAAGATACTTAGAACTTCTTCAATATGCCTGAGATGCTCTTCCCACGTTTTACTATAAATCAAAATATCATCAAAGAAGATTAGTAAGATCAGTTGTTGGTGAAAGATGTGATTCATGCATGATTGAAATGTAGCTAGAGCACTGGTGAGGCCAAATAGCATGACTAGAAACTCAAAATGCCCATAATGGCATTGGAATGTTGTTTTCAGTACATCTTCCTTCTTCATTCGGACTTGGTGATACCTTGACCGTAAATCAATTTTGGAGATGTATCTTGCTCCATGCAGTTCATCTATCTTTGGGATGGGATACCGATTCTTGATAGTTTTCTGATTTAAGGCCTTGTAGTCTATGCACATTCGCATAGTGCCATCTTTTTTCTTGACCAATACGACGGATGACGCAAAGGGACTATTACTTGGCTGAATGTGTCCCATTTCTAGCAACTCTTTAATGGTTTTCTCGATTTCTTCCTTGAACCTTCGAGGATGCCTATATGGGGTGATGATCACTGGTCTTGCTCCTTCCAATTCTATGGAGTGCTCAAAACCCCTTTTTGGAGGTAAACCGGGGGAAATATCTCTAAAAATCTTCTTGTGCCTTTTAAGAATCGGTTGGATGTCGATGTGAATATCTAGTTCATGGGAGGGTGATTTATCTAACACCATGCATTGAGCTATCCACCCCCCTTGCCCGTGCCTTACAATCCATTCCATCCTTTTGCATGATACTACTTTGGGCTATCCATTTGGTAGACCTCTAAGTGAAACTTCTTGCACATTGTGTTTGAAGCAGATCTCTAAATTTGGATTATCCATGGTAAAGCGCCCAAGGGAGTTGATCCATGGCATCCCTAAGATCACATCATTGTGTAGATTCACCACATAAAAATCCCCTTTTATGGGATGATTGTCCAATGTAATTTTGAGTTGAGGAATGACTTTTGAGCATTGATTCGTGGTTTCATTTGCAAGTGCTACTTTAAACCCCTTGAAATTTTGAGCCCCTAATTTTCGCTTGGCCACTATACTTTTGCTGATTAAATTGTGTGAGGCCCCGCTATCCACCAAGGCAATAATTTTCTTCCCTTTTAGTGTGTCTTTGATTCGAAAAGGTCTATGCTCACTTGCTTGAGAAATGACCGCCAAGGTCCCTTGTTCATCTTGGTCCCAATTTGTTCTTTTGGTGGGGGCTTCCTTTGATTCTTCATCCCAAGTTTCTTCTATCTTGTGTATTTGACCTTTTTTGCATTGGTGTCCTTGCCCCCAAGGTTCCCGGCATTTGAAGCATAAGCCTCAATCTATGAATTCTCTCCTTCGTTTGTTGGCCTCTTTGTCAAAGGCATCTGTGGCCTGGGGACCATGGTTCATTGCAAAAGTGGCAATTTCTTCCCCTATCATCTCTCCTTCGTTGGTCTTGTCTGAACTGTGGCTTAAACAAAGGATTCTCGGCTTTTTCCTTTGGAGAACTTGATTCTACTTTTACAGCTCTTTGAATTGCTTCTCCCATGGTTTGAGGTTCCAACGGGTTTACTATGTTCTTGATTTGCTCCTTGAGCCCTTCAATAAACAAATAGGTGAATCTTCTTTGAGATAGATCGGGGACCATGACAGCTATCCTTTGGAAGTCATTTGCATACTCCTCCACTGTCCCTTGTTGCTTGAGTTGGGTGAGTTCCTTGAAGTACCACTCGGGATGTCTCTGGTCAAATTTGTCAATGAGTTTTTGAGTGAACTCATTATAGGTGGTTACACTCTGATGTCCTTGTGTGATGAGTCCATGTTGCTACCAGTCATGAGCTATCCCTGATAGGTGTAGGACAGCAAATTTGATGGCATCTTCTTCGGTCATGGAGCTAAGGGAAAGATAAGTATCGAGTTTTTGAACCCATGATTGCATCGTGATCTTTCCGAAGTTGTCGAAAGGAGGTAGTATCATCTTATTAACCCGAGATCAGGTATATGTAATTTCCCCTTCTCATTAGCCACCCAGTTGATCATTTAGCCCTAATTTATTCCCGAAGGCTAAACAGGAGAAATAAGGGAATATTATATTAAGTTAATTATTTATAAAGTTATCTCAAAAATATAATATCTGATGATGACTTTATATTTAATTAATTTAATATTATAAGTGACTAAAATAAAATAATATTAAAAAGTCACCTTGAGGGAATAAAATAATAATTTCTTCTAGAAGCTTCTTGTGGCGGTTTGTCAAATCCTTATATGGAGCTTTTAGCATGGCATTCTTCATCATCTTGAGTTGCATATTCACATATCAGATTTGGAGAGCTTGAATGCTTGACAGATTGCCCAAGCGTTTGAATACTCTAAGGTGTCAGTTTCGATTGTGAGACATCAATCCTAGCTGGGAGTTTGGGGAAGATATTTCAGTCTTTCCATTGTGTGCAAATTTTGTGGCCAAGGGCCAAATTTGAGAAGTTCAATTGGAGGAACATATTCTCAGCTTTGTGGAGATAATTTTCAGTCCTTTGGGGAGGACAATTTTGTGTTTGAAGAAGATCGATTTCATCTTTTTGCTGGTTCGATTCTTATATGAGTTGCTGGTGAAAGTCGTGGTCTTCATGCTTGCTGGGCACACTTACTCACAGGTGCGATTTTGTTCATAGTAGCTGGGAAAATTTCGAATGAGCCTTGAGAAGAGTTGCAGGTCTGCTAGGTGGCTAGGCGCTTCATTGGAAAGAGAAAAGTCAACATCTTCATGAAGATTCGATCCATTCTTTGCTTGCTGCGATTTGATATCAAGTTCCTCATTTGCTCATATTGGCATTATATTTTGTAAGGCAATCGCTGTCTCATACAGCAGGTCATTATTGTAGTCATTGATAAATATTTCAGTCCTTGCATGAGTGTAGTCGCTGTCCTAGAGCAGCACTTGGCAATGTAATTTTCAGTCATATTGTGAGAATCATTATAAGGAGTAGTTGGGTTTGGCATCACTAGTTCTCCATTGTAACTCATTCATGTTATCAAATAAAAGCATTGGAGGTTGGTTGCAATATGTTTGATTAAATGCCAAGTAGTTTACTTTCATATCAGCATATATATAGTTTGCATGCTAAGTGTTTGACTAAATGTCAAGTAGCTGTAGTTGTCATTTTCAGTCACATATATGCATTTGAAAATACAAAAAGATCTTGTATTCTCATTTGGTAGTTGTTTAGCATCTTTGAACTTCATTTACAATCATCAAAAGCAATTCAAAACAAACTGAAAAACAAAACCAGCAAACAGAAGGTTGCAAGCAAAGTGCTTGTCAAAATTGCTAAGGCAGAAAATTAGGGAATTTATATCAGATTTGGCAAGGCACTTTACAGTATACATTTCTAACCCTTAAACCTACTTTACCAAACACTCATCGATACTCGTGCTCGCTAAAGTGGGGGCAAAATGTATAGGAGCGAATTTGCACCCCTTAAGCAAATTCCCCTTTCACATATCCTCACCTCAGGAAATCAAATCCGAAGGTGAAATTCCACATAACCCACCTGCCTTCCATCCACTTGGCGTTTGTCTTGTGTGTCAGTGAGAGAATATTTGTCGGGGACACAAGCGCGGCGCGTGGACATCTGTGTGGTGCACTGTCGTCCCTGACGGATTCACATGTCTGAAGCTGGCAAAAGTGTTACACACCCGATTGGAGTCAAGTTGTAACATCCCTCTTCGACCAACCGACCCGAAAATGGCTTATTCTTTCCCATCCCACTTTCAAAAAGATTATTCATTCATTCACTTCATCTTTTTTCACATCCTCTAAGCAATTACTCCATCTTTTCTTCACATCTTCACATTCTCGAGCAGTATTCCAGCTTTCCATTGTCAGCATTGCAATAGCTTTGAAGCTCCATCAACTCCACATTGCAAGTGTGAGGCCATAGAAATGTTGGCTTGGAGTCTTGCGAGACCTCCCTTCATCACCGTTGCGGCTGTGGTGACTTTGCCAAGTCCATACCTTGCATTCTCCCTCCATTGGCTAGTGAGCTTTTGGGTGGAGGTGGTAATGCTTCACTCCTATCCTTTGTGATTTGATAGAGTAGCATAGTATTGTTTTGTAGTGTTCATTGCTATCTTTTCTTTCCTTTATCACATATTCTACTTCGTTGCTATCTGGTTGTCCGTGGAGGTGGAAACACCAAAATGGGGGTCTGACTAAGGCAGACTCCTATACAGCCCCAACAATTTTCCCCTTTTTGCTTATGTGCAGGTGAATGAGTGTGTGGAGCTAGCTGGCAAACAAGCGCTTTTGTGAGATTATCTTCATCACCCTAGTCTTTATTTACTTGATTTATCATCTCTGTATCTACTTCTACTTTCTCATTCTGTTATTTCCGTCAAAATCAACTAGCTAGGCTATCAGTAAGTTTTTACGTAGTTTTTATTGTACTTCGTGTTTTCTGGTCATACGAACACCAACGCGCCAAAGAGACGCCATCGCAGAACCACGCTGCCGTCCTCGAACAAAGAGTTGTTTGAGGTGCAGTATTGACTCCGAAAACCAACTCGCCTAGCCTCAAACAAACTTTCAGATCTATAGAGTGATGAAAGTACTACATAGTGCTCTTCATTCTCGATCCTCTTCCTAAAACACCCTTTAGAGTGAGGTAAGTTAGGGCAGCCCTCCGCTCTCGGCTCTCCATGACCTGGAGCCTTGACTTGGTTGGTCCCCCTCTCTTACACCCTGATCCATCAAAATAAGAAAAACTCAATTTACCAACCTTCCTCCTAAGATCATTGTGATGTTCTCTGTTACCCTTGTTGGGCATATGTCTCATCCATAGTTGAAAAAATCACCTAAAACTCGCATTACTCGCGAGTAATCGCTCAGAAAATTGATGGACAAGTAAATCGCTTGTAAACTCGCTACTGAGTAAAGAGTAGAACGCGAGGCGATTAATCATGAAAAAAACGCGAAAAATCGCGTGTCTCAAAGAAAAACGTGGTTAAAAAGAAGGCCACGATTTTATTTTTATTTATCCTTATTTTTTTTGCAAAAACAAAAGCGTCTGCCGTCAGTCACACTTGTAAAATCGTTTTACTCAGAAGGAAAATGACAAGAGACGAGGACAAAGAAAACCACGCCGCAAAACGGCGGGAGCAGAGAAAAAATGGCGACGGCAAAAGAAATCCGACAAGGGCAGAAGAAAAACGACATGTATTTTGCGATTTCTATTTCTATGTGAATTCATTGTTTGAGATTGTTTGTGATTTCCATTTCCATTTCTGCAAAAAAAATGTCCAAACTCCAAAGATCGATTTTTGCTATCTGTGATAATCGATTGCTATTTCTACTATTCATTGTTTTTTTAAATAATTTTTTATTTATTGATTGATTTTTTAATACTAAAGAAATCGATCTGCCTTTTTTTTTAATTTATTGATTTGTAAATACTAAAGTGTAATCATTAAGAGATTTAAAGAATATTTCTAAAAAAATTATTATATTATATAAGATTTAAGAATTAAAAAATATACGTTTTTTAATTTATTTTATTTCTAAAACTTAATATTTAATATATTTGTAAAATATAATTAATATATTATATATATTTCTAAAACTTATAATTTAATATATTATATAAGACTTATATAATATATTAAGTATTTTTTACAAATATATTAAATTATAAGTTTTAGAAATAAAATAAATTAAAAAAATTCAATTTTTTAATGCTTAAATCTTATATAATATATTAATTTTTTTACAAATATTCTTTAATATATAATATATTAATTATTTTTTACAAATTTTGATTTATATATGATGAAATCAATAATATGTTCTAAAAAGTTAATTTATATGTGTTTTTCAAGAATATTTTAAAAATTTGTGTATTTTCAAATGTTCGATAAATTTGCCGAGTTATTGCCGAGTTTTTCCCCGAGTTTTTGCCGACTCCCGAGTTTTCAAAAAATTTGGGTCTGCTGAGTTCGAGTTTTTCAACTATGGTCTCATCCTCAAGTCTATGTAATCATGGAGGGAGATATCATGTTGAAAACCTAGTCTTGCATCAACTCAGCCTTGTCTGAGTTGTTCCTGCAACTCAATCAATGTAAGCTCATTGCCTTCCTAAGGCTCTACTATGGGTGAAAAAATAGGGCATTAAGGGCCTAGAACTAGCAAATGCAACACGCCGATTTGGCGTCCTATTATTAACCAAATTATCACCTTGGCCATTATTACCTCCATTTTGGCTATTTCAATTATTCCCATTGTTATTGTTATTGAGCATGGTTTGTGTCATCAACTCCATCAACTAAGTCATGCACTGATTTGTTGTCCTTTACTCCGCCAACAAAGCATTAAGGATATCTTCCCCTCTTTCACCCATCTCTGCCTCAATGTGTGCACCACCTCTTGTAGAGGACTCAGTACCACTACCTAAAGGAGATCTCTAGTTTATTCCCAAAATACTAGATGCAATTTCCCCTTCTGAAACCTACGTAGGCTGCCACTGTTTCTTAATTTCTCTACCAAAATACCATTTCTCCCTATCACTCATGAACCTTACAGGCTGGCAGGAACACCAACTCAGATACCACTATAAAGACCCTTAGTCCAAAGAGGGAAATTTCACGATTATTCTCAGTTTGACGATGCAGGCATGTTGTCAAACTGAAAGCTGACCTTAATTTGGTATTGGTTTGATATGTCATTTAATTCAACTTTCATATCTAATGCATATTGATTCTAGTGAAGCAACTTATATTCACCAATTTATCCATACAATGAAGATAAAGAATAGCATAGGGATCTCAATCTTAGAAATTATATTTCAAACTTTGTCACTTCTTCATATATCATTCAGAGATCAAAGGTAGTACATTATTTTAATTCTAGAAAATTGAACAGTATTGAATAAATTTATAAATATTGTATATTTCAGAAATAGCAGCACCTGGAAGATATTCATTGTTGTCTTGTGCTTTTCCAAAATAGCCACAGAGACAATACAATATAATAATTCTGCTATCTTTCCCCAATTTGAGCCCTCTAATTGGTCGGTTGTAAAGAGACACATCTAGCATTGACCATTCAAATCCCTTGTAATCTCCCGTTAGTGATAAAATACTGCTCCTTCCTCAAGTCATGATGACCTTAGCCGCGATATCCCATTAATAAGGTGGTGGCAAACAAGAATCAGCCCGTCCAAATAATGTATGTAGCATTTCATTAGTATCGATTACAAGTAGGACAACTATGGAATCGCCTCAATCATCGATGCACAGGACTAGCCACCACAATTAAATATGAATAAGGACATCAATCAAATGCATAAAACAAAGACCAAATTGACTTTGGGCAATACAACAAAAGCATCAGACCACCTCAAAAATTTCTCAACCCCTCCATATCAGCAATGGTATATTGCCAAGAAATATCATCGCCCTTGTAATTGACATGGCAAACTAGAGATAAGGATGCCATGATAAATAGGATACTATGGTGGAAGGCCTTGATTAGCTTTGACTAATCATCTTCGTTGATAGGAATTGAATGATGTAAGAACCCCTAGTTCTCCCTGAATCTAGTTTTGCAAATGCTGTTTTGATGTTTCAGTTTTCTTGAAATATTTACCAAATAATGCATAAAATTAACAGAACAAAGAAATGTTGAAGCCAAATATAATATTATTTCAGAGATCATAAATGTCATGAAATTACATTGAAAGCATCCATACCCAGAAACAATCTTCTGATCATAGAAACGAGACTAGGACTCGGCTCGGACTCGGCTAGGGCGACTCGACTCGGGACTCGGGGACTCGGCGCAGACTCGGCGCAGACTCGGCAAAATGAAAAAAAAGTTGAAAAAAACCTAGAAATTTAGAGATTTTTAAGGATTTAAAACTTGTTTCAAGCACCCTTTATTGAATACAACACAAATAAAAGCAAATTTGATCACATACACAAGTATACAATGATCACATAAGTATAAAGTACACAAATTGTAGTTGCGTTGCTGAAGGAAATAGCATACTTAGATATATAAATTATAAAACTAGTCAAATGTATACAAAAGTCATGGAATATGAAATCCATAACATCAAATGTTCCATACAAATATGAAATATCAAAACAATAGCTATGACTCTATGACTCTATGGCATAGTGGAGCCAACATCCTTCCTACGAAGGCGTCTAACGCTCCTGGATGATGTTGCAGCTGCAGCCATAGTCTCTGCCTCTGTCTGAGTCTCCATGCCACTCTCACCAACAGCAGCTATGTCTCCTCGTGCTCTAGCCTCCTCCTCAGCCATGGCTACAACCTCAGCCTCTCTCTCTGCCTGGTCCACCCAATCAAGGTCCTTGTCACTAAAGACTGCATCTGTAGCCTCAGTGGTCCACTCAGACTGTGGATCAACCTCATCTAGATTGATCGGGGTGTTGTCGTGGTCAAAAAGCTTCCTGTATCTGAGCCGAAGGTTGTAATGAACATAGACCAAGTCATTCATCCTCTCCACTGTCAATCTATTGCGCTTCTTGGAGTGTATGTGCTCAAACATACTCCAATTGCGCTCACAACCAGATGAACTGCACGGCTGGCTCAATAGACGAATGGCAATATTCTGCAGGTTCCGTGTATCAAAACCAAACAACCTCCACCAGCTATCTGAGATGAGAAAAAGAAACAAAATCAATCTCATTTCAAGTTTCAAGTTCAACATTTAATAATAAAATACAATATAAAAAGATGACAATTATGCCCTTAAATATATTTTTACCTGGTAGTAATGTTGTCCTACTGTCTTTGGTCATTTGACGTGCAAAGAAGTCTCCTTGTGCCTTACTAAAGGCATCTATCTCCTGCACCATCTGTGTAGTAACAGCGGGCAACATCCGCTCTATCGTCGAGTAGAGCCCACTAAGAATTTCTCTATCTCCATGGATATCACGGCAGAATTGGAAGGCCGGATTTAGGAAACATGCGGTTGCATGGATGGGCCTATGAAGTTGGTTTTGCCATCTCCTATCAATGATCTCCCAAATGGGACGATACGTATCCTCAACTCCACCATAGACTGATCTAATGGCCTCTTTGGCCCTATCCATGCCCTCATATATGTATCCCAGTGCGGGCTTCTCCCCATCTGCAACTCGTAGGAGAACTAGCAAGGGCTCAATAAACTGCAAAGTGCAAACATGTTTCACAAATAAGCGTGAATGAAAATAAACAAATAAAAGATATGATTAAAAATTAAAACATAATAAAGAATTAAATTTTACCTTCACAATCTTCTCCACTGGTGTCCAAAACCCTTGCTCATCAAAAATGCAATCGGCCACACCAATCCCTGCAGTGCTTGTAGAAAATGATGAGGAAGACCACTCCTCACCAACAAACATGCACCTTAAGGCTGCCTTTGACCGAATCAAGGATTGCAACGTGATAAAATTAGTTGCAAACCTAGTGATGCCAGGATGAGACAACTCCCTCAACCCCGTTTATTGCCTCATAAGGTTAAGCACCCATGTGTGATTGTATATAAATTTGCAAATGTTTCTACCTGCATCCACACATGTTTTGATCCATGGGAGCTTGCCAAGATCCTCCATCATGAGGTCAATGCAATGGGCGGCACATGGAGTCCAGAATATAGTAGGGTGCCTCTCCATCAATAATCTACCAGCAGCAACATAGTTTGTTGCATTATCTGTTACCACTTGCACTACATTCTCTTCCCCCACATCAGCTATCACCTCCTCTATAGCCTCACACAAATATGTGGCATTTTCGAATTGGGCAAAAGCATCAATGGACTTAATGAAAATGGTGTCACCTGAAAGAATAAGCAAAACCAGTTATTCAATAAATTAAAAAACAAAAATCATCCATATTAAATTATTAATCACTAAATCAAATTCAAATTTCAATGCATTGAGGGAAGTACAATTACCTCCGGAGGACACTAGAAAATTAAGCAGCGTCCTATTTCTCCTATCGGTCCAACCATCAGTCATGATGGTGCAACCAATCCTCCTCCACTGCTCACGCTGCTCCTCTAATTGTGCTTTCACATCTGCCACTTTTTGAGTCAAAAGTGGGCCCTTTAATTCATCTTCAGAAGGGGCTTTGAACCCCGGCCCACATATGGTTATGGCATCAACCATGTTTTTCCAAAAAGGTGACCTAAAACATGTCATAAATAAATTAATAAGTTACTTACATAAGTATTGTAAAATGAAAAGTTTTAAGATTTTAACTGCACTAAATTTGAATTCGATAATGAGATACATCTAGATTCTAAAATAATAAATTTTAAAACAATTAAACAAAAAAGAATTACCTGGCTACATGGAAGGGAATGGTGCAGTAGTACCAAAAGTCTGCAATTGTCTTTTTTGCTGCATCATGTACATCCTTGTTCCAACCCATGCTCTCAAGCGACGGTTGGGAACCAGGAGTAGTGCGTGGTACAAAATATGAGTCCACCCTAGATTTACGAACTCTAGGGCCAATAATACTGCCACTACCACTACCACTAGCAGTACTAGTGCCACCAGCAGTAGGAGTATGCACAGGGATAGCTGGTGCAGAAGCAGTACCACTAGCACAAGCACTAGCACTAGGACGGTATGGAGGCATGGAAGAAGCATCTCCAACAGCACCAAGTCCATGTCCAACTCCCAAACTCACCAATTCATGCTTCTATTTTTTTTTCATCTCTTTTTGCAATTCAAAAGTTTCTAATTGCACCTGCACTTCACGGACAGCCTCAGGAGGTGCTATAGGGCATCCCGCTGCATCATGGATGGGTATGCGTGCAATATGGTATTTTAATCGATTTATGCCTCCATGATATATTGTTTTGCAGTATTTATGCCTCCATGATATATTGTTTTGCAGTATTTACATTTTGCTTCTCCTTTTTTCATTCCGGGAAAGATTTCAGCATGTTTCCAAGCAGGGTCTTTTCTGCCTGGGGTTTGAGACATTGTGAAAATAATAATATGTTTTGATTTGCAAATGAATGTGGCTGCAATAACAAGTAGGGTTTATAAAATTATTTATATTGCAAGTAGGGTTTGTAAAAAAAAATGCAAACTAAAAAAAACAATGATTTTTCAAATTACAATGAATTATTTGTTAAAAAAACACAAAAAAAACCAATAAAAATCAAACTTACCTCTTATATTTGGCTTGGAATGCAATGCAAACTCCTCCCAATCATTGGTAATGAGCTCTCAATGCACCTCCTTGCTGCTGTGAAGCTTCCCAAATGGTATGTGGCCCTATATTTGTCTTCAACAGCTTGCTGGTTGCCCTCTCTTCTCCTCCTATTTTGCCAAATGAATGAAATGAGGTTGCTTTTAGGGTTGGGGAGATAATATAACACCAAAAAAAAAAAACATAAAACATCAAATTTTATGTTTTTTTCTTCACTTTTGCTCATGCTGTCGTCGGCCGTGTCCAGGGCTCGGGACTCTCCGGGAAGCGGCGAGTCCGGCGAGTCCGACCAAGACTCGGCAAGACTCGGTCGCGTCCGCGTCCGGGCTCCTAGGACCCGGCCAGGTGTGCTTGGCTCAGGACTCGCCGAGTTTGGGCGCTTCCGGGCGAGTCTCGTAACTATGCTTCTGATCTTGAAAAGCTGATGAAACCCTCCTATAAATCCAATGAAGCACAAGTAGAACTCCTGAATGAACCTCTCACAGGCAATGATTCAGTTGATCTTTCACAGCCTCAAGATTGCTAATACATTGAAGAGATTTCGTTCTCCAATGGCTAAAGATGACTGAAACCCTTGGTCTCCATGTCAAATCCCAAGAACACCAAAAATGACAAAGTCAAGTAATCATCAAGAATGAATTTTATTTTCTTTTGATGCTCAATATATACTTCTCTCAATTAGGTCGATTTCCTCCAAGTGGCTTTAAAATCATTTAAATGAATATAAATGCTTTTTGATGTTGACTTTATAATAAAGCACTAATTAGGCCCACTTAAAAATACCTTTTTAATCAATTGACTTTGTAAGTCATTAAGTGGCCCCAAGCACACAAAGTGAAAATATAACTTTATAATACTTTATTATCATTAAAATGACTTTAATGATAATAACTCCATAAATACTCATCCACTGGCCAAACCAACTGAACTAGGAGATCGACACTGCAATCGAGACCTGTCCAAGTGCCTTACTAAATATAATAATTCCAACTCCACTGAAATGGTCACTTACTATAAATAGTAAGTGTGAGAAACTGAGTCAAACGAAGGCCAATCCTAAATCAACTGAGCTCTGGAGAAGAAAACACTCCAATAACTACCAACCAGGACCCTCTAACCATCTGCACTAGCCTACGAGGGCCAAATAATAGGCTAATCCTTCACACTCTGATGCCCGCGAAAATGGGGACATTACAGTCTACCCTCCTTGAAATTGCTTGTCCCCAAGCAATCTCCACTGCAAAGAAACTCCACTCCTCGGAAGGCCCAAAAGAAGAACTGTGAAATGTCCCACACATCTCTAACTGACTCCCATAGCACCATCCTAAACACAACTGCACAAGATATCCCTGGATCCCAAACCCAGAATGGAAGTCTGCCATGTCTGATACCCTCCAACTTCCTTTGCGCAAAACTGATCTCAACTTCACCATGCTGAAAATGGTGAAGTAAACCCATGGGACCCATCCAAACTGCAACACTCACTCTATCACCACCTGGATCCCAATATAATCTGTACACACATCCATCTGTACTATGGAGATATGAACATCTGAAAGTGTCTGTATCACAACAACTATCTCCATCCTCTGCTAGACTCCCATGGATGTGCTAACTCTGCAAGTAATCCCCCACAAATGACAAACTCAGGTACTTGCAACTACTAATTCCATCTACTAAAGATGGTGAATACCCATCCCACAAAAGATGGTATAATCCCGAAGCCAATCCACACCGATGCATCAACAAATCCTTTGTGTGTGGATCAAAAGAAAAGTGATGAGCACTCCTCACTATGTAGTTGCAATAGAACGCTCCAACCTTGGTCAATGGCTCATCACTAGCAATACTAGAATCAGACAGCTGATCACTCTGACTCTGAGACACAACAAGCTAGCGTCCAAAATCAGCTGCATGGGATGAAGTAACAGACTTGCTTCCAGGAGAGGAAAACAAATCAACATGAGAGCCATACTCCCAACCAGATGACACTCTGCAAGTCCCCTGTGAAGATGATGGAGTAGCGTCATGTACTAAAACACAACTCTCAGGAGAATCCACCACTGCGACACAAGAGCTATCAGTAATTTGTCCTGCATCATCTATCATGGTACTGACCTCAGGAGAACCTGATGCAACGAGTGGTTCTCCACTGCTCTCAACCAAAGTACGCATCCCAACTGAGACTACTACACCTATATCTGTGATAGATGTAACCACATTCTCACTACAACCCGTGGATATATGATCCTCACCAACTGCCACTATATGTAACTATACTGTATCTGCAGTTGGTGGAGACTGTGCTCGGCTCAACTCCACGGTGGCTCCTCTAACTGTGACTATGACTCCTGAAGGGCCAACTGGGTGCTCTCCAATGAGTCTGTAGTCACCTCAAACTCATGAGTGAGCTCGTCAACCTCCTCTTCCTTCCCCTTCAAGGCGCATCATAGCAAGTGCAATCCCACTCGAGAAGATAGTCTCTATCAGCCAATAACTGTAAGTAGTTACGTTTCATTATTCCAATGGCTTCTCAAAGTGAATGAAACTCAGCTAGAGAAAAGCCACTATCACCGTGCTCATTCGTCATAGGAGTACTCCAACCAAACGTAGCCAACATCTAACAAGCAACATCAAAGTGCTCTATGGCTGTGGCAATCATGCTGTCATTAATCTTAAGTTGCCCAACCAAATGATGAGGACTCTAAAACCAATGACTCTCATGCAAGTGTTTTGACCCAAAATCTGCACTGTGATATGAGGTTGTATCCTCATCACTCACCTCATGATCAGCAGCATCGTATGTGCAATCAACTGTGCACACATCAATATCTAAGGTACTGCTACTATGTACCTCAGAGGATGGCTCCACTAGTAGGGTAGAAGCTGCTGTTATGAAAATATCTTCACATACTTCCACTTCCAATGTAACTGTATCGCCATCCAACTCACGATCCTAGGATTCTATGCCAACATATGAACCTTCTAGCTTGTTTTCTAGGGTCTGATCTGAAAAATCAGACTCATCATGGCATGAATCTTCAACATACAATGCACCATTAGTACCCAAATCCTAAGTACTATCATGTAACAACTTAAAAGTAGCATCCTGCACATGTGTAGTCACTGCTGTCTCAAGCTGATGCAAAATTTTACGACTGCTGTCATGTAAATCAGATCTGTTATGGGTTAACCTTTGCATGCAATCTTCATTCTTGGCACTAGTATCATGAGTGTCAATACCCAATGTCACTCCCATAACATCTTCTGGACTTGCCATGACTTTCAACTCATCCTCATGCTCAAGTGGACAACTGCTGTCATAAAAATCAGTCTTGTTATAATAACTGATAACAATTTCTTGAACGTTGATAATATCCACTTCCTCCTCAAATTTGTCCTTCTTTTCCTCCATACTGATAAGGTTATCTGCATTAGTGTTTGCTTTCTTTTTCTTTGCAAACAAAGGATCCAAAATTTCCGGATGTTGTAAAAGCCTTGTTAAGTTCTTATCATAGTTTTGAACAGCCTGCATGAGCTCTAGTAGGAGTTCCTGTATAGACTTCATTTTACCCAAAACCACCAATCAGCTGCAACTGCTAAAGATGAGTGTTGATCACTCGAATGATGCTTAATTTTGATTCACTGAATATTGAACTATCTCCCAAGAATTGGACGATATCTTTAGTGTTTATCTCAGTTTGACAGATTGCATTTTGTCAAACAGTTGGTCATGCGATCTCCCTTAGCTGATGATTGGTCTTTCTTTTGGTTTTTCAAATGGTGATCAAATATGCAAGAATACTAACTATGCCAAAACAGAAATGAATATAAAATGTAAAGTACTTTGTTGTCTCAGACTTAGTGATGAAATGTATCTGACATGGCACACCATAGTTTGCTATTACAGTCCACAGACATCCTCCTGATCAAATTAATGGCAAGACAAACTGTTTTCAATTCTTACAAACTGCTCTTAAGCTGAATGTCCTTAAATAGAAACCAATTACAGTGCAGCTATGGTATCTCAGACCTGCTGGAAACGCCTATAATATGCAGACTTGACAATCATGAATATACAATGGTGTAAAACACCCTCACTCCAATCGATGCAATGCTGAGTCAACTATATTTAGCATACATTTTGCTGATACAGTGATTTATTTGGTCTGAGTACAATCCTAAGTCTCAAATTTCTTAATTAAAGATAGAACCTGGTAATAGCACTTGACTGACGTGATTTTTTCCTGATTTAAGATGCCCAGATGTGAAGTCAAATTGTATTGGCCTCAAGAAGCAGCACCCAGATTGCTTGAAATATTGCAACGGCTTATTTTATTTTGCCTGACCTTGCCTGGAGATGACGCGGCTTCCCCAAATGTTGATATTTATAAAGACGTCTTCAGAATGTGATTCCTCCCAATATCGCTATCTTTGTCTTGAGCGGCACATTGAACTAGGGAATTTGAAAATATTATTTGCCACGTCTTCACAATAGAATATGAGCTGACTCATATTATTTATGTCCCTCCTTAAGGCCCGATATTTCTTTTTGTCTTTAATGATGATGACAAAAATATCTCCAATCGTGCCTGACTCCTTGTATTCTATCGACACTTGCCTTTGTTCTAAGCAGGACCCGATAAATCATCAAATGCATTAATATTGAAATCCTTAGCATTTGTCTTTATTTGAAACTTGTCTTTTTTGATCATCCACGTAGGTTTCTTATGAAGATATGACGCCAAGACTCCTAAAATCCTCGATTTGGTCTTAAGCGGCTAGAATCATTCGTCTTAATCGACTGCTTAAGTCGATTTGTCTAGCGGTTTCCAGAATTTTAACAGCACTTTCAAATATTTGTCTTTATTTAACTATCCGCCTTTTTCCTCAACTCACGACTCCTTGAGACAGATCAAAAAGTTTCCATCCCTGAAAATAGAAACTCTAATACACCAGCAAAAATAAACTCTGAAAATTATGATTGAATTATCTTTGCAAATCCATAAACTCCTCAAACCTGATAACCTGAATTTTTATAAACCGTGGTATCTGAATTTTTCTTTTTGCTCACAAAAATTTATTTCCCACACAGGTTAGCAGGAAACCGCTTTAATACCACTGTAAGAACCCCTAGTTCTCCTTGAATCTAGTTTTGCAAATGCTAGTTTGATGTTTGAGTTTTCGAAGATTTTACCAGATAATATATAAAATTAACAGAACAAAGTAATGCTGAAGCCAAATATAATATTATTTCAGAGATCATAAATGTCATGAAATTACATTGAGAGCATCCATACTCGGAAACAATCTTTTGATCTCGAAAAGCTGATGAAACCCTCCTATAAATCCGATGAAGCACAAGTAGAACTCTTGAATGAAGCTCTCACAGTCAATGATTCAGCTGATCTTTCACAGCCTCAAGATTGCTAATACATTGAAGAGATTTCGTTCTCCAATGGCTAAAGATGACTGAAACCCTTGGTCTCCATGTCAAATCCCAAGAACACCAAAAAATGACAAGTCAAGTAATCATCAAGAATGAATTTTATTTGCTTTTGATGCTCAATATATACTTCTCTCAATTAGGTCGATTTCCTCCAAGTGGCTTTAAAATCATTTAAATGAATATAAATGCTCTTTGATGTTGACTTTATAATAAAGCATTAATTAGGCCCACTTAAAAATACCTTTTTAATTAATTGACTTTTTAAGTCATTAAGTGGCCCAAAGCACACAAACTGAAAATATAACTTTATAATTGCACTTTATAATACTTTATTATCATTAAAATGACTTTAATGATAATAACTCCATAAATACTCATCCACTGGCCAAACCAACTGAACTAGGAGATCGACACTGCAACCGAGACCTGTCCAGGTGCCTTACTAAATATAACAATACCGACTCCACTGAAATGGTCACTTACTATAAATAGTACGTGTGAGAAACTGAGTCAAACGAAGGCCAATCCTGAATCAATTGAGCTCTGGAGAAGAAAACACTCCGATAACTGCCAACCAGGACCCTCTAACCATTTGCACTAGCCTACAAGGGCCAAATAATAGGCTAATCCTTCGCACTCTGATGCCCGCA
This sequence comes from Sequoiadendron giganteum, assembly GCA_007115665.2. NCBI lineage: Eukaryota > Viridiplantae > Streptophyta > Pinopsida > Cupressales > Cupressaceae > Sequoiadendron > Sequoiadendron giganteum. The sequence goes on from CM021109.1 coordinate 595,900,994, forward strand.
AAAATGGGGACATTACAAATGAGTTGGTTGTTCATAGAATCACAATGTCCTTGAGGCTGCAATGGTATAGCAACAGGTGGCAGCAATATTAAAATAGGGTCGGTTCAATATTGGCTTCGATACATATACGACCACCTCTGTCTGACAACATATACATGTATATCCATAAACCAGCAATAAAGCATCTAAAACATATATGACATCCCAGTCTGGACAAAATGAATTAATCAATCAGCCATAATCAATATCTCTATGCAAGTATCTGATATGAATCGATCAGCAATATGTAATAATCCTTGCAATAACTAAATAAATTGAACTCCTGCAATTTCAAATGTAGAATTCAATGCAATCCAACTGAAGAATCTTATTGATTCTTCCAAGACCATCTAGGGTAGATGGTTTCACTGCCGAAAATGGCTTTCCCAAACATCCATCCTGAGAAACAAATTTGAAAAACTCTTAATTAATGTTGAAGAGAAAATATTCATCCACACCTCTTTCCCCAAAACCAAAGCTCCTTTTATAATATTAATTGACAATTTTGCATAGTTATCAACATTTATTGACTTTAATTAATCTTAATTTCTTAGAGTCACTTTATAAAATATTTAATTATTACCTTTTAATTAACTTTAGGTAATAAATATTTATTATTTAATTCTCCTTTTTGATATTTGTATCTTTTGGGAATTAAATAATATTACTGTCTCAATACCATCAAAAATGGGACATTACAACTTGTGAAAGTGCGAGAAGCCTTGAGTTCTACGGTCATCAACAACTTGTGGAGTGTATGGAGGCAGTCAAGCACAAAAAGAGCCCAAAAAGTAAAAGCATTGATCTTAGATGATGAGTAGTGGGCTCATGTGGAATATGTTTTGGAATATCTCAAATTGTGTTTCACTTGTAAAGAGCCTTGAGTTCCAAGTCATAAATGCACAGTTAAAAGCAAGGCGCGTTGAATAGAATATTATTCAACCGATGATTCAATGACAGAAAATTATGGCCAGCAATCTAAGTCAGAGAGTAAGGAAGAGGAAGAGAGCCTGAAGAGGAGAGGAAGAGTGAGATCACTCTTGCCCAACTCTCTAGTTTTTAGAAGGTTGGTTCCTTCAGAGTTCAAGATGAGGGCATTGTAGCCGGAAGGGGAATTAAAACAAAATATTTTGATGGCTTTACCCTCACATGCACTAGGAAGATTCCTAACATGAGCATTCAGCTGGGTGACTATGAGATCAAGGATGATTTTTATGTGGTTAGCATAGGAGACACAGATGTAGTCCTTGGTATGTAGTGGTTGCGGTCTGTTGGAGAGTTTTGTATGAACTTGCAAAGCATGGAGATGAAATTCAAAGTTCATGGTAAGAAGGTAGTACTTAGAGGCATGTCCAATGGTGGACCACAGGTAGTCTCTTTCAAAAGAATGGAGATGCTTATTAGACATGACCAAGTTGAGTGGCTAGCAGAATATATTATCATGCCAACCATTGCAGCACAGCAAAAGAGCAGTTACCATCCAGATGTACAGGGTTTGTTGTCTAAGCGCAGCAAGGGTTTTGATAGCATACCTCCTAGGAGGCCTCCGGAGAGAGACACTGAGCATGTCATTGAGTTGGAAGAGGGTGCTAAACCAATTATCACCACACCTTATAGGCACTCAAAGAGGCACAAAGATGAAATAGAGAAGACCATCAAGGAGATACTTGAGATGGGTCACATTAGACCTAGTAAGAGCCCTTTCGTTGTAATATCCCTAATAGGAATTATACTAATTTTAACCTAAACTACCAATTTCCCAAGCAACAAAGGATTTAGAGAGTACCTTGGCTTGATTTAATCCTTGCAAACAAGTTAGAGATCAACTACAATAATAACTAAGCAAGGAGAGTATCATGGTTAAACATTAGTAAATCCATAGTAAATTCGTTTATCTAGTTATTGACATATCCTAGGGATGTTCAACCATGGGAGAACATGAAAGAGAGTGACTCGATGGGGTGTCCTTAGCCTCTCTAGGCCCAAAAGCAACACCCTTTAGACTAAAAAGCAGTACCCCTTTGACCTCATGTGGCCCATGCCATTCAGATGAGGTGGCCTACCTAGTGAGGATTCTAATTTTGCCGTTATCCCCTCATATTGCCAACTTCCCCATTTCCTCATGATTGGTCTCCTTATATTGCTATACCATGGTAGGCGAGTGAGGTTTCAAAGGGTTTCCTGGTAGCCCAACTCTCCTAGGCCCAAAGGCCCATTTGGACTAAAAGGCAATACCCTAGGGATGTTCAACCATGGGAGAACATGGAAGAGAGTGACTCGATGGGGTGTCCTTAGCCTCTCTAGACCCAAAGGCAACACCCTTTAGACTAAAAGGTAGTACCCCTTTGGCCTCATGTGGCCCATGCCATTCAGATGAGGTGGCCTACCTAGTGAGGATTCTAATTTTGCCATTATCCCCTCATCTTGCCAACTTCCTCATTTCCTCATGATCGGTCTCCTTATATTGCTATACCATGGTAGGCGTGTGAGGTTTCAAAGGGTGTCCTAGTAGCCCAACTCTTCTAGGCCCAAAGGCCCACTTGGACTAAAAGGCAGTACCACTCTGGCCCATGCGGGCTCATCTTGTCCCCTCCTGGGTGACGTACCTAGAAGAGGGCCCCGTCACTGTTCCCCTTTGGTAACTCTCCTTCCTCCCATCATGGTATAGATATGTTCATAATAAATAATCAACTTCATATTTGCAAACAATCATATCAGCAATACCTAGAGAATCATGAAGGTAATATCATAAGTTACAAATAACAATATGCACAAATCATTAATTCCCTTTAAAGAATACATCATATTCCCATATAAGTATTCTACCCCCAAACATATTAATTTATTATTCTGAAATTCAATCCTACAATAAATATGTTAACTTACTATTCTGGAAGTTAATTCTACAATCAATATTAACTTGCTATTCTGAAATTCATAAGATGACTATACTGACTGAAATATATATCTGCTGGTTGTTCTGCACTTCCTTTTCTTTTTCCCATTTCCTAATTGATGCCCTCTTGGCTATTTATGGGCTTCCTTTAAATATCCTTGATTGGGTGAGGAGTTGCACCCCTTCAACGGTGGTTACATTAAATGGTTGTGTCTCTTCAGATCGCTGCCTTTTGAAACCGATATCCTTAACTAAGGTTTATTAAAATGAATCACTGCATATTGACATGGTTGCTTGGGTGATAATCACTCTATTATAATTTTAAGTGTGGCTGCTTTTAGGAATCGTTGTCTTGTTAGAAACCGATGTATCTAGTGTTTCTAATATTTATATTAGAGATAAATATTTTTGTGAGATATACTAATATTTATTCGTTTATTTGAGACATATTATTAGTATTTATTCATTTATCTTTGTGAATATTTTATTTATAATCGTTTACAATTAACTGTATTAATTAGTTTTGTTTTGTATTACTATAATAATGATTTTATAATTATAATGTTACCTAGGATAATTATAATTATAATAATATTTAAATTGAAATTATTTATATTTATATCTCTGATATTTATTTTATTTGTATTTAAATACTTATATTTCGGGGTTACAATTCTAAGGGATGTGACATTCGCATCTTCAGTGGTACTAGTGAAAAAAAAAGGATAAGACTATACGTATGTGCATAGACTACAAGGCTTTAAACAAGAAGACAATAAAAAACAGATATCCCATCCCACGCATAGATGAGCTCATAAATGAGCTACATGGTGCTTGTTATTTCTCTGAGATTGATTTGAGGTCGGGCTACCATCAGATTCAGGTCCAAGAGTAGGATGTGGAGAAGACAGCTTTACTGTGCCACTTTGGGCCCTTCAAGTTCCTGGTTATGCCTTTGTGATGTCCCTTACCCAGCCTTGCCCTAGAATCCGCTTGTTCATAAAGTTTAGGGTTTCATTTTTTCAAATGAATGTACTTTCAATACAATAACCCTGGATTGGAATATGTATTCATCATATTAACATATCTATTAGCATTAATATCTAGATATCCAAAATCAAACATAATCATAAATGCAGATTGGTAAACATAAGAAGAGTCACTCAGCCCATCAGGAGAGGGGAATCCTTAAGGGGCCAATGATCTACCAACTCCTATTGCCCAACCCTTATCTCGGGCATGTAGGGCAAAATGCCTTGCTTCGGGCCCGGGGGGCAAAATGCCCAACCCTTGCTTCAGGCCACTGGGGCGGAACTTGGATGAGATTTTTAGACAAACCACTTAAGTTATGACTCACTTCTCCTGGTAGGATTACAATCAGATTGCAAACAGTTCTATACAATTTCCAGGTATACAGTCATTAGCAATTCACTTGCATTTTCATTTATGATGCTATGAAAAGAGTCCAACATAAGTATATAATTCAGCATAATGGTATATCAGAGTGCAGAAGTAAATATACCAAGATTCAAGTTTATAGATCATTCATCATATTATATAGATTAATGCAGTCCAACAGATTCAAATTAGTATAGTTCAATATATGTATATAGTTTCATTAGCATGAAGTTATAACAGAATGCATAACTCAATTAAGCAATATCCATATCTATACGTTCAGACTTCAATCAAACATAAATGTAGATCAAGCATCATTAGAACCAACTCTAAACAAGGTAAACAATAATGGTCTATATCCGTTCAAAGACTACATAGTCCGCCAGATCTAATGCCCAAATCAATGCCAAGAATTCTATTTTCAGATTTTTATCTATCAAGAAGGAATGGTTTTCAAAACACGTCAAAAGCACATATATATAGTTCAATGAATAAAGACTGGATATTATATGCAATAGAACACAGATCATCTAGAGCCTGGGTCAAGGGTTTATGCAGCATCATTATGTCAGATTGAGGAAATTAAATATTAAAGCCAGTGAGTGATCTCACCTGATTCGTTGGCTCTACTATGTATATTCTTTGGGAACAATTGATTGATTGATGTATCTAATGTGAAGTAGTTTCCAAAGTATTCAATCCTCCCTTTTTATTCTCCCAATTGCCTCTTTATATGTTTGGGCTTTTAAAGGGAGGGGATGTATCTTTTTGAAAATGACTGTATGACAGGTCATGTCTTTTAGTCAAATTTAGCTATGACTTAATTGCTCTCCTTAGTATATTCGCTGCCTTAATTCTAAGGTTCGTGGATCTCCTAGTGTGATAGCTGCGTAGCAGATTGGACCTGACGTGGAGTCCCATTTGAATCCTTGAACGCTACTCATTGTTCAATGTTTATGGCTTTTAATGTTGTACAAAAATCGTTGTTAGTTGTCTTAGGCATTTAATCATACTCGTCATCAACTTTGGCAGTTGGCTACAAGACCCTGCAACACCATTATAATTATCACAAAAGTCGAAGGGGAAGGTGGTGATAATGTTTGGGTGAATCACATAATATAAACTGGCCCGATATTCTCCAATATAGTCTTTGATCTAGAGTGATAGCCAAATATCGATAATCTTATGAGATTGAGTCGGCGCCAGGGTAGACTTGCGGCTAGAAATATGAAGACAACGAAGAGATTACATTATGATGTCTTTAGGAGCTTGATTCCCTAGGTGGCAACGCTAAGAGAAAAATCACAAGTCATATCATGTGATTGATATTCAAATATTGACGACCCTTCTGATATGTCGATTATCACAGGATCGATGGCTGGTCTAGTATTGGAAACAATATCGATTACCATGTATCTTGAAAGAATTTGATAATAATATAAAGAGACTTTATCAAGGTGGATAATTGTTTGAATATATCCCCTTAATTTTATAATCGTTTAATATTTATATTTGTTAACTATAATATTTTATGTTTGTGTTTATATTGATTATATATATTTTAATATTTAGTATACCACAATGATCATAATAGTTAAATTATTTATATTTTTATTTTTATATTTATTATTAAAATAATTACAATTATAATATTGTTCGTGACAATTATAATTGTGATGATATCCATTCAAGTACGCCTTTGTTATCTTATGCTCATGTTTTGGGGACATGACAGCCTTTTGGACTAACCAATGCTCCAGCTACCTTTCAGTCTTGTATGAATAGGTTTTTTGGTGATCAACTCTGAAAATTTGTTCTTATTTTCTTTGATGATATTATGACATTTAGCAAGACTTGGAAGGAGCACATGAGACACCTTGACGAGGTGTTGAGCATCTTAGAGAGAGAGTCGTTGTATGCCAAGGAGTCTACGTGCGAGTTTGGTATGACGGAGCTTCTCTGCCTTGGTCACATCATTAGCTCTAAGGGAGTTAGAGTAGATCCTAATAAGATCAAGGCAATTGTGGATTGGCCTCCTCCAATGTCATGTCCCCGAAATTGTAAGGCTAAATTTGAAATATTGAAATACAAATTAAAAAAATAAATGGAACTAATTGCCATTATTATAACTATAATTATCAAACATAAAACAAATAAAATAAATATCAAAAATACATATATAATAATATATGAAATGTAAATTTGAATATCACTACAAATGATATTATAATGATAAATACAATTTAATCATATAAACTAATATAGAAAATAAATATTAAATAAAGTATATAAAACTAATAAAACATGTAAATATAAAATAATATGAATATTAAAATAATGAAAAAATAAAATATGATAACATTCAGACATTAATTAAATAAATAAATAAACATCATAAAGTATCAGTATTAATATGGGCATCCAGATAAACTCTTAATAAGCACAAAACATTACTAAATGCTAAGGCAGCAATTTCCTAACTACTATTAAAACCTAATGATGCACCGATTCATAACAGCAATTATACTTGAAACACAATGATGGTTAATGCAGCGATTCATTTATGGGTTAAACAACGATTAACATCTATTCCCAAAGACAATACTTAAGCTAAAGAGACACGTCCCAGTCAAAGGGGTGTGAGGACTGTCTTTTGGACATATCGGGGTATTAAGAGAGAATCTTTTTAAGTTAAAGGGGGATAGGAAGGAGCAGCAAGGGATATATTCAAGAGAAAGATTTGCGGATAATAAAAAGATGATAAGTAATCTCCGTACTAAAATAATGAGGGAATCAAGGGAAGGGATAGAATAAGAAAGATATGGCATCGTGGCTGGTGAAGAAGGAGAAATATCTGCAGACCAATCAGCAGTTAGTATGGTGAGCATTTTGTTAAATAATAGGTAAGTAATTTCCTAATCTTGTCTTAAACAATAGTGATAAATACCTTAATATGTTTAGAAGATGTTATGGTCAAATATATAATAAATTGAGATGATGGATAAATATATTAAGGATTTAAATGACAACTAATAATTGATAAATATACTTAAATATATAGTGATTTATAAATATATCATAGATGATTGGTAAATGTATCTAAACGTGATTGATAAATATATTTAAATATATTAAGATTGATAAATATATCTAAATTTATGATGATTACTACATATATAATAGGTGATTGACATATACAATATATACGTACATATACATATATATATCCATGCAAACTAATTATTGATTCAATTAGGAATAAGAGAATATTAGATGCATAATATTATCATTATGGTAATGTCATAAATAAGATAATGTTAGGATGCTTATAAATATATTTAATTATATTATGATTTATAAATATATATTGTGATTCATATATACAACATAAGTGAATTTCACATATAGAAATAAATGGATGTTTTTTGTCTAGCCACAATAATATTGCTTACAGCAATTATTGTCTCAATGGCTATTATGGTTTTTATCTTGAGAGATAGTCTTCGACCAAAAACTCTGTCGTAATGCTTGATGAGGATAGGAAGTGTGTGGAAGGGAAGGCGGTTAAATCTATGTTGGACGAAGCCCAAGACAGGTAACCAATCCTTGAGGGTGTCCAATCCAATCTATGTTGGACAAAGCCCAAGACAGGTAACCAATCCTTGAGGGTGTCCAACTCGAGATGGTGCACGCGCCCTTGGCACAGTAAATCTACCATCCCATAAGGTTAGGGAGAGAAATAAGGCAAAGATCTATTCTGATCAAGAGTAATAAATCATATCAAATTATGTTAGTTATGCACTAGTTGATAATAATGCATTTCATTTATCTTATTCCCTCAATCTTCCATTGCTCTTTATCAAACAATCTTAAAAATCAAAATTTTAATCTGCGCATTTTATGTCTCTAATATGGGGACATTACATCCAACTAATCATTCAGAGCTCAAGGGATTTTTTGGCTTATGTGATTTTTACAAGAGATTTGTAAAGGGCTTTTCGCAGATGGCTGCCCCAATTACAGATTTGACTGAAAAGGGGGCCTTTATGTGGTCAAATACTGCACAACAGTGTTTTGACCACTTCAAGCAAATTATGAGCACTTGCCCAATCTTAGCTATTCCCAATTTCTTCAAACCTTTTGAGTTGGAGTGTGATGCTTTTGAAGAGGGAATAGTTGTTGTCTTGATGTGGGATAAACATCCCATCGCATTTGAGAGCAAAAAGTTGAGAGGTGTTGAGAGGAGTTATTCTATATATGACAAGGAAATGTTGGCCATTATGCATTCCTTGGCCAAGTTTAGACTGTATCTTGTGAGAGGTAAGTTTATTGTCAAAACTGACCACAATAGCATCAAGTAATTCTTGAATCAGAAAGACTTGAATGATTGACAGCAAAAGTGGGTGAGCAGATTGCAAGCATATGACTTTGACATTGTATATGTCAAAGGAAAGAAAAATATTGTTGTTGATGCACTATCCAGGAGAACTCATTTGTGTTCTCTAGTAGAGATTACAGCTGATTGGAGAGAGATGATGTCAGCTGAGTATGCTAAGGACTCTTGGGCTATAGGCATCATAGAAGGTACTATACAAGATGACAGGTACACTATGGTTAATGGGCTTATTATTTACAAAAATGGAGTCGATTTAGTACCTGATTTAGAATTTAAGGTGAAGTTTATAAAGTCCTTTCATGATGCACGTATGGCTGGTCACCCGGCTTTCTTCAAGATATACAAGCAGATCCAAGAAATGTTTACGTGGAAAGGGCTTAAGAATGTAGTCCTTAAACATGTTCGGGAATGTCCCACATGTCAACAGAATAAGAGTGAGCACTCATTCAGCTGGTTTATTGCAGCCCCTACCTATTCCCAACCAAAAATGGGAAAGTATTTCTATGGACTTTATTACAAGGCTATCTAAGGTGCACAGTAAGGATTGCATCTATGTTGTTGTTGACAAGCTAACCAAATTTTCTCATTTCTTTGCTATATCAGCAGCATATGCGACAATGCAAGTAGCAGATTTATTCTTTAGGGAGGTATTCAAGTTGCATAGGATGCCCAAGAACATAGTTAGTGACAGGGACAACGGGTTCTTGAGCTTATTTTGGAAGGAATTTTTCAGATTGAGTGGGACTGAGCTCACCCCTAGTACCATCTACCACCCTCAAACAGATGGACAGACTGAAATTGTGAATAAATGGGTAGAAGGGTATCTTAGAAACTACATTTCAGGGTAGCAGAAGGCATGGGAGAGATGGTTGCACCTTGGTGAGTACTGCTATAATTCTTCTTACCACATGTCTATTAAGATGTCACCATTTATGGCTTTGTACCAGTATGAAGCTTTGAGCTTTTTGGATTTTCTATTTGGGGATAGCAAAGTGCCTAAGGCTAAGGACTTCTTACAGGAAAGTCAAGATATCATGAAATCTTTGAAAAAAAACTTGCAGCAAGCACAAAACCAGCAGAATTTATATGTTGATCACCATCGAAAAGAACGTACTTTTCAGATCGATGACATGGTTTACTTGAGGTTGCAACCCTATAGGCAGTCCACTTTGAAGAAGAGTGGGTCAAAGAAACTTAAGCCACACTTTTATGGCCCTTTTAGGATCTCCAAGAGGATTGGCGAGGTGGATTATTAGTTGGAATTACCGGCGAATAGTAGAGTACATAATGTTTTTCATGTCTCTCGCCTTAAAAAGGAACTCAGGCATAATGTGGTTCCCTCTTCCAAGTTCCCACAATTGGATGAGGAAGGGAAGCTTATACTAATTCCAAAGGCTATTATTGATACCAAAGAGCGTACTCTACAAAGAACTATCAAAGAATATCTGGTGAAGTGGAAAAATTTGCTGGTGGAAGATGCTACTAGGGAGAGCGAATAGATCTTACAACATCTTGAATTGCAACTGCTTGGGGACAAGCAATTTTTGGGAGGGAGGATTGTGTGTCCCCTTCTTATGCCCAGTCAACTTTGTTGACCGTTAGCATATTGAATGGGTGCCCGTAGGCTAAGTGTTTAGGGAGCTCCACAGTTCTTGGAGGGGTATTTGCTCAGCATATTTCATTTTTTTTATCATGGCATTGAACTTTGTTGTCAACATGCTTCCGAATGACACTTTCAGAAGCGTTTTTGGACATCTGGTCCATCCACTTTTTGTGGAGCTTATTGCTATTTCTGGAAAGTCATCATAATGGCCTCAATTATCATTCTTTATTGTTGGCTTTAGTCTAGCATAGTCAGTTTTAAGATTCGATGCTCCGATGATGTTTTCATGGGTCGAATGGAAAAATTAATTAAATGCCTAAGTTTTGATAGTTTATTATAAAGTCACATTCAAATATTTATTTAAATTATTAAAGTGACTTTATATTTATTAATTGGGTGCCTGGAGACATAAGTATTTTATTTTTATCAAGTTCATTTATTTTTCAAAAAAGGTGGGTGTTGAGTTTTGGAGGCAAAATATTAAAAATAAAATGTGACTTTCACGAGATGAAATAAAAGGGCATTTTGAAGCTTATTTTCATATGCTTGGATTTTGATATTGTTGGCATGTTGTGGGGTTTTCCTCCAAGAACTTCCTGAAGACGAAAAACCCTCAAGAAGAATATCATCCACAATGGTGAAAGATCTTCCTTGGGTGATTGTTGATAGATTCATTCAGAGTCTATGCTTGTGCTTCAATGATCAAATTTCCACTTTGAAACAAAAGGATTTAAATGCAATAAGATTTTGGGAAATGACTTGCAGGATTGTAAGGAGATTTTGAAGAGCTTTAATAGATTGATAATTATTCATGGCTGTCACATTTCTTTGTGTTGGCTGAGCATTGGAAATCCTCTATGGTTTGAGGCGATTGAATCGTGATTGCTGGTCACTAAACCTCACCTACAGGCCGCCATTACCAAATTAGGTTGGGCATGGGATTAGTTGCAATTTGAAGAACCATTGAAAGTCTATTTGTTGGGTGAATATACGTGGAAGAGTGAAGACGTTTTGGAGAGCATTGCTATCATTGATTTTGGAAGAGATTGAGCTGCCAACTGTTTGCAATAATGCTGCTGTTAAAGGATGCCAACTGTTTGTAATAATGCTGTTGTTAAAGGATGCCAACTTTTTGTATTAATGTTGTTGTCAAAGAATGCAAATTGCTTGTAATATTGCTGCTGTCAAAGGCTCATTCCACAACCATCAAACTGTTGTATAGCAGACCTACATTGGTGCTTCCTATCTCTATTCAGATGTGAATCCCAAAGGGGTTAGATTTATGATGGAATTTTGTATTTTTATAAACATTGCTGCTGACAAAATTAACACAGAAAATCTGCATTATTATGTTCTACTTTTAAATGATAAAGAGGACAGCCAATTGATTATTAAATTGTTTGTCCATTTTATGGAACTTTGGGCTTCAAAAAATAAGTGTTTGCAATCTAATCATCAAAACAAATCAGATACATTCCAAAAAAAATCTGGAAACTATAACAGCAGTGTGCATGCAAAGTATTTGTCAAAATGCCAACACCTTGAAATCAAGAAAAAATTAAGTGAAAACAGGGGAGGCTCTTACAGTGCACATTTGACTGTCAACATCTTCTAGCTCGGCATAGTTCTTCTATGTCACAATTTCAAAGAATCCTCTTAACTCATGAATGTGCTTTTCTTTTTAGTGAATCGGTAAATTAGTGAACACCAAACTTGGCTTCCTCAATAACTTACAAACCACTTTGAAGCTTTGGCGATTTTGTAAACCTTTGAACATGTCAATAGACTTGTGTTTTGGCTATTCTGCGATTTCTAAAACTCACAAACCTACCGATCAAGCCCACTTCTAAGCCTTTTTGGTCTTCAGTTATGAAACAAAACAACCAAAACACAAAAAGTATTGTTCCAAATTATAACTATAGTAATCATAGACCTCGTGAATCTAAAGAACAATCAAGAACAAATATAGAGCAAAGACTTTAGTTCGAGGTTAACTATCAACATCTTCTAGCTCAGCATCATTCTTCTATGTTGCAATTTCAGAGAATCCTTTTAACTCACGAATGTGCCTTTCTTTTCAACGAATCGGTAAATAGGTGAACTCCCAAACTTGTCTTCGTCAATACCTTTTGGCAAATCGGCACTCTGCCTCCTTTTAGCATCTTCTCGGACTTACAAACCACTTCAAAGCTTCGGCAAGTTCGTAAAACTTTGAACTTGCAGATAAACTTGTGTTTTGAATTTTTAGTGCTTTCTAGAACTCACAAACCTACCAATCAAGCCCACTTTTAAGCCTTTTTCATCTTTCGGTGAGTTTGCAAACTTTCAAACTTGTCAACAAACCTTGTCTTTGGTGCAAGGGAAGTTTGCAAACTTGGACTTTTATCGATAAGCAAAGCTTCAACATTTTGATGAACGAAAAAACTAATGATCTAGCCTTCATGTACTCTTTGTCGACGATTTGCACTTTCAATGAACTTACCAGTTTGCAAACCTAGGGAAACTTTGAACTTCTGACTTGGCCAAAGTTTTAACCCAAATTTTCACCTAAAGACAAACCACTAAAGCCAACTTAAAGCACGCCAAAACTAAATTGGAAAACAAAATAAAACCTGAAAAAAAAATTGGTTGATGCTGATCGCTCATGCACCCGGATGCTCCTGCATCACTAGCCTTTTACTCCATTATTATGTGCAAATTTGATGGAATTGTTAGAATTATTCATGTTCTGCAACATTTGAAGGAGTATTTGTGTTGTTTTCTCTTGTTTTAACATGTGTTCCTATCTCTCTGCTACTTGTTGTTGCACTTGCATGAAAGCTCTCCATTCCTCATCCCAACTTAACATCTTATTTCTACCTCCAATCTAGGCCCTAACTGTTGTGACACAACTTCTAATTTCTCTCTCCCTCTTTAAGACCCATTGATCCCTTTGGCTTAGTTGCATACACCAAACTTACCCAACAGGCTAGCAGGTCTACTAGCTCTGATACCACTGTTATGTTCCATTGTTGCCCTAATAATTTAATATCTAGGGTTCATGAAAAATAAATGCAATTTGAACATGTAAAATCATCCACAAATCTTGAAAATTGTTTACCTTGATCCGTAGTGATTGAATAATAAAATCAGATTGAATTATAACTATTCCGCAAATCGTATGAAATGAACCAACCAAATTTTTTCGAAATTCTCTATGAGCAGCTCAATACAACAAGCACCTGTTAAGGTTAGCTCAAATCCAAATCAACTGCTAGAAGGTAACTCTACGCCAAGAATGCACACTCATTCCCAAGATGGAAAAGGTGTTGTCATATGGCGTCAAGGATCATCAGTAACAACTGAAAAGAACACAATGCTGAAAAGTAACCCACACCAAGAATGTGCACTCAAAATCCAAGGTGGGTGAGGTGCTACCATATAGCGTTGGGGATCTAATGCATTGGTGATGGCTCGACCGATCAGCAGTATGATAATTACAATGCAAGTACAGTAAGTGAATGGGCGGCTTGCCGACCCCTTCCGTTTGTTCAACGGGCAATACAGAAAGTAAAGTGTAGTAAGAAAGACTGGAACAAGACCAATCTCTTCCACAAACGTGGGAATTACAATATAAAGCAGAGATACCCAAGGTTGATCAACTACTAATTCAACATCACAAATGTAGCACAAATCTGCAATAATATGAACTCTTTTGCTGTCCAAGAAACTGGAAATGTTAGAGAATAACTCCCAAGCAACCTACAACACTCAATCATGAAGTAACACTCCCAAAACCCAATTTTATCAGGTCTGATAACAAAAACCAGCAAGCTGCAATACTCAGACCAGCAACCCTAGAACACACCAAAATGCTCGTAACTCACTCAATACTCAATGGAATTACATGAAATCAAGTGCAAACAGCTCCTAGAGGGATGGCGACCAAGATGGAACTGAGAAACTGCAACAAACTGATGTTATTTATTTTTGTAAAGATTTCTATGACTTCCCAGGCAAGAAGTGCAACCATGGGAGAAGTCGACCTGCAAGATAAAATAGAAGAATCAACAGAAAACACTGAAAACTTGCTCCAAGGAGCGCCCAGAGCCACCAAAGAGAACTAGCAACTACCCAGAACCAATAAAAATTTGTACAATGAGTTATGATTAAAAAACTATTTCAGCTGCACCAAAACTAGCAAACTCAAACTGACAAAAACCCTTAAATCACCAACTATGAAGCTCAATCTGCTAGTCTGAAAGAGAAGCAGTCACTGAAAACTCAGCTAGGTGCTATCTTTCAAGCACGAAACCAAGAGTAGTACTAGGAGGTATGCATTCCTCGAAGCATTCATTCACCATTTTGGCAATATAGCGATATATTTTCTCCAAGATGCCAAATGAAGGAGCAAAGGCCTCAATATATAGATTTGTTGTTGAGAATCTCCAGAAGCTTCTAGAAGGGCGCCCAAATTCGAATTACACTTCCCCAAAATGAAACCCAATTTCCAAATGCAAATTCACTTATTCCTCCAAGTCGTCCTTTTTCATAAGACCTTTGAACTTAATTAAAATATCAATAATATCATGGAATAGGCGTCCAAGGCTTATAATGAAATATTTTATAAAATTTGCCTTTTTAATAATATCAACTTATCACTCCAAAGGCGTCCTTCAAGCCTTAGAAAAATAATTCATTTAATCAAATATTTTACCACATCCAAGAGCGCCAACCCAAAACACTGAACTGCCCAAAATAGCTCCAAGAATGCTGGAAAGACCAACTGCCCAATCTGACCTGCCAGAAATAGCTATTGCTTCGGGCTGCTGAACTGCTACCAAAAATAGCACTAGCAAAAATAGAACTTACTAAAAATAGCATACTGTTAAAAATAGTAAGTTGTTCCAAACTCATTTTGAGCACAAACCGAACAGCCATCGTAACTTACTAAAAATAGTAAGTTTGAAAATATCCCTGATTCATTTCCATGTCACACCATCGTGAAGCTCTCTGAAAACCCAGAAGGAATCCAGAGTCAGAACTGTAAAACTCCGATATGCAAGCCTCCAAAAGCAGCCAAGAATGCAAGTCAGCATCCTGTCATGCATGCTACCTCATCACGAAGCTCTCCAAAACCCAGAAAGCTCCACCAGACATGCGTCAGAAACTCTCGCATGCAAGACCACAAAACCTCCTCTAAAAGTGGAAACCCTAATTTCAGCTCTGTTGACGTGCTTTTTATGACAGCGCCAGCACAGAATAAAGTTGCCCAACGGTCACTCTATTCTCTCTTGATCAAAGTGTCCCACATGCTAAGATTGCTTGAAAGTTCATGTGTTCGACTCCAAGGTTCCTTTTATCGCGAATAGACTCAGTTGGTTGATGTGTTTTGCTGGTTATTTCAAGGGGACTTACGTAGTTGTTCAACTCCGTGAAGCAATTAGGACATGAATGATTTGGCAATATGGTTCTGGTATCTAGACTGACTCAGAAAATGCAGAATTTAAAGGGGATAGGGATAGGGATACTACAAATCTACTTCAAAAAGGGTGGAGGACGAGGATCGACTTAAACAATCTTCAAACCAAACTTTGCTTTGTCTCCTTTCGAACAACTCCGACAAAGTTGGTGCAATCTTCAAAGGATGAGAAAAGTGTTCAAACTATGAAGCAACATGTTCATACCATCAATACGACGCATACAAACATATGAACCACAATCGAAGTTAAGTGCTGATACTCCAGTTGACCACGCAAGGCGAACTTACCATCAGTAAGCCCGCTAGTGGTATGGATGAAAGAAGATATGCTTAAATCACCACGCCACACTCCACAATTAACAACTACTTGCATGAAAGAGAAATCTACTTTACTCTATCTACCTTGAATTGGAAAGACGAAATGGCCTTGCTAGCTACTCATAACAAAGAGGAAATCACCAAGCAATGAAACTCTTTGTATTATGAAAAGTGTTCACAACAACCTTTTACAAAACTTTCAAAGGAAAGTTTTCTTCCCTCCTCAATCTAAAGCTAACTTCTAAGTTAAATGCCTTCTACTCTCTAGCTCTAATCCAATGCCAATTCTAATCTCTATCTCTAATTCTAATAATTTTACAAATGAGGGGGGACGCCCCTTTTATAATAAGTCCAATTCAGTGGACGGTTCAGATCAAATTACAATGAAGGGCTCAGATCGAGCCACATATGCCCTGATTAGGGTTTCTGCCCTAAAAACCGCCACAGAGAGGAGTGGGCAATGAATGCACAGAATATTCTCCACTCCCCTGCAGGAATCATAATGAGCAATTAATGCCCACTACCATCATCAAGAAGATCCTCATCAAGCAGCGCGTTCCCACTGGCCTTCTCCCGGATAGCAAACTCGATCAACCGGGCCAATACTGCTTCAACCTCCTGTGTAGAGATCGGTGGAATATGGTTGAGCTGGAACTCCAAGACTGCTACCGTCTGTCCGTATCTGATGCAAGATTTTCTCCATGTCACCAAGGCGTCCTGGGTATGCTGAATTATACTAGAGAACGTGGAGACATTCTCAAAGTCATCCAGGACAAGTGACCTCGCAGCTGAGAAGAATGGAGGCAGTCTACTTTTCAAGCCATCAGCAGTTATCTCCTCTGGGACCAACTTTCTAGCAAATATGGCTTCTAATGTATTGAGGACTCCCCCCAAGATGTTGCCCATTGCTTTCCTCACTTTAGCTGAATCTGCCCTTGCTGCGTCGTGAAATCCACGGCCTGTGACCACCGAGGAGTACCAACTGGTGAAATCATACCTATCACCTCTCTGAATTACACCTCCATCCACCAAGGTTTCTAGAGGTATATGCATCAAAGCCCCCAAACGAAGTACAGTCTTCGTTTGATAGATGCGAGTATCACCCCAGGCCTGATCTACTATATCCATCCGTGCCAAAATACTTGAGGCCTGTCGATAAGCATCGGCAAGGTCCTCCATGAATTTCTCTGTCTCGGTATGAACACGGCTAACCCACTTGTCTGCCTCCGTTTCCATTTTCTTGAAATCCTCTAAGGCAACAACTGACTCCTTCGGAAGCTCTGATGGACGTTCCACTGCTGGGTTTGCTGGTTCACCTGGATGTGCTAGATTTTGTACGTATCCTATCAAAGTTTTGTGCTCCTTCTTCAATTTCTTATACTTCCCCTCCGTGCGGAGCAACTGATCCTTCAATGCCTGATAGGAGTTATCGAATCCTCGATAACTTGGGCTCCCGTAGGACGACCCAACTCTACTGTGGTGATCACGTAATTTTCAGGCCTCTCCTCGGTTCGATCACAATCTTCCCTCGGAATAGCCACCTGAAGCGTGCGAGAGCCTGACTCGTCAGTCGAGATCTTTGAAAACTTTCGGGCCCTTTTCTTCTCTGGTGGCGCACTGATCCTCCTGAGGAACTCCTCCATCTCAATGGCCGGATCCGTATCATCCTCGGGTTCTCTCCTCATTCTGTCGGAAAGCCAATCAGGCACTGTCTGCTGTGGATTACAAATGACAAGGGGTTGTTCTTCTGTTGCCTCCATCTCGTGCACTTCCTCTCTTCTTGCACTGGTTTGCTCGGGCTCATCCTCCTCTATAAGCTGGGTATCTCCCGACCCTTGGGTCCCCTGTTCTGTGTTTTCTTCTTCTTCCAAAGCCGTGTCCAACATCTGCTGAAAATGGGTGTCGGCCATTGTTTCCTCTTCCTCCTCCTGTTGGCCGCCCCTGGATAGACTGACACTAGCTGATTCCCGGGCGTTGGGCTGATCTACCTCCTCAAGTCCCTGCTCTTCCTCTAATCCTGCCCTCTGATCGGCAAATAATGAAACCACTCTTAAACTCGAAGACTGAGTTTGTGAGTGCACGGGTGATGCTTGTTCTATCCTCAATGGTATCGGTTGGGTTGGCACTTCCACTTGTGCCCTCGATGTCTGAGCAATTTGTTTCCCTCTTTTTACCGATAACGGCCTTGGGTCACCCATCAAGCTGTAAGTAAGGGCGATCGACTTGCTCTTAAGTCTGCATACATGTCTGTCGACCCAAGTCCTGGTAAAAGTCATCACCGGGATAGAAAGAGTGTCCAAGTCCATGATCTCTGGCTCGGACCAATCAGGTGGTGGGACAGGAGTATCCCTAACTGACCCATAGTCGGGTTGCATGACGTTGACATCCTCCTCCACCTGGTCGGGAACTGGAATAATCTCACATTCTCTAATCAACTTGAGAGGAAGTCTGGAAAACATCCTTCTTCTTATCTCAGCCTCATCCACTGCATTTGCCCAAAAGTCCTCCAGATGAGCTCTGTGCCGGTATTCAACGTTCTGTATCATCCGGATGTTCCTGTAAGGATCGAAATCTGCCTACCTGTGTGATATGACAAATGATAAGATTGCAGCTCGTCCTCTCGCCTCTCGGGCTGCCTGCAAAGAGGGACACACCTCAATGGAATTTCCCATGGTGATAGGGAAATCAAGTCCACCCTTCTTTTTCCTTTTCTGAATCTTATCGTAGGCAATCAATTGCCTAGATACCTCAAGCATTACTATGTGATCAGTGGGGTATCGTGGTAACCGATACGGATACGAAGTGAACCCCTGCAGCCTAATATATGTGAATTTCGGGAATTGGATGAGCCAATACCCATATTCCTCAATCAATGTCTGTGCTTCTTTAGATATTCTCTGCTGCGTCCTTTGCTGAAGCGTCCTCGCAATGTGCATTGTGAATGCATCATTTGCCCGTTTATAGTTGGCAATGTTAGCCAAATGTAGCTGTGTGCAGGCTTCATGGATTTTGAATTGACCAGGGGCACAGCCGATTGGCTCCTTGTACGAAATCCCTCTGTACTTAGTCATTCTGGCCAACATGTAAATTACATATGAGCTCATGTAGAAAGTCTTCGTCACCTTCAAGCTCCTGAATTGCTCATCGATGTGGTTGCTAATCATCCTAGCCCAATCGACACACTCCTTTCCCTCCAAGATGATCTCGATGAAGTAGAACATCCAAGGCTCGAAAATGTAAGCCTGTGCACTCCCATTCACCCGGCTCAGCATCATTATCAAATCACAGTATTCTTGTTTCACGTCCTCGGCAATTATCTGCTTTGGGAGCTTAGTCGCGGGTGGCCTCAAACCGCATCCAAACCACATTGATGATTTGCGGTGACTCTTTCGAAAGAGGAAGAGTACATCTTATCGCCCTCTTATTTGTTCGTATAACATTTCCTCGGCGTTGGAATCCCAAATGCCTCTCCCGATGGCATCGAGTGAAGTTGGCGGCATTTTACCATCCGGAGAACAATCGTCCCTACGTTAGGCTTGTAGTGATTGGCGCACTCCATAATTAGCTCGGACACTGAATTGCTGGCGGAAAACTAGCAGATGCGTAGATTCCACTCTTCATTATATTATGTGCCGTGACGGATGGTTGATGGCCCCCTAGCCCGAACATCCTCGATTTGAGTGCATTTAGATTAAATGAACCAAGGTTGGTGTCATTTAATCCCGCCAACTTTGAAACTATTGCTGACTTTGGGAGAAATGGCTTAGCGAGCCTTTTAATCATTGCCTGCCGGGATGAGCCAGCCTTGCCCGCTTCAGTGTTTGCAGCTCTGCCTGCGGCTCTGCTTGTTCCTGCAACATCCTTTGCTCCGGCCATCTGCAAAATAAAATAAAATAGCAATAAGCTAGACTGCAGATTTTTAATAAAATAAAACAATTCCCGAGATGGCTGCGAATACGGAGTTAGCTTTGAAAATAAAATTCCTCAGCATAAATTTCTAACTCCAAACCTCAAACTATATAAAAATCTCTGAGTTTAGAGACAACTCTCAGCAACTGCACTTCTGACTGGTGAAGAAAAAACGCAGCAAGCTAATAACTTTCAGCAATGTAGCTAATTTCTCCAGCACAAATAGTTCGAACCTTGACTTCACTTTGTCAACTTCAGCAGTTAGAGGAATAAAGAGTTGCCAGCAATATGAAATTTCAACCTCCTCAACTTCTCAACGTTTAAACTTCGCAGCAACTCCACTTTCAGCTCTTTGAGAATTAAATTCTCCAGCAACTCCGGAAAATAACTTCAACCTTCAACTTCGAAGTCGCAGCAACACACTTTCAGCTTTTCGAAAGAAAGAGTCTCGGCAAATGAAAATTTCTCCAGCACTTCGTACTTTCAGCAACTCAACACTCCGAAATAAAATAAACTCTCACAGAATTTCTCTCCTCAACCACTTGGAAAATACTTCAATCTCTCAAGAACCTCTTCAGCAACTTCAACTTCGAAATAATGTGAGGAGAAATGAGAGAAGAGATTGTTTAAATAACTTTTCTCGGAGAATCCTGCTAAGTAGTGCTGGGGCTATTTTTAGCACCTTCATCAATTTTCCACTCTCTTCGTTCGGAATCTTCTAATTCAAGCGCAGTAGTGGGCTAGTCGTCAGCCGGTCATTATGGCAGTCGCCATTAATAATGATTCCTTCTTCTTCAAATTTCGAATTTTCCTCTTAGTCTGCCAGTTAACTCTTGGCGATTTAAACAACTCGCGAGAAAAACAATCACTTGACTTGATTTAAAATTCCATTTTAAAATCTCGCAGTGTTTAAATAAATTCAACTCGAAAAAATTCGTGGGAGTTGCAAATTTATTTCCAACTTTTAAAATGTCTGTCATTTAAATCCTCGATTTCATAAAATTTGCCTTAGACATTTTAAATTCTCTCATTAAAATGTTCAACTCCGAGTGATTAAAAATTATTTGCGTGCTCGAAATAATTCGTCCTTTGAGATTTAACTTCCGTCAAGAAAATAATCTAGTCAAAACGAGTTTCCTCTGAAAATATTAAAATTTCCCTTAGGAAATTAATTTTAAAATTTCCCAACCCATGGGTGCCTTTTAAACGGGTTCATTTGATTTTCACTTGACCCATGGAAGATATTCATCGATATCAAATCTTCCCCTTGAAAAAATTCGTTAACTTTCAACTGCCTTTGGAGAATTTTAAAACTCATCAAATCATCCTTCCATGCCAAGGGCGTATTTTTCCCTAGTGAAGTGTTATCTCACTTAGAAAAAATTTTCTAACATTTTCTCTACCATAGGCGTATATTTTTGATGAAATATTTATTTCATTTAAAAAAAATTCCTCACTTTACACCTCTGGCGCACTTGACCCCTTGGCATTTATTTTTTTGCGACTTAGAAATTTTCTCCTGTCATCTCACATCTTGGGCGTATTTCTCTCAGTGATGTTTTATTTTGCTAGCTTTTACCCTTGCCACGCCTTAGAAACATTTTCAATCAAGGGCGTATTTAGCATGAGCCACTTTCATTCTCCACACTTAGAAAAATTTAAAAAAAAAACTCCACTTCAACTTGGGCGCATATTCATGTGTCTACTTCCATTTCGTGCCTTAGCATCTTATTGCCTCCTGGGCGTATTTTACTCATGCAAGCCTTGATTTCTCACTTAGAAAATACTCAAACACTTAGAATATCCTTTCAAGGTGAGGGCGCATTTGCTAGGTTCCACTTTTATTTCGTTGCCTTAGGAAATTTTCTCCAGCAACCTTGGGCGCATATGGGGCCTTGAGCTTTCATTTCCATGCCTTAGACGTTTCTCCAAGTCCTAGCCACTTTATCTTCTTGAGGGCGCATTTTGACCTCTCTACTTTCATTTTATGCCTTAGAAGAATTTCGGCCTCCACCATCCTTCTTCATCATGGGCGCATTTGCTAGGCCAAGCTTCCATTTTGACCTTAGGCGTTTTGAGAGAGTCATCAAGGAGGGCGCATTTACATGGGTCTACTTTCATTTTTTTTGACTTAGAAACTTTTCACTTCTCTCCTTCCTCTTTGGGCGCATTTTGAGGTATGAGCTTTTGTTTTTTGCCATGGGCGCATTTCAAGTGCCATGCTTTGATTTCCAATGCCTTAGGCGTTTTTTCTTTTTTAAACTCCCTCACCTCTCCTTGGGCGCAAATGCTAGGCCATGCTTCTGTTTTGCTAGGTGGGCGCATTTCAACATGTGAGCTTTCATTTTCACCATGGGCGCATTTCAACATGTGAGCTTTCATTTTCACCATGGGCGCATTTGGAAGGGGCTACTTTGATTTTATGACTTAGAAACTTTTTGGTCTTCAATCCTTGAGGTGGGCGCATTTTCATGGGTGTGCTTTTGTTTTTGCCTTAGAAACTTTTCAAGGCTTCCATCAAGGTGGGCGCATTTTCATGGGTCTACTTTCATTTCTGCCTTAGACAATTTTCAAGCCTCTGCCTGCCCCTGCTCTTGCATTCTATTTTTAGCAAGTTGTGCTATTTTTAGCAAGTCCCTTAATTTTCAACTTCTACAGCTCCATTCTGCCTGAAAATTTCATCATATGATATTCTCTGCCTTGTGAACCTGTTTTGTCAGTCCTCTGCCCTGACCTGCTATTTATAGCCACCTGCTATTTATAGTAAGTTTTGACTTTCTGACTTCAGTAGCTCCGTTTTGCCTGAAAGTTGCAACGCTTGATCTTGATAGCTTGAGGGTTACTCGGATGCCAACCTCGAGTGCAGACCTGCTATTTATAGTCGTGCCCTGACTTACTAAAAATAGTAAGTTCTCGGACTTTGCTCAAATTTTGCCAGCAGGTACCTTGAAGTGTGCTGACATGGGTGGGGTACTTTGTTTCGGCTATTTTTGGATTTTACCCCCTATAAAAGTGGAAACCCTAATTTGACGTATCGTGGTCTCGGATTTGACCGTTCATACACTTTGTCGCTTTGTCTGGTGAGAGCTGGGTGATGGAAGTACGCGGAGTGTACCTAAGAAATAAAGCGTAGAAAATTGACTCATCCGCTGGGATGGTTTTGCGTAATATTGCGGATCTCAAAACGAAAAACCCGAGGCAGTGCATGCATGCTCACGTAAAATACTAAGTCCTTAAGCGATCTTCTCCTTTTGCAAGAGTCACATGTTAACTGGCTTCTCAGCGTCGTTAGAAAAACCTTGCATCGCGAACCCTAAAAATAGCCTCGGTGACCGAAAGTGGTCGTCCGGTTTGCATCATTATCGCTGCGAAGGTTTTTGGAAATGAAAAGGATTCTCGGACATGCATCGAAAAGCTCATGTGGAAACCGAAAATGGCTCTTGAAGCACAGGCCTTCAAAAATAGCGAATTGATCGAATCTGGCTCAAAATTCGTGTAGGCAGCGATGTTGGGATCACGATGGAATTGTGAATTCCAAAATCTCAATAAAATAGTCCCAAAATTGAATACTTACTAAAAATAGTAAGTTGCCGGAATACAGTGAAAATTTAGGGGGACTCTGCTGGAAGTCTTCTGACTGCTGCACTAAACTTAGATTTCAATTTTATAACTCAATTTGACCTTAAATAAGCCTGAAGGATGAAAACCCTAATTACACAGACTTAACCAATACTTTAACCTGGGTCAAACGACGGGACATCCCCGGAAGGACCAGAGACCAGAGAGAGAGCGAACCAAAGCCAAAAGACCAGAATGGAGCAAAATTTAGGGTGTCCCCATCTTGATGGGGTGATGTGTGAAAAAGGTCACAACAAGCTCCTGATTGGCCTACGGGCTTTCGGAAATAGGCTATCAGACACGGAAGAGCATATGGCTAAACTAGGGACATTACATGGTAAGAGACAATAGGCTTGTGAATCACCCAAACTCAAATTATGTAAGTTGAAAGAAGTAGGACTCCAATAAATTAAAGAGAATATTCTGAAAGTAGTGTTGTCAACAACAACAATTCATATAAAGCCTATTACAAAAATTTATAACATCTGATTTGCAATAAATGTAACCTTCCATCTGTTGAAGATAGATTTGAACACCTAGGTATTACCTCCAAAAGTCCCCACAAGGGTCTGCGCTGGGTTTCCTTGTGTTGGCAACTAGGTCAAACCAAGGATCACCCCCAAAATGCCTTCAAACCTATTGTAGTGGTTGGCACTAGGGATAGAATGCTGACAACATGTCAAACACTCTAAATTTCCTCTAATTTTGCCTCCAAATTTCAACAATTATTGGGCACTCGATTTGAACTACCCTCAAATCCCCTCTAGTGATGGGTGTTGGCCTAAAACTGGTACCAAAATCTCCTTCATACCAATGATTACCAGATTTGATCATGAAATTGCCTCCTATCTACTACCTTTGTCTATGCATCGGCCTAGAGGAAAGCACTTTGCTTTAGATTCAAGAAATTTCAATATAGGGAATGTTGAAAAACTAGAATTGAGGATAAGGGTGTCTTCCTACCTCAGAGGGTTTCTATTTAGGGTTTTTGTCCCAAATAGCAAATCAATAAAAGCAGCAAACATAAATCTCCTTCTTTCTTTGATGTCCCAGAATGACACCTAGAATAGCAATATATATCATCTTGCAAGGGTCAGCTCAAAGGGCCCAAAATAGGTGCCAACATTTAAAATTAAAATTTTGATTTTAATATATTTGTTCTATAGTTTAATATTTATTATTTAATATATATACATAGGAGTGTTTAAAAACGCTTTTGTAAATGAGGTGGTAGGTTGGCCCTAGAAAATTTGGGCCAACATCACTTGTATTGAGTGGACAAAATTTGCCTCTTAGGAGATATTTAGAAGAGGCCAAGACAAATAGGGAGACTATGGCACAAGAGGATCCAATTCTATGGCGGACTATGCATGGACCTAATTCTTTGAAAATTGCACTAGCCATCCATCTACTGTCCCAACTTTCTAGTTCTTCTATTGCTAAGAGAAACTGGTCCACTTCTAATTTCATCCACTCTTTTAAAAGTAACTAATTTACCTCTAAAATGGTGAAGAAGCTTTTAGTTGTACATATCATGATGTTGTCAATAGTGCCTTGTGTCTTATTGACTACAACACGCTTATGTACAAGGAGAGTCCAACAGCCCAATGGGATGTAGAGCCAAAGGAGCCAACACAAGTTGATGAAGATGTACCACATATAGCGTTGGATGGTATTGCTTTGGAAGAGCTTGAGCTTGAGGAGTCTAGCAATTCAAGTGATGAGGAATTTAGCATGGACTTTGGGCATGATTTGAGACATTGGACCATTGGCCAATTGTATTTTGTAATGTAATCAAAATTTTGAATATAATATAAATATATAGATATTCGACATTTTCATTGTTCATTCAATGCAATATCAAATATGTTTGAGTATTTCAAAGTTTCCTATGTTATTCCTTGTATAATTTTTTTGTACTACATATTTGCGTCATCATCCACTATTGCCCCCCTACCATCCCCAAATTTAGGCCCCTGGTCCCCTTGTCCTAGAGACTTGTTCTTGTTGTCCCCTTGTCCCAAAAACTCATCCCCATCGTACCTTTGTTCCCAAAGTTTGTGGAACATAGCTTTGATCAAGTTTTGTGTCAAGACTGTTGCAGCTATATGAGGGTTTTTTCCTAACAAAGTGCTCATGTAAGAGAGAATTAAGCACTAGATGGCATTTTTCATGTTGCTAAATGACATTTTTCATGTATAGAACAACTTGAGAAAGGAAATTGTCAGTTTTTCAAGCTAAAGGTTGATGGTTCATTCCAATTGTATGGAGTCAAAATTGTAGTGTTTCCAAATGATGATTAGGGACAATTCCATATATTCTATGATTTTGTCATTTTGTAGTTGAAACTTGCAGCCTTTGGACATCTTGTTGTAACTTTTATCCAATATATATTCACACTAACAATGAAAGCTATTGAATTTTGTCATTTCAAGTCTAATGTTATGTATTAAGATTTTATAATGTCTATGATGAATGCCAATGTTATCATACAAATATTTGAAATTTCCTTGTATTTTAAAAAAATTCCTATTTTTTAATAGTCACCCCACATCCTCCCCAAACAAAATGACTTCCCAAAAACCATCCCGGAAACACATCCCCCCATCCTGTGTTGTTCCTATCCCAAAACTTGGGGGGAACATGGGAAGGAACTAATCTACTCTGGCTTTCCCTTACACTATCATTGAACCTAAGTGCACAATTTGGGCTTGAAGAATCAACTTTACTTCGGAAATCAGTTTCTTGAAGTCCTCTAAATCTCTCTACTTTCTAAAAATGGACCGCAATTGCCACCAAAACATACATCCTATCTACTTGTTCATCCTTGCCAAATGTTTCCTTCACCAACTACTAGAATTCACCTTGAACCTCATCAAGTCACAAATGAATCCCTCATCATCAGCATATTTACATGGAATTTTTACTATGAACTCCAAAACAAATTTATTGACTTGGAACAATTTGCTTTTCCACTCAATAAAAGTTGATGATAGCTCATATAAAATCTTCATGAGGAAGGAGTATTGCTCTCTCCATGTAAATACTTTGTCCTTTTGTTCCTTAATCAATCTTAGTGCCTCTATCTTCTTCAACTTCTTAGCAATTTCATCATATGATGGAAGCATTTCTATCATACATTTCTCAATATCTTCAATACCCTAGATGACTTTTTTCGCATCTACTACCAATTGGTACAATTTCTCCAACACTTTTGTATCTCGATAAGAAATATCATTGAGCCAATTCTTCAAATTCCTCCCAAATACAACTAGCTGATCTAGTTTTCCTTTCCCTTCAAGAGAGGCTAGGACCTGAGGTTTAAATGAGGTAAGCTTTGAAGTGGGACGTAGAAGGTGAGATAAATATTCCCTGAGCAATGCCATTGCAACTTTCAAAGCTGCCTTGTCCTCTTCATCTTTAATCACTAATGCAATCATGACCGGGGGGTCTTACCAGATCGACCAATCATGCAACCAAAACACACCCAATTCTCAAATAACACATTCACAATAAAACTCAAAACACTTTATTCATGTGCAAGAATACATTCTGGTTACAATGCCTTGATTGGCCTTGGCTCTCAAGCCTTATAACTCCACCTACATCTACCCAACAAGCTCCCTCTAGCTTCTGCTCATCGAAATCTTCTAACTCTACATAGCAGATTTACAACCTTTGTAGAAGACTCCCAAAAAGCTCCCTAAAATGAGTTCAATATCCATATTTATAGCATTTGAGATGGAGAAGAGGCGGCCATCCCACGTCCAAGCATGATGGGACACATGTCACACCCTCATTCATCCATGAAATTTGTGTGCAAGGCCATTATAACCTCTACTAGTTTTTTGTCGCCAATTGAAGAATTGTGGAAATCCGAGGGGTATCCAAACATGGTTAGAAATTCCACAATTCTCGAATTTGAGGGAAATTAGCCATTGCAAGAGTTTGAGTGGGGTCTTGGATGTTGCAAGATCTCAAGATATAACCAGATAAGATCCGGATACACAAGGAAGTTTCGTTGTGGAGAAATTGGGGCAATCGAGATCTTGTGGAGATTTTTGAGGGTCAAGGATAAATTTGGTTTAGTGAGGAAGTTCTGCCACAAACGGCTTGCAGGGAAATTAGGCACAAGGGAAATTGCAAGAATTCAAGGGGGTTCGGGATGTGTCCTGAAACCCCTTAAGCTTCCGCCATCCGCATACCTATTAGAGTTCTGCAATTCAAAGAATCAATGCCTAAAAGGACCTCTTGGGATTCAGAGGGGATCCGGACAAGGCCAAAATTTCCGCAATATCCTGATATAGGTCAAAGTTCCACAATTTTATAACTTGCTCCAAATTTGATCAGAACTTCATCAAATTTGAAACCTGAGTACACGTTTGGCTTCTTAACGAAATGATGTTGTCATTTCGCCATGAACCATTTGCAAATCTCTGAGATTTGATCATCCACTCCTACAAGCAAAAGCAAATAAGAAACAACAACAGCTAACTATGAAAATCTTTTTGGTTGATACAAGATTGCCCTTGCACCCTAGATGCTCCTGCATCAATCACCCTTTCCTTTATGTTTCCTGTCATGACTTCCAACATACTGATGTCCCCATGCCGAGTACTTGGGCCCAAATCAATACTGGTGATTTGAAAATTAGTAGGCTTTGTCTTTTCAAGGGATTTATTTTCAACAAGGAATACTTATTTCAATGATCAAATTTCCCTTCGCCATTTTAGTCATGTTGGATTGATGCTTGGGATATTTTGTGTGTTTCTCCAACTACTTTGTCAAGAACACCAAAATCAATTTGGTATGAAGGTTTATTTCTTTTTTTCCCAACTACCTTTTGTACCCACAAGAACTTCTTGAACCTCTACTTCATCAACTTCTAGAGGGCCAAGAGGTAAAGGTATATCTGGCATTGGAGACAATATTTTGGGCTTTAATCATACTAGTGAGAATACAGCCTCCTTAGGAGAGTGTTCTCCAACTAACAATGGAGGGATAGTAGTCATCATTGGTTTTTCATATTGGATAGGTTTAGCGATGCCAACCCTCTTCTTTTGAACCTCCCTTAAACCCCTGCCTTCAAACTGCTCTCAATCGTTTTCTTCCCCCTTTCCTTAAAAACTTTTTTCACTCCCTTTATTTTTATTACTAGTTTTGATGGAAGTGGAAGTGTCTTTTCTGCTATCAATTATGTAATTAGAGTCTTCTCCTTTGGTGTAATGTCCGAAAACCAAATATTTGGAACACTCAACAAATTTTAATAACAATGAATGAAATATAAAAAAGGAACCAAACAAATCATTGCAAATTGACTGATTGAACAGTGATATACTCTTCTAAATCCATTATAGGAAATTTGTCAAACAGTTGTCCATCATGCTTAAATTGACATTTCGTCAAACAGTCAGCAATATTTCTGAAAATACATGAAATATTTACCTGGATTGATCTGAGTGATAACCAAGTGCTGTAGCTGGACCAATTATCTGATATATAGCTTCCTTGTTGCTTGACTCTGATAAACTAATTAAAATCTGCTATGGGATCAAATCTGCACTATGCTCTTCTTGTCTTAATGCTGAAAAATCTGATCTGCACACTTGTAACACAAAAATCTGCACTGAAATAATAGTTTTAGATCCTACTATGCTGCTGTTCATGTTTTAAGTAAATTCCAGAAATCAGAGACAAGCATCATCCCTCTTAGCATCCCATAAACTGCTGCTGTAAAACTGAAATAATTTTAAAGTATTCCAAATATCCTTAATAAAGGTATTGCAAACCCTAAACTTGGATAACATGTCCCATAGATACTTCCATGACGCCTTAGGAGGTATAAAGCAACCTTAATGCAACCAAACAATTAAAGATTATCTTTCAAAAATCCCACACCTCTTCACAATGTGTCCAGCACTTTCAATGATTTCAAATCTTTAAACTATTTCATAGAATCCAACGCACCTTTAATCTCCTTAATAATAGTCAATCTTTGACATGGTGGCCAGCTTGGAAGATGTAAACCAAGTATTATATATTGCCTTACTCCAATATATGGTACAGTAGATATGGCTAACTATGTACAGCCAGCCTTGGGCTATGAAATGGTACGGCTAGGTCAGAATCCAGCTTGTAAATATTTTTTTTTTAATTCACTTCTCTATAATCTTGAATACAGTACTGAAATCATTTGAAACCATAAACTAAGATTCAACCTTACTCACAATCAGAGAACAATAATTTATCGTTTGTCTGCAAACCTCCGATTAAATATATGATCGTCAATCATACCTGTAAATCTTTTCCACTCAAACTGTGACTCTAAACGAATCACACAGTATTAACCAAGGAGGATCTTTCACCACCATGGCTAATCTTCTCCAAGAGGGTTTTCATCCTCAAAATGGCTGAGATGAACCAAGTTCAATCCCACAAAACCACAGGAGTTTCACAAGAGGAAATAAAATAATTTGCATAATGCAAATGAGCTCACAAAACCTCCTTATATATACTTTTCTCGCCAAGCTTTCTGGAAGATACAAGTCAAAATTCACTTTTTAAGCTCCTTTTTGCTCCAAAAGACCCTTTTATCAAAATAATGATAATATTTGATACACAAGGTCCCAATATTGTACGTCCATGATTTTAAACTTTTCATCATCTTTCCGACAAGCTATTATACTAAGGTGCCCATTAAATTATTTTAATAAAATTAAGCAACCTTAGTAAAATAATTAAATTAAAGCCAATAATACACCCAAGTTGCAGAAACTATCGAAAAGCATCAGAATCGAAATTTGACTGCACTAGAATGATAGTGATGATGAATAATGAAAATCGGGCCCAACCGAGTGACTTACTATAAATAGACACTCTCTCCAAGAATCTTGGAGAACCCACTAAAAGCTAGAATTCACTTCGGAAAGTGGCATAAGTGTCCTCTAGACCATCTAAGTTGATTGCCAACATCAAACATCTCCTTTGACATGACTGACGGTCATCAAGAAAGCTGAAGCTAACTACAATGTTGAAGTGACTAAAAATGGGGACATTACATTTGGTGCCATTACTTTCCTCGTCATCTTGGAACTAAGAAAGAACCTACTATGCTTAAGAACCACATTGGCTCTTTCCTGATTTGAAACCATCACTTTGATTGACCAATTGACCGAAGGCAAAGGCTGCTGCTCTATCTTGTTTCTCACAAACTAAGGTGATAAAACATCATTCTCATCATCTAAAATGCCTTCCACATCCTCCAATAGACAATCAGCTATTTCGTTAGTTGTTAAGCAACTGAAATCCTTTCTCCACACCTCAAACTCATCTACACAATTGATCCAATAATCTTCAATTCTCAAAGTGTGCATAAACTTGTTTCCCAACCTTGACCACACAATGCCCTTTGTGTCATAAGTGTGATTTTCATTAAGAAATTTGAACTTGAATTGAACCATTTCCTCATTGATGAATTTAGAAGCCGCCAATGTTTTGCATTTGTAGATTCCTAACTGGATCAAAAATCCACCTCCAGCCTTATGCCTCCCTTTCAAAAGAAAGTGTATTTTGCAAAATACTCCATGAAAATAACCTCATCACTTGATTACCTTGCCAACATGTAAGAATGAGATGTGAATCCATACACCCCAATATAGATGAATGCCAAGAACTAAATGAACCAATCCGCCTAATTGGATAAAACTGCTCTCACCCATTCTAAAATCCTTATGTGGATTTGATTTTCTATCTCCCAAACTAAGTGCATGAGAAAAGCATCATTCACTCTCCTATAATGCTTGAGGGATTCAAAATACTCCGACTACAAAAAATACCTATATCTGCAAGTATGTTGGCGTGACCCAATGATGTCCAATCTTCTGATGTGCCATTATGAGCCATCAAATACACAAGTTATAAAGTCATTTGAAACTCATGATTTTACCCAAATTCTATCAAATGCTTATGCAAGCAATCACTAACCAAGGCAGCCTAATCAAAGTGCTCGCTACTATTGCATATGGTATTTATCAAGTAGAACATCCATGGCTTGAAACTACAAGCCTCCTCTTGACTTGTCACTCAATTGAAAAGAGTGATCATGATTGCAAACTCATCTCTAGATTCTCCTCACCTCAAATTTGTAAGCAAAACTATTTTCTCCTAATTTAGCCAAAGCTTGGCTACTTGCTTTTAACATTCCACCAACTGTTTATCCCAAGCCTTTTTGCACTCCTTAAGATCTACTTCAAGTGAGTCCTCACATGGAGGTATGGAGAAGGCAAGCTCGATATCGTCAAATTTGAGACTACATAACATGCCCATCAATAGATCTTATCTCTATCTTTTCAAGATTATAGTCATTCACACAAGGCAAAACAAATTATAAGCTTTGTATTGAAATTGGAAATGAGCCTACCTAAACAAGGCTGCAATCCATTACTTTCTTCGCCACTCCACTTCCTTCTTTGATCCCTTTTTCAAGATTAAATCCTTCCAATAAAATGTGACATAAGTTAGTTTTATGTACCTTGGAATATTTATGGGCTGAGACAAAAGGTACCTCGAAAATGACTCTTGCATATTGTATTTTTGAGAATGTAGAATTGTCAATTCAAACTTCTTTGACATCTTGCTGTTTTAAGACAAATTTACCATTTTTCTGCAACTTTTAAGGAAGAAATTGAAAGAATTTGAAAAAGACATGTCTTTTTTGCTACGGTTATGATGAGTTTTCTTCAAAAACCTCCAATTACAGCTGCTGTCCATACTAGTAGAGGCTGACTTGGAATCTTGGAATTCTCAAAAATTCTGCCTTTAAAAGGTGTTTCTGCTATTAAACTCTGCTATACCTGCTGTAGGAGAATAAATTTATGCTTCTAGTTCTGTTGTGGGGAAAAAGAAGTGTAAAAGGCTTCTTAAATAGATAATCCCCGCACTGCTTTTTTCTATCAATAAATTTATTTTTCGTTTTTTTTGTTTTTGTTTTCAACTTCAGTTCTAAATCAGCATGCCACCTTTAATAATTATTGAGAAAACATTTTAAGGGACACACCCTCACAAAAATGGCACCTAGGTTGAGTCAGCCAGATTTGATTTTAAATTTTTTTTTAAAAAGATTGTTTTTAAAGTGCCTTGTATTGGTGCACCATCTGCTAGGTGCGCACACCTTTACAAGGATTTTTTTTGGTTTTACATAACTCTTTTATATTGCATTCATATGGGGATAGGTGCACCCCTCAAGTATGTATATATATATATATACACACACACACACACTTAGCATGCACCACTATAAGGAACTTTTTTTTTATTTGAACTTTCAACAAACTAACTTGGATGTTTCTGCTGCCACACAATCTTCACTGTTTGAGGAGTCAAATAGCTTACTTTTACTGCAAGTGGCAATGGGGCTGCATGTGATTCTTCTAATCTTCCTACATCATCTAATGTCAATGATGATACTGATGTTGGTCTTCATGATGACCCCTATGGCACTAATTATTGATTGTATTATTTTAATATTGAACAATAAATATCTATTATGACATTCAAGTTTGACAAATTGATATTGGATAACAAATTAGTATAATACTATATTGTATTTCAAATTTGTAATATTTATGGTAGTTTTGTTTAGCATATGCACAACATGTGGTATTCTGAACTTAATTCTTGTTTTCAGGCTATAAATATGTAGAGATTTATGATTTTTACATGTTTTTGTATGGACATACACAGAATGCACACAACCCCAAAGAAATTCCTGTACCAGCCTAACATACATGTACCCATAACATACCCAGTTCTGATTCAGCAACTTAGTGAAGCATGGTAACACCAATTGTAAAAGTACAGGCCAATTTGAAATAGTTTCAATTCAGATCATCTTCCTTTGATTGTATGTAATGTCCCCTTTTTCATGTGCATCAGAGTTGGGGGATTAGCCTATTTTCCTGACCCTCGTAGGCTAATAGTTCTGGATAGAGGGTTTCTCAGACGGGCACTTGGTCGTCAAACTTCAGTGTTGATCTCTGGAGCATGGTGGCAGGGTGAATTGTGGCATTTGGCATGATACTAGTGCTTAATCTAATGATATTCACCTTTTATTTCACCATCCTCGGCCTAGGGACCATGTGTTTTAATATGAAGGGGTCACTTTCTATTTTTAAGTTACTATTCATTACTAAAGTGAAAAATGTTATAACTTAAGTGAATAGTGTTCACTTTAATGAATAGTGTTTCCTTTGTAAATTTATAAAAGGCAAGAGAGAAATTCGAATTGCTTCATTAGATGATCATTTTGGCTTGAAGAAAACTTGGGAGTGAAGCTTGGAGGAAGAAGGAGGCTAGGGTTTCCTTATTTCTTGCAGTGGGTGAGCCTGGTGGGGCTTGGTTCTTCGTTTGGAGCTGCTTGAGGGTGTGAAACACCACCTTAAAGTTGTTGATCTTCATTTTGCTGCTTCTTTGGAGATCTACTTGCTGGTTTGCAAGTTGTTTTGAGCTTGGCTTTGAGTGTTTCCAGTTGCCGTTGTCTCCAATCACGATTATACAAGAGTTGTTCGCATTTGAGAAGTTATTGGGACTGTTTTTTGAAGCTACAGCTAGCCGCTTTTTCTTGAGGGTTAGATCAGCAAAAGAAGAAAAGAAACACCTATCTTGAGTGGCTGCAACTTCACCCAAAGGGAGCGCCCTTACCCTAAGAAGCTTTCCATTACGGTTTTGGGTGGGAGAAGTTCATCTTCGAAGAGTAATCAGCATTTCATTGGGCGCGGGTACTGTAGCAGGGCACTATTCACAGTGATGTATGGCTGTAAGTTGAAGTATGATCTACGGAATACTTAGTTTCCAATCTAATGTAAGTTATATATTGTAAGCAACATATTATGTAATGAAGAAACTATTTTAGACATTGAAATGAGCAATGTACTCAAGTTATTCCATTAGCTTAGTTTATTTGAAGCTTTCATGGTACGCATATGCTCTTTATGTATCATTCTAGTCATAGTTGGAAAACTTGGACTCGCTGCAGACTCGGCAGCCCAAAAATATGACTCGGCCTCGGGACTCGGGACGGACTCGAGAAAAGACTCGACAAGGACTCGGCAAAAAAAAAAACCATAGTTTTACAAAAAAAACAAGAACAAATTAATGCATTTAGAGAATATAAGAGCTTAATTTGATTATCAAACACTCATAATTCAAAGATTACACATGTCATATGATCATCAAACACTCAATAATTGAAATTTAATCATTCATAGTCATCAAATACTCATAGTTTCACTTTCAATGTATAACAACATCATAAGTTTATAAATGTTTACATATAATCATGTCAAAAAGAGGAAAACATTAACAACCACATATAATCTACATCTTCCTCTTTCCCCTCCCAATGGTACTCAATTTTGGAGGCCTAGAACTAGAAGGTGCCCGTGTTGTAGTATGCAAACGAGGACTAGGAGATCGAGCAGGGGAAAAATGATATTCAAATGTGTCTTCGTTGTCCTCCATGGCATCCAATCTTGCTGCTTCTTCTTCTTCTGCTGCTGCTCTCTCTAATTCAGCAATATCCTCATCAGTAAGTAAGACATCAGCCTCATCATTTTGTTCATTAATAGTCCATTCACCATATGGATCAATGTCATCCAAGTCGATGGACTCGTGTGAAACACCCTCCACCTTCCTAGTTCGAAGGCGAAGGTTGTACCGAACAAAAACTAAATCATTTAGGCGCTGCTGAGTCAACCTGTTTCTTTTCTTTGTGTGAATGTTTTCAAATAAACTCCAATTGCGTTCACACCCAGAAGCACTGCATGGCTGTAACAAGACACGTATGGCTAGCTTTTGACGATTTGGTGTGTTAGCACCATAGTTCTCCCACCATAGATCTACAAAAACATGTTTAAAAAATATAAGTATTAAGAAATAAGAATAAAGTAAAAATCTATATGTAAGAATCAAGTTTCTAATTTCAATTTTTACCTGGTTGTTGTTTTCCTCTCCTTTCAATTGCTTGTTGGGAGGAAAAGAGTCTCCCCTCTGCACCCTTGTAGACCTTGAATAGATAAAAGAAAAAGTAAATCAAATATAGAAAATTCATAGATAGTCAAGGCTCAACATTGCAAATTCATAAATAAGATGTAACAAATCTCACCTCCAACTCATCAAGCACCTTATCTCTCAGCTCACTATCAGGCACCATCCTATCAATGCAAGTGACAACACCGTCCATGACCTCCTCATCCGCCTTAAATGAGTCCGAGAAGTAGAACTTCGGATTCAAGAAGTAGGCAAAGGCATGAATCGGCTGGTGGAGTTGGTTTGTCCATCTCCGATCAATGATGCACCATATGATTTCATATTTCTTTTTGTTGCCGCCATAGTAATGTGATATGGCCTCTTTGGCCCTATCCATGGCCTCATAGATGAAACCCATTGGCATGCCATCTCCATCCACCATACGAAGAACCCTCACCAAAGGCTCTGTCACCTAAAAAAATGAAAACAAATGTTAAATTATAACAAAATTAACCCCTCAAAAAATAAAAAACAGCAAATAGATTATCATGTATAATTTTTTTTGTGTGATTGCTACTTACCCCCATCAGCTCCTCTCCATTTTTGATGAATGTCTCATCAAAAACTATGGTAACAATCCTCTCCCCTTCAGCTCTACTAGAAAATGAGGACTCCTTCCAAGCATCGGACACAAACATTTGCTTGAGATGACCAATGGCACCAAGAATGCTTTGCAATGTGAGGAAGTGGCTAGCAAATCATGTCACTCCAGGTCGCACAAGGTCCTTGCCATTTGTGAATTTCCTCATCAAAGAAAGCACCCAAGTATGGTTGTAGATAAATTTTGTAACACTTTTTGCATCTTCAACCACTCTTTTGACCCATGAAATCTTCCCAATATCCTCTAACAATAGGTCCAAGCAATGTGCAGCACATGGAGACCATGCAATTGTGGGATACCTCTCCATAAGTAGCCTACCTGCAGCTACATATGCAGCTGCGTTGTCCGTGATAATTTGGACAACATTATCAACTCCAACCTCCTGGACCACCCCATCCAATAGACTGCATAAAGTCTCAACATTTTTAACTTCATGGGAGGCATCTATTGATTTTAGGAACACCAATCCACCATTTGAGGCCACTAAAAAGTTCAGGAGAGTTCTATTCCGTCCATCTGTCCACCCATCAGATAAAATGCTGCAACCTTTTCTTCGCCAAAATTTCTTTTGCTCATCAACTACAAGCCGTGTATTCTTTACGGATTCCTCTAGCAATGGCCCACTCAAATCTTTAGCTGATGGGGTCTTAAACCCCTTTCCTGCAACTGTAAGGGCGTTCACTAGACCTTCCCAATATGGGCTGCTTGCAACATTGAAAGGTAGATTATTGTAGTACCAAAAGTTTGCAGCAGCCATCCTAGCTTCATGATGCTTTTCCTTATTCCAACCGGTACCTTCAAGTGAAGGTTGTGCTCCTGGAACATTACGTGGAATAAAATAATTTGGTCCTGATGAAGGACCGTGGCCAGCACTAGCAGTAGAATAGGAACCCTCAGGACTCTCACCAAAAGATGAATGTGGAGCACGAACACTTGGACTTGCAGCAGTAGCACCATGAGGCATAGTTGGTGTAGAAGGGGATCCACTCATCATTGATGCTAGGGCATTCTTTGTTTTTTGTCTTTCATCTTTTTTTAGCTCATAGTCAGCAAGAAGGGCCTTTATCTCTCTAATAATCTCAGGAGTAGTTTTAGGGCATCCCTCCACATTTTGCCCAGGTATCCTTGCAAGGTGGTATTTTAACCTATTTATTCCTCCTGTCATCCATTTTTGACATTCAGTACATGTCACTTCACCTTTTTTGATTCCTGGTATTCCATACTTCCATGCAGGGTCTTTTCTCATTCCCTTTGGATTTGAAGACGACATTGCTGTTTCAAGTTCAACGTGGAAAAAAAAAAACAGCAAGGGTTTGCAAAAAAATCAGCAAAAAAATGTGATTCAAAGTTTCATTTATTTGCAAAAAAAAAGAATGCAAAACCAAGCTAGAAATAATAGGAATTAGGCTATAATAGCTATTAAGGAAAATAGAAAAAAAATTTGGCAACATATCCCCTTATTTTTCTTGATTTTTTTAAATTTTGAAAGCAAGAAAACAAAAAAAAAGAAATGTTAGATCACTTACCTGGCTCTATTTTGATCTTTTTAGCTCCTCCTCCTGCCTTCTTTCAAGCTAAAACCAATTTGCAGACCTAAAAAACACCAATGCTCGAGCTAAAATGAACAAAAAATTTAAAAAAAGTATGGGTTTTAACCCATTTAGACGCCCCAGCCGCGGACGAGAGTCCTAGGTCAGGACTCGGGAGTCCCGACCCAGGACTCTCATCCGCTCTCGACTCCCGAGTCCATGGCGAGTCGACTCAGCTCAGCCACGGACTCTCGAGTCTGCCGAGTCCGCGGCGAGTCTTGAAGAGTCTTCGAACTATGATTCTAGTATTCCTAGCAAACGAAATCAAAGCATAAGAGAAAACACAAAGACAAACAAAATCAGACCTACAAATTAAGTGAAAACAAATCAGCTAGAGTGTTGGAACACCACAGTGGTATCAGAGCGGTTTCCTGCCAACCTGTTGGGTGAATTTTAGCTACAAAAGTTTCAGTTGAACAACATGGCTATTTCCCAGAAGCAGTGGGATAAGAATATGGGAAAGCTTAAACAAAGTTTGAAAGAGTTGGACGAAAATCAGAAAAGGTTGAATGAATTGATTTCAGACCCTACAAAACTAGACAGAGCAGTACGGTGTATGGCTTCCATTTTTAAGAGGTCTACATCACAAAACGAAGAGAAGAAGAAACAAGAGGACACTTCAGTATCGAGAAGTCTCTACGATGAATTCTCAGCAATTAATGACCAGCATACAGCTGATCTTGTGGAGAGCAAAAATCAGACTTTAGAAGATCTACTTGTTGATGACGAAGTTGAAATTTCTAAGGCAGCTGTATGGGAGAAGTACTTGAGTCCTTTTGAAGATGAAGAAGAGTTAGAACACGGGGGTGATGGGCCTAAACAAAATGTTGAAAGTGACTTTCATATTTCTAATAATCCACTTTCTGAGATAGAAGCTGATATGTCTAATGTTAATCCACTTTATGAGGTAGAGTTGCAAGATGATCATGTTGAGGGACATGCGCATGAAGAAAGGGCCCCATATGAAACCAATGAGGGTTTTGAGCTCCCTAAATTTTCTATATCAACAATTGTTGATGAGACCTATGATCATTATGAAGATGCCAATTCAGTTTACGTGCAAGGATTGTCAATTCAGGAATCAGACAGGTCTGATTTGCAGGATCAAAGGCACGAGCTATCATTTGATTCCAGTGTTGT
The DNA here is from genome assembly GCA_007115665.2 of Sequoiadendron giganteum. NCBI lineage: Eukaryota > Viridiplantae > Streptophyta > Pinopsida > Cupressales > Cupressaceae > Sequoiadendron > Sequoiadendron giganteum. The sequence continues at coordinate 595,940,046 of CM021109.1, forward strand.
TTGTGATGAGCCATTGACAGAGGTTGGAGCATTTAACCACGACTACATAGTGAGGAGTACCCATCACTTCTTCTTTAGTCCACACATGGAGGATTGGTTGATGCATCGGTGTGGATTGGTTCAGAGTGTATGCCATCCATTTTGGGATGGAGAGTTACCATCATCAGTGGATGGAACTAGTGGTTGCAAGTATCCTACTCAATTGTTGGCGGGTGAGTGATTGCCGGATCGGTATTTAGTTTTCCATCATGCTAATGTGTATCCAACAAGGTTGGTTGCTTCTTTGTCTCAAAGACTACTTGTGGGTACATGGTTACAGAGAGATTATAATGTCAGCAGGCATGATGGCACAAGTGGATATCACACCCATGAGAGCTTAACAGAGGTTATGGAGAGATGTTGCGTAGCAGATGCTTCCAGATATTCTTACCTCATGATGGATGGTTGTGAGCTCTGTTTATTTTGGGATCCAGGTGGAGATAGAGTTAGCACTGCCATTTGGATGGGTCCCAGTGCATTGCTTCACCACTTATGGTATGGTGGAGTTAGGATCAGCATTGAGAGCATTTTGAATAACACCCAGCGGAAACTCATGCCTTCACAACGAAGATTAGCTCGTAGCTTGCAGCAGTATGAAGGTAACATCTCAAGACGAACCTTATCACAAAGCAAAATTGAGGGACTTGGTGTTGTATCCAAAGGTCTCTATGATGTGTTTGGGTTAAAAGATGATAAGTCAACAGAGAATTACCTACAATCTACAAATGGACATGGGATTGAAATTGAAGTTGTTGTTCATAAAGAAATCTTACAACATGAAAATAGTATGGTGAAGTCCCAGAATGATATTCACAGCGCGCAAGAAGTTGTTATTAGCACTGATAACAACTCTGATTTGCATGACCACATGGATGAAACTTTGCATCAACATGAGAAGATAGTGATTTCACCAGGGGATGATGTTCCTACAGAATGGTCACATGTTAGTACTCGAGATTTGGGCATTAATTATGCGATTTATGGTGACGATCCATGCCACAGTGAGTCTGATTTTTCATATCAGACCGTAGGAAACCAATTAGAAAACTTATTTAAGGGCAATGAATCCCAAGATCATGAGACGGGTGGATGTGCAGATGCCTTGGAAGGAGAAGTGTACGAAGACATTGACAAAACAGCAGCTTCAACAATATTTGTTGAGCCATCCTATGAGGTACATAGCAGCAGTACCCTTGTCGATATTGTGTGTGAATTTGATAAAACACCCGATGTTGCTTATCAGAAGGTGAGCGATGAGGATTCAGCCTCTTACTATAGTGTGGAATTGGGTGGAAATGATGAGTCACAAGGGTATCATCATCTGGCGGGACAGTTGGAGGTTAGTGATGATATGATTGTTACAGTTTTGGAGCATTTTGATGTTGCTCGACAGATGCTGGCAACCTATGGTTGGAGTACTCCTATGTCAGATGAGTATGGTGTTAGTAGTCTTTCCCTCGCAAAGTTCCATACACTTCGAGAGGCAATTGGAATTATGAAACAGAATTACCTACAGCTACTTGCGGATAGAGATTTCCTTCTTGAGTGGGGTTGCATCTGTCATAAGGCATTGAAGGGAAAAGAAGAGGAGGTTGATGAGCTCACTTATGAGCTAGAGACGACAATGGATTCTTTGAAGAGCACTCAATTGACCCTTCAAGAGTCATAGTCATTGGACGCGAAGCTTACCATGGTATCGAACTTGGCACAGTCTTCACTCTCTTCCAATATACTTCAGGTTTCCATGGCAGTAGTGGGTGATGAACATATGTCCACAGATTGTGGTTGTGAGCAAATTGAGGATGTGGTTACTACATCCATCACAGTTTCAGGTGCAGTTGATACAAATGGGATGAGTGCATTGGTTGAGAGTTGTAGAGAGCCATGTGTTGCACCAGGTTCTCCTGAGTTTAGTCCCATGATAGGTGATGCAAAACAAATCATTGATAGCTCTTGTGACATGGCAGTTGACTCACCAAAAAGTTATGTGTCAACTCACGACACTACTTCGTCCACTTCACAGGAGATATGTAGAGCAACATCTAGTTGGGAGATTGGTTCTTACGTCGATTTGTTTCCCTCCCCTAGAAGAAAATCTGTCATTGCATTCCATACAGTTGATTATGATTGGCAGCTTGATGAGCCAATTCTGAAGTACAATTCAATGTATTGTTCCAAGGACTCAGCGTTGTGTTATACCCAAAATGAAATTTTTGGCATTCTGCTTAAATTGAGCTAAACAACGTAAAATGCCATCAAAAGTATGTTTTAGGTCAAACCAAATATGAAATCTTTGTGGGTTTCTGTCAAGGAACCTATGGTTAAAATTCTGAAAAAATGAAATTAGGGTTTTACACCCCTATTTTTATGGAAACCCTAAAAAATAGGACCTTCCCGGAAATGATTGAAAATAATTCTTATAGGATTAATTGCCTTCACGATCACACTGATCAAGTCAGAATTATCAAAAATTATGTTTTACTCTGGTGGGTCTATTTCTATTTTTCAGGAAAAAAGCTAGGAGCTCCGCAGCCATTAATGGCAGATTGGCCAACCAGGTGCTAAAAGCTAAACCTCAAAAGCTTCAACCAAGAAGCTATCGCGAAAAAGGATGAAAAGATGTTGTTTCAACGAAGGAGATTCTCAAAACGGAAAAGGCCAAAATTTGGCTAAGTCTGAAAGATGGACATTTTGTCTACCAAGGCAAAACACAGTCTACAAGGTGAAAAGGCGCCCCTCTTGAAGAAAGGCGCCCTTGGGTCTCAGAGGGCAAATCAAATCATTTGGCATTGTCAAAACAGTCATCCTCTTCACTTTCATACTGGCTCGACAACGAAACAATCAACAAGATCATCTAATTCAGGGATCATTGACCAACCGTCAATGAACTATGGAGGATCCATTGACGACAGAAATGCCAAATCAGAGAGCTTCAAAGCTAAAAACGCCCCTGCTGGCCAGGGGCGCCCCTCAGTTGCAGGCACCAGATGAATCCATAAGCAGCAACTCTATACAGGTTATCTTTCCAGCTTCCTCCTAGCTACGTGATCAATCCGACAGCAGGTCCATAAGACACACCAGACGATCACGAGATGAGATCAAGCAGAAAAAGCCAAATTTGAAGAACTGGAAAGATAAGCCAGAAAATGGCAAGGCATGGCTAAAAGCGCCCCTCTCAAGGAAAGGCGCCCTTTCCTGAAGGCATCCAGATTCAGCCAGAATCTTCACTGCCTCCCAGGATGACCTTCTCAACTATGACCTATCTCGTCAGTGAGACTATCAGCAAGAACTTCCAACAAATCAATCAACTGATGGAGGAGGTCAAAGACTAGCAGTCCACAGCCAAGATGAAACCAAGCAAAAGCTAAAAGCGCCCCTGCTAGCAAGGGGTGCCCTTTAGTTTCAAGGCCCAAAACTTGCCAGCTTCAACTGAGAAGTCAAGCATCCTGAACAAGACTGAACTGGCTACCCGATGCATCGTCAAGCAGAATCATCTGATTCATCAAACATCGGGAACGTCAGATCAAAGCAAAGAGGGTCTGAAAAGGTCAAAACGAAGAACAAGTCAATGAAAATTGACTAAGGCATTGTCAAAAGCGCCCCTCTCAAGGAAAGGCGCCCTTCTTTCTGAAGGCCTAAACTCAGTTTTCTGAGTTAATCCCTCTCAGGCATATCTCATCGTGTTGATCCCACCTCAACGATAGAACTGCCAGCCACTGCCTGAGATCAACTGAGCAACTTGAATCAAAGATCAAACAGGAGCACTTCAGCTTGCAAAATGAACAAAAAATGATCAACTTCAAGAATGGACGCCTAAAAGAAGTCAAACAGAAATGTTGACTTGAGTTAGCAAATTTGGAGCCAAAAAGAGACCAAACACTCCACAATCAGTGGAAATCATCTTTTGGAACTCCAAATCAGGCCTGAATGATGAGTTATCTTCCATACTTTGTGGATCTTAACCCTAATTGCCTTATATTCATGCTAGGCGTCCCTTTCCTCATTATTCTTTTTGCAGGTTGAAGGATAAAACATCAAGTAGCTCCCAAGAACACGTTTTCAAGATCTGGCAGGGGTGTTGAACGGATCTTCAATATTTTTGAAGATCATTGGCAGTAAAAGCATTCTTCTCCCAAGATTGCTTCCAGAGACAGATTATTGCAAAGTGGTAATTTATAACTTCCAATCCATCTTCTGTCTACTTCCTCTACTTCTGTCTATATTTATTTTGCATGTCACAGGAAACAACAGATTATCACAGATCTGGCCAACAGGGTATGATCAGCACAGCTTTTTCAACAAAACCCATATGGTAGATTTTTCCAAAAAAAGTAGCCCTGCTGCCCCTATTTTTTAGGGTTTCCGAAAAAAGTCATAATATTGAAAAACAGACAAACTGGGTTTGTTTGGATTTGAAGCACGAACAAAACCCATGTGTTAGATTTTTCCGAGAAAAATCACTTTCTGGTGCCCCTCCTGCCTCTGCCACCGAAGGGCTCTTGCATGTCAAAGAAAAACTCGTTTTTTCGAATTTCTGACGATCTGGGTCTGTTTAGAAAATCATTCTTAACAAAACCCATGTCTCAAAATTTTTTGTAAAAACTACCCCCGGCGAGGCTATTTTTAGCAGTTCCAAAAAAGTGTCAGAACAGGGTCAAGTGCCCAGTCAATATTCAAGGTTTTCAGAATGCAGTATTCTCAGGTACAATACAAGGCCAAAATAGTCTTATACCATGATTTACTTGAAAACGACTGACACAGACTTGTGGCAGAAAAATCCAGATGTCAGTTCTGAAGACTTGGAGGGCATGAATCAAATCACATTGCAGAACATCGAAGAATCCGGTTTATTTCAAGCAGCATCTATTCCAATCACCTTACAATGCATCGAGCTTGTAACTACTTGCACAAAGCATTACAACCCGACAACAAGAGAGATTCTATCAGTAGACGGAAGAGTGATTTGCAGCTTGAAGCCGGTGGACATAGAGACTTGTTTTGCAATTCCACCTTGCCCTACCAAGGTGGTCATATCAGTGACAGAATGCGAAAAGGCATTCAAGACTTCGAAGAATGAGTGTTCGCTTATAATGGTTGAACGTTGGCTGAAAACAAAGAGAACCAGCTTGCCCAGATTGGTTGGTAGAGGAGAATTCAAAGACGAGTACGGAGTGCTAATCACCCTACTCAGCAGAGTCACTGGACAAGAGGAGGGAAAATCCTTCCAGCCGTGGATGTTCTACATTATTGGCAAGATAATCAGCAGAAAAGAACGTTACGACTAGGCCTCCCTGATCAGTGACACACTCCACCAACAATTCACCGGGTTTCTAGAAGAGCACCGTTTCCACATGTGTTCATACCTGGTCTACCTGATAGCCTTCCAAGGCGATTTCATAACATTAAACACTGTGGGAACCCTGGGTGTGCAAAAGGTACAAGAATACTTTCCTCGCTTGGAGTTCACTCTAGCGGAAAGACATTTCAAAAAGATAAATGACCTTTTTACTATGCACACCGTGCATGAGCTAGACCATGAGATGCACGTGCGTACTTCACCAACAGCTAAGGCAACAATGGTGGACTGAGCAGATTGGTTCATACAATTCCGCACTTTCACCTACATACGCGTGTATGGCTACAATGGCCACCCCGCCATGATGCCACGCTACCCCTCAGATAGGGTAGTGTTCATGGAATTCCTGAGGAAATTCGCCGAAGTTCACTATTACCTTCGCATAAAGAAAAAGACTGCTGCAAACTTTCCTTTTCAGATGGGATTCGACAGATGCAGGACTGCAGCCGACGCAAGGTTGATAAGCCAGGAAATAGTGAGATTTAATCTCAAATACCTCATCGACAGGAGGCCATCCTATAACCCCAGAGGCATCTTCGCAGCTCACCTTGAGCAAAGATCATCACATGAACCTTTCATGGAAGATTTTTGGGTCAACTGCGAGGATGAGTTCTAAGTGAGAAGAAGGAACCATAGCAGATTCAAGCTCTCGCAGATTGCAGAATTCATGTCAGAGTACATCGAGGGCTTATCTGAGGACAAAGAAGAAGTCATTCTTTCTTCCTTCTTCATGTGTCTAGTGGATTCACAACCACTCGGCAAAGTAGACTGGTACGCGAAAGAGAGTACGTCTATTGAGGAAAGAACGGGTAGAGTAGTTCGCCACAGTCAACTCTACCTGGACAGTAAAAGCACAAGGAAGTAGTACTTCCCCGATCAAAGCCGCCAACGGTTCAGTTTACACTACCTTCCACGTCTAGGAGGAAACCCAGACAGAAGAAGATGAGCTTTCCTCCAGAAGGAATGCGGATGTCAGGGAGCACATGGGGGAGAAAAGGAATTGCCAGCACAAGCCGGCAAGAGGTAAAGGTGGAGACAGCCACCAATTTACCTGAGACAGTTGAGACCGCTGCAACTACACAAGAACCAGTGATTGAAATAATCGCTGTAGAGATGGAAACCATTGTAGAAGAAGTTGCAGCAGAAACGGTGCCAGTAATAGAAACAAAGCCACCAGCTTCACCACCATCACAAAGGTCACAAAGTCCTATTGATTTGGACTCGCCACCACGAGATATTGCCACGGCACGGTCTCGTTCTTTTAGCATTCAGGGGGCCTATGTTCCTCCTCCCAGCGATGCTAGCCGAGATTCTATCTGGCTAGAAAGCTCGCTTGGGAGGAAGAGGGAGAGACCACCTTATCAGCTTGACTTCTCTGAATTCCATCATGTCCCACAAGACATGCCGACAAAGAAGTTGAAGAACCAGAGACATGTAGAAAAGAATGCAGAGAACGAGGTTATGATAGAAACTGCTGCCCCACCTGAAGACAAAGATATGCATAATGTGAGGGTTGAGGATTTCACGCTTTCAAAGGTGAACCTTGGAAAGACCACTCGACAGGTGGAGGCAGACCTTCTTGGAATTGCCTCAGCGAGTGTCAAAGAAAGGATGACAAAAGATGGACAAGACAAGGCAGCCTTGAAGGCTGAAATCCGTCAACTAAAGTTGTACATTTCTAGTTTGATACATGACACTCCAAACTCCTCGGCCTTGCCTCAAGGACTATTGGATCTCCCAGCTGAAAGAAACCATCATCAGTTGATTACATACGGAAAACACTTCAGATGTCAAGTGGATGAGTTTGTCATCAAAGGACGGTGTGTGTTGACAGAAGCATATCAGCTGAGAGACAGGGCACATGGACTTAGATCAGAAATCCAGAAGTCAGATGTAAAGGCAGCTCAAGAGAGGCCGAGAGAGGAGGCGACAGTTGCTGATTTGCAACAATCATATGAATTAGTTACGACCACAAAATATAAACACCATCTCTTTGAGTGGAAAGAACAGGTGGCATACAAGGTGAGAGCCTATGATGCCAACTCTATGGAGCTGATTGACTATAGACGCTTCGTCGCCAATATTATCAACTTCGCAAGAACGTTGGTAATATCCTTCCCTGAGTTAGAATTTCAACGGGAAGGAGGGGAATATGTTGAACTTGAAACAGTGCAGACACGGTTCCAGGATGTCATCCGATCTTCATTCCTTGAAGATCCCAATGGCTGCAAATTAGCCAAAATTGCAGTCATGTCTGTCCAGTTAGATGAAGCAGCTGCCCAATGCATAACCTATCATCAGCAGCTTGCAACGGGTGAAGAAATGCTTAGACGCCACATAGTCACTTTGAAAAAGCATTAATTGCCCGGGGGCCGAAGAGGTCAATGACTAGATAAAGACTTTGTTGACCAGTGGTGAAGAGGTGTAAAGCACCAAGAAAGGACGTCCTACCCTCCAAATAGCATTAATGATGACTGAAATCAACTTGATGCCCCTTTCCAAGTTGACTCCAGATCTCCACGGAACATGCATGTTAGATCCCACTAATCTAGGATGTCTATTTGACTCCCACGATTTGTGGATCTCAGATCTCCTCAAAAGGTGGATGTCTATTTGGAGACACATTTGTAACATAAGTTCACTTTTAGTTAGGTGTCAGTCAACTGAGGTAGACTTCCAGTTTGACTTTTGTTTAGTTTCAGTTAACTGAGGTAGATTTCCAATTAACTGTTTGCTCACCTACTTTTAGACATAGAATAATATCTTGCTGATTGGCAAGAACTGTTTGTTAACTCAAGAAGATTTTAGGGTTGCCTAATCCTTTGAGTTTCTATAAATAAGAGCCTTAGGTTCTTTATTTGTTTAACTTTATTTGCTAGCAAAATTGTTGCGCCACTGTTGCCAGAGTTCGCTTGTTTATATCTGTTCACTCTTGGATGAGAGTTCGTTGGTTGATCGCAATTGTGCATGATTTCGTGCCTTTGCTGTCCCGACCTTTGTAATTCTTTGAAGAACCTTGAAGAAATAAATCAGATGGTGCAAGCTTGATTGATCTAATTATTTGAGTTATTCAAAGTCTTGTTTCTAAATAGTGCATTGTTTCAATCTCCTCCTTGGACAGGTGTCGTCGCCTCCTTGGATATTTTGTCATCAATCATTATCGTTTGATGTTGTTTAATGATCTCTCTTGCAGCCTAGACTTTGGACAAGTGTCGTCACCTCCTCAGGAATCCTGTTAGAAAGGCCATCGTTCCTTGTTGTTTCCAGTGAGCTGCTTCCAAGCCTATACCTTGGATAGGGGTTCCTCCTCCTTGGCAAGTCTCAGATCCAGTTTACCGTAACAAGTGTTTGCTTGTATCGAGCCTTATCTTGGTATATATCCGAAGATTCAGAGCCTGGGCCATATTCCATTGAGACAGAGGATTCAAGTGATCCAACCATATCATTTCGCTCCTACACCCTCATGCTCTATTTATCTTGAGAAGGTAGGATAGTCTATAAGTTAGTTAGTCGTAGTTAAGATCTGCGGAAACCAAAGAAAAAGCTTAGCTACGACGCATTGGTTTATGCACCCTTGTGTCCTGCCGCTGAGTAAAAAAGATAGGAAATCTTAGTACACCTCTTTTTTACAGTATAAAATCAGCAAAGAGAGATCTTCCTCTCTATAATCCGAAGAGCATGTACTAACACACTTGCAATAGCTGTCCGTTTCCAATAAGCACTCCAGAGGTGCTAATTGAAATGCCAACACGTTGGATGATTCAAATCCGCACGGAGTGATTGCGCAGTTTGTGAATAATCCCTTATCTGAGTTTGATGGTGGTTCGATCTATGATAATCCACTCTTCAAGATGGAAGTCAATCACACTCCTGATACTAGTTCAGGGTTGAGCAATAATCGCAGTGTTTGGGATAGTCCTAGTGCAGCGGGATTCCAAACAGGGCTCACAGAGGAGTTTAATAGTGTGTACCAGGTGAGGAATGCTTGCAGTTTGGACTTTGATCCACCTGTACATGACTCGTATTCGATGCACAATCCTGGTGCGCAGGGTGTTTTTCTTGGTGCAATCAAGGGGAGTAACTCCTTGCTGTGTCTAGAGTTACCATCTTCAAAAGATGGGACTAGAGGTTGCAAGTACCTGACTCAGTTGTTGGCAGGGGATTACTTGCAGGGACAATAGTCAATTATCCATCATGCTGATATGTATCTGACAGGGGTTGCCACTTTAATGCCCCAAGGACTTCCTACGGATACATGGTTACAGGGTGATTACGATGTGAACGGACATGATGGTTGGATTGGTTATCACTTCCATGGGTGTTTTGGAGAGACTGTAGAGAGATGTTGTATTGCAGATGTGTCCAGATATGTTTATCTCTTCATGACAGATGGATGTGAGTTCTGGTCGTATAGAGATCCAGGTGGTGACAGGTCTCGCACTGCAGTTAGATGGGTTCCGACAGGTTGCTTCACCATTTGCCAACATGGTGAAGTTGTGATCAGATTTGCACAGAGGAAGTCAGAGGTTATCAAACATGGCAGACTTCCATTCTGGTGTTGGGATCCCGGGATATTTGGTGCAGTTGCATTTATGTCGGTGCTTCCAGAGTTAGTCAGTGATGCATGGCACATTTCACAGCTCTTCTTTTCGACCTTCTGACGAGTGAGGTTTCTTTGCAGTAGAGATTGCTTGGGGACAAGCAATTTCAGGGAGGGCGGACTATAATGTCCCCTTTTTCACGTGCATCAGAGTTGGGGGATTGGCCTATTTTCCTGACCCTCGTAGGCTAATAGTTCTGGATAGAGGGTTTCTCAGACGGGCACTTGGTCGTCAAACTTCAGTGTTGATCTCTGGAGCATGGTGGCAGGGTGAATTGTGGCATTTGGCATGATACTAGTGCTTAATCTAATGATATTCACCTTTTATTTCACCATCCTCGGCCTAGGGACCATGTGTTTTAATATGAAGGGGTCACTTTCTATTTTTAAGTTACTATTCATTACTAAAGTGAAAAATGTTATAACTTAAGTGAATAGTGTTCACTTTAATGAATAGTGTTTCCTTTGTAAATTTATAAAAGGCAAGAGAGAAATTTGAATTGCTTCATTAGATGATCATTTTGGCTTGAAGAAAACTTGGCAGTGAAGCTTGGAGGAAGAAGGAGGCTAGGGTTTCCTTATTTCTTGTAGTGGGTGAGCCTGGTGGGGCTTGGTTCTTCGTTTGGAGCTGCTTGAGGGTGTAAAACACCACCTTAAAGTTGTTGATCTGTATTTTGCTGCTTCTTTGGAGATCTACTTGCTGGTTTGCAGGTTGTTTTGAGCTTGGCTTTGAGTGTTTCCAGTTGCCGTTGTCTCCAATCACGATTATACAAGAGTTGTTCGCGTTTGAGAAGTTATTGGGACTGTTTTTTGAAGCTGCAGCCAGCCGCTTTTTCTTGAGGGTTAGATCAGCAAAAGAAGAAAAGAAACGCCTATCTTGAGTGGCTTCAACTTCACCCAAAGGGGGCGCCCTTACCCTAGGAAGCTTTCCATTACGGTTTTGGGTGGGAAAAGTTCATCTTCGAAGAGTAATCAGCATTTCATTGGGCGCGGGTACTGTAGCAGGGCACTATTCACAGTGATGTATGGTTGTAAGTTGAAGTATGATCTATGGAATACTTAGTTTCCAATCTAATGTAAGTTATATATTGTAAGCAACTTATTATGTAATGAAGAAACTATTTTAGACATTGAAATGAGCAATGTACTCAAGTTATTCCATTAGCTTAGTTTATTTGAAGCTTTCATGGTACGCATATGCTCTTTATGTATCATTCTAGTATTCCTAGCAAACAAAATCAAAGCATAAGAGAAAACACAAAGACAAACAAAATCAGACCTACAAATTAAGTGAAAACAAATCAGCTAGAGTGTCGGAACACCACATTGTACATTATCTATTTCTTATCACTAATCTACACCCCCGAATATGTGAAAGAAAAGGCACAGAAAAATATTTTGAAAGATGAAAGATAAACAAATGGAGAATTTTATGTTAAACATGGAGATTTCTTGGCAAGTTATCATGGGTAATAAATGCTTAAAAGTTCTTTCAGTTACATTCAACTTCAAAACATATGCTAACTAATGTGGTCAACAGCTCTCTCTAAAGTAAAAAGATACCTGATTGACTTCATCAATAATTACAGCATTTTTGTGATTTTGCCAAAATTCGTGAAGTTTGTTTATGTACTTCATTTGGTGAGAAGGCTTATTTGCTCCTTTTATCAATTCAGGTATCTCTTTCCACCTTAGACATGCAATATCCTGCAAGTTCTTTGCCTGAACATTAAACAAATCCAAAATTTATGAGTTATCTAACTTTACTGAATCTATTCATGCACACTTGAAGAAGAAAAATGAATTCATATTTACATTGCTAATCCCAACAATTCATTCAATCATGAAGCTAAATTGAAATTTTGTTTTTGAAGTCTGTATTTTGCAGAAATAGTGAGAGATGAAATAAGAAAAATTAAGCAGTGCTAACAGAAGAGAGCATAAAACACTTTTTTTTCAAACACAACCATTAGCTTGTAAAGCAAGCAGGGTAAAGTAACCAAAAATTTATTGCCATTGTAGAAATTCACACGAGTTCCAAATAATACTTCCTATCTTTATTGTATAAAACCCTGAAAAAATTAAAATCTTAAAAGCATTCCCAAAAGAAACTTCATTTATGGACCTCCATGTTGTGTAAAGTTCTGAAAAATAAGATTGATGAAACACAAAACAATATTGATGCTACTAAAGAATGTAGATAAATAAAATAAGGTAGCCATTCCCCTCTGATGCAACCATAAAAAAATTAAGTGTAATTAATTTAATAAAAAAATTGTCTAATAGGATGAGCACAAGGGGGAAATCATCAGGGCTTTCATGGTCAAGACCCATGTTAAATCCCCAAGAGACATGTGACATGCTTAAATGGACAAAAATGTTGAATGTTGAATCAAGAAAACAAGCATATGTAATTCTTCCAGGTACGAGTGCTAGGTGAGTTTGACAGAAGAGATACCCCAGTTGTGGCATCTAAGCCAAAGCACACACCACAAGGGGAATTTATCAATCAAAATAAAAATAAATAAATAAATATTCATAGGACAATACGATTGGTACAAACTTATCCAAGTTTGTATGTTCAAAACAACACACCATTATCCCTTAATTCTCTTAATAGTGTATCATGGTGAAGGAAGCAGTGCCTACTCAGGACCATACACAGAATGAAACATTAATTTTCCCTAAAGCCAGTTCTTTCATTTTGTCTTGATTACAAACTACAATCATGACACTCTATCTATGGCTCAAAATTCTCAAGTTTTCACATCTTAGCAGACTAGATTTTTCCCGGTACTTTTTGAGTTGGTGTCTATCTTTAGAGCAATAATTTTTTAATACTTGTTCTTTATGTGATTGCAAGAAAGAGATGCTAGCATCACATGGACATTATCTTATGTATCCCCTATATGACAAGGGAGACAAGTTATTTCCCCTGAAGGCAAATTCCACTATATCCACCTTCTTAGATTCCCTTCTTTGATCATGCAAGCTCTGGAAGAACTTAGTGGTGTAAAATCTTGTTGGCAGGTAATCTTGATTTGGAGGTTCTAGATATATTTGGCACTTTCTTTTTAATATGTTCTATAAATCTTATAATCTTTCCATCCAAACTCTTGACTTCTTCAAACACTTGTATTGTTAAAGCATTGTTATACTCTAGAGTACATGTTATCCTAAGACTTCCATTTGCTATTGTTATCACGTCCTGTAAAGTCCCCTTTTTAGCCAATGTCAGAGTTTGGTGGATTAGCCAATCATCGGGTCCTCGTAGGCTAATGTTGGCATTTAGAGGGCCTTTGGTAGGAGATTATGGGTTCTTCAGATGGCAGCTTGCAGTGTTCTCATCTCCGGTGCTTGGTGATTTTCAAAGACGACCTTTCCCAGGTGTTACAGGCTTTTTTTATACACGCTTACTATTTTTAGTAAGTCCCTTGGATGTTGGTGTCCAACCTTACTCTATATAGTAAGGCATCCGGGTGAGCAGTTTGAGCAGTGGGCTTCCCCGTGGCATTGACAAAATTAATTAATGTTGTTTAATAGTTTATTCATGGAGTTATGATATTTTAATTATTATTAAAGTGATTACTTTAATAATAATTAAATATAAAAGTGGATATCATTAATGCTTTTAAAATGACCTTATAATATATGGTTTTTATTCAAACATAAGGTCAATTAAATAATTCATTAAAAGGGGTGCCCACTTGGAGATTATTATATTTGAAACATCAAAAGAAAATAATATATATTATTAAATGGATTAAAAGCATTGGAAATCGTGCTTTTTTGGAGATGATATAAAAAGCACTCAAAAAGCATTTTTCATTCATTCATACACTTATCAAATTTGTGAGCATTTTGCTATGAAGGAAGAACCGGGGTTTCTGGAAGAAAAAATCAATCTTTGAGAATGATTACTCTCTCAAATTAAGCATCCTACAAGTGTGAAATACCACCCAAGGTTTGCTCTTTCAAGTGGCTACATTGAGGAGTCACATTTGTGCTTCATCGATTTATAGAGGAGATTCAAAATAAGGGTTTGAATGATATATCAGAAATATTGCAAATATATTGATCATTATTTTAAAGCAAAGAGGTTTACAGGAGAACTTCAACAATCAGATGGTCGCCAGGCAAGGGTTATGATAAATTAACTTGTTGCATCATCCTATTGTCAAAGTTGTGTAATCTTGTTGCTGAGAGTTTGGTGCCATTGGAGGAGGATGTGAGTTTTAGAACAATTATTACCTGGGCGAATTTATTCTTTATATTGCTGGCTGGGGCGTGGTATTCTTTATGCTTAAGCCTACATCCTCTTGCCTTACCTGCATGGAAAATTGTAGTAATAATTGTTGCTGGTGAAAATACTTTCTTTGCTGAAGGCGTGTGAGCAGAATAGGAAGCCATGGTGAATCATTTCCAGGCGTAGCATTTAATGCCAGGCGTGAACTTGTCTATGGAGGATGCATGGAAGTTTTAAGGGGTTACTTTGCCTTTAATAGGGTTGATTAATGATGGACAGCCCTGGCGTGAACATTGCATAACTCAGCAAATTTCCTATACACTGCTGTAACCATTTTCAGACCCTGGCGTGAGCATTTCCAGGTCTGGTCTGAGTCACATTTTCATTCATGAAACTGGTATTCACTGCTGTTATTCAATTTGTTAGTAAACTAAACTCCAGTTCTTGCTGTAACTCATTATGAGAATTAAAAAACTGCATACTAGTGCCCAGATTGCATCTGTTTAAGGTTGTAGCTTTATCTCTGCAATTCTATCATTGTATGACAGTTAGACATGAAGGAATGTGGTACTAAAATCTGATTGCAAATCTGCTTATGCACTTAATTCATGTACTGTGGAAATTTGATGTAATGGGAAATGAAAATGTTTGATAAAATGTCCCATGTGCAAAACTGAAAATTAATATAGCAAATCGCAAAGACAAACTCAGATGGGATGGGACACTTCACATCCAGCTTCTGTCAGAGCACAACCATATGCAGTCCTTAATGGTGATCAACAAAACCTTGATTTGCTTTCCTCCTTTTCAATTTAATAATAATAAAGTCATGTAAAATTTTACATTCATGTAATACATTCAATTCAAATAGTCAGCTATTTTCACTATTACAATTTACACCCAAACTCGGGGTAAATTGCAACTGCAGATTAAGATCTACAAGTAAATTAAATTTCTGTTAAAGGAGTTTATACAAATCAACATCTTATCGCCCCCAATCCATGAGATATCTACCTATCAATATTGTATCAAGCATATTCCATATCAATAAGAAAATTCAAACAAACGAGTTTGTGTCCTATTCAAAGGAAACATACAAATTTCAACCCATTGTCACCTTAATTTCCCTTCTGCAAGAAGCTCGCTGTTGTGCCTCTTTGGATCTCTTTTCATATGCTTTCATGAGTTTACTTGCTGAAGTTGAACAAAGAACATCTAAACCTTCTGGTTCCCATGTACACTGATCATACTCTAATCCCTTCCACTTAACAAGCCATTCAACTTTGCATTTCAACAAATTATTGCATCCATTGAGTGAGTGCTTGGAAGGCATTAAAACCCTCTTCTGGATAAGACGATGTGGCTCAGTCCATTGTGGATTCCATTGTAGGGCCTACACATTTTCATATATTTCATATGAATTTCATATTTGAGAACCAAATTTATAAACAAATGTATAAACCTTTTACTAAGTACCCACCTAAAGCAAAAGTGCAATTTTCCAAATCTCACCCTCCTACAGTAACATTGGTCTTACATACTTGCAGAGAAGGAAACTTTATGATCATTATATTTTCAGACTTGATACAGCAAATAAGGAAATAAGTAAAACTTTCAAATATTGCTTACTTACAGTTCCTTGCTGAATCTTTTTTTTAAAAGTAGATAACTGTTTGGGGGCTTCCTTCATAATCTGGCTTTCAGTGATCCAACTATTATGAACATGAGAAAGTCCTTTATACTTGACATAGTATAACTTCTCTTTTTCAATTTCTTTTGCTGAGTTTTTTATCAGCCAGTCAGAATCTACAGTTTGTAAAGCACATGACAATGCTTCTGCTAGAATCTCTTTTTTTATCTCAGTTGCCTCTGATACACCATTGTTTCTTGCAGTTGGCATAGGAAAATCATGCTCTGCTTCAGAAATGTTTTTTCTTTGCATACATTCCTCTTCCTTCCTTTGCTTTTGAATGGAGGCAACCCTAGTTGTTATAAAGTCATGTGGTGCATCTACAATGATGCCAGATTCCTTCATGTCCCAAATAGATTCAACTACAGGAGGTACAGATAATAGATCACTATGAGTTCTTTTGTCTACACAAGCTGGGCAGAACCAATCCCCTGATGGAACTTGATCCAAAGGAGGATCAAGGCAAGATAAATGGTAAGTGAACAGACAATCCCTACCATCACAGCACCTGCAAAATAAAAATAAACTTAATCAGAACATAAAATAACACATAAGAATTGCAAATTCCTGAATGATTTAGAATTCTTCATCTGCAAGCTGGAAAATACTTGTTAATGCCACACTTTATTACTGTTTACTTATTCTACAGATGTGCAATTAATAAGGTGAAGTAAACAGAATTATACATGGAGGATTGAATTACGTATGAACATAATAGAATAACATACTAAATGAGAAAGTATAACAATTTTCTTTTATTTATAAATGCTCTTCATACAAAATTGGGATCAGGAACTCTTTTCCACAATGCGGTCCCTTGTCCTGACTACAAGAGAAGTAATTGAAGTTTTGAACTTGCTAACAGTTGCTAAGGAATTCCAACCATCAGCAACTACCCAAGACTAGTTTAATCAACTGACGAGTCATAGCCACACTTCCGATTGTACAATATAACTAAAGTCAACTAATATATGTTTTAGCTATCTACAATTACTATGTTCAAGATGTAGCAATAGAAAGCATGTTACTGGAAAATCACCAAATATATGTGTCATTGAGTGCCTGCATCTAAGGAATTTACTATTCACATCAATGACATGAGCATGTGTATGAGGAAATGTAGCCAGCAATTCATATATCAGAATCCTCAAAGCACGTAAAGGGGCACGAGGACCAGTCTGAAACTTACAGTAGTTCACCACCAACTTTGCAGATTTCACAAAAGCTATTATGATTATCTAGTGGAGTCTTTTCCTGACAAATACTTGTCTGAGAAGAAAATGCTACATCAATGTCAGCATCCTCCTGAGTTTTAGCTGCTATTTTGCCAGAATTGCACTCAAGTCCCATTTTACCCTGTTATCATATAAACAGGAAGAAGTATGGTTCATAAAATATTAAATTTAGCTTAGATAGGCAACTGTAGGGATGCCAGATATACCAGAGAAAGAAAGACATCTATAAACTAAAATTTCCATTATTCATAACATTATCGCAAGCAAAGAAAAGCAGTAGCCTACCTTCTGATCATGATCCTTGGTGAAAGCTTGAGGATGAAAACCAATTTGAACCTCTTTGATTAGCTTTTGGTCAGACCTGAATTGGAGCACAATTAATGATCAAAGAAAAAAGAAAACCAAAAAGTTGATGTCAGTATGGCTATCACCTCCACACATTAGGAAAAAAATTATCTATGTAAAAATATATCCTAAATGAAATTTATATATCCTAAAATTTGAACAAATCGATATTTCAATATCAAAGAGGTATGCAAACATTCAAGGTTCCATGATATTAATTGATGTAACAATAACTTATTACAACAAAGAAATAACTGAACTCACAATTTCTGATTACAGATCTGAAAGCACTATGCTTTAAGAGGTATTTTACAATTTACAAAACAGCAAGGCATACACTCCTAATAAAGGGGCTATTAGTAATGTCTCAAAAGGAGAAGTTAACAATTGGTCTCCCCTCCCACTTCCAGGCTTGAGTAAGCTAAATTTTGATAGGACTTTAAGGAAGCCAAGGCCCACCAAGTGCTAGAGGGCTCATTAGAAATGGCAGGGGCTCCCTTTAAAGAGGCCTTTTCAATCAATCTTAGGGTTGCAACCAATAATCTAGA
The DNA here is from genome assembly GCA_007115665.2 of Sequoiadendron giganteum. Lineage (NCBI taxonomy): Eukaryota > Viridiplantae > Streptophyta > Pinopsida > Cupressales > Cupressaceae > Sequoiadendron > Sequoiadendron giganteum. The sequence continues at coordinate 595,958,105 of CM021109.1, forward strand.
AGAGGTAGTGAGTATGGTTAAAGGTCTTAAACTTGCCAACAAAAGGAAATACAAAACAATTTCCTAAGTTAACCCTATGAGAAGAGATGTCACAATCATATCACTGATTTGAACTCCACCAGCATTATGATATAACACAAATGAAAAAACAATGTAACAACCACACAAGAAAGAGACAACAATATACCTTGGGAAAACCTTTTTAGGGAAAACTCAGCTTCTAAAGCACCACAACCAATGTTTGCAGTAACAAAACAATTACAATACAATATCAAACTCCAAGCCTTTACCATGGTGATTAATACTTTTAACTAAAAAGAAAACCATGCAAAATATGACCCTCTTCAATAGTGGTGACCAATTGTTGTCTCTCTCCTCATTGGACTTAACCAAAAACAAATGAAAGCCACATGTCCCATTCCATGCACCACAAATTTTCCTCAACAAGCAACTCAAGCCTCCATTATTCAATGCCCAAAGCACCATTAATCAATGCACCCATCTGCATCTGCAAGGTGGGTACCCAAGTATGCCAACAAAACCAATTGACAATACATTCTTCAAGGAACCACTATTGCTCCCTCCAGTTCTAGTGCCCAAGTTTGACTTGCAACATATGCACTAGGCATTAATTTGTTTTACAATATTGAATGTATTTTACAATGACCTCCAACCATTAAATTCACTCCTCCAATGAGTCAAAAAACCATGTGCTCACTACATCATGACACCCCAAATATTAAATGGTTTTCCTCCAACGTGCCATTGACATTTTGAATTTGCAATGTTACACACAACAATCTGCTAAGAAGATATTGAACTCCCCCAAAGTGCGGTGCCCCACATAGACATGGACTACAACTTTACAAAATATCAAATATTTCTATTCAAGGTGTACAACACCTTATCCCAACCTTCTCCCATTTATTGTACACATTGCATATGGGACAAAACATGCAAAGGGTCAACCATAGACAAAACAAGCTCATTGCAAAGGGAAAACACCTCCATAACCATCGTACATCAACTGAACTTCTTTGTGGTCACAAACTTCACCAAAGCAACAACATAAAAAAACTACACATTAATTTGCTTCACATGCACATTAAAAGGAGGCTTGTCTACCATGGTGGTGACACTCTAACCATCACATTGAATCCTATACAACCCAATATTTGAACACACTCCCCAAAGCCAAATCTCCTCCTTATAGGCTTAAGTAGCTACCATTTACTCTACCTCTGTCAAAAGTGTAGTCTAAAAAGAAACCATATCCTATCTCTCACTCATCCAGCTAACCTCACCACAAAACAAAGTAAACACATACCATTGGTAGGATATTCTATCCACATCTATTGCCCAATCAAAAATCCCCAAATCCCTATATATCCATTTTTTGGTCAAAATTGTATCCTCCCTATTAGCAAAAAAATACTTAAGCGTGTCTCAAAGATACCTAAAAACCCTCTCAATACAATGCTCCTTGTCCAAAATGGACATATACTTGCTTAGGACTCCCACTACTTGGGCAATGTTTGGTCTAGTGCAAAGTAAACCATAGCAAACGAGTCACTACACTTACATAAAGGACATAGTTCATGTCCTTTATCTAATTTGGTGGAAAATAGAACTATTCAATTGAAAGCTTCAGTCCCGTAGAAATGAGAACACAAAATAGTTCACAAACCCACATCCATAGAGAGATATCTTGCAAACAATGTTCTTCTTACAACAGCACAAAAAGCTCTAGCTATGTAAATAGATATCCTCCTCCAAATTCCTATCCAAAATAGTTGTCTCCACATCTAACTATTCAACCACAAAGTTAAACGCAATAGCAACAGATCAAATCTAAAAGATGTAAGCTTGTCAACAAGAGAGATCTCACTGACATCCAAGGAATTAGCCCTTAGCCATTCCTTAACCTTTCCCTATACTTCTCAAACCCATCCTCTAAACCAACTCTATAGTCCTCAACCCATACATTAGACGACAAAGAAAAACTAGAATGCATCTAAAATATAGGTGAACTATACCTATCAAGTTCCATTCTCTCCCAATTGAATCTCCTCAAGATGGGGCATGAGTTTCTTCCTCTCCCTATAGTGCTCCAAGTCACTCTAACTCTCTCTCTAAACAATTTTCTCATCAAGTTCTTGCTAAACCCATTTCTAGCCCTTGCTGTAAGCTGCTCGATCTTCCTACTATAACTAGTCAAGTGACTTCTCTCATTCTAACAATCTATCTCCAAAAAAGAAAACTCCAACATCACCTCAATCTATTTAGCAAAGTACATATCAAATCCTTAGTAGACCATCTTGGTTTCCCTCTAGCCACTGGAAAGCGAGGGACTCACTTTTTAATTTACCCAAGTGTCTGATGCAACAGCATCCAAGAGTGTACAAGCAATCTTGCATCACCCAAAAAAACAAATCTTTCTTTATATGTTTGCAAGTTTTCAATAGCATTCCAATCATCACCCAAGTACTACAAATCCTATCACATGCCACCGCACTTCTATGTATTTCACCTTGCAATTGGGAATGCATGTTCTACGTTGAGCTTACAACATCACATCCAATTTCTAAAAGATTCTAATCACCACAAAGGCATATTCTAGTTTCTAAATTAATACTAGGCATAACAAAATAACATCCAATTCCATTGTTCAAAGCTTATGGCGACAAAGGAACGTGTTTCCAAATTCATTGGACCAAAGAGAGCTAATTGTATGAACCACATCAAGGTTTATTATTACATCATATTGCATTCATTCTAGAAGATTCCATCTACATGTTTCGTCAACTGCACATTACACTTGGCATTGAGTTTTGCACCTCCTTGCAACCGATAGATCATCCCTAAGGCTAGAAGTTGCTATATAGATATTTTTATGATGATTTGAAGGCAACGAGTTCAATTCCTCACTCGCCATTGGCATTGTATTACAATATCATTAAAATTCTGTAACTTGCACATAGTTGTGTCCAAAATGCATCTTTGGAGGCTACAGCCAATGTGGCAGATTGTAATTCTATTATGACTATGAATTAATAAAGATCATGTTATTCTCTTGAATTCCATTGTGTGTTTGTTAGGCTGCATGGTTTGACAATCCTCCATTGGATCCTTTGGCCATCACTACACCAACAATGAAAACATGTAGCTGTTAGGATTTCTTTCAATCGAAAAAGCCCAAAAATCTCTTATCTACTACCGATGTGCTAAATAACCTTGTGCTCTACATTAAGAAAGAAAAAATACAAGTTTTAATTAGTTTGTTTGTATTGCATACTCTAAATCACCCTAAAAAAATATTAAATTTGTAAATTGCAAGTACATATCATTCATAGGAGGTCAATTTTGATTTTATTGGGAGCTCCCCCTCCTAGTTCAAAATGTAGTTCTACTACACATCTATTTCATTTTGTGTTACCCTAAAAGTTGCAATTTAAAATGCTCACAAATATAAAAGGCACTATCGAACAAATTATCAAACCACAACCAAACCAAGGAAGAGTTAGATGCAAGTAATGGGATGTTGATCAGAGGGGTGATTCAATTTGCTATCCTTCACAAAGGCAGATTGTGCTAGAGATGACTTTTAGTGGTAAACATTGAAGTCTATTTTCTATTATTAAATGTATTTGTAAAAAATAGATTTGCATGTATGCTTCTAAAGTGTTTGTATCTTACTATGGGATTCAATAGTAGATGTTTTGTGTCTTGGCAATTAAGCATATTCCTTGCCAATCCAAACTCCTTTGTTGCCTTTAAGGGTCCTCTAATCAAGTTCCAATACTCATGAAAGAATTACGTTGTGAATCCATGAGCTCCCAATGCCTTATATCTTTCAAATGCAAAGACTGTATCCCCTCAACTCTTCTTCCATAACTAGACTGGTGTGTTCTCCATTGTTTTCTATTGTAACCACGCTTAGTATCCTTACCAAGATCTTCATCTAAGTGATAAATCTACTAAATACTTAGATCGAACAAAAAAAAATCATAGTTAATTGCTTGCTTGTAGATTTCATCCAAAATATCCACTAGTTTCTTAGATTTCAGATAATTGCATGAAATCTTTACCTAGAAACAAATAAATTGAAGCTACTCACAAATAAACTAGTTGCTCAAAGAGCTCCCATAGACTTAGTATTCAATGAACAAATTTCAGATATTCAATTCATCGAGTATTCACAATAAAATACAATGAAGTTACATTGTATAGAGAATACAACGAAGGAAATGATGACAACTCATTCACCTAATTTTCCAAAAATAGAAAAGAGATAAGAAGATGATGACAACTCATTCGGATCGCTTTCTAGAAATTAAAAAAAGATAAGGATGACACCCAATTCTCCAAAAATAGAAACAAGATCAAGTATGAAATATCTAAAGATATTTACCTAGAAAATAGATAATTATTCTACCTTAGTAAACTTAATATCCTAAGGTGTAATTTTACAGTAACAACCCATTAAGATGCACCCCATCCATAATTCAGCACGTTATAGAATAGTGAGTTCTCAAGTCAACTACTTATAGACATAAGTATTATCTTGGATATATAATTTATACATCAAATATAGAAAGCTCTTGTTCTAATGCTATGCAAAAGAAAAGCATAAACAAACATGTACTTGAAAGTACATTTCTAAGACAAAATAAGAATAAATCAAAACCTCTACTGTGAAGTACATGAAAAATCGTGCACTTCAAAAAAATGGCACTCAAAAAGGAGTTTGTATATACAAGAATAAATCCCTAGAAGTTCCCAAAACAAAAAAAACTCAAAAAATATTTGAAAAGACTATAGATTCAAAGAATGTGAGGTACAATTAATGATAAATGAGATAACCACTACATCAACATCAAAAACCTAAGTCATAAAGATTGACCTCAATCAAACTTTAGATTAGTGAGACTAAGCCCTTTGAAGTTCAATTATCAAAATAAAATGCAAATCTTCATACGCAAGACAAGGTGGCTTTAAAATGCTCATGTCAATAGCTGATTATGCAAACTAATTATGTAGACCAGTTGATGTGGTAGTAGGGATGCCAACAAATACCATGTAAATAGATAACATGGCAGTTGTATGTAGTGGCTCAATGCTAACAAGGCAAGGAATATTTTGAATGTTTAACCAAAGGAAGAATATTTTAGCACAAATATTCCAACCAAGCAGCAATGGTGCTCAAGTGGTAATGTGGCAACAACCAAGCTAAGCAATTGTGGTACTCAATCAGTGATGAGGGAGCATCAATAATGAAGTCAAGGCTCACCTACAAGGAGACGTTGCAAGTGCTAGACAAGTGGTGTAAGTTTCCCAAGATCGATACGATATAGACATCAACTCTAGCCAAAAAAAATGGATTTCCTTGCAAAGTTGTCTGATTTGGATAATTTGATAGGTGATCATAATGTTTATGGTTGCTTTGGATGCAAGGGTGAGGTTTGTTTTCTACATGAGAGCTTCCTACAAAAAGTCACCAACTAAATACCACAGAAAATCATTTTTTTCTAGAATAAAAAATGAAACTAGCCTGAGTGCAAACAAGCTTTGATACAATGTGAGGTTTCAAATAATTACATGAAATCTTTCCCTGAAAACAAATAACATGAATCTACCTACAAATAACCTAGTTGCTCAGAGAATTGTCATAGACTTAGTATGCAATTTTCACATTTAAATTATTCCATTCATCAAAGTTTACAATAAAATGCAGTGAAGTTGCATTTTAGAAAGAACAAATCGAAGGAGATAATGACAACTCGTTCACCTAATTTTACAAAAATAGAAAGGAGATAAGGATGACACCTTATTCTACAAAAATAAAAAGGCAATAAAGAATGAAATATATTAAGAAATAAACAACCTACTTAAATAAGCTTAATATCCTAAGAAGTAATTTTATACCAACATACCTTATAGAGTTTTACAGATGTAATGTCCCCTTTTCAGTCCCAAGCATAGTTACAAGACTTGCATGAACTCACTAGAACTCAATGAGTCGCAGTCCCGGCAGGGGTAAACAAGTCTGGCAAACTCGAGGGTCGAGTACTCACCAAACTCGCCAAAAATGGTGTGCGCCATGAAGGTCTATGTGGTTTTGAAGGTCTTCATTTGGGCTTGGTGGCGGGGGCTCCGCCCCTCGACCTCACCTTGTATCGCGACAAGGAGCGCGCCCAGGGCGCTACCCCTCGACCCCACTGGAGGTTTTCCCAAATCCCCATCAAACTATAGGTCTAAGCATGTAATAGGCCAATGATGAATCATGATCATAAAACCTACAAAATACATATCCCCTGTTGCAAATCTCTGCATCTTTCACAGTCAAAGCCATAATCAAGGATTATCTTGTTTCATACATTGGACAACTTGTTTAGTATGCAAGGACGGCCATAGGCAAAGTTGGCATGGGTACTGTTGAATACAAGTTAAGTCAAAGTTGGCAAGAAATGCCATTTTCATAATGCAAAAAATGTATCAATCATGCCCTACATAGGAAACACGGAGAACAATCCCATCTATTAGTATGCTAGCTAAAGTCAAACTAGAACATAACCATTTATCCTTTTACTTAACCGTTCTTATTTGTTAATGAGCTTGATAGCAAAACATGTAGTGTTGAAGGCTTCAACAAAATTTTAATAATAAATTCCTCACTTGAATATACACACCAATCATTGAGAATTTGAGACACAAGCAAATATCATGGCTACATCATCATCTAGGACCTATCTTAGACACTAGCGCATGACTTATCGTGATGTTGGGATGAGTAATGCAAGCTCCTTTGAGTCATAGACTTATATTTTTAGTTTTGATATTTGTTTTGATGCCCTAGATTTCATATTCCATGGGTTTTGTATACATTTGACAATATTTGTATATCTAAATGTGTTATTTCCTTGAGCTAAAATTTCCGTCTATACTTATGTGCTCGATGTATGTTTGTGTATGGGATCATAGTAATTTCTATTTGATGTTATTGTGTCTTTGAGATTTATTTATTAAAGGGTGCATGAAACAAGTTTTAAATCCTTAAAAAACTCTGAATTTCTTGGGTTTTTCTACTTGTGAAGTCTATGCCAAGTCTAGGCTCCAAGTCCAAGTCAAAAATCGGCTTGCCGAGTCCGAGGCAAGTCCAAGTCTTGTAACACTAGTCCTAAGCCTATCAGTGTCCATTAGCCTATTTTCAGAGTTTCGTAGGCTAAACAGAGGACTTCAAGGGATTCCAAGATTCTTGGAGGTTTCTTGCCAGCACTTTCAAGGGATAGTTGCAGTGGTTTGCCAGAGTGTTTTATGGGTTTTTCTTGGTTTTTTGAGACCCTTGGTGGGGTAGTATTGCTATTTTTAGCAATGTTTATTATTACACTTACTAATTTTAGTAAGTCACAGTTGCATCTCAGTTTGGGCTAATTTGGTGTTTGGACACACTATTTTTCGCAATATGCTATTTTTAGTAAGTTCTATTTTCGGCAATGGTCCTACTAGCAACTTGTTGTACCCAAAACAATTTTTTTGCTTCATTAAGGCATTTTGATTAAAATAGTCTAAATCTTGTAAAATTGTCATCAAAAGTCAATTTTAGGTCAAACAAAGCATGGGATTTTTGTGTGTTTACCAGTCTAGAAGATACTGGCAAAATTCGAAAAATTTTGAAAATTAGATTTTCAAGCCTCTATTTTTTAGGAAAAACCCTAAAAAATAGGATCTTGCCAAAATTGACTGAAAACTATTTTGATTCGCTTATTTCACGTCATGATCACGTTGGCGAAGTCAAAATCAAGAAAAAGTCAGTTTAAGTCTGGTGGGTTGTTTTCACTTTTTCGGGAGAAAAGTTAGGACCTCTAAGGTCGTCTATGGCAATTTGCCAGCACCAAGTGTCGAAATCTAAGCCTCAAACTCATCACAGAAGATTCTGTGGCGAAAGATACTGAAAAAGATGCTTCACGGCAGAGGGGATTTTCAAAAGGTGAAAAATGTGAAAAATATTTTGTCTAGAAACACTAAGCCTTGCTACGAGGGAGGTACTTGTGCAATCAATGTGCAAGTCAACTTTGTAGTGTCTGTACACGTAAAAATCATGAAATGCAATCATACACTCACGTCAACAACAGTAATGCTTCAACGCAGTCAACTCAGCAAGTGACACAGTGTTTGCGAAGCGCAAAAGAGGTAAAATCATTCAAAATTCATCAACTTTGGAGCTAATTGCGCCCCTGTAGGCTAGGGGTGCCCTTGAATATGAAGGCCCAAATGCAGTTGAAAATGGTTGCAAAGATATTCATCTTCTCCGAAATTCTGCTAGCTTTCCAGTGAATCATCAAGTGAATCCATCAGATTTGCGAAACACCAGCAAACGAAGTCGGAAGCAGAAGATGCGGAAGATTCACACATCAAGGACGACAGTCAAAAAACAAAAATTGCACCCCTGTAGCCCAAGGGTGCCCAAGAATAAAGCCTGTCAGATGTCAAAATTTGTAGTGACCATCTCCTGGTGATCTCTTCAGATTCAGCCCAGCTCTGCAATGGATCCGTTCGCCACTCCATAAGACATACTGAACAACCGTAGTTGATGATCTGGCAAGCACGTAAAACAGAGGGTAAAATGAAAGTCAAAATGACAGATGTACCTCTGCAGGCCAAGGGCGCCTAGCCTTTTGGTCAACTAGATGAGATTTTTGGTAGCTGTCTTCTTCAAGAGATCTGTGCAAAATCCTTCTAGCTACGCGATGAATCCAACCATCAGCTCTTGGGACTTGTCAAATGCCCGTGGATGAAGAATCAGCGTAAAACATCCGAGACAAAAGCAAGTAGAAATTTGACTAATTGTTGAAAAGATGCAAACTTCTTGGAAAAGGTGCCCAACTTTTGGGGACTCAGATGCAGTCTTCTAGCTTCGTCACTCCCAAGAACATCTCTTCCAAGTTGTTCAATCTCCGCGATGAGATCATCAGCGCAAACACTAGAACAATCGAGCTCCCAGCAGCAAGGGTCAAAGTGGGGCATTTCGTTGAAAGTTGCAAAGTGCAAAATCAGTCTCAGAAGGTCAATTGCGTCCCTGCAGGCTAGGGGCACCCTTGAATTTGAGCATTGTAAATCAACTTTCAGAACTTGCACATACAATCATCCTTTGCGGAATTCTTTCAGCTTTGCGATGGATTCAACATCCAGTCAACAGGAATCGTCAATCATCGGTAGCCGCAAAGTGAAGCACAGACGGTCAACATCAAAAAAGTGGCTAAGTTTGGTAAAAAAAGCACCCTTTTGGGAAAAGGCACCCTATAATTCAAGGCAACAGTTTTAGTATTTAGCACTTGCAACTCCCAGCAACATTTCTTCATATTTGATTCATCTTCACGATGAATCTATCATCTAAGCTTCAGGATCAACCAGGCACCCAAAATTCTGGGTCAAACAGAGGCAATTCGTCACAGCGAAAGTTGAAAATCTTTGAAAATTTTCTAACTCTCTCAAGCTTAGGTGCCAAAAGTCAAAGTTTGATCATTTTACTCTCAATTGTGATTTTTGCATGCTACCTCTTGCATATGGCATCCAAAATTAATGGATAACTTCAGTTCGCGAAGCATGCACGAGGATTAACTCAATTAGGGTTGGCACACCTACCTAACTGGCAGTATCACCTCCAAAATGCTTTTTTGTTCAAGCATAGGCGTCACAACTTCATTATTTCTTGCAGGTTGAAGCTAAAATCAGCTATTTTCTCTCCAACGCCTTTTGAAGGATCAAATGGAGGCCATTTTCAGTGTTCTTCGAAGTTCTTCGTTCAGGTGGCCCAGAAGAATATTCTTGCATGCTTCATATTTTGAGCACATGCTTGGCAAACTTCATCAGATTGAGGATTGAAGGAGGCATTTTTCTTGAAGATTGATAGAGGCAGAATATAACTTCTATCTTCTCACCCTCATATTTCTTCCATCCTTGTCTTAGGTTTTCTCTCACATGTCCAAGTAAACGAAAGTGTTTCACAATTCTGGTCATCTGGGTTTATTCAGATCAGTATTGGTAACAAAACCCACATGCCAGCTTTTTTTGGGAAAATTGCCCCACTACCCCCTATTTTTAGGGTTTCCGAAAAAAGTCATCATTTCAAAAACAGAGAATCTGGGTTTGATTAGCTCACATGTGCCAATAAAACCCATATGTCAAAATCTTTTGGGAAAAATTGCCCCTGGTGCCCCCACTACCTTGTTTTTTTTCCGAAAAGTCTTTGCATGCCAAGGCAAAAGTCATTTTTTCGAATTTTTGACGTTGTGAGTTTGCTTAGAATTACATTCTCTACAAAACCCATGTCTTGAAATTTTTCGTAAAAATTGCCCCTCAACAGGCTATTTTTAGCCTCATCAGAAGCTATTTTTAGCTCACCGGAAAAAGTTGTCAGAACATATCCGTGTTTATAGTCAACAAGCTAATTTTTCAGTACGCAATTCACTCAAACTGAATTCAAGACCAAATCGGTCTTGATTCACGATTTCATAGGAAAAGATGACACCGATTTGCATCAAGCGCATCTAGGGGGTTGATTCAAACACAGGCGTAGTCGCTCAAAGTCCACATGGTTTCATACCTCATATAGTTGATTGCCTTCCAAGGCTAATTTAGAGGGTTGATACCGTTGGAATTCTGTGTGTGCGGCGAGTTTGTGTGCATTTCTCATAGCTAGAGTATTCACAGTCAAACTTCACGATTTCATCATGCAACACTCTATTTAGAAGAAAAGCGTCAGAAGCGTAAAGCTGTAGGAGAAACAGAGGCCATCACTCCAATTACGGAGCCGCCAGACTTACCAGCCCGTGAAATGCCCGTTTAAGTGTGCAAAGATTTCCAAGATTGCTTGAGTTGCTGACAAGCAGTGAATTGACAGTTGAGACATGTGACGACCTCAATCATTCCCACGTGCTCCTAATTCCTCTTGCTCTGTTTTTCTAAAGGAGATAGGATAGTTTTAGCGTTAGCCTAGTTGTAGTTAAGATCTGCATAAACCAGAGAAAACCTTAGCTGCAATGTTCTTGGTTTTATAACCTTGTGCCTCTACCAGGCTGAGTCAAAAAGATAGGAATTTAGAATACTTGACATTTTACGCATATCAGCAAAAGAGGGAGCTTCCCCTCCTAATTTGAAGAGTAGTTAATTTTGTGCATGGTTGTTCGTTGCCAATACACACTCCAAAGGTGCAAATTGTAACGCCAACAATTTTCTAGCGCGAAAGCTAAAAACTTCATCTGGTGTCTTGAATTCTAGGGCACCTTTTTCCAAAAGGGTGCAAGTTTCACCAGACTTGGCCATTTTTGGATTTTGACTCTCCATGCTTCAATTTTTTTAGACCTGTTCCAGCTACACGATGAATCCGTTAGCTCAGCTTCAAGATCAATCAGGCATCCGAAATTCAAGGTCAAACAGAAGCTTCGTTGACGAAATTTCAAGAAATTTTCTGTCTGAGAATAATGGCGCCTAAAGTCAAACTTTGCTTTTGAAATGAAGTGTTGTGGATGCCCTATAATGGAGGGATTTTTGAACTAAATTAAAATAATTATAAAACTTCAATTTCACCTCTAAATCGACCTATAGAATACTCCATTTTGCTTGCATGAGGCGTGTTTTCTTTTGCATGTTGGGTGGCGCCCATTTTAGGGTTTTATCTTCATCAAGTTAACTAAATTTAGGGTTTTGCATGATGGGTGACGCCTTAATTCATGAAATTTATTTATTAAAGCATTTGGGCGCCTATTTTCTTCATCACAGGTTGGAGGCAAACACATTTTCTCGTGCAAGCAAGATTTGGAGGCGCTACAGGAAGAATTATTCAATGTTCTTTGCAGTTACAGGTCTAGATTGCTTAACAGGATAGTTTTGTATGCTTCATTTTTTCAGCAGATTCTTAGCAGATTTCATCAGATTCAAACAAGGAGGCAAATTTCTTGAAGATTGACAGAGGCAGATTATAACTTCTATCTTCTCTCTCATATTTCTTCTATCCTTGTCTTAGGTTTTCTCTTGCATGCACAAGTAAACGGGATCTTTTTCAAAATCTAGTCATCTAGGTTCACTCAGCACAATGTTAGCAACAAAACACACGTGCTAGATATTTTTGGGAAAATTGCCTTGCTGCCCCCTAAAATTAGGGTTTTCAGAAAAAGTAAAAATTTCAAAAAACAAAGAAACTGGGTTTGATTACCTCGCATGTGCCAAAAAAACCCATATGTCAAATTTTTTTAGGAAAAAATAGCCCCAATGCCCTTTGCAGCTTCTACACTGAGAAGTCATTGCATACCTAAGTAAAAGTCAGTTTTTTGAATTTCTGACGATTTGGGTTGGCTTAGAATTACATTCTCTACAAAACCCATATATCGGAATTTTTCCAAAAAAATTGCCCCTTGACAGGTTATTTTTAGCCTTGCCAGAAGCTATTTTTCGCTTTTCCGAAAAAGTTATCAAAACATATCCATGTTTACAGTCAACAGGCAAGTTTTTCAGAATGCAATTCACTCAAATTGAATTCAAGACCAAATCGGTCTTAATTCATGATTTCATCAGAACAACTAACACAGATTTGTATCAAGTGGATACGGAGGTTAACTTGAACGCTTCATTGACCAAACCACACTTCAAAACATTGAAGAATCTGGGTTGTTAGAAGTGACCTCATTTCCTATCTCAGCACAGTGTATAGAGTTCGTAATCGCTTGTGTAAGGCATTACAACCCTTCTACACGAGAAATTCAATCAATAGATTGGCAAATGATATGCACTCTCAAGCCCAAAGACATCGAGAAGTGCTTTAGTATTCCTCCGCATACAAGTAATTTGGTCATATCTATGGAGAAGTGTGAAAACGTGTTCAATTCTGAAAAGGAAAAATGTCAGAGAAGAATGGCAGAGAGATGGCTCAAACAAAAAAGGACTAACTTGCCAAAGAATGTGGGTCGCAGAGAATTCAGAGATGAATATGCGGTAATGATCACCCTACTCAACTAAGTCACCGGTCAAGCAGATGCCAACAAGTTCCAGCCTTGCATGTATTACATCATGGCTCAACTTGTCCATAATAAGGAACACTATGACTGGGCTTCTTTGATCAACGATGTTCTTCACAAGCAAATAACCAGTTTCTTGGTTGCTCACAAATTCCACATGTCTTCGTACCTTGTGTATCTAATAGCCTACCAAGGCCTGTTTAGAGGGTTGAGTACTGTGGGAATTCTAAGTGTACAGAAAGTTCATTAGTATTACTTGCAGCTTTAGTTCGCACAGTCCGAGTGACACTTCAAGCGACTGTAGGAAGCATTCTTAATGTACACCGTGAGGAATCTTGATCGTAGGTTACATGTGCATGTTTCAGCAGAAGCCAGATTAGCAATGGTAGAATGGGCAGATTGGTTCATCCAATTCCCTACTTTTACCTACATCCGTGTGTATGGATACTCCGGTCACCTAGCCATGCTACCCCATTATCCCTCAGATAAGGTGGTGTTCATGGAATTTCTATGGCGGTTGTACGAGGTCCACTCCTATCTACACACCAAACGCAAGCCAGCTGCCACTTTTCCATTACAAATGGGGATTTACAGGTGCAAGTCAGCAGCTAACGCCAAGGCTATGAGCCATGAGATGACAAGGCTTGACCTTAAGTATCTCGTCAAGAGACACTCATATGACCCTTGGGGTCACTTTTGAACACGCCTTGGCAGTCGTTCTTCACACAAGCCTCCTATGGAAGACTATTGGTTCAACTGTGATGATTAATTCGAGGTGCGAAGGTGCAACTACAGCAGGTTCACCCTTACACAGATTGTTGATTTCATGTCAGAGGATGTGGGAGGGTTATCTGATGATGATGGGGATGTCACACTTCCTCAGTTCTTCAATGATCAAGTTGACACGCAGCCGCTTCCAATCATTGATTGGTACACCAAAGAATGCACATCTGTTATGGAAAGATCAAGCAAGGTTGTTAAAAATAGCATACTTTACTTGGATAGCAAGAGGACGAGGAAGACAACCTTACCAAACACAGAGCTGCCACCGGTTACTACTTCACTGCCTTCCACATCAAAATCAAAACCCAAACAGAAGACATGGAGTAATCCTCCTAGATCAAGCAGGATGTCAAGAAGTATAAAGGGAAAAGCACCAGTTGTTTTGGACCAGCAAGAACAACATGTGGAGATAGCCACAGATACAGCAAAGAATATGCTAGAGATAGAAGCTAAGCTTCCCATCCTGTCACCAACACCACAGCAGTCCCCGGTTTGCATCGACTTGGAACCAGACTCACCACCACGTAGCAATGCTTCAACGCATTCTCACTCATCAGGAGTTCCTAGATCTACTACCAATCCTTCCAACGAGATTAGTCGAGATTCATCTTGGCTTGAGAATCTTCTGGGAAGGAAGAGGAGGCAGCCATCCTATCAGTTGGACTTTGCGGAATTTGATCATGTCTACCAAGACACGCCAGATAAAAAGTGTAAGAAGCAAGTTCATGTGGAAAGGAACGCTGATAAAGAAATAATCATTGAGACCGCTGCAACACCAAAGGATAAAAACTTGGATGAAGTAGAAGTTGATGACTTACTTTGATAAAGGTCAACCTTGGCAGAAACACACGCCAAGCAGATATGGATCTCCTCGAGGTTGCGATGGAAAGCATAAAGGAGAGAGTGATAAAGGATGGTGAAGATAAAGCAGCCCTCAAGGCTGAAAACCAGCAACTTCGCCAATATATCTCCAACCTTATGCACAGCACTGAAAATGTCACCACCTTGCTCCCACAAATGTTAGAGTTACCAACAAAACAAAATCAGTTGAGTTAGTTGGTTTTATATGGGAAGCACCTGAAAGACTCGGAAGAAGAGTTTGTCACAAGGGGTCGCTTCATACTTTCAGAGTTGTACCAGTTTAGGTACAATGCGCACGAACTTTGCCTACAAATTCAAGAGTCGGAGCTAGCGGTTGACAAAGCACAGAATGAGATCCTGATCTCTCACTTGAGGATGGCATATGACTCGGTTACAACAGAAGAGGATAAGGAGGCGGTTTTTACTTGGAGAGAACAACAAATCTTCAAGGTAAAAACACATGAAACAATTTCAGCAAAGTTGATCGAGAGCAGAGAAAAGGTGAAGTACACTCATGTTCGTGAGAACTTTTGTGTCAGAAGTTCGTTGCCAGTATCAACATGAGGATGGTGTATACATCGAGCTTGCCGACGTACAGTCAGAGTTTACAAAACTCATCCATAGCATTTTTAGCAATGATTCAGCTGGTTGTAAATTGAGTCAACTTGCAGCCATGTCAGCACAATTTGATGAGGCGGCCAAGAGTAGAAGAGAACTACAGAGTCAGATCATAGATGGTGAAGAGATGCTGCGAAGACATCGAGTACTTCAGAGGAGTATCAGTGCCCTGGATGGAGATGCAGTTAACAACTTCTTGGAGGAGTTGATTGCTCAGAGACACAGCCAGTGAACTACAGATCAGGACGTCCCACCTTTTCAGGATAGACATTAAACACAGCAGTTAACTTGATGCCTCTTTCCAAGTTAACTCGTTGTCCCACATATCATTGCATGTCTATTTTGGAGTCACCTATGTGCATTTAGAGTTAGATTTCAGTTAACTGATGTTAGTTATCAGTTGACTCTTATATCAATAAAGACTTGCATGTTGCAAAGTCCAATCAGTTTAGTTTAGAATCGGTTAACTGAGGTAGTTTTTTCAGTTAATTGTTAAGTTGCATACATTTAGACTTAATAATAAATCTTGCAAGACTGATGTTAACTCGAGGAGATTTTAGGGTTCCCTACTCCTTCGAGATTCTATAAATAAGAGAAGCCTTGCTCATTTGTATTTTAACTTTTGTTGTGATAACAAATTGTTGTGCGCACCTTGTCGTGCAATATCGCTATTCTGTATTGGTTCACTTTGTTTAATATAAAGCTAGTTTGATTGTTCATTGTGTGTGTCTCATTATGCAATTCGCTATCCCAGATTGTTCACTCTTGGATGAGAGTTAATTGGTTCATCGCAATTGTGCATGATTTCGTGCCTTCACTGTCCCAATCTTTGTAATTCGTTGGAAACGCTTGAAGAAGAAAATTAGATGGCACATGCATGTTTGATCTAAAGATTTGAGTTTGTTTAAAGTCTTGTTTTCAATAGCTTATTGTTTCAATCTCCTCCTCAGATAGGGGTTCCTCCTCCTTGGATATTTTGTCATCGATAGTTATTGTTTGATGTTGTTTAATGATCTAGATTTCAGCCTATACTTTGGACAGCAGTTCCTCCTCCTTAGCAATCCTGATATCCATATCATCGTACCTTGTTGTTTCTAGTGAGTTGTTTCCCAGCCTATACCTCGAACAAGGGTTCCTCCTCCTTGGCAAGTCTCAGATCCAACTTACCGTAAAGAGTGTTCGCTTGCATAAAACCTTATCCTAGCATATATCCGAGAGTTCAAAGCCTCAACCATATTCTAAGGAGAAGGCGGATTCAAGTGATCCAACCCATCCATTTTGCTCCTATGCCCTCATGCTATGTTTATCTTGAGGAGATAGGATAGTTTAGAAGCTAGTTTCGTTGTAGTTAAGATCTGCAGAAACCAGAGACAACCTTAGCTACGACGCATTGTGTTTATGCACCCTTGTGTCCTGCTGCTAAGTAAAAAAGATAAGAACCTTAGTTTACTATACCCTTTTTTACGTATAACATCAGCAAAGAGAGATCTTCCTCTCTATAATCCGAAGAGCAGTACTATAACACTTGCAATAGCTGTCCATTTCCAATAAACACTCCAGAGGTGCTAATTGAAATGCCAACAAATAGCATGGCATTAATACAAACAGTTGTCTTGCATACAAAGCTCAAGTAAATCGGATAAAATTCTATGATATGCAACTGATCACAAACTAAAATATTGAAGAACCTGGACTGACTGTCATGCAACAATATAAACTCCACACTATGGCTCCAATGATGAACGATTCAGTCCCCAAATTGTAGCGCCTTGTGTATGCAAAAACCCTGATCAAACCCTGACTGAATATGCTGATATAATACTGCTGCAAACTCAGATCTGCAAAATATATATCTGAAACTCATCCAAATAAGCCCAAATGAAGACCAAAGGTAGGCCCTCCCCAAAGGTGAACTGGGTTCTCGTCCAATCCACGATAGCCTTTGAGAGTTTTCGTTCCCAGAAGGCTGAAGCAATGCTGAAACCCTTCTTCAGGGCTCAAACCTGCAAAATGTTTTTGTAAACATGAGTAGAATGCTCAAAAAGGAGCCCAACACATTGCTTTATAACCTCTCATGGACTTTTTGATAAAAATCAATAAAATATTCCTCTTGAGGGTCTTTCCTCATCCAAAGAAAAAGGCCACTTTTTTTTAAAAACAACTTGAGTTGCTAGGATGGGGGCAATTTTCACTATTCACCTTATGATTTTCAATTACTATTCACTTTTCACTATTCCATTAAAGCAACCTTAATATTTTCACTTTATCTCTGGATTCATCAACTGAAATCCAAACTGAAAGGCTCATAAAGCCCCCAGCTAAGCTCTGCATCCCTCGGTTGGGTCCCCCTAACCATTCTGCTGACCTACAGGAACCCTAATAGTAGGCCAACCTCTGCTATAGTCTGAGCTGCCTACGGAAGGGACATTACAGGTATGCATTGTCATCTCCATTATTAATTCATGTATTTAAATTATCAGATAGAGCAGCAAACAAAACACTCCAACAATACGTCCTTAGCCTTATAATCCTTGAATTGCCCATCTGAACAAGTCCAAGAGAATGATGGTGGTGGCCAAATTGTAGAAGTCGTTTGTGAACCAAATACAATTCAATCACCAAATTCTCCCATTCCAAGGTCTATTCAAACCATTCCTACCATATTGTAACACGAAAAAATTTGTGCCACCTCTAAAGCTGAGCCAACATGAAAAATTTACAATTATGATGCATAACTAGTTGCATACCCCTTAGGCAGCGACAATCGAATACAAATTTAGCAACATTTGATCATGGTAAGGATATCCAAGAGAGACATTAATTGACCAATGATGAAAATAAATGTCAGGAAGGAAAGTAAGCTGAATTTAGCATGTAAACCCAACCAAAACCAGCCTTGGAAGATAGAAGGTCATGATATCATTGTGAGGGAATGCTATGAAGTTCCGTGTGATTTTTTGCCAATGGATACATGCCATATTTTGTTAGCAAGCCCTTGATAAATTTGACAAGAAGTTGTCTAATGGAAGAACCAACATAGTGTATGTCAGCAAGGATGGGTAAATATACTCTATGTCCACTGAAAGACAGACAAGACAAGCATGAACATTGAATCAATCTTGTCAGTTGCATAAACAGACATGTTTTGACAGAAAAAGAGGAACGAAATAGACATCAAGCCAATCAGGATGAATGAGGAAAAAGGTGCATCCAAGAGATGGGGAATGAGGAGGAAGATGTCGAATGTCCAAGTGAAAGAATAGCATATGATCTAGCAGAAGAGATGAGAATGACTGAAGTTTTGTTATATTAAGCTAGGAAGGAAAAATGTGAACAGCCTTTAGAAGAACAAATCCTCATGATGCTGAATTTGAACAAGGGCCACTAAAAATATATTTTTCAGATGGTATGCAAGTAGAGGTGAATGAAGTGCAAGTAAATGCACATGATGAGGACCTTGAAAAGATACAAATGAAGAAGAGAGTGGTGTTGCAGTGAAGGAATTGACACATTGGATGAAGGAAGAAGACCAAAGAGGAATTCATGATGTGCAAGTGCAACCTAAAGGGGTCAAAATGAATCAGAATAATCAGTCCAAAGCACAAGAAATGGGTGAAGGAAACAAGCACCTAGGAAAGAAAGCATAAAACGAGGAAGAATAGAACTTGGTGGAGGTGGGCAGATAAAGGTGAGTGAAAACCAGAATGAGGATGGACCTTGAAAAGATACCAAGTAAAGAAGAGAGTGATGTTGCAGTAAAGGAATTGACACGTTGGATGAAGGAAGACGACCAAAGGGGAATTCATGATGTGCAAGTGCACCCTAAAAGGGTCAAAATGAATCAGAATAATCAGTCCAAAGCACAAGAAAGGAGTGAAGGAAAGCAGCCCCTAGAAAAGAAAGCAGAAAATGCGGGGAAGAATAGAACTTGGTGGAGGTGGGAAGGTAAAGGTGGGTGAAAACCTGCATAAGGATGGAGAAAGGAAAGGAGAAAAGCTAGATGGAGG
Organism: Sequoiadendron giganteum; assembly: GCA_007115665.2. NCBI lineage: Eukaryota > Viridiplantae > Streptophyta > Pinopsida > Cupressales > Cupressaceae > Sequoiadendron > Sequoiadendron giganteum. The sequence continues at coordinate 595,977,384 of CM021109.1, forward strand.
GGAATAGTTATTGGTCCAATAGGTATCTGAAAAAGAGGAAGACATGAGAAGACAAAGTTCTAAGGTATTGTTGTGACCTATTTCACACATCGCCCCATCGCAAATGGGGACCCCCAAGTTTGGTTCTGCCCTCTGCGCAACGTCTTTGAGAGTCTTTAATTTGGGTAAATTTTGAAAGTCAGTCTGGCTAAGTTGAGATTTTGAACCCGTTTTTGGGCCTTAACGTCATAAAAGTGCTTAGAAGACCCGGTAGACGAAGATCGCCATTGCTTTCGGTTCTCTGACACTTCCTATTTTTTAGGGATTCTGCTTTTTTGCTTTTTGCTTTTTTGATTTTTGGCATTTTTAGGCCATTCTGGAGTTCCTATTTTTTAGGGATGCTTTTTGCTTTTTCTATTTTTGGAAAGTTTCTATTTTGGGAAAAAGTTTCTATTTTTGGATCCTACAGAGCAGAAAATCAACATGCCTCCAGAAATCAAGAAAATCAAGGCAAAATGAAAAAAGTTTGAAAATGGCAAAAATTTTGGAAAAATGTCTAAGTCTGAGAATGGCGCCCTCAAGAAAAGGGGATGGCATGGAAAGTTCAAAGTCTGCCCTACCTTTGGCATGCCAAAGATAGGCACTGGCATGAAAGTTGCCAAGTCCGCCATAGGCAAGGTGGTCTCCAAGTCCGCCCTTGGCATGGAGAAGCTCAAGTCCGCCATGGCATGAAAGTTGCCAAGTCCGCCCTTGGCATGGAGGAAGGTGAAGTCCGCCCAAGATGTTTGGAAATGGCGCATGGCTTGAGGAAGCCAAAGTCCGCCCTTGGCACAAGAAGTTCAAAGTCCACCCCTAGAGAAAAATGGCATAAAACTCATGAAGTCCGCCCAGCCTAGGGAAAAATGGCAAGAGGCACATGAAGTCCGCCCCAAGAAGTGTGGAGAAAGGTAAAATATGAAGGGGTGCGCTCCAAGATGTTTGGAAAGGGGTGAAATTACAAGGGAATTCACTAGAAATTGAATCAAATGGTTGAAACAAATGAAATTTGCCATTGGACAAGGCACGAATAAAATTCGCCATGGCAAGAAAAGTGTGAAGTTCGCCTAAGACAAATGGAGAATAAAATACGCCATAGGCAATAAATTATAAGAGATTCGTCCAAACTTTGGAAGGAAAATTATTCTAAGGCATGAAAAACAGAGACATGTCTAGAGGAAGAAGAGGTTTGGCAGGCATAAAAATCACGCCTCGGCACAACGGAATGAAATTCTTTGGCACGAAATGAAGAGTGTTTGGCAAAGCAAGCATGAAGTCCGCCCCTCTCAGCTTGGAAAATTCCTAAGGCACTAGTAAAAAAATGGCAAAGTGGCAGAGATCTCCAAGTTCGCCCAACCCAAAAGATGAATCGTTTGGCTAAATAAAAATGTCCAAAGAGGTCAGAACTCCGCCTAGAAAGTTGAAATTTGGTAGATGAGCTATTGAGCATATTTTGGCTAGGCAGACAATTTGAAAAGAGATATTTTTGCCTCTGACGAACGAACTTAGCCATGTATCAAGGTTAAATGGGTTGGAATTTAATATTTTAATATTTTTAATTATTTCCCTGACACTTAGGGAATTTTAATTAAAAATTCAAAAACTGGAGATTATTTGGAAGATTAAACTATTCTGCCTTAGATAAATTGAACTTTGCCATGTTTCGAAGATTTAAAATACGTTGGAAAATTAATTTTAAACGATTAATTTAATATCTTTTCCAACACTTAGGCAATTTTTGAGAGAATTCAAAAATCTCAAGCAGAGACGGCACAGAGATGAAAATTAGAAACTTGCCTCGATAACTGAAAGTGAAATTAGAAGTTTGCCAATCTGAGAAGAAAACGTTTCTAAAAATTGGAAGAAAATCAGAGGAAAGAAAACAATGCCTTGAAGAAAATCGCACTTCTCAGCCATAAAATGAGTTTCAGCAACTCATTTCTTCACAATTCCGGCTGAGAAGTAGCTATCTCTCTCGAATCTTCAGGAAATCGTTCGCAAAGAGAAATTTATAAGAATAATACTGTTGTGATAATCGAGGTAGCATTTTCTTGTTGACAAGTGTGATTTTTTGAGAAAAGTAATTTATTTCTTTGCTGAAATCGCACTTCCAGCATATTGGCGCACTTCTTCTGGTAGATTTCTGAATTTTTAAATTCATTCGCAGCTAGAACACGATCTTCGAGGTTTGGAAGCTAATCAACAATGTGTTTGCGCTGTGTATCTATCTTCTACTTCGTTTCCGGCACGAATTTCATTCATAGATAGGCGAATTTAATTACTTTCAGCTTGCTTTTTTGACAGAAATTTTAATTCAATAGGCTGAAAGTGTGATTTTTGTCCAAGCTACACCCCGGAACAAGTTAATTTTAAATGATCTTGTATTAATGTTAAGAATTTTGTGCTTGCAAGTTGACGATCGATCAAAGGGAAACATCCAGGCAGGCACAGATGAAGTTTGCAAGTAAAGGATCGCAGCCAGAGACCAGAATAAAGTCAAAGTGGAAAGATGTCTCAGACACTGATCTTGGCCATATCGACCTTGAGGAATTCAATAAGAGAGTATATGGGCATAACGGACCTTTACCAACACCTGCCGCTAGAGGGATGGTGAGAAACGGCATATTTCAAGTTGCCGGATTCCCACCTGTGCTTGGCTGTGCTAAACTTATGGTGGAGTGCACACTTCACTATGATGCTGAGTTGAGGCGGATTGTGGCACCTATGGGAGAGTGTTGGCACATCTGACAGAGTTGGCCATTCAGGAGGCCTTCGGCATTCCAGCATATCCTAAAACTGTCTACAAGACCAAGGAAGATGCTCAAAAGTTATATGATGAAAATCCTGGCCTTTGTGCTACCAACATTAACAAGTCGTGGCTGGATAAGCCTAGGCCGTCGGTCAAGAAGATGCCCAAGAAATTGACACGCACGGACTTCAAGGAAGACTATGGAGATATTATTATCTTGCTGAACAGAGTGGCAGGCAATCCCTCAGGAGCACCCTTCGAGTCGTGGATGTATTACTTCATTGAGGACCTCACAGAAGGTGTCAAGATGTTCAACTGGGCGAGAATGATAAGCAATAATCTTCACCACCAGCTTATCAACTTAGAGAAAACCAAAACGTTTTACATGAGTTCTTACGTCATCTATATGTTGGCTAGAACTTACAAGTATGCAGGCTTGATATGCAAGGGCACGGTCGGCGGTAGATTAAACGAGCTAAAGGCATACGACTGCTATCCACAATTGCAGTTGAAGGAAAAGGCGCACTTCCGGCGAGCTCATGACGCCTTCCTCATGTATATCACCAGAATACTCCAGGGAGGGACGCATCAACGGCTGACTCCTGAGGCCAAGAAGCTGATTAGCAAATATGGGTCATGGTTTATCCAGTATCCCCGATACACGTACATCAGAATCTAGGGATTTACTGGGAGCCCATATCGTTTGCCCATTTTCCCAACTAACAAGATGGTCCTGTTGGAAGTGCTAAGGCAGCTAGAAGAATTTCAAGGCCTCCAACGGACAAAACAAAAGGCGGCAGTAACTTTTCCCTTCTTTATAGGGAACATGCTGGAGTCTTGCCCATCATCACAGGCAGCTGACAGTGCCAAAATCGAGATACAGCATTACCCTTTTTCCCCATATCCGGCCAGAAATCACTACGACCCACATCACCACATCAAGACGGTGGATGGAAGGAGATACAAGCATAGGGTCGAACTGGAGGACTATTGGGTGAATGCTGCAGATGAATTTGAGGTCAGACGGAAGATGTGGTCCAGATTGCCGCTCAGCCTGATCAGGGCAACAGAATTTTGCCACGTGTCAGATCAGTTGGAGGAGGACGAAAATCAGACGCAACCGCGCTTCGATGAGAATTCAGCTTTGCCCGCTGTCTAGTGGTCAGAAGCAGAGCATGCTGACTTGAACGTCTTGATGAGGCCTGTCATCAAGTTTACTCAGTGGTGGGTTGATCAACGAGTTCAAGAATTAAGGCACCAAAAGATAACCCTGACCTATGACATGCTAAGCAAGGCAGAGTCTTATTCTTCCAACGCGGGCGCATCCCAGGACGTACAAGTGATGGAGACCACCACTTCTAGGAAGAGGAAAGAAATAACTGCAGGAAAGGAGCCAGTCCAGAAGCAGGCCAAGATAAAATCTTCTCAATCGGCCGCCTCCAGAAATATTGAGGAGATATTGGCTACCGCCGATGCTTCACTGGCAGCTATGAGGGATCCTTCTCCGATTCCTGAGGACAACGCGGAGCTTCAGCCAAATGAGGATGCGCCACCTTCTCCCACGAGCACCGAAATATTGGAGTCAGATGACGACAATGTGGGCACCCAAGATGAGGATTTTCAGGAAGGGATGATTTCAGCCCTTAGGGGAATTGTAGACGTTCCTGATAGAGAAGGCGTGCCGGAAGAAGACGGTGTTGAGCAGCTTACGATCCCGAATTGGCTGAAGGAGAGGCTAAAGGTACAAGTGCCAGCAGTTGAACCAGAAGAGGATGATACGGTAGACTTTTTGGCCAGACTGTTTCAAACCGTGGCCAAAAAGCCGGCGAAGAAATTCTCCAGCATACAGAGAGACGAGGCCGGCAACAGGACAATGCATATCGCCGTGCCTACAGTGGACAAGCCGCAGGAGGATATGGCCCCACAGGATTACGCCATCACGACCGTTGACTTGGGTCCAACCACTAAGGGCCAGGAAATGGAAGATTTGGATAATTTTGTGTCTGCCATCAAATCAAGGTTGGCGAAGGAGGTAGCCAAAAGAAAGGAGTGCCAATTGGAAATTGAGCGCTTAAGAGAGTACATCCAGCACTTGATCAAGCCACTTGATCAGGATATTACGGCGGCTCCTCTACTTCCCAACTCTTCACAAGAGGCCATTAAAGAGATAGAAGAAAACAGGCTCACGGTTCAGGAGGCCAAAGAATGGATAGCAGCCAAGGGGATTGAAGCTGAGGCATTCGTGGAAAGATTAACTTTGGTTTATGGTCAGGCCACTGCCTTACTTTCTAGGTTGGCTGCTTTGGCAGAAGTATGGGATAACCTTCCGGATGTGCAAGATAGGATAATCCCTTGCCTTAGGATTCTGAAAGGAGTTCCTAAGCAAGAATTGATAGAGGGAGGTGTCATCGTAGCGGGAGCAGCCTATGACTTCCACACTTGGTATTGGGCCTTGACGGCACGAGGTGAAGTCTTGGAGAGGGTAAAGGTTGACGGCATCAAATTGGAGGAACAGGTCAAGGAAGTTCAGGCCAGAATCCTCAACATAATTGCTGATATCCTGGATAAAAAGGCTCTGCGAGAGAATGACCTTCAATTGGAAGTTTTGAAGGAAAGTGTCCAAGAAAATATCTTTGACATCACTGGACCCATCTTGAGGCAAGACTGGGCCAAGTTGGCGAACTTCTTGAGTATCCGAGAGTCCTTTGAAAAGACTGAACCAGAGTGGGAGGAGACCTTCGCCAGATGCGCTGAGAGCATGGATGGGCTGGAATTTAGAATCGGCATGCTTCCACAGGTTACCATGGATGAAGTTGCCTTGATCGTATCCAAATTCAGTGAATACACGGCGGCTCGAGAGGATCAGGATGTGGTCCCTTGAAAATAGCTCTGAATGCCAACTCATTGCTGTTCATTGCCAGTTAACTGAAGTTATTTTGGGAAACCCTAATTAGGGTTTCGTTTGTTAAATCTTGACCGTCAGCTCATGTTTAATCTTAGCCATTTATTCAATTTATGGAACTTTATATAAACTCTTGGACCCTCATTTGTAATTTGTGAAGTGAGTAATAAAAAATTGTTGCGACGAAACTATTTCCGTTTATAAAAGCTCTTGTGCATGATTTGCTAAGAACAACTTTTATTTTCAAGTAGTATGCAAGGTTTAATATTTCTCCTTCAACACTTAGAGTAGAATTAGAATAACATTTCATTTACATGTTGGTTAGATGAATGATAGATTTGATCGCAGTGGCGGATAAAATTTTGCTCATACTTTTGTCAAGTGGATGATTTGCACTCGACGTGTAAAGTTAGTCTGAGCCAGTAAAATCGTGGATGCTTAACTTCTGTTTGTTTTGATTATCAATTCGAACATGAAAACCATTATCACCTCCGTTGAAGATTGCACCCGCTTCGCGTAGTTGTCCGAAGGAGGCGAAACGAAGTGTGGTTACCCATTTTGTCTACTCACTGTTGTCTCTTGAATTCTTAGGCGTAGTTTAGATCTCTGAACCCTTATCCTTTTTGCCTTTTTTTTGAAAATTTGAAATACCCATCAAAGAGAGCCCTCAAGGATAAAACCGTTTAAGTCCCCAACCTGCAAAAGAATTTCACGTAAGTCCCCTTTGTGATTACCAGCAAATCACAACGCCCACTGACCTTGTCCATATGTCATAACCTGGCCAAAAGAAACATTGGAGTCATTGTATTATCTTTTAGGTATTTACAATTACTTTTCAAGAGAGGATAAAGTGTCCTTGGGCATTTTATTCTGTGTATGGTGGCGTATTCAAAACACACACCAACAGGTATCTCACAGGGTGGAAGAACACACTATGGCCTCTTCAACAGATCAAAATGGTTGTTATATCATCCACCTCAAATTTGTGAGCACCATACTCACAAACTCTTACCTAGGGTGTATGATGCAGGAGCATTCTGAGGGTAGTGCAATCTTGCATCAACCAACAAGAACTAGGTATTTTGCAAGAACAGATAGGCAAACAAACTGGGGCCTCTTTGATCAACGGTCATGTTGAGCACAAATGAATGCGAAGAGTCATCATATGGAAGGTGAAGAGTCGTCAAATGAAAAGGAAGAGTCATTATATGGAAGCAAAAAGCTATCATACGGAAGCAAAGAGTTATCATATGGAAGCGAAGAAACAAGAATACGAAGAGTTAGCCTAAATGCAAAGTGATGAGAGATAAAGTGTTGGAAAACCAATCTTTACATTGCTTTTTTCGTTAATGAGATTTTGGAAGCATCTTTCAGGTTTAGAATAGAACTCTTAAAGAGGATGGAGAGAGAAAAGATGGGAATTGTTTTTTTGGTAGAGTGAAACTCTTGGACAAGAAGAAAATCTCAATTCAGATTTTGTAAAGAGAGATCAAGTGAATGAATCCAAGTTTTTAAAGCCCAGCCATAAATATTTCAATCTGTGTTGTTGTTGCTCATGCTTCCTTTGTGTTTTTAAATCCAAATTAAGACCATAGAACCTTGTGTCTTCATTGTGCATTAGAGCTATAAGCATTAAACCTGGGTTTTGGCTGCAAGGACAAGGTTATCGTTAATTTGGCTCCCTATCCTTGACAGCATCATACCCCTTCCAAAGACACCACGATGAGGAAAACTTTAAACTAAAAGAAGGCTTCTGAACATGAATCCCAAGTATAAGCTATTGGAATCTTCACATGCATATAAACATAAACCTGAAATGAACATACTTGGGCATGTTGAAGACTGTGACCTTAGCTTACTAAGGTCAACCACAACTTAGTAAAGCTTGCAAAAGTGAGCAAAGGCATCAAGTTGTCCCTATAAACCATTAGGTGAGTAGGTGAGGAACATTGTTAAATAAAAACAAGTACTGAAATCAAATCATGATGTAGCATACAATCATCACCATAATGTCAATGACTATACTTTCAAAGAACCTTAAGCTCATCTATTTAAAAAAAGAAGGGAATCAATAAGAGAATATTAGCATGCCCCCTGTGCAAGAAAGCACATCCAGATTAATACCACAATAGAGACTAACAACCAGCACAACCACCATAAAACAAATAGTAAAAATTACAACCCAACACCTTAAAAGAAAAAAGCTACGATACTAGGGATGATGAATAAAATTGTAGATCCTACACATTAGAATTAAGAGTTTAATTATCTAGGAGAGCACATAAACATCAAAGAATTTCCCAAACAAATAGATGGGTTGACAAGTGGAAGAAGCCCCAAATATCCAATAAACCACTTAGCAATTACTTTGAATTGGAACCAATAGAACCAGTGATGCCATTGCAAAAAACCACATAAGCAAGTACAAGTTTCCTCTTAACAATGAAGAATCATTATCTACAAACTAGTAACCACATATATGATGAGTAAATGTAATCTCCTAATAGTCAAGGATCGGCATCATCAAAATTTGATATAAGAATCTGCTACATAATTAACACCAAAACCTTTCAATATCCATCTACAAATTTGTTACCACATTTGTGACAAGAACAAGTAATCTATTGCTAATGGAGGACCACAATCTGCAAACTTGTTTGGAGTATCAAGGAAACTTTAAGACAAACCTGATACAGGTGGATTTGTCAAATAGAGCGCTAGTGATGCCGCCAAGCCCATTCTCATGGCCTACAGTAATGTTGACTCATGTTTCAGGGTCTACAGTATTCCATTACACTCTTCTGAGATTTGTGGTATCTCCAAAATCGTCAATCCATCTACACCAAATGTTGCACACTTTTCCAATGGCACAAGTCAATCTGCCCAGATTGGGCATGGGGCCACCGACTATGCACTAAAGGTTATGCAGTTTTCATCAAAAACTTTGTCAGATTCCAAACACCCATAGACTAAATTGGTAAGGTCCATTCCCACACATAATACCATTGAGTATCTATGGTGTTCCATCTTTTACCCTAGCAATTTAAATTTCGACATCATTCTACTCTACCATCAAAAGGTGAAGACTCACATGGAAGAGCAATCATTTTGACTTTCATAATGATTCTTTAGCCTTCATAGCTTAGTAACATTATGGTTACATCTGGAAGCATAATCATAGCTTACAGATTGCTGGTAAAAGACAAACAGCCACACATCTCCCTCAAGAGTTGAAATTTGATTTTTAAAAATGCTCCAATTCTAACATCTCTCCCCACATCTTTCTATGATCAATATAATCTCTCATTTATTATTAATATCCTTCAGCGCATATAACACATATTGATTCTTGCAGTTTAGAGTATAGTTTCTCAAATACCTCCTAGGATGTGGATCAAAACCTACAACAGAATAGGTAAAAGAGTGGCCAATACATATTGTCAATAGGTACAAAGAGGATCCTTGTCTACAAATACAAACATAAATGTAAAATTGTAAATATATAAATAGAGACATGTATATAAATTTAGAGACAAATATACATGACTGTGTTAAGACATGTAGCTAGATTGGCAATAAACAGGTGTGTATTCAAAAAGATAGAGATGGATAGAGAGATATACATGTAGAAATATAGAAGCGATAGACATTTCAGCAATTTTAGAGAGAAGAATAGAGTTAGAACAAAGTATGTGACTTTGTAATGATATGGTACAAAATAATAAACCTTTGTAGATCATAGGTTTCGTTCATGCAAATATAGTTTGAAAATCATTTAGTAACCTTAGCTATGAAACTATAGTTTTTAAAAGAAGAATGGATTGATTGAAGTTGAAGCCTGTGATAACTTTATAAGAATCGTGATCTTATAGAGATTAAAACTTATTAAAATCCAATGGAGTTCAATTAGAAAGGATATACGAAGCCACCATTGCACACAGCTCTTACACTAAAACATCAGTACTCCTATCAAGTCACTTCACACTACACTCACTTGACATAGATTCATAGCCTCCCATTTTTTTCCAAACAATCAGTCAGAGCTGCATTGTTAATCTTCACTAATCAAGCATGCCCTTAGCTTGGAAGTCACCAAGTCCATCACATTGTTGCCTCATTTCAATACCCCTAGGATAGTTTCTTAGAAATAGTAATGACATTTCGAGCCATTCTTTTATATCCCAGCATCGGTTTCACTTCCAAGAAAACTACAATGTAAGATATCTTCACATCATACTGCATTATTATTTTCTTGATTTGTTGGTAATTTAGGCTTCCTAGAAAGAGGATGTTTGCCTGAGTAGGAATGTGTGTTGTGACCCTAGCTTTAGTAAAGGAAAATATGCCCCCACCTACACTCTAGACATGGGGCTTGGAACAACTTAGTTCCTTGTTAGAATGCCCTTGTTTTTGCCAACGCCATGTTGGTCATTTTCTTGTCAGCATTAATGGCACTGCCATAGCTAGTAGTATTGCCAGTTTAGTATCTCAACCAAATCATAACTGTTGCTAGTAGGGCTAAGAATTATTTTTTTGGTTGTAATTTTGACAGCTAGCGCTCAGAGCAATTGAATCTTGACATCCCTAACTTGTTCAGCATTTTTATTGAGGCTTTGTCACTTCCCTATCTGTGAATCTCTGCATTATTGTTTCTCATCTTAAAAAGCTTTGAAGTGCTGAAAAATTAGAGAAAATGGAGTGATCGCATACTCTAAGCCTTTGACCTAAGCCTTTTTACTCATACATGTTTTTGGTGTCATTTTATGAATAGCCATCATAGAAGACTATGACATTTGTGAGGAGGTTAAAAAATAGCTTAAGGCAAAGTGCACTGAAATCTGCAATATAGATCTTTACAAATAAATTTAAGTTTTAACTCAAATGAAGTCATCACCTCATTAAAAAACATAATGATAAAGATACTCTTTATCAAATAAGGTTTTTTGATAACAAGTTCTAGAAACAAATAACAAACATGGTGAATAACTCGATCCATTTGAATCAAATTATTCATAGAGCAAAACACATGTTGAAGCCAGTTTATCTTATATAATGACACTCAAGACAAACAATACTAAAAAATTAAAGATGCTATTTTAATTTCAAAAAAATAGTTCATGCAAGGTAAATGAGATGCCTACATTTGTAAGCATTTGTAATCAAGATTTTGAGGCGTATTTTGCTCCAAACTAATATTATGGTCTTGACTTTCAAACTTTTCACAAACCATGTCAGACGCTATATCTTGTTTTTGTTCTTTCCTGCTGGAATGAGATTCAATTTCTTTTGAACTATTTCTCTTTCTTTTTCTTCTGAAAACTATATACTTCTCATCCGAAAAATCACAGGTGGTTCCGTCAATGTTGCAATTTCCAGCAATATTTTGTTCTTCCATCTGATTATGTATGATACCTTGCTTTTTATTTCCCATAGACACTTCACGTAATTTACCTACAAGCTCCAATTTTTGTTCCTGTGTGTCATCACGAAACTCCCTTTTTTCAATCACACTGTCATCTGTGCATGCCAATTTTGAGTCTATATGGTGACTATGAGAAGCGGAACTAATAGCACCAAGAGGCTCATCTTTCTTTTTCCGTATATACTTTTTCTTAATACTTATTCCCTCAAAATTACTGCCCTTTTGAGGAGTGTCGTGCTGTAAAACACTTTGTGGGGACATTTTCCTGTACTGCATAGCACGGAAGCAGGACTCTTGTACCTCAACTGTAGTTTCCTTTAATACTCATTTGATATATCCTCTCATTTGCAATCCAAATAACTGAGTTCTTCAGTACAGTGCCCCTGCAAAAAGAAATTCTCTTAAATCATTGCCTTGATGTTGACATTTGTTAATGAACAGTTGAGATTCAGTTTTCTTGCTTCTTTTTCTTACGATGACAATATATCCAAATTTGTTACTTACGGATTTCTTGTAATAGCATGTACAAGTTTGCTTTGTATTTTACGCTATGCATCATTTCTCATACAATCCATTTTACATTTCGTTCCACAAGTTTTTCACTTCAAATTGTAATTACTTGTGCGCCTGCTTACTTATGCGGTATTCTTATTTGAAAGTTGAAACCAACACCTATTGTACCCAACACTGGATGCAAACAAAGGACCTAATTAGTCAACATGATCCCATCTACAGGTTGGGAAAGGATTTCTGGGAAAGATACAGCCTCTTGTTGTGAAATCACTTGAACTAAACTTGAGAAAAAAAAGATCATTGACGATTTCTGGTCCTCGTGTTTGTGACTGTGACTTCCCTTAGATACAAAGATTTCAATATTTTGTAGTAAGAGAGCTAAAAAATTGTGCATGTATTTTGGGCACCCATCATAGTGATCTAAGTGGAGGAAACTCAAATGAAGAAAAATAGACCACACAACAGCCCCCACGGGTTAGAGTAGTTGGTCTGAGTCTTGGGTTTGCTCCCCGAGGTCTTGGGTTCGATTCTCTTGGCCCAGATGTCACCCTGCCACGGACGCTTGGGGGTGGCGTTGGTTACCCCGTGGCCGCAGGGACTAGTCTCACCTCAAGCTCGCCCTGTAAAGGGAACCGCTGGGCTTGAGTCACGGGGATACCCTGACGAGAACAAAAAAAAAAAAAATAGACCACACAACCCTATATGAATTTCTTGTAGTATTAGACTCCGATTTTTAATCAACTTAAACTTGGAAAGGCAAAACTCAGCAGGAGGCTACCAAATTAAAAGGTTCAGAGTTTGATCAAGCCAAGAAAGGTCTGACCAATCTTCATGGATGGAATCTGGCCAACTCCAGCCAAATCCAGCTGAGTATCAAGTCTTGGAAAACATTAGTCTCAACTAGTGGAGACAAGATTCCATGAGTATAAGCAGTGTCTTGTAGTTACCGAATGGATCTGAGTCTGGGCATTGTAAAATGCAGGACAAAACAAATTGTTGGCAACAGATCATATTAAAGTGGTATTGGACAAAAACCCACAGTCCAGTATATTTAAAGTAATAATCTAGAGGAATTGCATAAACATATATATGCAAATTCATCATTCTCACGGAAGCATACTACAGTGGAATTAGATGCCCAATGCACCACCAATGGTCAAACCATAGCTATAACCCTAACAGCTATTAATTCATTTAAGGGCCAAGTCTTCAAGCCAATTGCAAGTGTCATACACCAATCTTGCCTCGCCTTGCCTCTGGGGAGCCCCATGCTGGAAATTATTTTTCCAGCTAGGCTTAGAACTCGGGCAACATAACTGTGGGTTACAGTTAGCATTTCAACCTTGAAGCTCGACAACTCAAGATCAAAAGCTACAAATGTTGCTACTTGCTACCAGGGGCTCGAAACAGCCAGACTGCCATTAGAATCCGATGTCCTAGATCACAAGGAGGAAAAGGAGTCCATTACAGCACAATGATCACATGTTAAGATCCAAGCCGTCAAGCCAATTGCAAGTCTCAGCAGCAGTATTGCCTCGAGAGATCATTGCATACTCGCTGATGGAGAATTTCTCTAAAACCAAGCTTTGAAATCGAACATCCTTATGAGTGAGCCCTGAGTTTTTTTGACTCAAAATCAAGTTCAGAAACAGATGCCGCCAATAGTAAGCTGCTAAAACTAATGGGGCTCTCATTATAAATTGATGCCCTCCTCCTCTTCCTCTCTGGTGTAATCTAAAAATTTACGAAAAGGAGGCCTAACCTTTCAAGCCAATTGCAAATCCCTTAAACCAATCTTGCCTAACCTTGCCTTCAAACGAACAGAGCATAACCCATACTGGAGAATTTCTTTGTAGCCAAGATTTGAACTCAAGCATTCTGATAAGCGTGGACTGGCATTTTGAGCCCTGAACCTCCACAACACAGAACCGAAGGCAAAAAGACGCCACCACGGTCACCCAGCCAGTGGCTCAAACCAGACTGGCTGCCACCATATTCTCATGACTTGGCTCCTTCACTTACTTCCCTATTATGATCTAAAGAATTGACATATGGAATCTAATACAGCACAAAGATCATCTGTAAAGATTACTTACCTTGAATTTGATTTTTTATCCCTTCATGTATCTAAACCTGTTCAATCAGATTTGTGTGAACCCTTACAATTAGGATTGACCATCAAGAGGAGTTTCAGTGCCCCTTGCCATCTATTATTGGGATGCCAGCTGTACCTGATTGTTAGTTCACAAAAGTTATTCAGAAAAATTTTAGGGTTTGGCCCACAAAAGTACTAGGGCTGGCATTTATGATCACCCTATAATTTTTGGCATATGATATTACTATAAATATTAGATCTAAGTACTTTTTTCATAAAGTCAAATATTTAATATTTAATAGGTTTTTAATTATTAAGTGTTTGAAATTATTTGATACTAATGGATCAGAGCATTTAAAATTGTATAAAAATATGGAAAATATTAGGAGGTTAATAGAACAGAATGGCATAAGATGGGGATCTATAGTAAGGTGGTGCATATGTTATAGGGATGTGTGGCAATATCATTTTCAATAAAATATATTAACATTAGATTAACTAATAGTAATAGATGGTATTAGTTTTCCACAATCCATTAAATAAGAATAGTTTATTTCTAATAAAATTGTGTATATTTCTATTAGATAATAATGGTAATAGTCAAAACATTGTATTTATAGTGTTTGAATGTTGATCCTTGTTTATATGCATTGTCTATATAAGTGGATCACGTTTTTTTTGGGATGTATCTAAATATTGTGTATATATTTATCATGTGTGTATAACTAATATGTACACATGTGTAATGAAGTTATAAAGCATTTATAGCTTTTTGCTTTTAACAAATCACAAAACATGCAAGGTTGTGTGAGTACATCTATAAAACATGCATTATCTTATTCAACATTTATGTTGGATTATGTTACAGTTAAGCTATTTTGATGTATATACATAGCAATAGATATTAATGACTCATGAGGATATGTTGTAACATGTAATCAAAGGATAATATATATTTTTCTTTGTTGGAAATGATTAGTTATTTTTTCTTCATAGATGTGCTATTTTTTCTCAAATGTGCTAATGGGTATAAGGTATATGTTTTTTTGTTTTATAGCAATGAAAGATTGTCAATGCTAAATCTTGCCTTTTGATTTGAGGGACTCAATAAAATTTTGATGTGTTTTCTATTTTAAATGTAATTTTTAACTATTTTTTTGCACTACATGACTCTTTAACTTGATTAGGCTATGGTCCTATGGAGGGCACTACCTAAAATTTTCCATCTTGTACTATTGAAAAAATTAAGAGTAATCAAATGATTTTTGTGGCAAATTTTAGCTAAGAATTTTTAGGAAAGGTTCTATGATTTACTTAAAAATGTAATATTAAGTTTTATTAGAATGTTTTTCCTATAAAAATTTAGTCAAAAATTATTTGGTATATTCTGCTAGTATCAAACTTGAATAAAAATCTTAATCTATATAAGATTTTCACTTCCAGCTTAAAGATGGCTACTCAAATTTGAGTACTCTTTTTAAACCCTGACCCCTACACATAGTCGTGTCCCTACATTCCTTTACATTCTTCAATAACCTTTTATGAATATAGAATTTAAT
The DNA here is from genome assembly GCA_007115665.2 of Sequoiadendron giganteum. Classification (NCBI taxonomy): domain Eukaryota; kingdom Viridiplantae; phylum Streptophyta; class Pinopsida; order Cupressales; family Cupressaceae; genus Sequoiadendron; species Sequoiadendron giganteum. Next base: position 595,992,639 of record CM021109.1, read on the forward strand.
GATAAAGTTGAATTTATGAAAATTTTGTGTTAATGGGGACAGAAGATCATATGACTATATGAAAAACTTTAAAAGTAAATCTTTTATCTTTATCTAAGTCCCTTTTAACAAAAAGTGTAAAGTTCTTAACATTATTTTTTTTAAATAAAAAGTTTTTTTAATACAATATGTATCATATATTAAGATTTTGTTAATGTAATTATCATGGTGAAATAAAAAATATATATATAACAAACTATAATTAAATTAGATAGTGTAACGCCCTGCCACGCAACCCTAGAGGAAGTTGCAATTAACTACTTAAACAGACTAATTTTATTTTTTTTGTTAAGTACAATTAATATACAAGTTCGCTACCCATTGCAAACATCCCCTAAGGTTACGAGACTGAGATTACTTAATAATCCACAAACAACATAAATGAATCCATAACATTTATCAACTCAAGATCGTAAGGACGCATACATTCCATACAAGATAAATTAAATCAAAGCATAAAAGATAACTTTCAATTTCATTTATCCCTAATTAAATATTACAATTACAACTCTCATTCCCCGAATGAGGCAAGTCCAAAATTAAGGTTACAATTACAACTTTCCCCCTCAATAGCTAATGAGGGGTAATAAATCACAAGATCAACTGAAATAGAAATGCAAGAAATGAAACTGGATCCCACGAGCTCTCCAACTGGAAGTCTTGTCCACATGAACATGAAGAAAGCCCAACGGATTAAGGTGCACGCCACCCAACCAAGTGGAACCCAAAGGCCCACCCCCCGTGTTAGGAGATAGTAGTAAGGAATCCTAGCCAAGATCATCTACCTCTAGACACAGGCTAAAACATAACTAAACCAACTGACACAACCAAACACATGTGCCACACAAGTACATCACAAATACATCACAAGTACAACTCAAATACAACTCAGACATGGTCACATTGCTTCCAAATATAAAGCAGATCAAGTATGTTAAAAGAACCATACACATAATAATCAAAAACCAGCTATGGTTACATCAGGTATGTTAAGGAAACCATACCCATAAAATCGAATACCAACTATTGTCCTAGACAGAGTGTCATCACACAGCTCGTCATGGGTTGCCCTTTGGAAATCTTCATAGGCCCTGGCCCCCACAAAGGGTTATCCTAGTGACCTCTACCGAATCTCATCCCCCATACTCACTCATGCAGAATCAAATACCTTTCGTACAGACAAGATAGATGACCTTGCCATTCCAAGCCTTCCCACTCATCCCAAGTCTAAACAAGCCCTTGTGTCTATGAGTGAGGCATAATTATCTTGATTAGTGAGAAGTACCACCTAATTTTCTAAGTATTGTTTTAGTTATCACTTGTTAAACCACCCCCGAAGGTTATCCAGTTTACCTCTTTGGGCTTTGGCCCCTACAAAAGCCACTCTTCTACTTGACAACACATATACCATCCAAACACCAAGGGTACCAAAGTGCAACAAACAAGATAACACAACCACTCATTTTTTAGGAGGCGACATAAGATAAAGTCATCTCCAAACACTGGAGGTAACAACAATAACAAAACCACTCCTTACAAGGAGGCACAAATCACATAATCCACTCCTTCCACAGGAGGTACAAAACATCCCCATTCATGGAAATCGGGTAATAACAATGACATAACTTTATGCACTACCCAAGGAAATAATAAACAGTCGTCATTACAAAACGACAACCCCCAACCTCTAGGGTCCTCTGGAAGACTTGCAGATTAAAGACACTTAACCCATTTCCCAAAACATGAACTCAAAGGAAATAATCATGAAGGCAAGTTGCGAGGAATTAAACTAATTTTGGATATATTAAATCCATTTCCCTTAATAACCTTCAGTAATTTATTGCACAATAAACTAATTCAATAACGTCTCTTTCAGACAAGATGAAATTTTAACCAACATTTAATTCCCTAATTGCCTTAAATAATAAAATAAGCATTTACTTATATAATTTCATAATATATCGTTAAAATAAATAATTGTTTGCCTTGCAAACTAAATCATTTTAAACGAAATCAATTAATTCCGCCATTGAACACCTTTCTTTAAATTCAATATTTGACCTTTCAAATAATATTATTTTTAAAATAAATCCACTAATTCGACTATTGCATAATGATTTTAAAATTCTCCCAATTACATTTAAATCATGCATCATTTAAATCAATAAGTTAATACCTATACATATATATATATATATTTTTAACAAAAAATATATATGTATATTAAAATTTAATCTCCATTATAAATATATATACACAAAATAATACATATATATACACATATTACATGTATCTTAATATCGTGTATATATACATATGTTATTTATATATCAATATTTAATATTATATAATATAATATAAAATATTATTAATAAATATTTTAATATTATAAAATATAATATTAAAATTATTAATATATATATATATTTAAAAGCAAGGTTGACTGGCCTCGGGCCGCGCGCCAACCTTTAGGGTTGGGTTGCGGCTGCCTCGGGCCACGTGCGAAGAGATTTGAGTTAGGGCGTCGATCGCGGATTTACTAGGCAACGGCGGTTATGGCGTTGGGCGCTGGCGGAGGCGCAGCCGACCTTAGGGTTGTCGGTCGCTGTGCACAGCCGCCCCCACAGGGGTGGCTCGGTTGTGTTTAGAACAGTCAGCCACCACAGGGCCGGTGGGGGTTGTTGGCACGGCTCCCCATAGCGCCTCCCATGGAGGCAGCTGTGGGTCGAGCCCCAACTGCCCTAACCCATTAAATAAAATAAAATTTTATTTAAAATTTTTGATAGCAATTGATTTTTTTTTATTTTTTTTTATAACAATATTTTCCTACAGTTTGAAATCAGTGAACTATAAGGGGTATTCTTTGAAAAAATTTAAGCTAACCCCTTACATATATATATATATATATATATATATATATATATATATATATATATATATATATATATATATATATATATATATATATATATGTATAACTATATATATGTATATATATGAATTTAAAAATCCTCACACAGATTGAGAAATAAATTGAATAAATCATACTGAAAATAATCATTTACAGCCAAGAGCATTTTTTTTTGGTTTTGAGAAATTTAACTTCCAAATACATGTTTCAAATTTTGAAAACAAGATTCCAGATGGGTTTTCTTTGCAAATCCACAGAGTTTATAAATAATTTCAAACAGCAATTAAAATTTGTGAATCGTTTCAAAATGGAAACAATTTAATAGGAAGAAAAACCTGAATCCTAAAGCTTGAGAGGTTGCCAATGGTGCAAGGATTCCTTCCTCGGATTCCAGCTTCTTTTCCACAAACAACAAACTTCTCCATAATTTCAATCCAAAACCCACAAAAACAACAAAATCCTCTTTTCTTCCCTATTTTCCAATTTTTCATAACCTCTTGAAAACTCATTAAAAATCCCATAATGAAGAAACTTCCAAAAAAACTCAAAATATCTCATTCAACCACTGTAATAAATTTTCAGAAACAAAACAGAAAATATTCCAATTTTCAATTTGCATTTTTCTAATTTTCAAAAAAATAACTTTAAAACCTTTCCCAAAATTTCCAATTTAATCCTTTCAATTTCAAACATTAAATCCATAATTTCACAATGAAATACTTGTCTAATTTAAACATCATCAATTTAATTAATCAATAAAATTAATTTGATCCAAGATTAAATCATTTTATTAATTAAATTAAATTAATTAATAAATTAAATAACATTTCTAACTTTGAACCAGATATGCTTAAATAACAATTTACTACAAAAGCATATATATTTTAACCTTTTTCTAACTTGCAATTTTAAACTGAAATCAAAGTCAGATGACAACATTAAGGCAACTTAACCCGACTAACACCTGACGACACACTATGACTAGGGTGATGACTTGGCACGAAAAACCTAACTACTATCTCCCAATCGAATATTGTTGGGCAATGGACACGCTCGAACCTATGAAACCAAGTGGAGTCGATGTCTTGTACCTGTTAACCTACGAACAATAAACATATCGCACATGTATATTTGCATCATATAAAACACACCGTGAAGAGGGAATCGCGGGGCGCTCACAAGAGAGTGGTGCAATCCCATCCCCTTCACCAATACAGTATCACTGACTGACGAATCTAACATCATTAATATAATCAAAACAAAAAACATCGTTAATTCAAATGTTCACAATGCTAATCCAAAGCATGACACAATGATAACATCAAGATCAAATACCATCACACCAAAATATCACATTCACATCGCTTTACAGATAGCGATCAAATAGCAACCAAGTTTCCAAGCCAAGGTACTAACAGAAAATAAGACATAACCAAACAAAACACTGTTCGATCAAAAGAGTAGAACAGAGGGGTATTACAGATAGAAAGAGTTGAGGTTTTATTTTAAATTGATTGTTTGTTTGTTTTTGTTTTTTATTACATCAATAAATGATTACAAAATATAGAACATATAAACGTGCATGCACAAGGAATTCATAGTCGAATAGAAAAAAGAAGATCACCAATAGTTGTGTCATGTGGATTGTAGAATATCTATATAATAAGGCAAAGCTAAGAGTGGAGCACATAATACAACATAATTGAAAAGGGTAGCTAAGTGATATTGTTGGAAACATGGGAACCATTTTATAACACCATACCAAGGTTAGGAACAATATTGTACACCATCACAACTAGTGAAAACTCTAGTGGGCAATGAACAAATCACATATTGTTTGGAAACAAAGGAGCATTATATTACTTGTAGGAATAATAATCACATACTAAAGTTGAATTATCCTATTGAAACCTCCCTTGAAGGAAGATTGTTGAGATTGTTGAAGTTCTGTGAGAGAAGAGATAGTTGTGTGACGACGGGTAAACCCACAAAAGTGGTTTACAATTCAAGTGAGGAAGGAAAAGTTGAAAAAAATGACCCCATGCAAACAAAATTGATTTTAGGGGTTCGAATGAACTATTTGGTTCGAGCAAACCAAAATAGGGTTCCCTAGAACCCGAGTTTGAGCGAACCCATTTAATGATGGGGCCCACCATTCTCAGCAAAAATCCAATTGTGGAGAGGGGGTTCGAATGAACCCTGGTTCGAGCAAACCCACCCCCCTTTTCCCCCCTTCTTCCCCTCGGGCACCAAAAAAGTCTAGAATTTTGCACTTTGAAGCTCGGGTTGAGGATGAAAATGGAGGAGACTTCACACACCCAACTGGTTGATGGTAGTCCTCAGAATGAGCTATCCAATTAATATAATTTTAACATGTTTTGGTTTTATTATGTATTCATTTTTTTCATTTTATTAAACATAGGTTTTTCACCAAAAATCAAGCGCTATGTCCTACACATGTGAAAAAATAACAGATTATCCAAAAAAAAATTAAAAATATGAGTACCAAATATTGAAGTCCTTGATCCAACAAAAAAAAATGAATTTCGATACATACAAAAAAAATTACATTGTATACGGTCCGCCTATGTCTGAATTATAATTGGTTTGACTTCGAAACTTGATTAAGGAAAAAATATTCAATAAAAAACTATGAGACCAATTGGAAGAACTAGATATCAGAGTTACAAATCTAAATTTGAAAGAATTACAATTTTATCCTTCATGCAAAAAAAATTATGTTGTATACGGTGAGCGTCACTCCTTAAAATTGTTGTTTGCTGAAAAAAACTAGTTTTTAAAGGAGATGGAAAAAGAAGTGCAATCTGATTCCAAAATTTTTGAAAAAAAATATATTTAGAATCTACAAACAAAGTGTCACAAATCACTAGTTTGCATCATTTTCAAATTCCTTACGGTTCAGCCGCTATAGGTGCCCGAAAATGAAGATTTAGTTAGAAACAATTATTTTAGTGTCCAGTTTGGCCAAAAATTGTAAACCGGTATTGTGGGATCACCCCGACATAAGAACACAAAGTTAATGATCTAGATGCAACAGAGTATAGTCATAATTGAGATAGGAATGGATTAAAGTACATTTTCATTTGAAGTCATTATTCCCTTAAAATATTCAAAGCTAGTTTCAAAGGCAAATAGTTGAGTCTTCATTGTTTTGTTTGCCTTTAATTGATCCTTAATAGTTGTGAACAAGTTAGTCACATGAAGAATTAATTAACACTAATCATTTGAATTTAAATCTCAAAGGAATATTTGGTTTGAAAGAGAGCAACATTGCAAAAAATATTTGAAGGCCTTTGATTAATATAAGGCAACAAGTATCAAAGATGACATTATGGGATGTCAATAAGTCTAGAAGTGCATATTTCCATGACTACTTATGGGGGGAAATGATAGGAAACTAAGAGACAAGACAATATCAAATCTTGTGACAATGTGAATAAAACTAGAAGGCATGTTTAATAGACTTGTGAGAATTACAAAATTTGAAGTTCAATGGATGAATTTTTGGCAAGCACCAATTAGTAGTTTAACATGGAGTAGTTTATAAGAGCTAAGTTATGATTGTTCATAAATTTGAATGCAAAATCATAACCACAACAAGAGCTAAGGAAGAAGAAGTGTGTAAGTGACTTTAATGGGGGAAATATGATGTTGTTGTGGTTAGCCCATCTCCACTCCTTCATAAAGTTGTGATATATGTTGAGAGAAATATTATGAGGGAAGGAGGAGCCATCTATTGAATGTTTAATGTTGGTTGCTTGTCATAGATACTAAGATGGAATTGATGTTTTAGCTATTACCATAGTTTTATGACAAGTTTGATATATCCTACAAATCACAAAAAGTGTGAATTCCTTCATTATAAAGGGTTTTCCTTAAAATTCATCAAAATGAAAGGAGGAGGCCCAACTTAGACAATGACTTGAGGTTTGAAGAGACCAAGTTAACTATTGTGAAATAATTTTCCAAGATTTATGGTTATTAAATGGAGTTGAGCCATGTGTTTTGAAGAATGGTGCTAAAAGAGTCTTGTCATTTCAATTTACAAAACTATTAGGGTTAGAAAGAAGATATCTAACAAGTTAAATGTAGATTTGATCAATAAAACAGAGAAATAAAACACACACAAAATTATAGGAGAAACAAGACAACACAGAGAATTTAACGCTGTTCACCCAATCTGGGCTACATCCACAAAACTGCCGCCATCCAATGATTTTATTATCTAGTGCAAAACATATTACAATCTCGGGAATAATTCCATACTACAACTCCCCATCCCAACCGCTTATAACAAGCTTTTAGAAGCTTCCAAAAATTAAGGTTCTACAAAGTCAAATTTTTTTTGGTGACGAAGTAAAAAAAGTAGAAAAAAAAAATTCTCAGGGACCACCGCCCTCGAACCCTCGCCCGAGGCCCAGCCCGGCCTCACCCCAAACCCGAACGAGGATACATGAAGAGTGTACAATATAGCATGATCAGTCGCCACATACCAACAAAAACTTCAATAACATCCACTTCTAGTAGATTGGTTTTGGAAATGAACTAGGTGTTTCCACGGTGCTTTGTCATCCAAAGCTCTAACTATCCACTTAGTTGTTAAACACACCCCCTAGTGGAATGGATCTATAAGAAAAAGGCCCCCTTTATCTTTCATTTGTACAAAGTGAAACCATGACATAGTTGGAAAACCTCTCTTGTTCTCCCATTTGTCTTATAGAAAACTTCTTAAAAGTGTAATTAATTGATTGTAATATTTCCTTAAAGGTAGTCAACATGAAGAGATGTAGACATGGACAACCATAATAATTTTGTTAGCATGGACTTGAATGCATCCGTCCATAAATATGAACCAATTAGCCCAATTTATAATTTTGTTGAGAAACCATGTCCATATGTCCTACAAAGAAACAACAATATCAAAAGTCATGTCAAATATCTAGTGATGGCATCATTTTGCAACTCTTGACAATCCTTAAGAATCCACATGGGACAAGGATTGGGACATTTTATGCTACTTAATTTTATGCATGGCAAGTTTTAAGCCTAAACCATGAAAAAATCCTAGAATTTGTAGGCTATGAGTCACCTCATCCTCCAAATTTTGGATGAACATGTTACTCATCAACAAATTCAAAGAGCCTTAGCATTTATAGGAAGAGAGATGTCATGGATGAGGTTGCAAGATTGATCATGTTGTAAGAGATATTTAAGGGCATCAAGTGCAAGCACAAAAAGGAAGGGGGTTATGGGATAGCCTTGATAGATGGATTTTTAGAGTGGAAATTGAGGTGAAATAGAGCCATTGATAGTCAATATTGTATTGGCATCTATGAATAGCATTCAAATGTGAGCATAGAACTTAGGGCCAAATCCCAACCACTATAGCATGTTAAGAATGAAAGGCCAACTAATATGGTTACATGCACTATCAAAATCCAAATTGATAATTAGTGCATCTTGGTAAATTTCCAAGCTCATTCAATCATTTCCCAATCTAGAACTAATTTATCCAAACTAAACTTGTTACCTAGGGAGTTGGTCTATTTTAGATACATAATTTATTGACTAATGGGATTAATTTTGTGAGCCAATTCTTTAGCTATAATATTGTAGGAGGTGTTCAGCAAGGTCATTGACCACTAATCATTGATAATCTCTTCTTGTTTTCCCTTATGAATGATTTTGATTGGCCCCTATTTTTTTTAGGAAAGGGATGGTGTACACCTTGCACAAGAAAGAATTATTTTAATTATGTAAAATAAATATTTATTTACAGTGCATCTTTAGGAGATATGTTTAGATACATTAAATATATATTTGGGTCCACTTTTTAAAGTTGTAACATTGGTTAGGTATTTTTTTGTGGGTTGCATATGGGAAAAATATTTAATATTAGGAAAATTTAGTACCAAAAAGTAAATTTTGGGGTCACTGGTTTTGCGCATCCATGGTTTTGAGGCAGATTATTTTACCTTACCACTTGGTTGTTTTGTATGAGCTTGAAGCTATTAAATCAAGCATATGTTTAGTGGTTAAGGTTGGCTAGTTTGACTGAGTTGTCATTTCAATGAGCTCTCTTATTGAGTGCATATGTGAAGCATGTCATGGAATGTGTGTTACCATCTTTCACACATGGAGGATGTATTGGAGGAGTTTGATGTTTTAGAAGTATTCATGGAGACTCTGTAAGTGTATTTTAATGTTTCATTATTAAATAATACATTTATTGTGGATGTTTTTAGAGGTTGATTGTTTCCCTCTTAAGGATTTTCCATGGGTATATATCATGTGATTATGTAGTATTTATTTGATATTGCATGATGGGTATTATGTAAACTTCTATACATGTTTTTCTCATGTGGGGCTATGTATGAAATGGTTTGATCAACTTGGTAATTATCTAATAAATTGATAGTGGATCCAAAAGAGTTGGCTTCAATTCCTTTTAGATACACACAATTAAAATATCCTTGGATATATGACCAAAGCACTTGGTAAAATTTAACTATAAGTTCATCCATGTTGGGGATTTCCTCTTTATCCATGTTATTCATAGCCTCATCTATCTCTTCAATGGTGAGGAGATGGTCCCAAAAATGTTGTAATTAGGGTTTTTTATAGGGAATGTAATCCACAATATTGTCCTTGAGAATCGGGAGAAAAGGGTTATTAGTTGCTTCATAGGTGAAAAAGAGTTTATAATGATTGTAGAAGGTTTTCATAATACTATATTGCTTGGATTAGAGGGTACCATTTGCTATTTGAATAGCTAAAATATGTTTTTTTTGTGCTTTTGCTTAATATGTTATTATATGTGCTTTTTATACAAAAATGCAAGAGAGCTTAGTTCCTATGTCATCATATTTAATCCATTATTGAAGAGTGATGTTATGTGGGTTATTAGCAAGAAGAGTTTGATCTTGAGTGAGTTGGACATTAAAGAAATTTTCAAGCCAATAGAATTTAGTGGTAGCTATTCCATCATATTCCCAAAGAAAGCAAGTGCAACAAACAATAGTGATTTCCCACCAATTGATCCATCTATCATATTGAGTATTGGACTCAGTTTTTGTTAGGAATTAGGTGTTGTGCACCTTGCATAATGTTTATAATGATTAATTTATTATTACGTGTGTAGGGCACCTAGGGGACCTAGAAGTATGTGTATCACTAGGAGTTAACATTCTTGGGGCCACTTTATATGTTGTATGTAACAATAGGACATAAGTAAGTTGTAAAAATGTATTTATTTAATATTGGGGAAAGTAATTTAATAAGTACCCAATATTAAATGGGGGTCATGGTTTTGTTATCTCATGGTATAATTAGTCACATGGTTTTATGTAATACCACTTGGTGGTTTTGTGTGAGTTTGTATCTATAAAAGAAAACACAAGAGTAGTTTTCTAAGGTTGGCTTGTTATCTGGTTGAGCATCTCTTTTTAGCATTTTTGAGGGTTGAAGCATGGCATGGGATGTGTGGTCACATGCTTATTCGCATGGAGTGCTTGTAGAGGGCTTGATGATTTAAAGGTATTCATGGAGACTCTAACGATGTATTGTAATGTTTATTTTTGAATAATACATGAGTGATGGATGCTTTTGGAGGTCAGGTTTTTCCCTCTTGAGGGTTTTCCCAAGGTATATCTTGTGTCATCTTTGATGGCATGTTGTCTATTCCTTTGCATGTGGATTTTGAATACTTGTTTGCATAGATTTCTCTATTTGGGTTTTGTGGAAATTATTTTGGGTGGACGCATATTTCTTTTCATTTGGTATCAAAGCCATGGTTGTGGTTGAATAACCCTAGGTTGAGCAAATATTGTTTAAGTTTAAATCTATGGTCTTACATGAGAGAATGAAATACATGGAAAGATATGAGGGTTTTGTAGGTTGTTCATTGCAAATCTGAGGGTTTTGTGTTTGTTGTTATGATGGGTTGTTTGCAGAATTGGGTTTGGAAAATGTTGAGTCAAATGGGTTTCTTAGATGTGCATTCAAATAAGGTTTTTGTGGTATAAATGTTGTAGATGACCCCCTACGACAAAATGGACCTCACCGTTGGATCTGAGTTGGTTGAGAAATGAAAAAATCATATAAAACTTGACCTATTTTGCTCATTATGGAAAAATGCAAAAAAGCCCTATGACCCCTCATCGTACGGTTGTACGGTCGTCAAATAAATGTACAAAAATAAAAAATAAATCCATCGACCTTTTTTAAATAAAAAATACTTGTAGAAAAAAATTATTTGAAAAATTAAAAATTAAAATTAAAAAATAATAATAATTGAGGGGTTGGGGTCTACAAATATCGTACCTTTCCATGCCATGATAGTCGGTAGGTATTGCCAGTCAGCAGACCTATCGGTTGCCACCAGCATTCTAACCGACTGTCGGCAAGGGGTCTCGACACTAAGCCCCCAATCTGGTGGGTGCTCCTTGCCTAGCCCTCGAGGCTATGGAAAAAATATTTTAACCACCCTTTAAAATTTTGAAATCCACAACATTTAAACAAGATTTAAGGAAATTTCAAGTCTACCACTGAAGTTTTATAAATTGAAAAAAAAAATCAAATTTCAAACCTTTTTCAGGTCAACAGCCATCGCACCATCGCGCCATCGGTGGCTCCACCTGGGTGCCACCTCTATGCAATTTATAAGGTAAATTGCTCAACTTTTATTCAAATGGGCATAACTTTCACCTAAATTGTCAGATTTCAACTTCTTGTACTTGTTGGAAAGTTGGTTTCGAGCACTACTTGTGGCACATGTTTGGTTTCCTTATTTTGTTGTTTTGACCAATTTTTGGAGCTTGAAAGTATAATATATATTTTTTTTATAGGTAACAAGTCATTTTATTAATATTAAAAAAGATTACATATGTAAGATATACGATTACAAAATCTTCACAAAACTCCAACATTTATCATATGCAGACAAAACTACCAACTCCCTCCCAACTGATTCTTCAATTTAACATCCCAACCACCATCGCCACCACCTGCAGTTAGCACCCCTTCATCTTCTGCTTGTTCCTTGACCTTTCTCATCAACCTGATAAGCCTATCCGGCTTCTTTCACACCCATTACATTACTTATTCAAAAATTTCAGACACACCGAAAACCCATTAGTTTGGCCGACTGTTAATTTACTATAGCATATCATCACTGCCTTACCCATCCTGTTTCGGCTATTCCATGTTGCAAAAAGAAGTTCCATCAAAAAGAGCCCTATACCCACCATCCCTTCTGTGATATCCTAGCGCATTTACTCCCTTCCACGTCCACTTCTTGTTGGAGCCGACTATTTCTTCTTTGGGAAGCTATCTGGTACTTCGACCGCTTTCCCGCGTCCCTCTTCTTCAACTCGTCGAATCTCCACTTTCAAATTTTCCCACGCATAAAGAATGTTCAACTTATACGCTTCTTTGTCTGTCAATTTTTGCCACCTTATTAATGGGATTAACCCATCCTCAGTTTCTTCATCCACCTCCTTTATCCCTTCCGAGACATCAAAGCCATAACCAGGCATTGCCCACTCCATCAAAGATTCAAATTTACCCAATAAATCTTCATGAAACATGGTGAACATAACTCTTTGTTTCCTACGGCTTTTCCCCTAACTCCATTGCCCATGCGAAAATCATGGAAGCAATGTCCACGTTTTGTCGTCCCCTATGTGTTGCCTCACGAAAATGAGGCCCTAGTGTTTCAAGGACCGCCTTCACTACCCCATCATCTAGCACTAACAACAATTGTTTTAGTCTTCTCATTGATGGTTGCCCGAAAAAAGCCTTCTGTTGTAGGCTAGTTGAGAAGCCCATCATCGCCTCCATTATTTTCTTCTTCCCCTCACTCCAACCTAAACACCAAAACACGATGACTGATTAAGCCCTGCAAGCACTTCTTAACTACTAATACCATGATGACACTTCCATTAATACTACTGAATTTCATCTCGCATGAAATTCAATTCTCTGTCATCTCCTGCGTCATCATCGTCCTCATATTGTCCTTGTCTTAATTGCAGGTTGGCCTCTCCCAAATGCTTCCCCACTCGCCTGGTAAACAGTGCCATTCTGCACACTTCTTGTCTTGTCCCGACATAAATTGCCCTGCTCCTAAATGGCCGCCAACTCATACTGTTTGAACCTCGCAAAATGCATCACCCTGTCCTTCACTAGCGTTCAACCTTCCCACTATGACCCTTTACTATATGTAGCGCCTGCCAACTTGTCACTTCATAAACTAGTCATTATTCCTTACTCCAATTGTAGATTTCAGAGATCTTCAATAACTATCACCTCCTCCTCTTTAAAGGATATTGGCCATTTAGACAATGCATCAGCTTCCTTATTGCCCTCTCTCCTAGTATGCCTTACAACAAAATTCTCAAAGGTTCCCAACTCCCTTTTAATTTCTTTTATAATATTTTGTAGATGCCATGCTCTTACTCTTGAATCCACAATTGCTTGAATGATAACTAGAGAGTCCCCTTCCAGCTATAGCTTTTCCACTCCAAAACTCTTGGCCAGCTTAACTGCAAGCAGTGCAGCATTGGCCTCAGCCACATTATTCGTTCCTAGTTTCAATTTCCTTGCAGCAAAGGCAATAGTGTTGCCCTGATGATCCCTTACTATTGCCCCTACTCCTGATGGGCCCGGGTTTCCACTAGTTGCGCCATCAAAGTTTACCTTGAGCCAACCCTCTTCCGGTTTGCACCAAACCACCTTTGAACCTTCTGAACCTTTGGTTTGTTTCCTAATTTGACCAGTAGCTACACTGAGTCGAATTCCAGGCCAGGCTCTTTACACCAATGTATCTCCCAAATAGAAAGGTTTAAGCCAATTCTGTGATTATGAAGCAGCATTACTAACCACCTCCTCTATACTATGGTCCATTCTACTTATCAACCTCGTTAAGGTTTCATATTTATCTAAAAAAATTATACAATTCCTCTCTTTCCAGAGCTCCCAGATGATTAAAGAGGGAGTGCAAATCCAAACACTTGATAAAAGGGACTTCTTTGGCCTCCCCGGCCAGCTCTCAAACAATTCTTTAAGGGTCCAAGGTAGAGGACTTTGCCAATTTAGTTTCCTTCTCACATGATTCCAACACATACCTACCACCTCACATTGAAGGAGTAGATGATCCACCATTTCCTCCTCCACCCCACACATAACACACTTCGTAGGGCCTACAAACCCCAAACGCTTCCTCCTTTCCCCCGTGAGAACTCGACCTCTAACTGCTAACCATGCAAAGGTGCAAGCTTTGGGTAGGCAATCCTTATTCCAACATAATTCCTTTGCCCAAAACCTATCTCTTTCCTCTGCATCCAATAACTAATAGCCAACCTTCACTAAATATTTACTAAAAGTTGAGCCACACCAGATGATTTTATCTTCAGCCTCTGAGATTTGAATCCTACGTTCCTTAAGAAGATCACTCATTAAAAGAGCGTGTTGAGGTGTCAAAGCCTCCACTAACACATCCTTCCATACCCACTCCTGCCCTAAAGGGCCCTCCTTTGGGGTTACATAGTCCTTTACTTTAGTCCCCCATCTCTGGGATAAAATGATTTTAAGATCAGTCAGGTCTTATCTATCTCTCAAGTTTGGCAGCCCATTCCAAGAGTCCTCCCAAAAACTTGCTTGGCCACCATTCCCAATCTGCCATGTGAGATGATTTGTTACGATTGGCCTACAAGAGACAATAAAGTTCCATATTGCTAAACCTTTCAGTGGATTACGGACTGTGAAGATCCGATGTTCCACATTTGAATCCAGATATTTTGCTTTCAGCACCTTTACCCAAAGTAAATCTGGATTACCATACATACTCTAGACAAGTTTAGCTCCTAGAGCTTCATTCAGGAGTTGCCAATCTCTCAGGCTAGTACCACCTTTGTCTTTTTCTTTACACACTTTTTCCCATACCAACAGAGGGATCTTGTCCTCTAAGCTAGCCCCATTCCAGAAAAATTTCCTCATACGTTGCCCAATTGTATGTATTACTTTTTTGGGCACCTTCAAGCACATCATTGAGAAGATTGGAATAGCAGAAATCACAAACTTTAGCATTAGAATTATCCTAGCTGAGGTAAGCCATTTACTCTTCTATCCATCCATTCGTTTGAGGCAAGAATTGATTAGATCCTTCCATAAATCGGCTCTGTTTGCCCCTCTAAACAGTGGTATACCCAAAAATTTACTTGGGAGCTTACCTACCTTCATACCCAAGATTCAGCATATATCAACTTGCCTTTGCTTAGGAGTATTAAAGAAGAAAATTTTAGACTTATTCCAATTGATGTGTTGGCCTGAAGCTTGTCCATAGTTGTTCAAAGTGCCCTTCATTTAGAAAGGTATCATCTACAAACTGTAGGTGAGAAATTGGGGCTATCCCCTCTGCTACTTTTATCCCCTTCCATTGCCCTTCACTACACTTCTGTGCAATAAGCCTACCAAGCACCTCCGCTAGAATGATAAACAGAAATGGTGAGATCGAATCACCTTGTCTAATCCCTTTTGTGGACTCAAAAAAACCCTGTGGACTGCCATTCACTAAAACAGAAAAACGGGGTGTCCTTATACACCCTTCCACCCACCGTATCCACTTAGAGCTAAACCCAAAATGATCCAAGACTAGCTGCAAAAAATCCCTATCCACCTCATCATAAGCCCTTTTATATCTAGCTTGACCATCATCCTCTCCACCTTCGCCACTCTTACTGTATGAATTGTCTCATGGGCTACTATTACCCCTTCAAAAATAGATCTGTTGGGTGAAAAGCCACTCTGCTCTACAGATATCACCGAATCCAAAACTGATTTCATTTTGTTAGCCATTACTTTGGAAATGATCTTATACATCGTATTACATAGAGAGATGGGTTGAAAGTCCTCAAAGGAATTTACATTCTCCCGTTTCGGTATAAGGGCTATGAATGTGTTATTCAGGTCTTTTAAGATAAAACCTTCTCTTCTTGATTCCTCCACCACTCCCCACAAGTCCTGAGCAAACACATCCCACATTTTTTGAAAAAACATTGCTAGAAAGCCATCCGGACTAGGAGCTTTGTCTCCTCCCAGAGCAAAAAGAGCTCATTTTACTTCCTCTAGAGTAACTCTTTCCATCAACATCTTATTTTGGTTTTCTGATATGCACCTCAGAATCACCTCCAATACCTCTGGATGTTGGCCAAGTTGTTCTAGTTGCTTAGTACAACTAGCAGAGAAAAAACTTACCACCTCCCTGTTAATCTGACCAATATCTTGCAATAATTCACCCATGCTGTTATTTATTGAAAGAATTTTGTTATTGGATATGCGCACTTTAACCGAATTATGGAAGAACTTTGAATTCCAGTCACCCTCTTTCAGCCATGTTTCTCTAGATTTCTGTCTCCAGAAAACTTCTTCCCGAGCAAGAGTTTCAAAGTAGGCTTTATTTAACTCCTTTTCCTGTGAGTAGTCACTTTCCGTCATTCCAAATTCAATAATTTTAGAATGCAACAAGTTGATATCCCGCTCCAACCTTTCCTTCTCCACAAAAATATTTTTAAAAGACTCTCGATTCCAAAGCTTCAATTGTTCTTTAAGATATTGTAACTTTTTGAAAAAGACAAAGGCTTTATTTCCCTCCCATTGTGGGGCATTCATCCACCAAGCTTGCACTAGACCTTTGAAATTATCAACCCTCAGCCACATTTTTTCAAATTTAAAGGGGCACCTATCTAGAGTTGCTTCATCTTGGAGCCTTAGAGAGATTGGGTAATGATCTGACCCTGTGATGGGAAGGATTTCTGCTTCACATTGCCACCGTTGCTCAGCCCATTCACCTGCTATGAAAAACCTATCCAACTTCTCTGCTATATTTAAAAAACCCCCACGTCTGTTCGTCCACGTGAAATCCCCTTTCTTAAAAGGTAATTCAAATAAGCCATTATTTAAAACAAAATCACAAAAGTCTTGTTGACTCCTTCCAACCCAGCATAGGCCCCCAAATTTATCTGAGGGTCTCATGACAGCATTAAAGTCCCCTCCAAGAAGACATAAACCCCCCAACATTTTCTTCAAAATGTCAGAAAGCTCTTGCCAAAGCATCCTCTTCTGAGCTGAATTGTTAAGACCATAAATGTTAAGAATCAAAAAATTTGTAGATAGCTGCTTCGAAACCACTTTACACCATTGCCAATGCCTTTCTTGTCTGATTATTTGAACATTGACAAGAGTTTCATTCCACAAATAGCCTAAACCATCAGAAGCACCCAATGCTCTAGACATAGAACACCGCCAACGTCCAAACCCTTTTGCAAAAGCTTCCATCTCCCTTTCCTTAATCTTCGTTTCTTGTAATAAAACTATAGCCGGCCTCGTTTGATCAAAGCATCTTTTGATCAAACGAATCTTGTCAGGGGCATTGCAGCCCCTGATATTCCACAAGAGAATCTTCATGATCGTCGGGAAAAGGCATAGGCTTTTCTCGACCTCAACTTGCTTTGTCCCGCTGCATTCCCTACCATCTCAAGACGCATCCTATTTGTTTTAGGACCCCTTCTGCACTTCTCACCAATCTTGGCCTTACTGTTTAAGGTAGCGGATTGGTTAATATTACACTTTTCCACAATTGCTAGGTTGTCCTAAAGCCCCAGAAAGTCCTCAACATCTTGAGGTTCTTCAGTATCTGAATCCGAGGAAGTGTAATCTAGATTTCCACTAGTATCACACACCCCATCAAAGTCTATGTCAAGGTTTCTTATGGGGGATATGGGTATATCCTTGAAGGTGGTCTCAGCCCCTGGGGATTTACAGCTCCTCAATTGAAGTAAAGAATTTGTGTTACCCTTACTGGGAGACCCCAGACAGGGCATACCAGGCTTTTCTGCTCGGTTATGAGAAACCGACTCCTGGAATTGATTAGCCATTCTTTGGCTATGCCCATTATCCTCACTCCAGCCAGTGTTCTGGTGAATTCCATGTGGTGAAACTTTATGTGGTGATTGCCAATCCTCCACCCCCCCTTAACTCCATTTGTTACAACTTCCAGGCATCTCAACTGTCCTCCTTGCAAGCTTCCCCCACCCGCCACTATCTCAGCAGGGATGGTCATGGAAACTTGACCTCTTTCAGTCCATGTTTGACACTCTTGTTGCTCCTCCCCATAACTATTTCCAAAGATAAAATCTGCTTCCTAACGATTTACTAGCCATCCACCACCTTCCAAACCATTGATTTCCTGAGTGACATTTCAGTTCTAAACACCCCATTCTACCTCAGCATTGGATTTTTCCTTTTGTTATCCCTTTGATAGATTTATAATAGCCTCCGATAGACTATTATGATAGGGGAGCTTTTCCTTACCCCTTGAGTTACCTTTTTCTTTGGAATCTAATTTCCCAATATATCCCAGACATTCAAAGGAGGCGTCTTCAATTTCCAACTTCTGAACCCATATCCCCTCCCCAGATTTGATTTCCAGTTTTTCTGGTAAGGAATGAATCCCTTGCCTGAGCACACATATTTTGGGATAAATACTCAAATCTATGCTGTCAACCACCTCCTCCGTTTTTACAAATGTTCTAAACCGATTCCCAATCATGTTAAGAGTTTCCTGATCCCTATACTCATGCGCGAGATTTTTTAACCTAATCCAAACAGGGATGTCATCAACTATAGTTTCATTTGGATTGAAGTTGGGTGTCTAGTCTTTAATATGAAAACCTAGTCCTTCCATAACAAAGGGTCCACTATTGAGGATCCATTCCTTATCCATCATAGTCTTACAGATGACCATGTAAAAGCCATTCTCAAGCGTTTTTAGCTCACATTCAAGGGCCCAATGTCTATCACACCAGGCTCTAAGTTTCGAGTAGGCCGGCCATCTCCCACCCCATTTCAAAAAGAAAGCTTTAGCTTTTAAAAAATTAACAGAGTTTTTCCATTCATTATTTTCCACAAGCACAGTATTCATAGTAGCGTGGGAGATTTTTGGGAACACCTAACTTGGGCCAACTCGCTCAACTTGTAGCTTCGGATGCCAGAACTTCAGCTCTATGGTTTGAAAATTGAAACGCTCTGGGGGACTCCTCACTCTGAATCGATCACCCCATTCGGACTGTGTTCCCTCTCCTGGGTTAGGTTTTCCCATACCTCCACCCATTTTCTCTGGAGCCTGCCAAGCCCGTCATGGCCGTGTGTTAAACCTCTCATTCCACTGGTTGAAAGGCCATCTTCCTTGTCGATTCTGGCCATACTGCAGGTTGCCATGCTTGCGAAATTCCTGTCTTCGCTAGTGCTCCGCCATTTTTTTTTTTAGAGCTAGCTATTCAAAATCGCTTGAAAGTAATATTATTTGTTACACAGTTTTGAGCATAAATTTTGCATACGGAATTAGTTTTTTTATTTTGAATAGGCATTGGAGAGCATGTTTAGTGTACTACACAGTGGTGTTGATGGTTTCTCAATTTGATGAGTAGAGAGAGTTGTGTACTTTTTGAAAACTTGTGGGTGCTTGAGATTTAGGGTGTGATTATGTGAGCATCTGAACGAGTCAAGAGGTGAAACCTTGAGGGAGTACATGTTTTCATGTGATTTTCATGGTGGTACCACTAATTATCAATTTGGTGCTTTCGGATATAGATTTACATGTGTTTTTTAGAATTGGACTTTGATGGTGACAGGCACACAAGTTGTCTTCGGTTTTGAGGACATGGGTTGACATGATTTTATACTTGGAGTCTTGTGTGGGTGATAGTTGAGTGCAAGTACAACATTGGTGTTGATTATGGTGTCATGATTATGTAGGTACACTTTTGCATTGGCATGACATAATCAAGTTTGTCGTGTTTTGGTGGTGATTTGGTTTGGTGTTAGGATGTTGTTTTTATCTCCTAGATGCTTGTTTAGTTCCTTGACTATGGTATTTCGGTGTGGACATGTTTGTAAAATCAAATTTGAGGTTGATTTGGTGTTTGAGTCATTTGGTCTACTAAATTATTCTCTTTGATATCTTAGTTTGTAATTTACTAATGTGATGAATATTTTGCATGTTTCAATGATTAGATCTATGAGTTATGTGATTAGTAGGTATGTGCAACCTATTGAGTGTAGTAGGATGACTCGGATGTGGAATTTCTATATCCACCAGGTTTGATTCAGTGTTGTTGCAAACTTTTTCATTTGGCCTTCTCTGTGGCCTTTTTTACATTGAGATGTGTGATTTGAGATGAGAGGATGGAAGATGTTTATAGTACCTAGATATTGAATTTTGGGACTTGTAGCTGCATGATGGTTTTATCACTTTTTCATAGATAGCTTGGTTACACTTTTCAATGGGAGCTTTTGATAGTGATGGATTGTCAATGTTGGATATATTCCTGATGGTTTGTTGGTGATTGTATCTTCTTGGCTTGGAGATCTTGGTTTCAATTGATGCTATTGATATTTTAGTTATGTGTGGAGACCTAAATGAACTTCATTTAAGATATGGTTATCACGATGTCAATATCATGATTTAGTGGGAGATGTTGGCAGTGATGTAGATTCAACATTTGATGGTGGATGATCTTATTTAGTGTTGCAAATGTTTGGAGGAGCTCTTAGATCCTATTGTTATCGAAGGGTCTTTCACATTTGCAAGTGTATTGATGGGAGATGGATATCTTCATTATGATTGGAGATGTTGACATCTTGGAGCCATAAAGGACTTATGGAGTCTTTTGGTTGAGGTGTTGTATAAGCTTTGTCTTTTGACATGTTATCCTTATTTGATAGGATGATTGTTATTATGTCATGGTATACTCTTGTTTGTGAATATTAGAGTTTTGACATGTACAAATGCATGTTATGTTGATTAGAGCATATGCTATGTTCATATGGAGCATGTGATCTCCTAGGAGGGGATGGTTAGATCATGTTGTCATGTTTATGTTCCTTATTTGCAATTGGAGCTTTAACATTGATCTTGTTTGGTTCTCTTTGTATCGAGTACATGATCATTCGCTTGATTACTTCATGATGGTGTTATGTTTCATTTGGAGTTTTGCATGTATTGATTGGTTATAGGTGCTCATGGATACATGGAGACTTAGGTGAGGCTTGTATTTCTCTTGTGGTTAGAGACATGTTGTTGAGATGGTTACTCTTGATGAGATTTTAGCAGGAAGTCCAAGGAGCCTACACCTTGGTTAGTCATGAGTCCAAAATGGACCTATGAGGAGTGTTCTTGGATGAGTCATGATGAATTGGATATCTTATAGGAGCATTATCATTCCCTACTCTTGGCCTACTCGACAATTCACTTGAGAGGTATTGCCCATTATTTCTTTCAGGTGCATTATGTTTGTGCTTTGTCTTCTCATGCATATGGATCTTGAGCTATGGATATTTAGTTTTGAAGGGTTCATTTTAGGAGTGTTGACATACTTATCTCCTTATGCATGTGAGTGCATTCATGGATGTTGAGTTTAGGATATGTATTGGGTTGATTTTCAAATATGGGAATGGCTACATTGAGTTTGATCTTCCTGTTTTGAGAGGCTTACATCCATGTTAGTTACATGATATATACGTTATGTTTGATCTTGGTGATTGAATGGTTGGGTATTGTTATGGATTTTATTTTGGGGTTTTGTGGAGGATATCACACTTGACACAGTTAGTATTTAGAGGTGTTTGTATAAGGAATTTGTAAAAGTGTATGATGTGCAATGTTTCTCTCTTTGGTCTTGGTTATCTTCTTGGCTGTTTGGTTTCACATTACATTATTTTTGAGGCTTGGTTGGAGCTATTTTAATCACTAGCTTGTGGTCATGTGTTTTAACTTATGTTCTTGGGTGATGACATGGATGATCCTTTATCTCTTTCCTTTGTTGGGTATAGAGAACATGGGAGAGCTACAGAGACTTGTGGTGAGAATTGTTCTTATAGGTTAATTATTTAGAGGTTTTGCATATCATTGTGGATGTTCCTTGGTACTACATGATGTTTTTTACACCTTCTATGTGACGCTATTGGTAGACTTAGTATGCCTTGATAATTTTCATATTTTCATTACCCATGCAATGGGATCTCTTGGATGTGTATGTCATTCTTTGATAGGTTTGCACATGGAGCTTGTTTACTGTTTATGGGTGTATATGTTGATGGCATGAGTTTACTGTATTTTGTATACCTTGGAGGTATGGATAGTTGGATGTGTTAGCACTTGTTTTGGGTGTTATTTTAGCCATGGTTAGTGTATCTTGACATCTATTGGTGCATATTGATTCCTTTGGATTGAGTGTTTATGTTTGGGATATTAGTTGAGGCAGGACTTATGCTTCATTGTGATAGATTGTGCGGCTTCTCTTTGGATGGCTTCTTATCTTTATGCATTAGCATGATGGAGGATGAGAGAATTCATTCTTGGGATGGTGATCACCTTGTTTCTTGTTATAGGTATCTTGATGGAGCACATGGAGCACTTTGATTCCTTGACGGTATATGTGGCTATAGAGTTTGTTCCCTTGTTCATGTTTTGAGGTTACTTTTTACCCCTTATGCAATGTATACAACAAGTGGGATAATTTTAGGAATTAGGTTTTCTACACCTTGCATAATGTTTATAATGTTTAATTTATTATTATATGTGTGGTGCACCTACGGGGATCTAGAAGTACGCACATCACTAAGAGTTAACATTCTCGGGGCCACTTTATATGTTGTATGTAACATTGGGACACAAGTAAGTTGTAAAAATGTTTTATTTAATATTGGGGAAAGTAATTTAATAAAGTACCCAATATTAAATGTGGGGTAATGGTTTTGTAATCTCATGGTATGAGTCACACGGTTTTATGTAATACCACTTAGTGGTTTTCTGTGAGCTTGTATCTATAAAATCAAACACAAGGGTAGTTGTCTAAGGTTGGCTTGTTAGTTGGTTGAGCATCTCTTATTAGAATTTCTAATGGTTGAAGCATGGCATGGTATGTGTGGTTACATGCTTGTTCACATGGAGTTCTTGTAGAGGGCTTGGCGATTCAAAGTTATTCATGGAGTCCCTATAAATGTATTGTAATGTTTATTGTTGAATAATACATGAGTGATGGATGCTTTTGGATGTTTTTTTTTGCCTCTTGAGGGTTTTCCTAGGGTATATCTTATGTTTGTCTTTGATGGTATGTTGTCTATTCTTTTGCATATGGATTCTGAATACTTGGTTGCATAGATTTCTCTATTTGGGTTATGTGGAAATCATCTTGGGTGGATGCATATTTCCTTTCACTGTTCAAAGTAGCGATGATTTTGTTAATGCAACCTTTATGTTACAAACTAGAAACATTCAAATTTAAGGGGAGTTCATTGGAGGGGTTGGAAGGGTCAAAGAAGGAAAGAGTAGTCAATATAAGGAGGTGGTCAAAAAGGGCGATGGAAAGGTTGAGATAAATTAGAAGTCTAGAAGAGGAGGTATGGTGTGGTAGTTATGATAGAGATTGAATCTATCTAAGTGTCTCATTTTTCTAAAACTTCATGAAAATTATACCAATTTAACCAATGCTATTTTTTAAGATCCATTATGCTAGGGAAGGGATCAAGCACTCCAAAATTATACAAGCCAAGGCCCACCTATCAAACTTGTTGGAACCCCATCTTGTGTGCCTATTTTTTCCTTATTATTCTCCATTAGTATTGCATTTGACCATGTCTTCCCACTGGTCATAATTGATCTAAGATATTTAATGTGGGTAGTCATGGCATGTGATTTTGGTTTGTGTTTTTCTCTTATTTGTCCTTAGTTAATTACTCAAATTTAAAAATCTTTAAATTGACTACGTGTAGAGGATTTTTGAGTCTTCCACCTTATAGAGTGCCCAAATGGGTGCCTCCAATTTAAATTTTGGGTAAATTTGGCTAAGTTATTAAAATTTGAAGCTTTGGTGGGTTCTTGGAACCTTATTGGCCTCCAACATGGTTCCCAAAACCATCAAAACCTCTAATGGTTCCTAGTTCATACTCCTCCCCCGATTTGTGAGTTCCTCCAATTAGGATTAAGGTGCCATCTAAATTTTAAATCCTATGTCATCTTTCATGGCTCCAACATCCTTGGAAAGTGTCCCAAAACACTTAGGGTGTTTTGGGAAAATATTTGATAATATTTATTCTCATTGTTGTTTATATTACATCCATAAGGGGTGATGGGTTCCACTAGCAACGATAAAAGTGACTTGTGGAAATAAATATTTAATATTATTCTCCCCACATGTGGATTCCTAGAATGGGATAACACAAGATAAGGAAAGGAAAAATGAGTGATAGTTGGTATTCTTCAAGTGGGAGCTTGGAAAGAGGCAACATGTATCTCTTAGTATTCCATCATTTATTGCATTAAATGTAATGTTTATCTTCCAAGTTTGGGTGTCCAAGTTGGAGGGAAACTATTGGAGCCAAAACCAATGTCCTTTCGCATTCTGAGATGGCATTCCAAGGGTTGGGGATGTTTCGAATTAAGGGTCATCTTTTGGGGCCATTTTTGGTGCATTAGACCTCTTCACAAGTCTATAAAATCAACTTCTTGGATGTATGAATTATGAGGAACAATGATAGGTTGAGACATAAGGACGTTGTTCACAAGTACACAGGCGATGCCATGTTGGAGGCAAAGAGGAGAATGGAAGTAGTGTTGGAAGTGTGTTTGTCATTGAGAAGATTGGTAGATGTATGGCAGATGATGTTACTATGGTGTTGTCATTGATTTCAACATTATGATGTCTACATTGATGTTTGATAAGCATGATTGAATATGGTGTTGTCATTGATGCCAAATCATTGAACAGTTGAAGAAGTGTTGGTCTAAAGCAAATCAAATGTTTTGGATCAATTCCCTAAGTCTGAAATGTAGCTTTTAGTGTTTAGAGAACCTATTTTGTGGTTAGCATTGCTTCGCCATGAAGAATCTAGTTATGCAGTTCCAAGGTAATTTTGGTGCATGTTGGAGGAATCTAAACCCAAAATTTCAAGCCTTGAAATTCTTCACAGTTGAAGTTAGATTTGGTAGTGTATCGCTTAGGATATGATAGAGTTACAATAACATAGTACTTGATTGGAATGCTCTATATTCCACCGTGAATGATTGTTATGCCATGCAGTTTTGAGGATATGTCTACAAGTGTCAAAAGTGTGTATGCTCCAAGTGGCTAGTATTTTGGAAGTCAACGTGTCAAGTTATGAATGAGAAGTTGGTGCATTCTATTGTTACTTCACCAATGGTGTTGACCTAAAGGGTTTGAGGTCGTGCAAAATTAAAGGAGTACGAATCAGACTTATGAGAGTAATTATAGGTCATGGGAACCTATTTTGATGTGTCACACATTTTGGTTTATTCTGTGAGGCATGTGTGGCCAAGTTTTGAGTTGACAAGTTACAAGGATGCATGTTACATCTATTAGGTCGACCTAATTAATGTTTTGGTTGGATGTGATATATATACAAGGTCAATTCCTTGTGTGGATGGATGTGATGCGAGATTTTTAAGTGTGTGTGAGATTTGGTGTAGAGAACCATGAGTTGTGACTGAGGTGAAGAATGAAGTGTGTCAAGTTAGTTTTCTAAGCTTCAATGGAATTGTATCTTCAACATAGGTCAAATGTATTATTAGTAGTTCATATTTGGTAGTGAGCCACCCTTTTCTCTATCTCTTTCTATTCTAGGTAGTGAGCCCTTTGGTAGTGAGCCACCGGAAGTGAGCCTTTCTCTTTTGGATAGTGAGTCCACCATTTTATATCAATCTTTGTAACTGGTTGCAATATGTATCGTGGGCTAATCCTCACCGCGGTTTTTCCCTTTTTGGGTTTTCCACGTAAATTTGGTGTTTATATGTTCCTTGATGTGATGCATCCTTTCTATGTTCCTTTCCACTACTGCAAGTTTAATGTGATGCACTAAATAGATGTTTAAAGTTGATAAAGTTAATGATTTTTCAGTGAAAACTGATTCACCCCCCCTCTGAGTATTCTAGGTGTTCAACAAGTAGTTGTATTATAATCTCATTTATTTGAAGATAATGAATACTTAGCCTCTCTTCTTGGTGGATTTTTTTCTCGCAAGGGTTTCTCCATGTAAATATTATGATATGTTTTGCTCTTGTCTTGTTTATTTGTACCTCATTTCTACTATCTTGTGATGATGTTATTCTTTATATATTGTTCTTATAATTTCACGTAAGTTAGTGTTGATAAGCATGATATGTTGGATGATTTTTAGAATTATAAAGAAGATGGATCTGGTCATGGTAGTTCCATATTAAGGCAACTTAATTTCATATTTGCATATAAATTTTATATTTTCATGTTGTATTAGTCCAAGCCTTGCATCTCATCCATTGAAGTCATATTTGGATATAGATTGAATTTCCCAACAACTGATGCTAAAACTTTTATATTTCTCATTACCTACATGCCTTTGCCATTTTTCATGTTTCATTGAAACTTTTATTGGTTCTAGGAACCATAGGAGCCTCTAATAGTTCTTGGCTCTTGGTGAACCTCT
The DNA here is from genome assembly GCA_007115665.2 of Sequoiadendron giganteum. Taxonomy (NCBI): domain Eukaryota; kingdom Viridiplantae; phylum Streptophyta; class Pinopsida; order Cupressales; family Cupressaceae; genus Sequoiadendron; species Sequoiadendron giganteum. The sequence continues at coordinate 596,019,145 of CM021109.1, forward strand.
GATGAAGGATGAAGTATAAGGTGAGAAGGAAAAAGTTAAAGTAAAGGCTATATTATCAGAATACCACTAGAACCTCCAACGCTTCTTGGTTTTGGGTGAAACCCTAACAAAAAAATAGTGAGGCCAAGGAAGGAAAAAAGGCAATAAAATATTAAGGATGAACCGAGTCAAATAAAGGGAACATAAATAAAGACAAAACGTAGTCTCAATGTTTTCAATGGTTCTTAGAACCACCAAAACTTTTGACAAGGTTCTAGACTCCTAATTTACCTGCCCAAATCTTGACAAAGAAATATTATGTGGTAAGGTTGAAGCCAAGGCACAAATAGAAAGGAATAAAGAATAAAGACAAGAGACAAGTGAGGTGTAAAAGCTTCTAGTGGTTCCCAAAACTTTAAAAGAAATCCTATTTCTAGTCTAAGCCTTGATAAGGTGAAGGAAAGATAAGGCAAGAATGAAGGTGCCAAGTGGGAAAAGGAAGCAAGAGTGAGGAGGATGTGGTAATTTCAGCGGTTCCTAAAACCAATGAAATCCTCACTATTGTGAAACTTTTCGGGCGTCACGGATGTTGCTGAAGTTTTATGGCTATTATGATATGTCCATATTCCAGTTGATATCTAGGATATCCCTACGTAGGTAGATATCCCACATCTATATGGGGTGAAATGGTTGCAATGCACCCATAGAGCATGAAAAGTGAACCACTAAGAAGGATAATCAGATCCTTCAAGGATACAAATTCCAACTCTCCACTCGGGTAAGCCTTCAGGTAACTGCGACCTTTAAGCTTGCCTATTAATTAGTTAAATGTGTGTTTTGAAGAGTATAAAAATTATCTAGACTCTTTAGACATTTGAAACTAAAAGTGTAGGGTTCAAAGTTCCTCTAGATAGCTTGGAAAACTCTTTGTCTAGGACTAATATGCAACTATAGGATGTCAATACACAATGCTAGTGTCCCGTATAGACAAAAACAAAAACTATCATAGGAAAACACAAAATACTCTACACAATTTTTTGGACATGAAAGGGGTATACAATATAGTTGCACAATGAATATAAAATGACAAAAAATGAAAATGCTAAGAGGAACTTAAATGAAAATGACAAAGAAGAGTTTAGTATGTCACCAAAGATTTTTGATGAAATCCAAGCTTTCTCCAAGAAACTCTTTCATTGATACCTACACATATAAGACCAAAGAGAAGGGTTTGGGTGGTTATATAGGATTTTACCTCATTCAAACCCTCGTATTGGTGTTTCCACCTCCACGGATAGTCTTAGACAAGATAAGGGAAATAGACATAAAATGATAAAGAGAACAATATGTTAACAAAATAGAAATAGTATGCTCAAATTAAAGTCTTGGAAATTTACCGCTCCCAAGAACAAAATAAAAGTAGCTTGTTGATACAATGAAGAAGCAACATTTCAAACCTCCAATATGACAGTAGCCTCTTTGCAAGATAACCTTGTGTTTGTAATAATGGATTTTATTCTAAAAGTCATAGAAGAGTTCTTTGAAAGATATGTGTAAATAAGATATGGAGAATGCTATGTATGGCCAAGAAGTCTTGTAGAATGCTAAAGAAAATGAGATAAGAAGATAGATCTCTATGTCTAATTCCCAAATATTAAGATTAAATGAATCCCTCTTCAAGAAAGAGGTTTTTGGTTCAAATAGACTACCTGAGTGATTCTTGAGGAGGGTGTAGGTTGGAAGAGGTGTTATACTACCAAAGGTGACAAATATAACATCCCAACGGTCAACTCAGTCGTTGAATTTTATGGGGCATAATTGCACCACATAGACGTCTCCATGGAGTGCACTAGCACATGAGAAAATTGGACTCAATAGTCAAGGAACTAGGCATGCCACGTGGAAAAATATGCTTTGGATTGAATAAGAGCATAATTATCTTAATTTATCTAAAGGGGGAGGTGTATGTAATGTGATTGCATAGGATACAATTTATGACATTAAAACATCCAACAAGATAAGTCAATAACTGAATATGTAAGAAGAAGCATAAAAGGAGGAGACGAGATCTCCCTAGTTCCTAACTAAGTCACGCCAAGGAAAGGAAATTGGATAAATAGGCACAAATAGAAGGAGCGAGTAGGAAAAGCAAGAAGGAAAAAGAAGAAGTAGAAACCAATGGATTATTTGTTGTCATATTTGTTTTGGGGTCTATTGGATGTTGTGAAACTATTAGGGCTTTTAGGACATACCCCAATCCAAGCTAATTACCTGCATATCTCAATAACAATCAATTCCCTGCATATCTTGATATCAATTAATTCCTTTCATGTCCCAATGGAGGTTGATGTTTGGAAAGATGAAGTTTTGAAAAAATCTGAGGGCATATGGGATATTACAAAAAAAATAAGGAAGATGAGATATATCCATATCCTAACCATAATTTTTCTTTTAATTGAAACACTCACACAATTATATATCCTGATGGTGGTCAGTAGCGTCATAAATTGTACTCCTTTTTATGTGTCAGTACATTTTTTATCTTAGTTTGGACCTACTTTAGTGACCCTTGCATTAATGCATTTCAAACACTCCTTAATCAGACCCTAATTTATAAAGTTATGCATTCCATGGCCCATTTTATCATTTTTTGACAAATTGCAAGCATAAAACAAAATGCTCTCATTTAGTACTTTGCTCCCAACTCCTTAAGTTCTAAAAAATAAGCCTAGCACACTGGTACCTAGGGTTCCTATGTCCCCCTATTTTGGCTCCAAATTCAAATATGTCGGTGTCAACATTTTATTATTTGAAATTTAAATATCGAAGGTCGCTTGTCGGGATTTAACATTCAAGAAACTAGACTAAAGGCCTATAAATACCTAGTCTTTTCACCATTTTAAATATAATTCAAATTTTGTAGAAAAAGAAGCAAGAGATCATTATATTCCGCCACATACATTCACATTTGCATGTTTTCAAGCTTACTTATAGATTTTATCAAGTCTTATTCCATGATTTAAGGTTGATGACAATAGAAGAGCATGATGGATTCTAGGTTTGGAAAGTGCAATTGGCCATTTTATACAACCTAATGACTTGCTTCCTAAGTGTTCTCATTTTCAAGCTTCATTCTACTTGAAGCCTAAGGCAAGGTATCATTATGTTTTATATTTGCTAAGAGTATTTGGCTTTCTCTTAGTTAGATCTTGTCATTTTTCATATAGGAATCCTTCTCTAATGCACTTGAGTATAGTTTTATGCATTTTTAGCTCATAAAAACCTTAGATGCGCTTAAGGTTAGGGAACACACATTGTTATCAATCACTTAATTGGCTATTATGGAGGTAGAAATACCAAAATAGGGGTTTGACTAAGGCAAACTCTCATACAAACACAGTCCAATATTCCTTTTTGCAAATTTATTGTAGGTCTAGATCTGAAGACAAAAATTTGCAGAGCAAAAATTAGAGAGCAGACAGAGTGTTACAGGTCCAACTTTACAGATCTAGAACAAGCCTATGAGGATATGGGCACCCTAGGTGCCTCTGTCTTGCCAAAACAACTTCAAATTTTAAGGGCAGGTGTATAGAACTCTTCCTTTCTCAAATTTGGTATCGATTTTTTTTATTACAGTTTCTTTGTTGACGAAATCTTGCATTTTTAAATTAAGACACATAGTTTAATTAGGTTAATTAAGGCAGTTCAATTCCAACCGATTCCCAAGGCTATAAAGGATTATATCCAAGTTTAATTGACTCACCTTCATGGTTGAAATTCAATTTCATTACTTTTTTATTTGAATCCTAATGTTCTCTAGAAAATGGATTGATGTTTATATTATATGCATTAGACCTAGGATCCCTTTTTCATCAAAACATTTTGGTGAACTCGACATTTTGAACATTATTGTAGATCTATGATTTTTTAGCATCATTTAGATCTGAAATAGGTTGCATTTTATCAAAATATGTAGAAATTTTAGTCTTTTGTTTGCAAAAAGTGTCCTTGCATTTAAAAGAAAAAGTGTCATTTTGCTCAATTATTACATTATTACATTTATGAAAAATTATTACATTTCAGTACTAGAAATTATCATATTTTGAGGTGCATTACATGTATTTTTCGAAGCATTACATATTTGGGATAAATTACATTTCATTTTTGTAAAATTTCAAAACCCTAGGTTGTTACACTACATTACAGAATCAAAAAACTCATAAAAAAGTAATAAATTCAATTCAACACCAAGGTTTGCATGTTGTCAAACAATCATTTCTTGTCACTAGTGCCTTTGAAACTAAAGTCTCAGAAAAACTCCAACTAGGACATAGGCACCCTAGGCGCCTCTTTCTTGCCAAAATAATCTCAAATTTTAGGAACAAAATCATACCTGCTATCAATTTACAAATTTGGAGTCTAATTTCCAGATCTGTGTCTGTAAGTCTATTTTTTCATCCTAGGTTTCCTTCACAAGAATAAACATAGTTTGAAATTGAAATTTAATAATTAATCTTGGAGAAAGCATAGTCATCTAATCATGTCAGATCTCTTTCTACAAGTGCATTTCATACCTATTAATCCCTTTAGTTGTAATGACTTTGATATGTTAGATGAAGCCCTTAAGGACTTCATCTCACCTAGATCATCCACTAAACCTTCCAATGTTTCAACACACCAAATATAATTAATGCAATCACACCTCAACTTATCATTTACCCATCTACGAAGTAACCCCACGTCCAAACCAAACATGTACTTATCATAAGACCACCTCAAAATAAACCAAAACCTCCAATTCATATCTTGAATTTTGCAAGCCAGTTAACCCACTGTAACCACATAAATAATGTATCGCAACAACCAAGTTATAATATTGTTTCTCATACATATTACACAAGGAATAAGAAGTAGACAAGAAAAACACAAGTCATTCCCTCATCGATACCACTCCCACAACCCATTTTACCTAGTGCACCTCATTTACCTCAATATAGCAGAAAGGATTATGACCTTATGGAACAACTTCATGCTACTCTTTCTAAGATATTCTTGTGGGATTTAATCCAAACATCACTTGTTTATTATGGCATGCTTCAAAATACCTTACAAAAATTTATCCCTCCTAGTGCGCAACCAAATGATGTAGTAGCTTTACTTGAGGGTATGAATTTGGTTAATGTGGATATTTTCTTTCATGAAAATTTGTTACCCCCTTTGGAGATAACAAAAACAAAATGATGCTTTGATGATAATGGCTATTATTGATATGGTTGGAATTAGGTGTGCCCTTATTGATAATGGTTTGGGGCTTAATGTTTGCAGTGTAAATATTTTGGATAAAATTAGAGTAGATAAGACTAAAATTCAACTAGATTCCTTATCTATCCATGGTTTTGACAATGTGGGAAAACAACTGCTTGGTGTAATAATGTTACCTAAATTAAGTTGGTAAGGTTGTGTTGCAAAATCCCATCCATGTTATGCCTCATAACCTTTCATACTATCTTCTCTTGGGGAGACCATGAATTCATGAGATGAAAGGAGTGACTTCAACACTTCATCATTTAATGTGATAAAAGATGATCCAAAATTTGAAAATTATTTACAAACTAAAACAAGAATGCATGGTCCTTTTACAATATTGATACCAACTTCAAAAGTGGAAACTTTAGAACTTGAAGATTAGGATTGTCTTTCATCAGTGAAAAATTTGTTGGATGATGATTGGGGTTCATTATATTTCACTCCTACACTTATGGGAGAATACAAGGTTTCACCATCAAAATCAGAAAAAGAGAAAGAAGTTGTAGTAGTATCCACACAATCTATCATTGAAACATCAAAACACTAAAATCCACAACTTTTAGAAATAAAGAAAACACAAGTTACAATCCACTTATGATGAAAATGATTATGAAAAACCACCTTCTTCAAAATAAATGGAAGCAATTTACGAAAGAGGGTATCAACTCTTGAAGCAATTTGGCTATAATGGAAAAGGCTGTGGAGCAAAAGAACAAGGTATTTGTGTCCCTATAGAGCTTAATACACAAGAAGTAACAAGAGTTCTTAGATAATGTCCTTCAAAAGAAACAAAAGCATCAAAAATACCTTCAATTAATGATAATGTTATCACACAAGACTCTCCTAAGAAAAATTTAAACTTAGTGCACCCTGAAATGATAGACACTACATGTGATGATGTCATTAGATATCTTCCAAAATGATGAGTCCCTAGAGGAATTTTTGGGTATGTATGATACTTTACCTAGCCAACATCATAATCAATTAATTTTCTATTGTTTGAATACTAAGGGATACTTTGGAAAAGAAACTGAATTATGTGATGATGAACAAGACGAATCTCAAACAATTCTTGATGTTCCAAACTATAGTGCATTACTTGTGGGAGACACCCTAAAAATTCCAATGGACCCGTATAATGAAGATAAGGTCTTATAAATTGGAAAGTGTCTTGATGAGGATGAAAAAGAAGATCATGAAACTTTGTTAGATGAATTTCCTGAAATCTTTGCTTGGACTTATTCAGACATGCCAGGTATTGACCCTAATATAATCATGTATAACATTATTTTAGAAAAAGATGCTAAACTCATGAGACAAAAGATACTCAAGATGAATCCTAAAGTTGCTTTATTGGTTAAGGATGAGATTGAAAAGCTATTACAAGCTAGTTTTATCCACCCTATTAATTATTCACCTTGGATATCTAATATCATTGTGGTGGAAAAACCTGATAATCACATTAGGATGTGTATGGATTTTCATGATCTTAATAAAGCATCCCTAAAGGATGACTTTCCCCTTCCTAGCATTGATATGATAGTGGATTCAACCATGGGACACACTCTATTATCATTTATGGATTATGTTTTAGGATATAATCAAATTTTCATTAATCCTCAAGATCAATATAAAACAACATTCACTACACCTTAGGGAACATTTTATTGGGTGGTCATGCCTTTTGGATTGAAGAATATTGGAGCAACATATCAAAGAGCTATAAAATTAATATTTCATGATTTCATACATGACATTTTGGAAGACTTTGTTGATGATATTTTGGCCAAGTCTATAACACGTCAAGATCATGTCAAAATCCTTCATCAAATATTTGAAAGAATCCATAAGTATAACATGAGATTGAATATGCAGAAATACATATTTGGTGTGGATAGTGGAAAGTTGTTGGAATTTATAGTGTCACATAGAGGAACTGAGGTGGAAAGAAAGAAGATTGATGCAATAATAAACATGCCACCTAATAATATTTTGCAATTGTGTAACTTACAAGGAAAGATTCAAGCTATTCACTATTTTTTTGCATCTTTGGTGGATTAGACTCTTCCCTTCACTCAAATCCTTAAGAAAGATTTAGAATTTAAATGGGACAAATATTGTCACAAATAATTTGAAGATTTGAAAAAAAATTTAGCCAAACCTCCCATTTTACAATCAGCCATACCAAGAAAACCTTTTATTCTTTATATATCGGCTTCCACCCATGCCCTTGCTACATTATGGGTGCAACAAGATGAGAATGGTAAAGAGCATCATATATATTATTACGCTGAAAGCGTTATACAGTGAAAGCAATGAAGGAATATTCTATAAACTTTTTGAAGCTTCATTGAAAATGACAGGCAGGTGGAAGTCATGTAAAAATAAATTTGCTTTTTCTATAAAGACATGTTCCGGTAATAAATTTTGGAACCAATTTGTAAAAAGTGAAATAATTTTGGTGCAAATAAAAAGAATATAATTTTTAAAAGTATTGTGCCAACAAATTAATATTCGTAGCTATATCTACTAGAAAATCCCTAAAATGCTTAAGACTAACAATAAATAATGTAGGGTTAGGGTTTAGGGTAAGGGTTAGGGTTCTAATAAGGGTTCAAAAAAGTTTTAAAAAATATTTTATATTTAAAATTTAAGAACAATGTTAAGTAAAGAAAAAATATTAATTGTAAAAAAATGAAATTCATATTTTTTAACATTGAATATTGATTTTTACAGAATTATTTTATTTTGAAAAGAAACAATGAAATCATATATATGACTTTTGAAATTAATGTTAATAAAGATGTTAGCATTTTTCGTCAAATCAATAGGCATCTAGATAATGATAATTTTCAACGTTTTTTATATATATTATTAATTAATATATTTATGCTAGTATTAGTCAAATAGTAATTGATTATGAAACTTGTTACACGGCTATAGAAAAATAATGTTTGACTCTCATGTTTGCTACCAATAAGTTGAAACAGTATTTATTAAATGTCGAAGGGCAATTCATCACATAATTTGATCCTTTAAAACACATTTTCACTAAAATTGACTTATCAGGACACCCAACTAAATGGGTTATGTTGTTAATTGAGCTTGAAATTAAGTTCATTTCTCAAAAAGAAATCATAGGGCAAGTATTGTTCGACCATTTAGCTGAGGCTCCTTCACCATTAGCATTACAGAATCAAGATCCATTTTTTGATGAAAGTGTGTTGAAAATTAATGATAATAAAACATGGTAATTATACTTTGATGGATCTAAGTGTCAAACTAGCTTTGTTGTTGGAGTTATAATAATACCACCCTCAGGGAAGTTAATTCCCTTATCCTATCGCCTAAATTTCCTATGTACAAGCAACACCACTAAGCATGGGGCTCTTATTGTCGGATTATGTGTAGTCTTATCCTTAGGTGTTCAACACATCCATACATTTGGAGATTCTCAACTAATCATAAAACAAACTAACGGGTCCTATCAAGCAAAACATGATAAGTTATCTAAGTATAGAGACCTCACATTACAATATTGGATTGTTTCACATCATACACTATTGACAATGTTCCACAAAAGGATAATTGACATGTGGATGCAAGGGAAAGCATCGCCTCCCTTGTATCTCTCGATGATACTTCCTCAAAATTCACATTTGTTATTCACACTCTCACAAATCCATCGATAAATGAAAACATAGAAAAGATAGTAGTTGCCAATGTTGAAATTTCCAATGAGTGGTATGCGCCAATATTTAATTATTTAAAGGATAAATTTTTTCTTGAACCAACTACTAAAAAACTAGGGCTCATATATGGAATTTGGCAACTCCTTATATAATCCCAGTCGATGTGTTGTATAGTCGATCATTCAATGGTCTTCTCCTTAAATTCCTTTAAATGTTTGAAATCTGTGTGGCCTTGAGGAAGCTCATGTGGGTGTTTGTGGGGGAATTTTGGAGGACAATCTTTAGTTCCAAGGTTAATTTATATTGCTTATTATTGGAAAAACATGGAACATGATTATTTTGATCTTGTTAAGAAGTGTCACAAATGTCAAGAACATAATGATTTGATTCATGCTTCTACTTTCGAACTTCATTCTCAAGTTACTATCTAGCTATTTTCAGTTTGGGTTTTGGATTTGATTAGAAAGATATCCCATCCCTCATCCTCAAGGCATATGTTCATAATCACTGCAACAGATTATTTCACGAAGTGGGTAGAGGCAATTCCTCTTCGTTCCACAAGTGCTAATCTAATATGTCATTTTATCCTAGAAAATATTGTGGCATGATTTGGTCTTCCTTCAAACCTAGTTACAAATAATGGGACACCATTTAAGAATAAGGAAGTTAAGAATTTTTTGGTAACACTTCACATTCAACATTATTTTTCTACACCATATTATCAATAATCTAATGGTCAAGCAAAAGCAACAAATAAAACAATCAAACAAATCTTGTGGAAAATGGTTATTAAGCATAACAAAGATTGGCATACTCAAATCTCTTATGTGTTATGGGCTTATGGAACAAGTGTTCACACATCTACATGAAACAAACCCTATAACCTTGTTTATGGAGCAGACACAATAATGCCCTTAGATATAGAAACTCCTTTGTGAGTTTCTCTTAGCGGCCTTATTGATAGTAACACTTATAGGGAACAATGATTACAACAACTTGAAATTCTTGATGAACAATGCATAAACACTCTTGAGAATCTTCAAGCCTATTCAAAAAACATGCAATGCAAGTACAATGATAATGTCATTCCTCATTCCTTCAATAAAGGAGAGTTAGTGTTATATGAAAATAAACACAATGTCAAAGCGACACCAGACGAAAAAGGAAATTTCAACCTGAATTGGTTAGGACCTTATATCATTGATGAATTTTATGGGTTTGAAGCATATAAAATTAAGGCAATGGATGGTACATATCTCAAAGAGCCTATAATGGTGCACATTTGCATAGATATTACAATTAACAATATTTTTGAATAGTATGTATGATAAAGCATGTTGTTAGATTAAGTAGATGGTTTCTATTTTATCTTGCACCACTTTGTTCTTGACAAACATTTGTGTGTCTTGAATTGTTATGAGTAAATTTTCATTCATTCAAATTATTAATTGTTTATGAATACTATTAAATCATGTGTTTGTTGTGTTAAATTAGATCATAATGTGCATTTAATTTTAAGATTAGATCATAAGGACATCTAGTTTAACATAATTACACTTAAACCAAAAATGTAGCATCTAAGTAAACATAAGTGTTTAAATTAGATCACATTCATCACATAGAAATTAGATCATGGAAGCATTTATTAAATAATCTCATCAAGATTTCTTAATAGATCACATTGACATCTATTCTAACAAAGTACACAGCCTCATAGCTCATAGAAATAAAAACATGCTCACATCAATCATAAATTTCATATACATCATAGTCACCACAGTAGAAAAATGTGGTGTGTCATAATAAAATACATCATTATATAAGTAGGCCTATGACTACTAGACTCCTCGGCCCCTAGTGGTGGTTCTTGTCATGAGATGATAGATTGGGAATGACTCCTAGATCTAATCCTCTCTCATAGACCATGTAGCTAGCCTACTATTGTAGCCTCACATATGAGTGTTGTGACACTCTCCTGATCAATATGATCTCTCTTCACTCAAAAAATTCTAAGTTCCTCTCATAAAGAGGCCTATGCCTCACTCTCGGTAGGAACCTAAGTGACTCTAATCTCCTCGTGTGTAGCTCTAATCTTCTTGTGTGCAACTCTCAACTCCTTGTATCTAACTGTAATCTTCTCATTTCCATCTCTAACCTCATCAATAGCTCTCATCACATCCTCGTAAGCTATCATCCATCATGATAGGGGCTCAAATAATTTAGTATGGTGGTCCAAACTCGGCGATGGCCTATTCTTAACTCATATCAACTAGTGTGGGGGCATAGGTAGAACTATATCTACGATAACTCAACTAAAATAACCGAGCCAATCTCACATGTCAACTCTAATAAAGAAAACATAACATAAATCAGAACTAGGCATATAGACATAAGTAACCTATTATAGAAAATAAAAAATTAAATAATATATCATCACTTGGATCACCGGTTTGTAAATCAGGATCTTGGTAGGACACTATGGTGTCTACACCAGGGCTCCCTTGAGAGGATGGTGACATGGAAGGAGCTACATGGCCACTCCCTCCATGATCATGGATTTGTATCCCCTCTAGAGTCACAAAATGCACTCATGAGATGCAAGGACGAGATGTAGGTCTCTCCTCGGGGGTATCTTTGGCCTCTAAATGCTCCCTGGGATCCCCTTCTATTGGTTGTTGACCCTCATCAACACCATCATCGCTATTATCTTTGTCCACAATCTCCTCCTCTTGATACTGCATGGGATGACCGATAGGGAAGATAGGCTCAGAATGTGTAGTCCTCCACCATCTATCATATCCAGCTAAAGTGTTGACATCATCCTCGTCAAATGTTGGGTACACATCTCACTCCTCATCCTTTGAGTCACTCAAGGCAACATCTGTGATGGTGGGATGGCAGATATCATGTGTCTAGCACCATTGCATGCAGATCTTAGGTGTGGGCCATGAGATGGGTGTCATGTGAAGTTGGCTGAATTATCTCATCACATGATCAAAATAAAATGGCATAATAATGTAATTATGTTGACCAAAAAACAACTTATCCCACTACATCCTAGCTAGCTATCGTGCTAGACTTGGCCATGGCTGAAGAGTCCTATACTGCCTCCAAACAATGTCATCACTCTCTAGCCAATTAAACATGACTCTCTAGTGTAAAATGTTTTTGTACTGCTAGGGTCACCTGAGTGTATAGGAGAATAGCTATGGGTGGGTATATGGTGTTGCCATAGGATATCCAACTGGCCTTGTGCAACTAATGTGCTCAAAGTCCCATACTTGAAGAAGTGTGCAAAGAATAATGTTATGATTCTCATGATAAATTAAGCACCCTAGATCATAATAGGCATGTGCCAACATACTACATCCCCAAGCAAACACTACTTGCTTCTCCTCCATCGCTCGTATAACATGTACTAGGGCCCCATCTAGGTGTGTGCCTCGTTCATTAGGCGCTAGAGTTAGTGTAGTGGTGACAATTATAATGCGTCAAATCAATGGCACATCACTACCCACATGCAAAATCCACTTAAGTTGAATTTGGCCCCTAGGATCTATCTTTATGTGTTAATTAGTGCAATAAAATTAATCCCTCATAATCTCTCGAGGGGTCGAAAAATCATCATGATATACATGCCTTCCCCATACTGGTAACCAAAAAATGTGATGTATGTCCTCAAGTGTAATGATCATCTCCCCTTTTGGAAGATGGAAGGTGGAGGTATCTGCATCCTACAGCTTAACAAGCGCCATCAACATGGCATCATGGTATCTCATAAGAGGCATAGTGTATACCTAGTATAAGCCAACAATACACAAATGTTGTTGCTCAAGTGGAAGTCATGTAACTTGCTCTCGAAGTAATGAAAATAAGCGTCCTCCTAGGTGTTGTCGTGTGTGTGGTGGGGTCTATGAACAAGGAAAAAGGAATCATTAGTTATGCATCAAAATCAACAATTAATCAACTATAAGCATAAAGCAATCTAAATTGGGACACTGGTGCCAATCTGGGACATTGGTGCCCATTGTGCATAAAGTCACCCAAATAGGACTATGACACCACATATAGACACTGGCACCAAATTTTTTGGAAAAACCATAGAAAACAATGAAAAATTGATAGGCCAACACTGGGTACAAATAATAAGAAATATTTAACGCTTTATAATGAGTTTCATTTTGGTCTATACGTGTAAATCTATGGGCGTAAACTTGTGAGATGTGTCATGGCTATATGCCAATCGAAGGGGTGAAAGTTGTGAGTTGAGTGGGGATGAAATGCAGCTAGAACACGTATAAATTTCCTAGTAAAAATCTGGTTCAACTTTCCTATTTTGTCTTTTTTGTCAAAAGCGTGACAGGGACTGTGCCAACAACTGTGATGGGAACAACAGTGACAAGAATTATCACAGAGTGGAAAACTCTTTTATAAATCTATGCTTCAAATAAACATACCAACGTCGACAAAATATGAGTAGCTAAAATGATTATCCAATGAAAATTAATTTTAAACTAGGTTGTAAATAAATCACAAAAAATTAAATCACAGGAAAATAAAACGCTGCAGAAAATTAAATAACACATTACCTAAATAAATCGATTGGAAAAATATCACCGTGCTTCCCCAAGGAGTGGGCCCTTGCTCCTAGTTCGCACGATGGATAGAACAAAAGCTTTCTTACGTTTCCTTGCTCAGTAGAATCGTTATTTTATTTATCAAAAGGTTTGATACAGATAAATCTACTATTAAAGTTTGTTGTCAAAGTCTATTAAAGTCTATATTATATCAGCTCCCTTACAATGCGCTTACTTATATATGTGTTGTTTGAAACAAAGAAATACAATAACTATTAAGTTTGTTTTGGCCTGTGGCCAACAAACTTAGAAGAGACAAAGCTATGAGTCGCTAATCCACATATTAAAACAACGTTGTTATAACAGTGAGAAAATATAGGAGACAGGAATATCTTTGGTTTTGTCCAGTTGGCAAGCTTGTCCTCCACAAGTTTTTCTCCAACTACCAAACACATCCTTTTCACAAACTAATATTTGTATTTTCCTAAAGAAATCACATCCACCATACAACTAGTAGTGCATCCTCCATCACGAGTTTCCATATGGGTTACAATGGTGCCAAAGTGGCCACGTGGAATTATTGGGTTACAAAAATCTTAGCATAAAATAGATTCACGTGGATGAAGAGTAAATGCGGGAAGTGCCATGAGGAACCAAAGGAAGGTTGCCATTAGATAAAACAATGCATAGTCAGCTCGATGCCACCTTGATAGAAATGAATTGTTGGTCAAAGAGTAATGCACAGAAGTTCCTGACCAGAAAGTGACAGGAAGATATTCTACATAAAAGGTGACAGGAATTTTGTCCGATCTGCATGCTACAAACTTTATTTCTCAAGTCTAAAAATCACAATGCTTATTAGTAAAGACAACCAATCATTAATTTCCATATTTTATCCAAAACTATATTAAGTACCAGTTATATATATATATATATAATCATATGCAACATAAAATAGTGAAATAGTATGATATGGAATGGAAATGGAATGTGGAAGTAGATATGAAGGTATATGAAATAGGTTAAAATGTGGCATAAAATGGGACACAATTGGCTCTCATCATTCCCCCCAACTTAATATATTGCACGTCCTCGTGCAATCATTATTTTTGACAGGGTAGCCTTGGGATTGTGACTTAGGATTTCCTCTTCACCTCTTTACTATTATAGCTCATTCACAATCATAGTTCCCTTCAATTTTTCGATGGCTCTTTTGCATATCAATTGTCATGGATTTTCTTTTGTTCTTTTTTCATACCTTTTTTTATTTGTATTTTTCATCATTTTTGCTTTTTGCTTTTTTTTCATCATTTTTCATTGGCATTTTTCCATAGAATTTATTTATTGGAAATGATATATATAAGAGGTATCACAAAATACTATCTCCATATTTATGAACTATTTGAAATGGGTAAAATGATAGGCAATTTGAATGATTATGAGAAGTGAAAATAATGGATACTATGACTACGATGGAATAATGAAGGGTAATAGGTGAAAAGATGGGTATTAAGGATGGTGGACCTCCCCCCAACTTAAATGGTTGACCTTCCTCAAGAAACAAGGAGAGGATGGGTAGGAATGTTGGGTGATATGATTGATATAATAAGAAATACTAATAAAGTTAAGAGGTAAAATAATGAAAAATAAAATTAATAGTTTTACCAACTTGTATGTCCATTAATGCCAAGATTTGGTAGCCAATCTAACTCTGTAACTGTGAATCGCCAGCAAGGAAGTGAAAACTATGACAAGGACTGTAGCCACACCACACATGAAATATCTCCATTAGACTAAAGTATTAGGGAGCATATTGATGGTAGCTTGGAATCTCTCTTCACTTTTGCTAACACCTCAACTAAAAATGTATCTCATGTGACAAGTGATCGAAGTCAAATAGACCACAACAAATAAGAGTACATTTACACAATGTGAGCAACAGGAGGTGCTAGGAGATACCCAGACAACCACTGAAGAAATAGAGTATACCTGCAAACTCATTAGACCATAGAAAGAACACAATTATTGCAATTTTTTTGTTTTGTATTTTTTTTCATTTTTTTAAAATTTTGATAACGACAAGTGACTGCTAGCAAGCCAGTTTTCAATCACTTACCGCTTAGTGGCGCTATGAAAACAGTTTTCACCACTAAGAATTTTATTCAGCTACAATCCGCCAGAAACTAGTTTTCAAATTGTAGTTATCTAACAACGCCCGAAGGTTTTCATTGTTAGAAGTTCTTTCTTTTTTTTCCTTTTTTTTTCATTTTTTCATTTTTTTCATTTTCTTCTTCTTGATAAACTGCATATAATGACCAAATAAAATGAAACTCTCATATGGATGAAAAAAATGACACCATCCAAATCCTAGAGTTCCATCTAAATCCCTTCAATAAAAGTAACTGTGAATTGCTTGCCTTGCTTGAAAGGATGACCAATATACCCTTAGCATAATCTGGAACATAAAGCCACCACAAAAAACAATCTCACTCTCATTTAGCTCATCCCACTATATCTGGAAGGTGATTGGAGAATTTCAGAATTCATGTCCACTCACTTGGTTGAAATAACTACCCACAATGGCTGCTATCTTTGAAAGACACATTGTTCTATGATGACCAACTTGAAACAAATCACATTGACATATCATGAAGCTATGCAATCCTTTCCTTTTAAGCATGAGAGATATCCATAACTATTCCCAGTGTTGTATGCAAAGCTAGAGTGTAAATAATACAACTTCCTTACCAAAGAAAAGGTTGCATAGTGAAAGACCAACTATAGTCCCCCAACTTGTCAAACATGTCCACACAACTTTAGGTTGGTGGATACTCAACTCAAAGTGTGATGATCTGCAATATACTCAAGCTCTGTGTGTCTGTCTTCAAGTTGGCTTTGGATATGTGGCTTGTGAAGAATTAGCCAATAACATAGTATCTTTGTTTCTCATACACCAAGTTGCATACTTTCCTCCACATGATCTAGCATCAAAGTTGATATCGAAGAGAACTTGTGTCCATGAATGTTGAACACCTCACCCAAAAATCCTCTTGTGATCTTCAAGATTTAAATATAAAAGAAACTTGATGTGCTCCATATAGATAGCAAGGCCAACAAGGTGTGACTTTGGATGCTCATCATCAACTGGTACTATGCAAAGGTGTTGGGTCACGAAAATAAGAGACCTGTAACCATATTATCATGACCAAGCATATCAAGTATAGTAATGTGATATCATCCATTTAATAACTCCACGATTAATAAGTAGTTAATTCATTTTTGTAAATGAAGGGTAGAGTTATTAATATGAATAAATACTTGATAATAATAAAATAGATGGATATTATTAGAATGAATGCTTGTGCAGACATAATATAAAATAATTTCTAATTAACACAAGAATACATTATGGTGTGCAAAGCTCACACACGTGTTTGTGTTAGAAGCACAAAAGAAACAATCAATGAAGACATTATTGGAAATAAACCAAGCATTCCAAAAATTCAAGGGATTCCCCAACTAAACTTCACATTGCAAATGCATGAGAGCATTAAGATAGTCCAAAGAATGAATAAAGATTGTGACATATTTAAGAATGATTTGAGATTTTTTCAATGAATGATCAACCAAAGATTTCTAAAATTCAATGGATTCCCCCCCAAATTAATTTCACATTGTAAAATCATGAGGGTATTAGGATAATCCAAAGAATTAATAAAGACATATTCAGTATTTCAGAGCTTTAATGAATGATCATCCATTTATAGCATGTTTTGTATGGTCATTAATGCATCCAAATAATTAATAAAGACATATTCAATATTTCAGAGCTTTAATAAATGATCATCCATTTGTAGCATGTTTTGTATGGTCATTAATGCATTCAAACCTCTCTAGTTCTTCTTAATCATAAAATCAATTATTGGACCTAGATCAATAAGTGTGTGAGGAATACATAGTTTTACCATAGGTCTCCCAAGATCTAGATGTTTGAATATAAAAATATTTATAAATGATAGATCTTTTAGGATGTCATTATGTATCTTACACAAAGCTTGAATTATCAAGGCATATAGTTCACCATTTCTTATTACATGAATGATTTCAACACACACATTTATCATTTCAATTATAAAATTAAAATCACATTGAATTGTTTTCTTACGTGTGTGAATTATTTCTAAAAATTGTGATTTGTTAAGTAAATAAGAAGAACTAAATTGATTATTGTTTAGTTGATCATATTGTTCTTCAAATTCAATTAAACTAAAATCACATCCATTAGTTATATGCAATTGTGATTCACCAATTTTAAGCACATTAGTTGAATGTAAAGGGATAATCAAAATCTCAATATTATACGTAGTCTAAACCACCTTATTATGTAATAGTAATTTATTAGGAATTGCAATTTCCCTTGGTGGATATGTTGGGGTGGATGGTGGGTGGGATAATGACAATGGTAAAAGTTGTGTGGTATATAGAGTAGATGGTAAAGATGGTAATATATAAGATGGATATGGTGGAGATGGTACTATATGGGATGGGTATGGTTGTTGTGAGCATTTATAATTCGATTCTTGGTAGTATGGTAATTATTTCCATTTACCACACATACTAGATATGGAAGAATTTTGTGAAGAAATATATTGTCTTTCATATCTAATAGAATTATAATACATTTCAAAATCATCATTCATACCTCGATCTTCCCAATTGGATGTGTGAAGTTGTCCTTGTGTTACAAAGAAGACATTCTCACTTTCACCTTTATTTTGTTGAGGCTCACACATAGCTTGGATCTCCTTCACTGTGTCCTCTTGAACAACTTGGTATTTGCACTTATCTTCTCCCTTGAAACAATCAGAACAACAAATGGTCAAATCATCATTTTTGAAATTCCATTGTCCTAAAAATTCATCAATTATTTGTTCTTGCTCAGCTATGGAAATAACATTTGTAGATGTTTGTGACAATGGTATTGGAAGATCAAGATTATCTAAGTTTCATCCATTAGGTAGAGGGGCTATGAAAATATCACTTTGTTTCGGCATGATTCCCCTCCCAATTTCTTCTTTTGTTTTTAAGTTTGAATGACCTTGAAAATGCAACATTTTTAACATTTTTTATGTTGTTTCTTCAAAATTGCTTCTTTCAAAGACTCACAACAACTAGTGTGAATATATAAATGGTTTTAATTTCTAAAATCTACCTACCAATTCTAACAATGCATCTATATGATTTAAACAACACAAATTAGGACTAATCACTGGGCAAGGCTAGCAGTTGCACGAGCTTTCATCCTAACGCATTGGTCCTAACTTAACTCACTGGGTTTTTCGGCCTTTAACACCTCTCCCTGACAACGACACCAAAATGATAGGCCAACACTGGGTACAAATAATAAGAAATATTTAATGCTTTTTAATGAGTTTCAATTTGGTCTATACGTGTCAATCCGAGGCGTAAACTTGTGAGAGGTGTCGTGGTTATGTGCCAATCGAAGGGGTAAAATTTGCGAGCTGATTGGGGATGAAATGCAGCTAGAACACACATAAATTTCCTAGTGAAAATATGGTTTAACTTTCCTATTTTGTCTTTCTGTCAAAAGCGTGATAGGGACTGTGCCAACAACTATGATGGGAAAAAACAGTGACAAGAACTATCATAGAGCAAAAAAATATTTTATAAATCTATGCTTCAAATAAACATACCAACATCGACAGAATATCAGTACTTAAAATGATTATCCAATGAAAATCAATTTTAAACCAGGTTGTAAATAAATCATAGAAAATTAAATCACACGGAAATAAATCACTGTAGAAAATTAAATCACACATTACCAAAATAAATCAACTGGGAAAATATCACCGTGCTTCCCCAAGGAGTGGGCCCTTGCTCTTGGTTTGCACGATGGATATAACAAAATATTTCTTACATTTCCTTGCTCAGTAGAATTGTTATTTTATTTCTCAAAAGGTTTGATACAAAAAATCTGCTATAAAAGTTTGTTGTCAAAGTCTATTAAAGTCTATATTATATCAGCTCCCTTACAATGCGCTTACTTATATATGCGTTGTTTGAAATAAAAAAATACATTAAATATTAAGTTTGTTTTGTCCTGCGACCAACAAGCTTAGAAGAGACAAAGCTATGAGTCGCTAATCCACAAATTAAAACAACGTTGTTATAACAGTGAGAAAATATAGGAGACGGGAATATATTTGGTTTTGTCCAGTTGGCAAGCTTGTCCTCCACGAGTTTTTCTCCAACTACCAAACACGTCCTTTTCACAAACTAATATTTGTATTTTCCTCAAGAAATCACATCCACCATATAGCTAGCAACACATCCTCTATCACGGGTTTCCATATGGGCTACAATGGTGTTGAAGTGGCCACGTGGAACTATTGGGTTACAAAGATCTTAGCATAAAATAGATTCACGTTGATGAAGAGTACATGTGAGAAGTGCCACAAGGAACCAAAGGAAGGTCGCCATTAGATAAAACAATGCATAGTCAGCTCGATGCCACCATGATAGAAAAGAATTGTTGGTAAAAGAGTAATGCACGAAATTTCCTGACCAGAAAGTGATAGGAAGATATTCTGCATAAAAGGTGACAGGAAGTTCGTATGATCTACATGTTGCAAATTTTATTTCTCAAGTCTAAAAATCACAATGCTTATTAGTAAAGACAACCAATCATTGATTTCCATATTTTATCCAAAACTATATTAAATACCACTTATATATATTTAATCATATGCAACATAAAATAGTGAAATAGTATGATATGGAACGGAAATGGAATGTGGAAGTAGATATGAAGGTATATGAAATAGGTTAAAATGTGGCATAAAATGGGACACAATTAGCTCTCATAAAAAATAAGGAAACAAATTGCAGGGAAAGTGAAGAAAAACTCACCATTGGCATCACCTTGCCTTGTGCAACATCCACTCATAGGATCTCGAGTCTCGGGGACTGATATGGTCATCAACTCAACATCCTCACTCTTTGGGTTGGTGATGGCACTCTCTAGATCTTTAGGTAGCCAAAGTAAAAATGAATGTCAAAATGGTAATTTTTCTATATCTTATATTCAAATTTAGTAGTAAAATTTAATAACATATATAATTCGATTCATCATAACAGGGGTTATTGAACTTCGATTTCAATGTCATTTGTTGTATAGGATTCATAGTTTTGTCCCTATTCATATCCTATGCTTCTCGATAGTAGGTGTTATGATCCTCATGACCCTATTCTGGGCATTTCCACCATCAATCTTAACAAATCGATGTAGTTAGATTGTTACCCTGATTCCACCTCCATAAAGCAAGTAGAATCAAGGGGCATACATCTAACCTCGAATTTTATTCTCCTTAGAAGTTTTGGGATTAACGTGTTTATTTCTTTGAATATCTAACAATCGGGTTTGCAAGATGCGGTTCCTAATGTTGTGGTTTTGTAGATGACTATGTTGAGGGCTTCATTCTCCTATTTGATGAATGATTTATAATATAATTTGGAGTATCCTTTTACAATATGATTTACTTTCAGTACTTTAGCTTGCATATGCCCGTAGTGTCATATAGCCACTAAAGTGGGGACTAAATGTAGCATTGTAAATTGTACTCCCTTTTGTGTGTTAGTACAAGTTTGTGCTCAATTTGTACCTACTTTAGTGAACCTTGTATTAATGCATTTCAAACACCCCTTAATTAGGCCCTAATTTCCAAAGTTATGCATTCCATGGCCCATTTTATCATTTTTTGACAAATTGCAAGCATAAAACAAATGCTCCCATTTAATACTTTTCCCCCGACTCCTTAAGTTCCTTAAAATAGGCCTGGGATACTGGCGCGCCTAGGGCATCTATGTCCCCCTATTTTGGCTCCAAATTTAAATATGTCAGTGTCATTTTATTATTTGAAATTCAAATATGTTGATGTCGACATTTTATTATTTGAAATTTAAATATCTAAAGTTGGCTATTGAGATTTAAGTTTCAAGAAATTAGATTAAAGGACTATAAATACCTAGTTTTTTCACCATTTTAAATCTAATTTGAATTTTGGAGAAAAAGAAGAAGCAAGAGATCATTATATTCTACCACACACATTCACATTTGCAGATTTTCAAGCTTACTTGTAGATTTGATCAAGTCTTATTCCATGATTGAAGGTTGATGACAATAGAAGAGCATGATGGATTCTAGGTTTGGAAAGTGCATTTGGCCATTTTCTACAACCTAATGACTTGTTTCCTAAGTGTTCTCATCTTCAAGCTTCATTCCACTTGTAGCCTAAGGCAAGGTATCATTATGTTTCAGATTTGTAAGAGTATTTTTCTTTCTCTTAGTTAGATCTTGTCATTTTTCATATAGGAATCCTTCTCTAATGCACTCGAGTAGGGTTTTATGCATTTTTAGCTCATATCAACCTTATATACACTTAAAGTTAGGGCACATACACTGTTATCAATGAATTCATTAGTTATTATAGAGGTAGAAATACCAAAACAAGGGTTTGATCGAGGCAAAATCCTATATAGCCACCATCCACCATTACATTTTGTAGATTTATTGCAAGTCTAGATCTGAATACGAAAATTTATAGAGTATAAATCAGAGAACAAACAAAGTGTTAAAAGACCAAATTTTCAGATCTGGAACAAGCCTATGGGGACATAGGCACCCTAGATGCCTCTACCTTGCAAAAAAAACTTCATTTTTTTAGGACAAGTGCACAAAACTCTGTCTTTCTCAAATCTGGGGTTCGAAATTTCAGTTATAATTTCTCTATTATCCAAATCTTGCATTTTCATAGTAGGGCACATAGTTTAATTAGGTTAATTAAGGAGATTTAGTTCCAATCAATTTCCAAGGCTCCAAAGGATCAAATCCAGGTTTGGTTGACTCACCTTCATGGTTGAAATTCAATCTCGTTACCTTGTTGATTTACATCCTAATGTTCTCTTGAGAAAGGATTGATGTTAGTGTTCTAAGCATTAGACCTAGGATCCCTTTTTCATCAAAATAGGGTAATTTTTTTTAAAAAGGTAAAATGAAAGAGACGTGTCCCAGAAACACCATTAATGTTGTAGCTACACTTGTAACTACCAGATCTTGACCCATGGAGCTCCATAAGATATTTTTAAGCTCGTTTTTTATAGGTCTCAAAGGGAAAGATGACACCCATACTTCATTTATTGTTTGAAACACCTTCGAGGTAAGATTTCAACAATTTTCATGGGCATTTTCACTCATTATTGCACTCAAACTCATGACTCATCAATGTAGAAGTATGGTAGTGATTAAAATAATGTTCTTTCACACCTCTTGGTGGTAAAATCAATTTTGCAGAGGAAGCTTATTATCTAAGCCTTGGAGGATCTTTTGGTTAGGGTTTTCTTGTGTAGCGGGACATTCTGACACCTTGCACACCTTCCTATCATGGGTATTTGTGCATTGGTTTTTATTTTGAAGAAAGGGGAAGAGAATATTATAAGAGAAAATTCTAAAGAAGGAGGAGCGATTATAGAACTAGCAGCCGAAAAAAGGTATTCAAAGGAAGCCTTAGGATTTTAATTTACTATTATGGGTAAAGACATTTTGATATTATAATGATTTGGGTTTATCCCAAATTTGTAGTGACATTTATAAAACTTTATAGATCAAATGATTAATAAAAAAATCCACCTTAATTGATTGTCTACATGTGTGTGATATGAATTTCTAGATGTTTTTTGTTTAGTTGGCCAACTAGAAGACTATAAAATCCTTGCAAAGCCTTTATGAGGTACGTGTTAAGCACAATAAAGGAAATGTATATGCATGCTCATGGATTACTAAGTATACTCACTTAATAGTATTTTGTAACTATCAATTGTTTTTGAATGTATGTGTAGAGCCCAACTTGCCCATGTATTCCAAAAGGTCTTGATTAAGATAGTACCTAGGATTCAGTTATTGCATGTTTGATTCAATTTAGATTCTCTATTTCCCAAATGGATAAAGGCATCATTTTGTGATTGGCTTTCTCTCCTCTTCATAATCTAAACACTCAAAGTACATAAATTTAATCATCCTTTAAGTTGTATTTTTTTTGTATGTTCCTACTACCATGTATGAATGTATGTAACACTATAAGGGGTATTATAAAACACATTCATTAATACATATGAAAAATTATGTGTTTGTAGTGTTCCACCACTCTGTTGATTTGTCTTTCACTGAGTTTGTAGGTCTGATTTTGTTTTAGTTTGATATTTCTCTTTCTTGTCTTTGAGTTTGTTTTCCAATAATGCTAGAATGGTACTAACAAGCATATGCATATAATGAAAGCTTCAAATTAACCAAACTATTGAAACAACTTGAGTACATTGCTCATCTCTGTGACCAAATATAATTTCTTCATTACATAATAAGTTGCTTACAACATATAACTTACATCAGATTAAAAGCTAACAATATCATAATCCATGCTTTAACTTACAACCATACAACACTGTGAATAGTAACTTGCTATAGTACCCGCCCCCAATGAAGTGCACACAACTCTTGAAAGACGAACTTCTCCCACCCAAATCCGGATTCGGAAGTTTTCTAGGACAAGGGTGCCCCCTTTAGGAGAGATTGCAGCCTCTTATAAGAGGCATTTTTTTTTAATATATGCTGATTAAAACCCTCAAGAAATGCGGCTGGCTGTAGCTTTCAAAAAACAGTCCTAAAATGTCTCAAAACTGAACAACTCCCATATAAACAATAATGAAGACTATGGCTGCCAAACTTACTCAGAAAATAGCTCGAATAACTTGCAAACAACAACTTGTGTCTCCAAAATGAAGCAACCAAAAACTGACCAGCAACCTTAAGGTGGTGTTTCACACCCTCAAGCAACTCAAAAACGAAGAACAAAGCCCCACCAGGCTTACCCACTGCAAGAAATCGAGAAACCCTAGCCTCCTTCTTCCTCCAAAGCAACACTCCCAAGTTTCATCAAGCAAAATCATCCATTCATGAAGAGGGTCGAACTTTCTCTCTTGATATTTATAATTTTACAATGAAAACACTATTCATTAAAGTGAGCACTATTCACTTAAGTTATTTATTTTTTCACTTTATGAATGACTAGTAACTGAAAAATATAAAGTGACCCCTTCCTTTTGAACACACATGGTCCCTAGGCCAAGGATGGTGAAATAAAAGGTGAGTATCATAAATTTAAGCACGAGTATCATGCCAAACGCAACAATTCACTCTGTCACCATACTCTGGAGATCCACACTGCAAATTGACGACTAACTGCCCATCCGAGAAACCTTCTATCCAGAACTATTAGCCTACAAGGGTCAGGAAAATAGGCTAATCCCCCAAATCTGATGCTCGTGAAAAAGGGGATATTACAGTGTTTAACAAGATGCTAAGTCTTACATGTCCAAACTAGCACATAGGTATATTGTGACACCAATATTGAGATTCAACAATATAGGTTGTTATAAGAAAGCATTCAATCATAGTCTCAATAGACAATCTAGCACCTTAGGGAAGCCCCCTTGGACTTGTAGAGTCAAAAGTGAATAAGGTCTTACCCACCACAACAAAAATTGGTCATAAGTTTCCCAAACTGATTATAGATTTGTGGCAATCTTCCTAGGTTTGACACCCCTGACACTTGGGAGATTATCAAACCTTAGGGATTTAGGGTCTACAACTTAGATCACCAAAAAAACTATAGTTGAGATAGGTAGGATTGATTTCCCTAAGTACAATGAAAGTGGCGTTCTAATGTATTAAGCGCCCACCCCCCCCCCCTCCAAACAAGACAATCTATCATAGGGAGGTGCAAATGCATCCAACCCTAAAATCCAAAAATTAAGTTCCCTCATGGAGGAATTAAGAGTATACAAAAAAAAAAATCCAAGTAACCCATAATAGTAGAGCATGGTTTCTCACATATAGCATTGTATGAATTAGTACTAAAAATACTTATAGCTTTTGGAATCCAAGGGGTTAGGCCTAACATATCTCTATCGCTACCCTTAGGGTGATTGGAATGTGAGGATTAGGTATAACATCAAATTGAGGCAAGAGTGGAATCTAAGAAAACACGAATGATTTTCACTTCTTGAAACATGATCTAACATATGTGATTAATATATTTCTCACTTGATAGTGATGAGAGGGGGTGGAAAGGCCTCTAAAATTACACTTCATTAGGGAAGGTTTGTCAAGCATCTTCATTTGACTAAAATGTAATAAAATAAATCATTTGAGGAGAATATTGTGGCATCCATGATAACATATTATGGATTTCACTCTCAAGAGGAAGATAAAGAGTGGGTACTCATCCAACATAAGGGTTAAGAAGAAGAGGAAAGGTTATGCAAGATGGAAACAAGAGAGATAAGGGATTCTTTATTCCTTTTACAAACTCTATATTCTAAAATAACATACTTATGGGAAAGGGAGTTAGGGGGAGAGTGGGTTTGGTGAAAGGAAGAGGGGTTATCATGGGAGGGAGAGGGAGGTTTGTTGGGAATGGAGGAAAAGGAATGCTTGATGAGATTGGGTTGCTAATAATGCTCCAAAATAAGAATTTCATGGAATCTTCAATAAAAATTATAGTTGAAAAGGGGTGTACCATTGGGGGATGGAGTGAAGGATGTTTTTTTATGAGTGTGGAAATAAAAAAACAAGGCATATTTATCACTTTCAATAGAAGCAAGTATTTGATTTGTTTAAATGGTTGATTCATTATTTAAACTCAAAACCTAGATCGAAAATTTTAAAGGATTCAAGAAGGGATTATATTAGATTCATTTCAACATAGAATTGAGGTTGAGCATTAAGACTTGACCATTTATCTAAGTTTAATTTACATTGTATAGTTGTTCCTAAGTAGGAGGCAATTGTTAGTGTAGGTTTTTATTTTCCTTTATATTTAGGTTTATTTACTGTTCCTACATATATATGTATATATACATAAATATACATGTATACATGATATATATGTGTGTTTGTGTATATATTATACATATACATATACACACATATATTCATATATATACATATACATATACATATATAAGCTTTATTAGGTAATTATAAATGGTAATTGTGAATGTTGATTCCTTCTTTCATGAGAGACACATGTGTAACTCACATATCCCTAGTAGTTAGAGTTACAAGTTCTCTTGGATGTGTATGCCACCTCTCTTGACCATTTGTTGTCTTTTACTAAGTAGGTTTAACTATTTTTCTGGCGTATTCAAGTAGGTGTAACTCCTATTTTGGTAGGTCAAGTTACTACTCCTATTAGATGTATTTACCTCACTTCTATGGATATTCAACATTCATCCCTCATTTGTGATGACGTAGAGTGAGATTTTTTATGCTACTTTCTATGTCCCTTTTATTGTTAGAAACTAGCTTAATTTTGTTATTTTGATTCTACAAACTTTTTTTTAAATAGTTCTATTGTGTTTGTTCCTACACTAGGTATTGAATAGTTTCTTACTTATTGGTAGAATCTAACATGGTATTAGAGCCAATGGTGTTAGATAAAGTCAAATTAGTCTCCAAATTTTAAAATATAATAGATATTATAATTTTGGGTGTGGTCTAATTTTGGCACATCAAGTAACATTTTATGTTGTGCTCTTGTGTTTGGCAAGCTTGATGAAGTCAATTTAGGCTTTTATTTTTCTAAATTAGATTCTAGAAAGCTAGTATATAACAAAATTTTGTTTTTGTTTGCATGCTTGGGTTTTATAGCTAGAACTAATTTTGAGGAATTTTGGTATCAAATAGAGCTTTCCATTGTTTTTGAAAGATGTAAAAACCTATGAATTAATATAAATTTATCAAAATAAAATATTTTGGTCTAGAGGGGTCTGATTTTTCTATTTGGCTCTTTCCATTTTTATGGTTGTTTTATTGTGTTATTGTATAGTATTGCAATTTTACATGTGTGCAATAACCATGAGTTTGGCAAAAAAATAGCAATTCCACTATATTTGGCAAGAGTGTAAGCATGACTAATATATTTGGTGGTTTTTTAAATCTAGCGAAGTTTATTAAATTTAGTGACACTAACAAATTATCTTTCGAAATAGTTTCACCATTAACCCTTTTATTTTGAGGGTCAACATAAAATGGTCATATCTTGCTCATCTAAGGTATTTTAGGTATTTATTTTTATCTTGCTCATATAAGGTATTTTTTATTTCATGTGTAATTTCTTTTTATTTTAGGTATTCTTTGCTAGATGCGTGCTTGTGTAGTTAGTTTTCACATGTGATTTCCTTATTTTATACAATTTAAGTTTTATCAAAGATTTTATTGTTCAATTACATTTGTTGAAATATAGAACTCTCAAAACTTTCACAAACTCTATTTTTATTAATATATGCAGGTTAGGAACCTAAGCCCCACAAAAAGGCATCAAATGCCAAATTTTGGTAACTAATGGGTTCACCATATCCCTCAATAAAATTATGTATCTCTCTAAAATATTAAATACACAAAATTACCATGAACAAAGAAATAGGAAAAACTTGATACTACTTAGAATAATAGTCATCGTATATAAATATCATTTATGCCCAACAAATTGACCAAATCACTAATTGTCACCCAAAAATAGATTCCAATTTGAGCAAAAAGAACTTTAAAAATTGCTTGAGCTCAAAAAAGTTATCAACTAATCTTATATATTACGACCATATATACTTATATTATATTCATGGTCTAGAAAACTAAAATGAGAACATGCAATCTACTACATGCTATAAATTTGACTATCCAATCTTGAAAATATATAAAAGTATGTGATGTAGAAGGGAAAAAATTACCTCGAACCCACCCATTGCAAATAGCCTCCAAAAAAACTCAAGTCAAAGAAACATTTCTTTTAAATTTATCTCCTTTCATAGGAGGGAAAGTCACTACTAGTTCATTCTCAAATTTAGCATCACAACAACACTCGTGAATGTCAACTCTAGTCACAAGAAGAGATTTACCTTTATACTCTCAACAATATCGTCCAATGCTAAATTCTCATGTAAAAACTATAGTATTATCACCATGGAAAGCATTGAGACACAACTCAAATATTATGTCACATTCAATACATTCCTTGAGACTCCTGATAAACTAGCTAGGGTCTAACAATTTTTTTTACAATACCGAGCTCAAATCCTTTTTACATGTTTTGTGTTTCTGCAGTCCATGATTATGTAATCTAATATTTTAGATGACGTTGCTCCCATAGCTCTCTTACATGTTTTGTGTTTCTGCAGTCCATGATTATGTAATCTAATATTTTAGATGACGTTGCTCCCATAGTCCTATCCCTCTCTTGTTGTTCTTCCTCAATTTCATCAGGATCATACATTGACCTTCTTGCCCCTCCTAAAGTTTGGACCACATCCATTATCTCCACATAAAACTGGACATCCTTGGTCTTCTTGGTTCCCACGCCATGATATGGTTATGCAAATGAAAATGAAGCAAAGTAATCATCTGCTTCTCTGCTGGCTGTAAGAATGCATGCTTAATGTTTTGATACGTGATATCAACTCTCTCTTTTGCTCTCATGGTTGAATACCAAAATCTTTTAGATGAGGCTGCTCCCATAGCTCTCTTACTCGCTTGACAAATCCTTAAGGAGGAGGATTGGCAGGAGGACGAGGATATGTTTATGCCTTAGTATTTCATGGATTTGATGGAATTGTGATTGATTTTCATTACAGCGGATCGGCGGAGGTTCAATTTTTTTTGAATAATGGATTTTTGTGCTTCAAAACAAGGTTTGTGGTGCTCATCTTGGTTCACAATTTACTTTTGTTTTTTATTTTCTTTTGTATTATATTGCAACGCCCTCTATTTTTTTGTGGAAAGTGTTTAGTGCAAAGGCTAGTCTATTTAAGCCTTGAAAGGCCTTGCATGTATATGTTGTAAATTGATGCTCCTTTTTAAGAAGGCTTTAGTAATAGTTGGGGTTTCAATGAAAGCATTTATTTTTAATCTTCCATTAAGCTTACGAGGATCTGTTAATGAAAGAAAAAATGCGAGACAAGCTAGTGAAAATGAAATAAGCTCCGTGAGTCTCGATCTGTTGACCTCTGGACACAAATATGTGGTTGAATACTTTTGTTCCAGAAGCTTCAATTTTATGTGATTCTTTTTTTATTTTTTGTTCTTGGGTTTTAGAGGAGCCTGATCTTAATTTTGGTGTTTGAGTATTTTGTGTTTTTAATTTATATCCATTTTGACTATTTGAGAATTTGGGGTTTTGTCTATGAAGGATTCATGCTTTTTTTGATTGTAAGGGAAGGAGGAGGAGGGGGTTGTAGAAACAAGAAACCTAGACTAATTGTAATGAATATGATTTATATTTTTTTTTGCAAGAGCAACTTGAGGTGAGACTGGTGGTCATATAAATGAAGAGAGGAAGGGAGGAGAGCTACATGGGGGGTGCTCAAGTGAAGCACCCTTGTACATCTAGAGGTGAATCATAAGTTCTTGTCCTTATCCTTGTTAATTCAAAGCTAATTTTTTTATCATGTATGTTTTTGAGAGAACTGTTAAAGGAATTTAATCCCTGGTTACTATGTATGCTTGTATTTTAGTGGGGAGACTATATCTCTATTTTTACATGTTTTGTGTTAATGCAGTCCATGATTATGTAATCTAATATTTTAGATGAGGCTGCTCCCATAGCTCTCTTACATGTTTTGTGTTTTTGCAGTCCTGCCCCTCTCTTGCTGTTCTTCCTCAATTTCATCAGGATCATACATTGACCTTCTTGCCCCTCCTAAAGTTTGGACCACATCCATTACCTCCACATAAAACTATACATCATCAGTCTTCTTGGTTCCCACACCATGATATGGTTATGCAAATGAAAATGAAGCAAAGTAATCATCTCCTTCTCCACTGGCTAGAAGAATGCATGCTTAATGTTTTGATACGTGATATCAACTCTCTCTTCTGCTCTCATGGTTGAATACCGAAATCCATTATGGTGGGCCTCCAGAGTTCCAGTCATCTTTCGTCCTCTTCCACCAAATGTTGGCTTGATCCACACGTCTACCAGCCTGATTGGATTTGTTTTTGAAAGCTGAAGCTTCTCCTAAGTCACCAGTGTAGCTCTCTTTGCCTTTTCAAACTCTTTCATTGCTACAAATCATCTCTGGGATTTAATCATTTGTACCACATAGTTGATGTGCTTTGAATCCTTTTCTGCAGTCCTATCCCTCTCTTGTTGTTCTTCCTCAATTTCATCAGGATCATACATTGACCTTCTTGCCCCTCCTAAAGTTTGGACCACATCCATTACCTCCACGTAAAATTGGACATCCTTGGTCTTCTTGGTTGCCACACCATGATATGATTATGCAAATGAAAATGAATCAAAGTAATCATCTCCTTCTTTCTTGGCTTGAAGAATGCATGCTTAATGTTTTGACACATGATATCAGCTCTCTCTTATGGTCTCGTGGTTGAATACTGAAATCCATTATGGCGGGCCTCCAGAGTTCCAGTCATCTTTCTTCCTCTTCCACCAAATGTTGGCCTGATCCACAAGTCTACCAACCTAATTGGCTTTGTTTTTGAAAGCTGAAGTTTCTCCTGACTCACCAGTATTAGCTGTAACTTTTTTAAAATTTTATTATGGTATGTGCACTTTGATATGATGTAATATGATTATGGTTTTGTCTCATATGTTGTAATATTAGATGTATAATAGAAAAATAAATTATTGCATGAAATAAATAATAAATTTTCATTTTAAATATTTTTTTTTGCAGAACACAGGTCTTCCAAAAGATCAAGATGATCCTCAACATGATATAGATCCACAAAATATTGGTTATGTTGGTACAGATCACATGGCAGAGGATGATGACGACACAGATACGGAAGACACCTAGGTCGATGACAATGATGATGATGAGACAGTTGGTGATAGTAACCAGTGACATTCATGATCATACAGACTACATCATGGATCATTGTTGATATATCGTTATGATGACTCTTTTCATGGTTACTATCATATGGATCATTTTCACGGCCTAGAGTACTATATTGTTGAGTTGTATCATATTGACATGTATCATTTTCACTATATCATTTGGACATGTATCATCTTGACTTGTATCAATTTGAGTTACATAATTTATCAATTTTATTTATATCATTTGTACATGTATCATTTTCACTTATGTCGGTTGGTGGACATGTATCATTTTGACATGTTTTTGATGTACTAGCATATTTGACTTTCACTTGTTTTAATTATATATGATGATGATCTTATCGTATTGACTTGTAAATTTATATATATTAAAAGTGGTTGATGATTTTTGGATGGATATTTATTAAGTATGATGATTTTATTTTACTGCTTAGGATGGATGTTGTCAAATTCAATTAAATTATAGATATTTGACTCACTTGTTTTAATTATAGATGATGATCATGTTACAATAATTATATTGTTATTTAATCATATGAGTTAAATAATTAAATTACTTACTCTATAATCATATGAGTTATTTAAGAGGCACGATATATTTAACTAATCAAATTGAAATAAAACATATTAAATTAATAAATGGAAGCAAAACAAGAAGCAAAAAAAGAAGCAACAATGGAAGCCAAACTAGAAGCAATCTTGAAAGCAAAATTGGAAGCAAAACTAGAAGCAAACCTGGAAGGAAAACCAGAAGCAAACTTGGGAGCAAAATCAGAAGCAAACATGGAAGCAAAACTGGAAGCAAACTTGGAAGCAAAACTATAAGCAAAATCGGAAGCAAAACTGGAAGCAAAATTGGAAGCAAACTTGGAAGCAAACTTGGAAGCAAAACTGCAAGGAAAATTGGAAGCAAAATTGGAAGCAAAACTAGAAGCAAAATTGGAAGCAAACCTGGAGGCAAAACTGGATGTCAAATTGGAAGCAAACCTGGAGGCAAAATTGGATGTCAAATTGGAAGCAAAAATGGGAGCAGAATTGAAAGTAAAACCAGAAGCCAAATTAGGCGCCCATTTCAGCGCATTTTTTGATGTTGCTACCCAATGCAATTTTAGGTGCCAACAGAGGCGCTATGATGTCCCAGCGCTAAATCTAGCGCTATATATGGTGTTAAATCCAATGCAAAAGTCGACGCCGAACTCACCTAGCCTGTTTGCACCGAGTTGGGCACCAGCTAAATTGTTCAATTCATGCACTCAAAATACACTAAACTCTAGTGCCAAAGTCAACACTAATTTCCTGTTGTGCTGTTGTGTTTCAATGTTTTGAAGTATTGTCGAATTTATCTTTTTCGGATCCAAAATGACCTCTGGAAGCACCTTATGCAAGTTTGTGTCAGTCATTCTGATGAAATCATCAACTAGGACCAACTTGGTCCTAAATTCATTCTGTGTGTATTGCATTCTGAAAAACTCACCTGTTGACTATAAACACGACTATGTTCTAACAACTTTCTTCAGAAAGCCGAAAATCACTCGTGATGAGGGTAAAAATACCCTGTCAGAGGGCAATATTCATGAAATTTTCTGAGATGTGGGTTTTGTGCAAAAAATTATTTCAAACAAACCCACAACGTTAGAAATTTGAAAAAAATCCATTTAGCTTGACATGCAAAGACTTTTCTGAAAAAAGCAACTGGGCGCAGCAGGGGCAGATTTTTCTAAAAAAATCTGGAACATAGGTTTCGTGCAAAAGATGATTTCAAGCAAACCCAGATCCCTTGTTTTGAAAAATATTGTCTTTTACTCCACCATGCAAATGAATTTCAATTGTGAAAAGCAAAGTTTCAAGATGAGAAATTCGTGCACAACCAACCCAGATGATTAAAACTGTCAAAAGTCGTTGAATTCTTGGACATGCGAAGAATACCTAAGATAAGAAAACAAGAAATTAAGATAGAAGATAGATGTTTATGCATAGTTACGAGACTCAAACTCGGCTCAGACTCGACGAGGGTGACTCGACTCGAGACTCGTGGACTCGGGACTCGGGACTCGATCTCAGCGCAAACTCGACAAAATGAAAAAAAGTTGAAAAAACCCTAGAAATTTAGAGATTTTTAAGGATTTAAAACTTGTTTCAAGCACCCTTTATTGAATACAACACAAATAAAAGAAAATTTGATCACATACACAAGTATACAATGATCACATAAGTATAAAGTACACAAATTGTAGTTGTGTTGTTGAAGGAAATAGCATACTTAGATATATAAAATTAGTCAAATGTATACAAAACTCATGCAAGATGAAATCCATAACATCAAATGTTCCATACAAATATGAAATATCAAAACAATAGCTATAATCCTATGAATCTATGGCATAGTGGAGCCAACATCCTTCTTACGAAGGTGTCTAAGGGTCCTGGATGATGTTGCAACTGCAGCCATAGTCTATGCCTGTGTCTGACTCTCCATGACACTCTCACCAACAACAACTATGTCTCCTCGTGCTCTAGCCTCCTCCTCATCCATGGTTACAACCTCAGCCTCTCTCTTTGCCTGGTCCACCCAATCAAGGTCCTCGTCACTAAAGACTGCATCTGTAGCCTCAGTGATCCACTCAGACTGTGGATCAACCTCCTCTAGATTGATCGGGGTGTTGTTGTGGTAAAAAATCTTCTTGTATCTGAGCCAAAGGTTGTAATGAACATATACCAAGTCATTCATCCTCTCCACTGTCAATCTATTGCGCTTCTTGGAATGTATGTGCTCAAACATACTCCAATTGCACTCACAACCAGATGAACTGCTAGGGCTAGCTCAATATACAAATGACAATATTTTGTAGGTTCGGTGTATCAGAACCAAACATCTCCCACCATCTATCTGAGATGAGAAAAAGAAACAAAATCAATCTCATTTCAAGTTTCAAGTTCAAGTTCAACATTTAATAATAAATTATAATATAAAAAGATGAAAATTATGCCCTTAAATATACTTTTACCTAGGAGTAATGTTGTTCTACTGTCTTTGCACATTTGACATGCAAAGAAGTCTCCTTGTGCCTTAGTGAAGGCATCTATCTCGTGCACTATCTGTGTAGTAATAGTAGGCAACATCTGTTCTATCGTTGAGTAGAGCCCACTAAGAATTTCT
Source organism: Sequoiadendron giganteum (assembly GCA_007115665.2). Classification (NCBI taxonomy): domain Eukaryota; kingdom Viridiplantae; phylum Streptophyta; class Pinopsida; order Cupressales; family Cupressaceae; genus Sequoiadendron; species Sequoiadendron giganteum. The sequence continues at coordinate 596,053,853 of CM021109.1, forward strand.
CTATCTGCACAGAAATCACGACAGAATTGGAAGGCCGGATTTAGGAAACATGCAGCTGCATGGATGGGCCTATGAAGTTGGTTTTTCCATCTCCTATCAATGATATCCCAAATGGGACGATACTTCTCCTCAACTCCACCATAGATTGATCTAATGGCCTCTTTGGCCCTATCCATGCCCTCATATATGTAGTCCATTGTGGGCTTCTCCCCATCTGCAACTCGTAGGAGAACTAGCAAGGGCTCAATAAACTGCAAAGTGCAAACATGTTTCACAAATAAGTGTGAACGAAAATAAACAAATAAAAGTAAGATATGATTAAAAATTAAAACATAATAAATAATTAAATTTTACCTTCACAATCTCCTCTATTGGTGTCCAAAACCATTGCTCATCAAAAATGCAATCAGCCATAACAATCCCTGCAGTGCTTGTAGAAAAGGATGAGGAAGACCACTCCTCACCAAAAAACATGCACCTTAAAGTTGCCTTTGACCAAATCAAGGATTGCAACATGATAAAATTTATTGCAAACCTAGTGATGCCAGGACAAGACAACTCCCTCAACCCCATGTATTGCCTCATAAGGTTAAGCACCCATGTGTGATTATATACAAATTTGCCAATGTTTTTTGCTGCATCCACACATGTTTTGATCCATGGGAGCTTGCCAAGACCCTCCATCATGAGGTCAATGCAATGGGTGGCACATGGAGTCCAAAATAGAGTAGGGTGCCTCTCCATCAATAATCTACCAACGACAACATAATTTGCTGCATTATATGTCACCACTTGCACTACATTCTCTTCCCCCACATCAACTATCACCTCCTCTATAGCCTCACACAAGTATGTGGCATTTTTGAATTGGGCAGAAGCATCAATGGACTTCATGAAGATGGTGTCACCTGAAAAAATAAGCAAAACCAATTATTCAATAAATTAAAAAACATAAATCAGCGATAGTAAATTATTAATCACTAAATCAAATTCAAATTTCAATGCATTGAGGGAAGTACAATTACCTTAAGAGGAAACTAGAAAATTAAGCAACGTCCTATTTCTCCTATATGTCCAACCATCAGTCATGATGGTGTAACCAATCCTCCTCCACTGCACGCGTTGCTCCTCTAATTGTGCTTTCACATCTGCCACCTTTTGAGTCAAAAGTAGGCCCTTTAATTCATCTTTAGTAGGGGATTTGAACCCCACCCCACATATGGTTATGGTATCAACCATGTTTTGCCAAAAAGGTGACCTAAAACATGTCATAAATAAATTAATAAGTTACATAAGTATTGTAAAATGAAAAGTTTTAAGTTTTTAACTTTAAATTTGAATTGGATAATGAGATACATCTAGATTCTAAAATAATAAAATTTAAATATAAATTTGAAAACAATTAAACGAAAAATAATTACCTGGCTACATGGAAGGGAATGGTGCAGTAGTACCAAAAGTCTGCAATTGTCATTTTTGTTGCATTATGTGCATCCTTGTTCCAACCCATGCTCTCAAGCGATGGTTGGGAACCAGGAGTAGTGCATGGTACAAAATATGAGTCCACCCTAGATTTATGAACTCTAGGGCCAATGCTAATACTGCCACTACCACTAGCAGTAGTAGCGCCACCAACACTAGGAGTATGCATAGGCATAGCTGGTGCAGAAGCAGAAGCACTAGCACTAGAATGGTATTGAGGCATGGAAGAAGCATCTCCAACAACACCAAGTCTCTGTCTAACTCCAACACTCACCAACTCTTGCTTATGTCTCTTTTTCATCTTTTTTTGCATTTCAAAAGTTTCTAATTGTGCCTGCACTTCACGAATAGCCTTAGGAGGTGCTATAGGGCAGCCCACTGCATCATGGATGGGTATGCGTGCAATATGGTATTTTAATCTATTTATGCCTCCATGATATATTATTTTGTAGTATTTACATTTTGCTTCTCCTTTTTTCATTCTGGGAAAGATTTCAACATGTTTCCAAGCAGGGTCTTTTCTGCTTGGGGTTTGAGACATTGTGAAAATAATAATATGGTTTGATTTGCAAATGAATGTGGCTGCAATAACAAGTAGGGTTTCTAAAATTATTTAAGTTGCAAGTAGGATTTGTAAAAAAAAATGCAAACTCAAAAAAATAATGATTTTACAAATTACAATGAATTATTTGTTAAAAAAACACAAAAAAAAAAAGAATTAAAATAAAACTTACCTCTTAGATTTGGCTTGGAATACATTGCAAACTCCTCCCAATCACTGGTAATGAGCTCTCAATGTACCTCCTTGCTGGTATGAACCTTCCCAAATGATATATGACCCTGGATTTGTCTTCAACAACTTGTTGGTTGCCCACTCTTCTCCTCCTATTTTTCTTCACAACTCTCTCTTCTCCTCCTATTTTGCCAAATGAATGAAATGAGGTTGCTTTTAGGGTTGGGGAGATAATATAAGACAAAAAAAAAAAACTTAAACTTTCATTTTTTATTTATTTCTGGCTTTTTCACTTGCTATCGTCGGCCGTGTCTAGGGCCCGAGACTCTCCTGAACGTGGCGAGTCCGGCCTGGACATGGCTGGACTCGGCTGCGTCCGAGTCTAGGCTCCTAGGACTCGGCCAGGGGTGCTCGGCTCGGGACTCACCAAGTCTTGGCGAGTCCCGTTACAATGGTTTTATGTTTCTATTTCTATCAAAATCGCCATGCTTGTCTGAAGTCTGTTGATTATTCTGGACCTATGTCTGCAAGGAAATCTAAAAAATTATTTATGATGCCTTTGAATGCTTCCACAAGAGAAAATTCGCTTGCACTTCAACTTGTTATGAGAGAAATGGATGCCATCTTGAAATAGATAAAGAAATTTTAGGTTTATGGAACCAACTACAAGTAGAAACCCTGATTTCAAAAGAAGCCATCTGATTGGACCTCACTTCGTGCAATAGAAACTGACTTGAGTCTTAAAATAGGCGCCAATATTAAAATATTGAAGAAATTCGCCCTTTGCAAAGCTGACATGCAAAAACTAAAATTTAATATTATTTTATTGAGTTAACTGAAATCTCTCTTTCTGGGTTCGCTTAGAATCTTTTTTTTATTCCAAAAAGTCAAACTTTGAATTTCTAGGCGTCCCACGTCAAAAGTTGAGATTTTTTTGCTAACTTCCTATTTTGTAGCTTGTTGAAAATGTCACAGTAGCCTCTATTGAACTTTGATTTCCAAGTGCTCGGGTGATGCTGAAACTGAACTGGAGGAATCATCATCTAGCCAGATCAAAACTGATGAAATGTTTGCTGGAAGCTGTGACCTCATAAAATTGAATTTGGTGCCTCAAAATGAAGGGCACCTTTTTCAAGGCAATATGTAATTTCGGAAGAAATTCCATACTTAGCCATTTTCTCAATTTGCCATTTGACGTTTCAATCTGCCGTTGTCGGTGAACAATGACTCTCACTGACTGGATGTTGGATCCATCACGTAGCTAGAAGAATTACACACCTGATGATTGCATATGCAAGGCTTGAATGTTGGATTAAGAACCCCAAATGCAAGGGCACCCCTGGCTTGCAGAGGAGCAGAAATATAAATTAACATGATTTTGCACTTCGTCAATTTCAACCAAGTACCCTACTTTGACCCTTGCTATCGGGAGTTGGATTGCTCTGATTTATGTGCTGACAGGCTTGCTGCATATCTAGAACAACTTGGAAAAAATGTTCTTGGGAGTGACAAAGCAAAAAGACAACATTTAATGCCTCTAGAAGAAGGGTGCCTTTTTCAAGGCAATATGTAAAAACCTTAGCATTTCTTAGCTTGTCCCCTTTTTGCACCGATTCTTCGACTACAAGTGATTGACAGATCCTGAAGATTGACAGATAGATTCACTGAATAGCTAGGAGGATTCTGCACAGGTCTCATGGAGATGACGGCTACTAAAAACCTCATCTGACAAGCCAAAAGGCAAGGTACCCCTAGCCAGCAGAGGTACAATTTGATATTTTCATTTGATAATTCCTCCATTTTATGTGCTTGCTGGAAGTACTATCACAGTCACTCAACACACTTGATGATCTTATGAATGGGTGCAACACGGAGCTAGGTTGAATCAAAAGAGATCTCCTAGAAACAAAAATTGAAAATTCATTCATCTGAGGGGTCTAATTCAAGGGTTCCCCTGGGCTACAAGGGCGTAAAAAGTGCATATTTGACTGCCTCTGTGATGTGTAACTCCTTCGTAACTTTTGCTTCTGCCTTCGATTGTTGGAGGTTTGAGAATCAGATGAACTTGCTTGATAACTTGTCAGAAAGCTGATAGAGAACCGAAGAGAATGCATATATTTGCAACCCAAAACAACTAAATCTTGGCCTCCAAATTGAAGGGCGCCCCTGAGCTATAGGGGCACAAATACTGCTCAGGATTTGATAATTTTCTCCATTTCACGCTCTGCGAACACCGTGTTAGCTGCTGAGATGACCACGTAGAAGCATTACTACTGTTGACGCATCTGTGTGACTGCATTTCACCATTTTCACATGTACGAACACTATAAAGTTGATTTGCACGTTGATTGTGCAAGTTTCTCCCACGTTACAAAGTGAAAGTGTTTCCAGACTTTAGAATATTTATAGCTCTTTTCACCATTTGAAAAACCCCTCCGTCGAAAAGCATCTTTTTGAGCATCTTTCATCATAGAATGTTCTGCTTTGAGTTTCAGGCTTCGATTTTGACACCTAGTATTGGCCAACTGCCATTGACGACCTCAAAAGTCCTAACTTTTCACTTGAAAAAATGAAAACTACCCACTAGGCTTAAACTAACTTTTAACTGAAACTGACTTCACCACTGTGATTGTAATGCAAAATAAGCCAATCAAAATTAATTTTAGCCAAATCTGACAAGTTTCTATTTTTAGGGTTTTTTGACCTAAAAACAGGGTCCGAAAGCCCTAATTTTTAAAATTTTAAAATTTTGCTCGTATCTTCCTAACATCACACTAACCAAAATCCCATACTTGATCTGCTTTGCCCAAAAACTGAGTTTTGACATCATTTTTACAAGGTTTAGACCATTTTAAGCAAAATGCCTTAATGAAGCAAAAATTTGGTTTGGGTACAACAATATGGAAATGTTGGCTAATAGCATATTGCATCTAATTTATCAAACTAACAACTTCATAGAGTAGAACTAGTTATTGATCTAGAGCAAGATCAAATGGTTCCAAACAACATTGTGCCTACAAACAATTTTTTTTTTAAATTAAATAAAGTGCATGTGAAATAAGAAAGGCACCCAAGAAAGTAAGAAAGGACATCCCTATACTCAAAGATACCATGAAATTGTATAGAATTATCATTAGAAGGCGAAATAGAGATTGAAGAAGACTTCATCAAAAGTGGAAGCCACAACCACACTATAAGAGTTGGTATAGAATGCTCCAATGCCATGTAATATTTTGTTGTGGAGATAGAAACCCAAGATTAGTTTGTTTCGAGAAAAGCATAAACAAAGACCCAAAATGAGAGAATAATTATATTTTATTAAATAATGCAAATATACATAATAATGGATTGAGATTATAATGAGAAACCCTTGAATATATATGTAAGGATGAGACATAAGACAACATATGATTATGATATGTTTCTTAATCTTATGACTTGAGACATAAATGTAAATGCCCTGAGAATTCCCTAAGTAAACTTAAGTAACTATGTGTGACAATGACTTGAGGGAAACTAGATAGGTAATATATCCCATTCACAAACAAACACAAAGACGACACTTTAAAATTCTCGACTCATGAAGGAGAAGGCAATATAATTTAGGACATACAAGAAAACTTCCAATAATATCCATTCTCTTAGCTAGCTCCCATATACACATTACCTAGTAGCATATATTTTTATTCAAAAGATATTTCTCATGATAGTCTATAAAGTTTTCAATCATATCTTCAAACCCTACCCATTCCTTTCTCCTGCTACTAATTATACTTAACTTCACCCACTTTTCCATATTCCTCCTTTTTCCTTTCTCACTACTTGAACAAGAGATCATCAAAGAGACAGAAGCCAAATTTGAAATACCCAAATAAAGCTCTTGTATAATAGAGACACAAATTATTCTCTAGACCACAAAAAACCTCATTTTGGTCCATCATTTCTCCTATATTATGTGGGTAGATTTCCCCAATCCCTTTTGTATTCAGAGGAATGTAATGAATAAATATTCATTTGTGCAAGCTTATCATAATCATGACTTATAGTTAAACCATGATGCTTTGCAAACCTTCCACCTATCATTGTTAACATGCCACTTAGATGTTGTACTAATTCCTACCCCTTATTACACAAAAAATATTTTACAATTCCTCAATCAATAATAAATGCACTTCATTTGGGAAGTTGTCTTCCCAAAGGTCGTCAATTGTTTAACTATTTGACTAGACCCCAACTTAGCCACCTTATTACCCCATTTCTTGATAATATTGAAAGAAATATTTTCAAACATAATAGCTATCACCTTGGACTAAAAAATATTTGAATCCAACCTCCATGAGTTACAATAACCTACCCGCATACAATCTATGATGATCTTAGCAAAAAATCTCCTTATTAATGTCATTCTTTAAGTTGATATTTTTTTGAGATCTACATAGAGGTTTAGTTTTTTCATATTATATGAAAATATTTTAATTTGAACATTTTCACCACTTTTGGGCTTTGTTAATCTCTATTAATTTTCTATTTTACGTTATAACATAGACTAAAATAAAGTGTCAAATATTGAAATGTTTCTGGGGTCATTTCACATATAACATTAGGGGGTTTCTTATGTGTTTATTGTCCTGTTTCTTATCTCTTTCTTTTCCATATTATGGATCTTACAAATTTAATTTTAGTTTCAATTCTTAAACCTTATAATTACTTTGAATGATATTCTAAAAAATTGATTTCACTAAAATTTAAAAAATACCATAAATATGCAATTGAAATAGTATCTAAACCTACTAATGTAACAAAAAAAATAAGTGGGAGATGAAATGTTATTATGTTGTTGGATTTTTATGTCTTTTTGTGTCTTCAAATTTACTAATTTGTGTTGATTCCTTAAACACCATATTTAATCATAGATTACTTTATCTAATTTATTTTTAAAACAAGATGCGATGTTAGGTGGTGCAGGGGCACCTAGTCCAATTTTGGAATATGGTCAAATGTTTGGTTTTTGGGTGTTTTGAGTCTTTTTTGGTGCAATAAGGTCTATTTAGACCATTTTCAATGTACTTGAGTCTCATGGGGTCGGCTTGAGTAAATTTTGTCCTATTTTATAAATGTTGTCAAAAGTTGCTTTCAACTTTGCAATATTGTCACATTTGGAAGTTGAACGGTCATGTAGTTCAAAAGCTGGTTGGAACCGATGGGTTGTGTTGGTTGGTGTTTAAATATGCCTCACAAACTTTGAGGCAATATTTTGGAACTCATTTTTTGGTGTACAAGCAATAATACTTCATTTTATGTGTGTTTTCTCAAAAATATGCTGCTATAGGAAGTTTGTACGACTTGGTAATGATGTGAATCTGTTTGGGAATGATGTAGGAAGGTTTTAGGAATAATTTGGTTTTGGTTTGAAATGTTTTCATAAAGTTTGAAGCATGTGGAAAGCAAATTATAGGAAACGGGTTAGGAACCCTGAATTTTGAGGGTTTATAAACAAAACATGGAATAAAATCCCATTCCACTGGTGAAAATCTCAATAACTCGGTGGAATGAAACTAGATAGGGTGTTATTTATGTTCAATAGGAAGGTATATTAGGGGATAGAGTTATGGCCCTATTTGTGCAAGCCCTAGCCTAATATCTCAATGTATTAGGCTAGTTTTGTTAGGTAGAGGTAGGGTTTTGTTATTAGGTTAGTTGGTGGATGTTTCAAGTGTTGAAATCTATTGTTCTAGACCCCATGTGACCTATTTAGAGCCATGGAATAGAGATTAGTGATTCAGAGGAGATTTAACACACACTTGCTTTGTAAAAGAGGCCTAATTGGGCTTAAGGGCAGCGTAGCAGTCCTATTTTGGAGGTGATGTTCTGAAAAAATATCAAGCACAAATTTGATATGTCAAAGAAGGTCATAAAGTGTATCTCAAATGGTGACTGGTTCATGGGTTTTCAGCCTTCTCTAAAAGATATACCCAAATCTCACTGTTTGATGGGCTACAAGCGAGATTGTTGAATTTGTGAACAAACACCAAGTTAGGGTTCTTATAGTGGAAAAGTTGATCAAAGTAGATTGAATTGTGTTTGGTTAGACAACCTCCACCCCTTCTCTACATCATTAGGCCATCTCTTAGAGAATAAAATCATAAGTATTCATCCTTGTGATTTTGACACAATTAAAGATTTCTTTACTAAGTTCAAAAGTATTATAACCTCTTTGAAGCAATGTGAGATAGAGATGTTAGAAATATATGGTAAATAACACACTTTAAATAATGAATAATGTAGATTTTGTTTTGATTATGATGTGATTAAATCAACCAACTAATGGAAAAGCAATATGATAAATCAACAAAGTCTTAAAATGCAATATATTACACCAAATATATGTAGTGAAACATTTGCAAGAAAAAAATCCACCCCAAAGAGACGCAAGCTTGTATTATTATCAAATAGATGAAGTATAATAATTGAATTAACTTGTTCCTTTAATAGTAGACTAGCTACTTAAGAGTACTTGTAAAGAACCATATAATATACAATCCCATTCCTCTAATATATATAAAAATAAAAATAAGAAACCTTCAAGTGGTACTCAAAACCATGTGCCAGGGAAAAAATCCAACACCCCATATTCATGGTCAATCATCTTGGAATAGTATGTAACTCCTCTTACACTTATTATGTACCCCTTATATGTCATACATCTCACAAATTTGGTCATAATGATTATATTGACCAAGATCCCAATCATAGGCATTTCATGAGGGCATCAATTGCCTTATCATAACACTAGATATAAAATATCTTCTTACAACTTGTAATATTGAATAATTATTTATAAATTCCACATAAAAAGTATTCTTATATAATATCCTAAGTATCCTAAAGAAAAAATAAATCCCCTTCCTCATATGGGAATCTAACTTGGCTTCATTCCAGGATGTTTGGAGACTAGACATTATTTATTGTCTGCATAATTAAGTAATCATTACAAGACTTAAGAATTTCAAGGTGAATGGGGAACCTAGTCCTAAAATTCTCCCTCTTGAAATTTACATTGCAAGACACAATAAGAAACTGAAAAGTAAATCAAGCTCTAGAAGAGGTGAGGCATGTGGCCTTTCTTTACCAATCAAATTTCTTTGTTGTCATCATCTTAGTGAGGGAAACTACAACATTAAAAAATTATCAACCTTTTATATCATGATTATTCCACCCTCAACCATCTCATGGAAAAAGTGATACTAAACATCAATATGCTCTATGCAAGCACTGCACATCAATTTCTTTGCTAAACAGATGGCATTTTTACTATCACATCCAATCTTAACATGTTTACACTCAAACTCAATACATAAGCATAATATTTGTAACCATGAAAAAAAAGAAGAAAAATACATTAAATGTGTTCCCTTCTATAGTCTAGTTGAAGCTCTAATACCAAATATTGGAACTAAAGGGTAAAACACAATAGAAATAATAAACAATATATAAATTAATCTAATGACTATGTGATGAAACAAATAAAGTTATATCAAAAAAATTATAGATAAGCAATATAAGAAATCAACGATCTCATAAAGTACAAATGATTACACTAGATATATGTGGAGAAACCCTTATGAGAAAAAAATCCACCCCAAATATTCCCAAGCTTGCATTATTCTTGAAAGGTGAAGTATAATAATATAATCCACTTATCCCTATACCTTTAAATCAATTATATAAGAGTGCATGTAAAGAACCATATAATCCACTATATCATCCTCCAATCTATAGGAAAATAAAAAATAAAAAACCATCAAGTGGTATCTAAAACCATGAGTATTGACAAAAAATTGATGCCCATATAGTCATGGTCAAGCCTCTTGAAATATTATTTAGCTCTTATACTTCTTATACGCCCCTTATATATCCTAAATGTCATGAGTTTGGTCATAAAAATCAAAATTATCAATATCCAAACCCTAGGCACTCCATGAAGGCATTGGTTCTCTTGTCATGACACCAAATACAAAAGATCTTACAACTTGTAAGATTGACCAATTCTTTATAACTTCCACATTAAATTTATTCTAGTAATATCCCAAGTATCTCAAAGAATAACTAAACAATAAATAAATACCCTCCCTCACATGAGTATCTAAACTTGACTCCATTTCATGATGTTTGGAAATTAGACATTATTTATTGTCTACATAACTAAATTCTAATTACAAGAATCAAGACTTGCAAGGTGAATGTCACATGTATTCCTAGCAAGAAACATGTATTCCTAGCAAGAAACGCATATTCCTAGACAAGTATGATTCTTACGATTCTATTTAAATTAGGTCATGATTATTCTCTTTGTCTCTAATTTTTATCCTACAAAAGTGATTTTGGTTCAAAATTTCACACGCTTACCTTTGATGAATTTTTTGCCTCTTCATAATGGAGTGAGAGATCATTTAGATGGGAATCCTCAAGTCTTATAAGACACATACCTTGGTGACTCACCAAGAACCTAAACAACAAAAGAGTGGTATTAGTCACAAGAAGACACAAAAGAATGAGAACAAGAAAGATTATCTTAAAGATAAGAATTGAAAATATTTTGGCTTATCTAAAAAAGCATTATCGCAAGAATAATATATTTGATATTGAAAAGAAACCCACCTGAATAAAATTTCAAAGGATTGTTTGGGAATCCTTGAAATAGTAGGGAAAATATTTAGCTTGATTACATAACCTAGTTCTTTAACCAAGTCTAACAACATAAACATTTTGAACAACTTCCATTTCTTCTTTTCAATGCAAAATTTTATTCAAATCTAAATTTTCTAAGGAAAAACAAAGTTAAGGTAATAAATGAAAGGATTTAATAGTTGGAGGTCTTTGTAGTATTAATAAGTTTACAAATGTAGAATACATGACTTTCACCAGACACAATATATCCATTCTAGTTTTTTTCAATGGTAGTAGTTAGTACAAAGTAAAAGTGCAAGTTCAAATTGATTGAAGCATGGTGTAGTTTTTTTTGAAGAAGGTATGTGCTAAATACTACCCTCGTAAATATGGCCACATTATGTATAAGAAGTTCTATTTTATGATAAAATAAGGACCAATAAATACTAAATGCAAACAATTTTTATGAATTCCAAGCAAGAAAAATATCTACAAACTAAACTGATAAAAATTATTAAGTTTATTAAAGGATTTTATCTATATATTCAAGTCAAATGAGGTTTCTACCTTGAAAAATTGGTGGAACCTTTCTATAAGTTATCAATGTTGAGGAATAAGAAAAAGATACCAAAAAAATGAACCCATTCTCCAATCTTTTTTTGAATAAAAATATTTAAACAATAAAAAAGCTCACACTACATAGTAGTAGCAATCTTACAATGGCAAATTTTTTTACTAGTATTAAGGAAGTAACAAACTAATATATTAGATCATGTAGAAAAAGGTAAAAATTCAGAGTATGGAGTAGAAGGAAAAAGAAGAAGACATAGAAAAGGTTCTTGAGGATTTCACATTTATTGAAATTCTAGACTTCCTTAATAGGGAATGACAAGTGGATAGAGACCTGTAGAGGTGGGTGGAACTCTAGCCTTTTTCATCTATTTTGTTTATGTTTCTAGGCTATTTTTCTATTTCTCCTTTTCCTTTATGTAGATTTATATGTATTAAGATATTTGTTGAAATTATTCTCATATCTGATGAGACTCGATCCTTATGCCTTAACGATTGTTTTTCTATGTTGAGTTTGAGCAGTTTGAGCCCATTTTTTATCAATATATAAAAAACTAAAATATTCTTTCCAAAACCAAGAAAAAGATAAATAAAATAAATGACACAGTCATCACAATGTTGAGACCCATGATGACTAATAATTCCATGTATATAAGAATCTCATCTCTCACACTTCACAATTCTTGTCTAAGGAAAAGAAGGATATAAGCATTGATATTCTAACCAAATTGAATAATACTTATTCAAGAAAATATATCGATGATGAACATATTTCTATACCAAATTTTATGTCATGGTAAAACAACTCTATGTCATCATTGACAATGAAATTTAGAATAATATTATTGTACTAAAAACTCAAACATACAAGCCTAATAATGGAAGAACATTCTCAACCATATTCACTATAATAGTTTAAACATATAAATGGTACCAAAGTCACCTTTTAATGCACATTAAATTATGGTATCTCACCTATATGAGATTCTCTTAATTGAGATATTTTACAAGAAATCTAAAATATTATTTTAGTTAATTTATACTTATATTATTGCTATAAGAGCTACAAAGTTAGAACATAGTATTGGTGCACCAAGATCAAAAATTTCATCTTTAATATTATATAGTCTCCTTATAAAAATAAAATCACTTTGGTAACCTTCCAAGAAATTAATGAATCTTGTCTCATAAAAATAAATATATCTCATTCATAGTCTACGTAGAGATGATGTAAATCACTACAAAGAAGCACATCTTTATAGTAAAGTCATTGATTTCACATGACAACAATCCTAAAATTTATTAAATGTACATGACAACATGATTAAATATACCAAATAAAATCTCAAACATTGCTTTATCAAAGACTAAAATAATCTCATTCATAGAGCACCACTTCTAAACATCCATCTCTATCATATACCAGTTTGAAAAAAAAGATGAGATTCACAAAAAAAATTAGGAATGTAATGACAAAGGGAATATACATCCAAATTAATTATCCTTATGCTCATGTAATCATCTTCACCCCAAATAAATATTACTCATGGCTCATGGAAACTCTACTTCATATATCATTCAAGATCACCATCAAGAATAAGTGTCATCAATGTCATATTGATGATATATTGGACCAGCCAAACATGTGTAATACTTCATAAATAGTTAGTTATGTTGTTCAGTTTGATTGATTCCCTCAAAAACTTTATGTATCTCATTAATTAAATCTTATGGTACTTCATTAGCCAAATCAACCATGTCTACTCACATGACATAATTATCGATAGAAAGGATTTCAAAGAGCACATTACACATATTCAAAAGTTTTGTTGAAAAGATTTCTAAAAATAAATTATTTGAAGTTTGAGCAAGTGTGAATTTAGAGTGACTCAAGGTTATACTTCATATTTTTTATCATAAAAGTTTTTTTTTGGATTTGACAAAGATCAAAATAATTTAATATTATCCAACTCCCTACAATCTCATTAAATTATGAACTTCTCTTAATCTTACCAACCTCTATTAATGATTTAGGTTGGTTTTTTATCACATCTCCTATACATTGAATTAAGACATGGAGGATAAGTTAGCACTTTAGGTGACACCTATTAAATATCAAGTATTTGAGGATGTCAAAGAAAAAATCCTTTAGAATAATATATGAAATTTTTGTAATCAATCAAACCTTCAAAATTGAGACAAATATATTTGGTTTTTTTACTTGAATTTGTATCCACCCAACACAAGCATCTTATTTCATGCAAGTTTGATATATTTTTATAATGTATGAAATTAATTTAATCTATGAGAAGGGATTCTTATGAACTTCCAAGATTTATAGAAATGTGTAATGTAGCAAAATTGCATCTTAGGGGAATTTCACATTTTAGCAGTTAGACTTGCATTATTGCACCTAAGCACATTTACGATAAGAACCTCATGGGTCAAAATTTTGCGCTTCGAATCCCATGAGAACTAATGATGAAGCGACAAAATTCTGCCACCTCATTTCTTAAAAACTAATGAGTTGGATGCCTGTGTGGCACATAAATGTCTATGTGGTGCATTAGTGTCCTAACAGTTTTATGAGTTTGAAATGAGAAATCTTGAAATCTTGACTCACGACACGTGTCCCTGTAGTTAGATTTCCAAGTGTAACATCTCCTCTCGCCTTTGTAGCAAAAAAACTCCTTTTTTTGCTCTCATTTTTGAAGGTTATCACACATCCTTCACTAGACTCTTTCAATTTCAATTTATTCTTTGCTTCTCTTTCTTTCAATATCTCTTCTATGAGTGAAGCTCTACCGGACTGAGGTCCCTCCAACAACCAAATATCTCTTCTAAGCATTTAGCGGTGCATCTGTGCATTCAAGAGGGGGTCGAGGACTGTTGGTAATGCTCTCTTGTTCTTATCTATTTGTGAATAGATTACTTTGTTTACTTGCTATTCTATGGTGTAGGTTGTCCTCCTAAAGTGGGGATTGTTTTCACCACTCTTTGTTTATCTATTTTGTCTACTTTTCCTATCTATTTTGTTGTTCATGCATGTGGGAACACCAAAATGGGGGTTTGACTGCGACAAGCCCCGAAACAAACACAACATTTTTCCTCATTCGTCTTGTGTGAAAGTTGCCGAGGTGAGGCTTGGAGAAAGGTTTCAATCATGTAATCATTTGTAAGTATATCCTCGGCCCTCCTTTGTATTTTATATCATTTCTTGCTTTCTATTTATCTATTTTGTCGAATAGACCTCAGATATGAGCATGTTAGTAGGACTTTAGCATTTCTGTTAAAGGTGCTAGTTCTTTTTTTTCCTCGAATGCCAGCGTGTCCTTTGGACTCCAGCACATCGTGTTGGCATCCTGATACTGCATTGTAGTCCTTTGGCCGAGAGCTATCCCTTTTGAGGCAAAGATCTTGAAACTCTACTCTCTCAGATTTTATAGTAGTCTTCTTGAATAATTATCCTTTATATGACCTCCTTTGAAATTTCTTCATTCATTAATGCCTGAGGTAGTTAAGTGAAGTTCACTACTTGGGATTCTCTTGAGAACAAATAAATTTGTGAGCAGTGAATCCCCCTTCTCTTAAATTTTGGTGAACCCGACGTGAAGGATGTTGGATCTTTTTCTGCAATTTTTTAATAATGCATTCTCTAAGGAAGATTTCAACATGTTGGACAATGCTCTAGATGATTTCTTAGAAGCATTTTTTTCTACTTGTAGATCTTCCGAGAAAAATTCTTCTTCGCAAGCTGAAGAGTTGGTGAACGTTGTTGTAGTCTTTGTGGCTTCTCCAAGGCCTAAGAGACCCATTGTTTATCTAACCCTGGCTAGCCCCTCTCCTAAGAGGATTCATTCTATCTATGGGATTCCATACCATAGTGATTCCTCATATTTATATACAAGGTTTGTGAAAGCCACATACTCTACTTCTTATAATTTTTTTGGGCACACATATAACACAAGAAGAAATAAGCAGAACTTGAGTCAACAACCTTTTGTTCCTACACCTCAACCTACTCAAGTTCCTACTTCCTTACCACCTTCTCAACCAATTCTTCCTTCAACACCTAAACCTACGACTAAAGCACCTAGAGACTATGATCTTGCCGAGAAACTTCATGTTACTCCAACTAAGATCTCGCTTTGGGATTTGCTATAGACTATGCTGGTTTATCAAGGTATGCTTAGGGAAGCCTTGAAAGAGATCCTCTTGCCTACCTCCACTAGCCAGACAAATGTTAATGCATTGATGGCTCATATTCATGCAGATTCACTAAATATCATGTTCTATCCATAGGAACTTCCACCCTCAGATGTGTAGAAGCAAGCAAACCCTCTAATGATCATAGTTAACATTGATAGTATTGGTATTAGACATACCCTCGTAGACACCGGTTCAACTCTCAACGCTTGTGGTATGGATCTACTACCTAAGATTAAAGTTGATTCTTCTTCTTTAGTTGGTTCTTCCCTATATATTAGTGGATTTGATAATGTTGGTTGACAAGCCTTAGGCACGATAATCTTACCTTTGCGGCTAGGCCCCGTTACCTAACCCATCTTAGTCTATGTGATGCCTACCCCTTACCTTACAATCTTCTCCTGGGGTGACCCTAGATTCATGCTATGGGTGTTGTGACTTCTAATCTACATGGTTCTCTAAAATTTGTAGCAAACAATCAAGTGGTCATGGTCAAGGTTGACCTTGAAGTTGTTCCCCTTTGTTAGTTGGTAGCAGCTAGTCGAGCTTCGGTTGTTTCCATTCTTAATAATTGCATTTTGTCACTAACCTTTGATGTGATGACATGTTCCTCAGTGGTACCATCTATGGAGGTTGTCCCTGAAGTGAATGCCACTAAAGAGGAGTGAGCTAAAGCAGAGAGTCCTAAGTCTTCCCTGTCTACTTCTTCTTCTGAATCAAATGCATTTCTTGGTGATGATTGGGGATCCTTAGAATTATCTGAATTATTCATCGGATAATACAAAGTGAATCTCATCCAGCTCGATCTTCCAATAAATTCAAATGCCTCTACTAAGAAATTTAATCAACCTCTTACCAAGGAGGAAAGTTGTGATCCTACCCACAAACCCGATTGTTCCCTTGATAAAGAGGATGATCATAAAATTTCTGGGGAGGCTAATGTTTGTGATTTCGATGAGAAGGATGGTTTCATTCTCATAGACATATTTGACACTCATTGATGGAATGACACACTCTACATGGAACCACCTCCTTTTGAGACTTTGTAAACGCGTTATGGCCTTGGGTATAGGCTTGTTTCCAAGTATGGTTAGGGGTGAAAAGGTCTTGGGCGTATTGACCAAGGAGTTTAGGTCCCTATATAATTCAAGCCTCGTAAGCGTCATTTGGTTTTGGTATTCTTTGTTGAACAATCTAGACAAAAACCATGGTGGTGCATTAACATGATTTTCGTTGAACCTCTCAACTTAGTTCATCTTGAACTGATAGAGAATAAAATAGAACCTGATGAAGTTCCTCTGGATGTCTTTTCCTCAAAAGAAGCATTGGAAAAATTCTTAGGTTTCTATTCCCACTTGCATTCCTTTCACCATTAGCGACAATTTTCATATCGCTTGAATAAGCAAGCATACTTTGGAGAATATATTTTGAATATGGACGAGGAGGCTCCTTTATCTAATGTTGATGATGGTGTACCGATACCTCATCCTGAAGATCGTAGTCCTCTCCTTAAAGGGGATAATGCTGAAGTTTTCATGGACCCTAGATCCTTTGCAAAGGTGATTAAGATCGAAAAAATGTCTTTCTTCTGAAGAAGCTAAGGAGCACTATGACCTTTTACATTCTCATCCTGATATCTTCGATTGGTCATATAAGGTCATGCTTGATATTGATGAATCTATAGTGGTTCACAATATTGTCCTATGTCCCAATGCTAAGCTTGTTAAGATTTTTTTTGAAAGATCAATCCCAAGGTTGCCTTGTTGGTAAGACTGAGATAGAGAAGCTATTAAAAGCAGGCTTTATTCGTCCAATCGACTATTCACCTTGGATTTCAAATATCATTTATGTTAGTAATCTGATGGTCGTATTCATATATGCATTGAATTTCGTGACCTCAATAAGGATTCTCTTAAGGATGATTTCCCGTTGCCTAATATCGATATGATTGTAAACTCGACTGTAGGCCATGCCTTATTATCCTTCATGGATGACTTCTCTATTGAGAAATTTCATTCATCTCAAAAAGAAACATCCAAGATTAGTAGTGCCTTTGATAGCTTTTATTTTCTTAGATCGCCTCAAAGACACGTACTACTATGCCACAAAGTGGAATCAAACATAATTCATTTCCCATATTGAACCTTAGAGAAAAGTTAATGCTAATTAAACCAATTCCAAAAACACCATTAACATATTCAACAAATAGAACCATCTACCATGAAAGATGAAACACACAACACAAACACACAAGATTTATGTGGGGAAAACCCTTACGGGTAAAAAACCCCACACTCGAAAAGCCCAGATCGCCATTGTAGTATTCAACAACAAAAGTACAATTACAAATATAATTATAGGCTCTAAGCCTTTATAAGAGATTTACATCTTGTTCCATTCTTGAGAGAATCTGATAGCATAACCCTATTCTATTTCCCACTCCCCTCACTGCTATAACAAAACGTTCAACATTTTATAACATTCGTTCTCAACCAACAGGAAACGGTTCGGTTCAACTTCCAATGAGCAACTATAGTAAACGGTCTAACTGTATCCTATATCAAGCCATCAAAGAGACTTCGTTCACACTACCTTCGAAATCACCAAGTCACTTTGATGTCCACAACACTCGCCAAGTCAACCAGCCAACCAATTACTGCTTTCCAACTTGATAGCGATTGGGTCCCACCAAGACACCTATGAGAAAGAATCAATATATCGCCTTATCGAGGAGATTATATATTGTCTCCCTCTAATATCAGGATGTCCCTTTGATATTCTCTTTATCGCTCTAAGTGGTCCCCACATCCATCAACTTATCAACATGTCAAAGGGACTTAACCAAGGGTCCCTTTGGTGTCATGAAGTCCCTCCGATAGGATTCCTTTATATGCTCCATTGATCCATCGAGGAGACTTAAGAAAAAGTCCCACCAAAATGATCAACTCCCACTAATGGAACATAATGACAAAACAGTCTTATCAGAGTATTGAGGAGCATGACTTCGAGTCCCGTCGATAACAACAGGTCACCCCGATACCACTCCAATCGCTAAGTCGCAAAAAACCCGAACCTCAAAACCTCTTGTCAGAGGTTACAAAGTTCTGTAAACCTGCGACTCGCTGACAACAAGGAGAACCTCAAAGCCACTAAGTTGGGAGGTTATGAAACTTTAGAACCCCGTGACTTAAGTTAGAAAAACTTGAAACCCAACGACCTTAGTAACAAACCATTTCCCGCCAACGAGATTTCAATCAGACTAGTAACTTTGTCTTGGTGATATTCAACTGTCTGTTTGACAATGAAGAGGCTCGAACACCAGTACGTTTGAGGCACCATTTCTCAACATTCTCCCTCTTTCCAAAGAATGCACTACTTACCAATCAACGCATGAATCCTCTGTATCACCTATGAAACTTGCAACAACATCTATAATGTCCACCATCTCAAGCAACAGTTCCAACCATCCTCCAAGAAAAGGAACAAGGCATGACATAAATTCACCAGTCTAATCTGAGACACCAAATGATAGCAATGATTTCAACACACTTCCACCACTCCACTATGCTCATAAGCTATACAGAAGTAATATCAACTTCAAAGATTCAGACTAGAATACAAGCGTGAAGCCGTCCTCCAAAAAATAAGATAGAACACCAGCTAGAACAACAACCATAACACTGATTGCTCCCATCCAACTGATAAACCCACACGACTAAAAATATCACCCACAACAAGTGCTAATCCATTCAATCACACATACCTCAAAGGTATCCACATTAGCAAACTCATGTCACCTACATAGCCAACCCATCAACTGTAAAAACAAGCTCCATGTGCCAACTTGTCGAAGAAGACCAAACACATCTAGGAACTCCTACTACATAGGTAATTTCAAATCTAAAATATCAAAGACCCAACGATTCTACCAATAACATCACATAGAAAGTGTAAACCACATCATGTAGTACTAAGGGATCATCCACAATGATATGCACAACCTATAAGAACAACACTCACCACAAGTCTGCACAACTCTCCCAAGTTCTTTACACACCCAACAATGTAAAGAGATAAAGAACCTCATACCAATGCAATGTGAAACCAAACATCTAGGAAGATAACCAATACCAAAGAGAGTAACCAATTCACATCATGTACCTGTAGAAAATCCTCCTACATACACCATTGAATGCCAACTATGTTAAGTATGATCTCCTTCACAACCCCAAAAGAGAACAACTTAACAACACCCAATCCTTCAAGATCAAACACAACATATATATATGTAATTATATGGATGTAAGCTTCTCCAAGAAGATCAAAATCTTCCATTTTCCACCTCAGAAGAACAACCCATAAAGCCATCTCCTAATAGTTCTCAGCAATGCATGACAATTTAAACTCAAATGTATAGGGAGATGACCATGCTAAACATTCTCCAAATGAACCATTCAAAACTAACTACACAACTCAAATGAATATCCATAATCAAACACCGTGAGTCAACTTGTTTCCATGAGAATCAAGGCACAAACATAACACATCTAAAAGATATAATGGGAAATACCTTTCAAATAATAAATTGTTGAGCAGACCAAGATATGGGGAATGAGAATGCTGATCCAAGGTAACCGAGTCTTCATGACTTCTCCAAGAGCAATCTCCTCTTTGGTCTCTATTGAACTCATGTCCAACCAAGGTGTAGGCTCCTCAAACTTTCTACTAAAATCTCACCGAGAGTAACCATCACATCACAATTTTCCTATCTCAAGAGAATTACAATCTCACCTTATTCTTCATGTATCCATGAGCACCTGTAAATGATCATGTCATGCTAAACTCCAAATGCATCATTGCACTATCATGAAGTTTTCAAGCATATGACCAATGCACCCAATACACAAAGAATCACCAGACCACTGTCAAACCTCCAATCATTTGAACTAGGAACTTATCATGACATCATGATATTACCATCCCCCTTAGGAGATCCCATGCTCCAAGTGAACATAACATGGTCTCAAGAGCAAAACATTATGCAAAAACTCTAATGCGCAATCAAGAGTATACCATGACATAAAACAAAAAGACTCTAAACCACATCACCTATCAAGCACCACCAACACCTCAACCAAAGACTCACAAGAGTCCTTCATGGCTTGAAGATGTTACACATCTTCAAATAGTGTCCATGAAAATCTTAAAAATATCTTCTACAACAACATGATCTAAGAGCTCCTCTTAGTAACATCTGCAACACTAAAGAAGATCATTCACTACATAGTGTTGAATTCATAGTCACTGCTAAAGCTCCCACTGAACCGTGATATTGAGCTTTCCAAGCACACAACCAAACATATGCTATACTAAAAATCTTCTAGGTCCACTCGTTAACATATCCATCTGACAACAATACCAAGTAGCACCAAGATCTCCAAAACCAAGCATAAATTACCATCATTGTCAAAAGCTTACACAAACCAGTGTACCCAAGCTATCCATGACATCATGATACACATGCTACAAGTCGCCATAATTGACTATTCAAGTAATCAACACCATCCATCCTCTCATCTCAAAGCAACCACAACAATGCACAAGTGACCACAAACAAGGCCAACTAATAAGTCTACACTAACACTGAATCAACCTCGTGGATATAGACAATCCACTTTCGAATTATCTCACTATAGCCAATGGGTAGCTAATCCACCAACCACATAACTCGAAGATCAATCACATCGAATGTGCAAACCCATCATCGCACTAGAAACAACACTGAGATATCAAAGAGAATAACCACATAGACAACATGACTCAAACACTGGATCAAGTTCAAATCTGATTTTCCAATCATGTCCACAACTTGAGCACCATAGTCTAGAAAGCCAACAAGCAACACCACAAGAAATGTTAAGTGACCAATCACGTACCAAAACTCTCATGCAGAGAAGACATCACACCTCCTCATACCATGCACAAAGCATGTATGCCGAATTGCAACTATCTCATCCAGTACCACCCCAAAAAACCAAGGTCTAGAAAATAGCTTTAAATGTAGCTCCACGTAACCACAAGTTTTTCTTCACTATGTAAAACGTACGAAACCACAGAGCCATGCAAGTATAAAACATCCATTAAAGGAGGAAGTAGTTTAGGAACTCCAGGCCCGTTTGAGGCCAACTCCACAACCACCAACATGCACATGCATCCAAGAGAAACAAGCTATTACAGAACCTTCAAGATCATCTAATGATCAACTCCATAGCCTTCATGCAATCAGGGTAACAAAAAAACTATGCCTTCCAATACCAAGAAAAAGACCCAACAAAAGCAAATTTCTCCATGACTGAAAAACAACCCAAGCTTCTCCATATCATCAGGGAGCCTCTCACACAAACACCCAATATGGGAGCTTTGTTGCAACACAATCACAAAGAAAAATATTCCACCCCATGCATCAAGATTATACCGCTGCCAACTCATGAGCTTCAGGTAACATTATTTCAATATGACTAGCTCAAATTTCTCCATCTTCCCCATCCTTCATACATTGTGTTGTCTCTTAGAACTAAAAAAGAGAAAGAATTTCTACTCACCAAAGGATCAATCCATCAGTCGATTTCTTCAAATTTCCTCAAGCCTACCACTCTAAGAAATCTTCACAGAAGGAATACCCAGAACTAGAAACACCAAGAATTCTTACATGGAAGCACATGCAAGCCACATACGAGTCCATGCAAGTACATGCAACTCACAAACCTGCACATGCAAGCAAAAATCAAATCCCAAAAGAAGGCTCTGATACCACTTGTTGGGAAATTTCAGCCATCTCAGAAAGAAACATCCAAGATCAGTAGTGCCTTCGGTAGCTTTTATTTTCTTAGATTGCCTCAAAGACACGTACTACTATGCCACAAAACAAAATCAGACATAGTTCATTTCCCACATTGAACCTTAGAGAAAAGCTATTGCTAATTAAACCAATTCCAACAACACCATTGACAGATTCAACAAACAAAACCATCTACCATGAAAGTTGAAATAAACAACATGAACACACAAGATTTATGTGGGGAAAACCCTTACGAGTAAAAAACCCCACACTCCAAAAGCCCATATCGCCATTGTATTATTCAACAATAAAAGTATAGTTACAGATACAATTACATGCTCTAAGCCTTTATAGGAGATTTACATCTTGTTCCATTCTGGAGAGAATCCGACAACATAACCTTGTTCTATTTCCCTCTCCCCTCACTGCCATAGTAGAATGTTCAACATTTTATAACATTCGTTCTCAACCAATAGGAAATGGTTCAGTTCAACTTCCAACGAGCAACTGTAGTAAACGGTTTAACTGTCTGCTATATTGGGCCATCAAAGAGACTTCATTCACACTCCCTTCAAAATCACCAAGTCACTTCGATGTTCACAACACCTGCCAAGTCAACCGACCAACCAATTACTGCTTTCTAGCTCAACAACAATCGGGTCCCACCCAGACACCCACAATCAAGAATCAATACATCGCCTTATCGAGGAGACTGGATATGATATTAGGATGTCCCTTTGATATTCAATTTACCACTCCAAGTGGTCCCCACATCCATTGGCTTATCGACCTGACAAAGGGACTTAACCTATGGTCTCTTTGATGTAATGACGTCCCTCCAATAGTATTCCTTTATATGATCCATCGAGCCATCGAGGAGACTCAAGATAGAGTCCCACTGAAATGATCAACTCCCACTGATGGAACATAACGCCAAAATAGTCTTATCGGAGTATCGAGGAGACATGAATCCAAGTCCCATTGATAACAACAAGTCACCCCGATACCACTCCGATCACTAAGTCTCAAAAAACCCAAACCTCTGGACCTCTTATCGGAGGTTACGAAGTTTTGTAAACCTGTGACTCTTCGACAACAAAGAGAACCCTAAAGCCGCTAAGTCAAGAGGTTATGAAACTTTAGAACCCTGCGACTTAAGTTAGAAAAGCTTGAAACCCAATGACTTAAGTAACACACTATTTCCCACCAACTAGATTTCAATCAAACTAGTAACTTTGTCATGGCAATATTCAACTGTTTGTTTGACAATGAAGAGGCTCGAACACCAGTACGTTTGAGGCACCATTTCTCAACATTCTTGGGCTATAACTAGATACATATTGACCTGAAAGATTAGTATAAGACAACCTCCACTACCCCTTGGGATACCTTTTGTTATGTGATGCCATTTGGGTTAAAGAATGTAGGTATGACTTACCAACGAGCAATGACCCTAATTTTTCATGATTTCATTCACAAAATCTTAGAAGACTACATTGATGATATCTTGGCGAAGTCCATAATTCATCAAGAGCACGTGGGAAATCTTTGTCTTATCTTTGAAAGGCTTTGACTCTATAAGATGAGGCTCAATCCTCTTAAGTGTGTCTTCGGCGTGGAAGCTAAATTTTTTTTGGGACTCATAGTTTCTCATTGTGGAATTGAAGTCAACGCGAACAAAATTGAATCTATTGTTAACATGCCTCCACCTAAGAACATTTTTGAATTGTAGAGTTTACAAGGGAAGATTCAGGCAATTCGTAGAGTTATATCTCAATTGGCTAATCGCACCCTTCCCTTCACTCGTTTATTGAAAAAGGGTGTTTGCTTTATATGGGTTGAGAAGTGCCAAAAAGCTTTTGATTCGATAAAGACTTATCTAGCCAATCCTCCCATATTAATGCCGACTATGCAAGATATACCCTTTTTGGTATACCTTGCCGCATCACCATTTGCTTTGGCGATCTTGCTTGCTCAGTATGACGATGTCAGAAGAGAAAGATTAGTTTATTACAGTAACTATATCCTTTTTGATTATGAAACTTGTTATTCCACCATGGAGAAACAATGCCTTGCTCTCATCTTTGCAACACATAAGTTAAGACATTATCTTCTTCATGCTGAAACACATGTCATTGTGAAAAGTGATCTTTTGAAGTATTTGTTTTCTAGTGCTGATCTTGTTGGAAGGTTAGTGAAGTGGGTAATGTTTCTTTTTGAGTTTGACACAAATTTTGTAACTCAAAAGTCGATAAAAGGTCAGGTGGTTGCTGATCAATTGGCAAATGCTCTTTCACCTTGCTCCTTCCATGGTCTGGACTTGTTCCTTGATGAAGATATTTTCGTAGTTGGTCACGATCTTGTATGGGAGATGTATTTCGATGGATCAAGATGTTAGACTAGCTCCAGAGTAGGTGTAGTTCTAATCTCACCTGAAGGTAAGACGATCCCTCTCTCCTTTCAACTAGAGTTTACTTGCACCAATAACATTGCTGAGTATGAAGCCCTTATTGCTGGCTTGCGTGCCGTGATCACATTACACATAAAGCATCTCCATATACACGATGAATCTGAGCTTATTGTGAATCAGATTACGGGAACTTATCAAGCTAAGCAATGTAAGTTGTCTCAGTATCGAGACCTTGCTTTGGTCTTACTCGCTCGATTCTCCTCTTTCATAATAGATAGTGTTCCTAGGAGAGAATAAGTTGTTTGATAAATATTATACTTAATATACTTATCTAAATATTAGAGATAAAGACCAAGACAAGTTTGATAAACATGACAAATAAGCTATCATGTTGATTAAACTGTTTGTTACAAATAAAATGCTTCTAAAGTATAGCCATGTACACTTTTAGCTAAAATTTGAAAGCATATGCAAGATCTACATAAAACCTTAAATAAGGACAAAACCTTCTCATTGACGAATATGTTATTTTCTATCATAATGAATGAGAAAACATTCTTATAAAATCATTTATTCAAGATCAAGGACATTAGAGACTGTGTTTATGAATATTTTATTTAGACCGTGAATATCACTTCTAGTATGATATATGTGCAATAAGCTCTTCCAATATGATATATGGAATAAATAATTCTATAGTAATAGTGAGATAAAAGCTGTGGGACATGCACTTTGTAAGCAAAGACAGTCAAATGATCCCAAAAGAAAGGATAATTCATTTCTTGATAATCTCTCTCCTCTAATTTTCCTAATAATAACAACCATATTGTTTCAAATCAAGTGACCGACCGCTCCTGAAGCTAGTATTCATTACGGTCTCGTGCACGTTAGTAAAATCTCATTCATTCCTAAAAGTACATTCTGAAGCCCCCTGTATGGAGCCGTTTTTTTAAACGTCTGCTTTCTAATGCCGTGCCTGCAGTTAAACTCTGAAAAAGTTCAAAATATAAAAACCAACAGCCATGGCCACAGATCATAAAGAATTGAATGAAGCTGCTGATTTCGAATCTACTGCTATTGCTAACCCAGACGGTCAAATCTCAATTTGTGGTTTCGGATCTCTCTTATCAGGTCAGTCAAAGTTTTCTCTCAAAAATTTTCAGATTTTTTCTTAGTTTATCTGGAAAAGAAACTTCAGTAGTACAGAAATTTGAAAATTAATCTGGGCTTTTTTCGCAATACTAAAAATCCTCACCAATGAAGTTCTTTCTCTGATCTTTGATGAATTCATGAACTTTATCATTAAATTTTGTCCACTTCATGGCTGTGTCTTTAAGAGCGAAGTGCACGGAGTACATTTCCAGATCTGCAAAACTTTAGGGTTGCATTCCTACGTGGCTTCCGACGTGTCTTTGCTCATACTGCTCCAGTTTTCTTTGAACGAGGTATTGCCAGGATGGAAACTAAGGTTGGAACTAGTCTTTCATGGAATTTTTGTTTTGTTTTTTAAGTGATTATATTCGTGAATGGCTATTTTTCATTGTGGATTTAAATTTAGAAGTAAAATGATTTGAGGTCAATTCGATGTTAATGAGAAAGAAATCATCTCCAATACACACGTAGAGTCTTATAGATAGAGTTACATCAAATAAAACTTTATTTCAAGATATCTTGAGCATTTGCATTGCTTTATTTGCTTAAATTGTGTTCTATTTTTCTGAATTACTCCTACATAAACTGAACCATATCATATAACTATTCCTGAATTGCAACGAACTAAAATAAAATAAATTCTTTGTATCATGCAAACTCGACACATAATGTGCATGCAGATATAACTGCTGACTCTTTTCCTATTGTTGTATGACGTATATTGTACATAATATTCTTGCAGGGTGGCTAATATTCATGTAAAGTGTAATGTTCCCTTTTTAATCTGCAGCACTGAGTGAGTGTTCTGTCAACAGTTAGATAGGAAATACGTTTCTGTCAACAGAATTATAGGACTGAACAATAGAATAAGGCGATTGTAGTTTCTTTTAGCGAGGGAGCGGCTTAGTCTTTGTGTCTTTTAGTTAGGTGGCAGTTAAGTCTTTCAGTATCTATCAGTTCTTCCAGCAGCCTGCAGATATTCAGTCTTTCAGCAGTTTCAGTTAACACTATCCATTGAGTTAACACTATCCATTGAGGATGATCTTTCAGCAGTTAACATCATTGATCGAGGATGAACAATCTAGTTAGTTGCCACCGATTAAGGTGTGATTTCCTTTGATTGTGGATTGCAGGGACTGTAGGAAGCGCTGGGAGGAAATGAGAAGTATATTTTGAAAATTAAAATTCTAAAACTTAGTTTCAGGAAGATAATGCCGCTACAATAGCTTTGGTTCTTGGAGATGGAAACCTCAGGCGTGTCAACATGTTCTCTTGGGGATGAAAACCCTTAGGAAATATATAGTGGTGCGATGCGACAACAAGGTTGTGCAAAGTGTTCAGAATCAGTATGTGTTTGGTTTGCATGCTACAGAGGGTCAAGAAGCATAAAAGGAGTCAGATATGCATGCTTGGTATGCCCAGTAAGTGTTAAAAGCAGTGGGAACAAGAGTGTTTAACAGCACTATTTTGTGTTCACCACCAAATGATTTCAGTTTTTCACATGTTATACATTGTTTCACATTTAAAAAAAAATGTTTCACTGTAGTTGCAGAAAATACAGAGGCATTTTAAAAACATGAAAACTACATGAACTGAAATACGCTTCACAGATCTTAAGCATAATTCTGAAACACAAACACAGAAAATAATATGACACAATAACAACGTGACACAGGTGTTTGAGCTAAAGCTCAGGGATAAAACCCCAAAAGGGGAAAACCCAGAAGAAAGGAAATTTATTACAGAATGTCTTCAGAAATCATTACAACAAAATACACAACTCTTAACACTCTCAGAAATTACTTAGCTCAGAACGATGATACCCTTCAGCTGACTCAGAAAGACTTTCAACAGTCCAACATCAGTGCTGTATACATCGAACCTGGAGCTAGACTTAATCTCCTCAGAGAATGAGACACCTGCTGTCAAGAATATTTTACTGCTGCTATTTCTGCAAAAGACCTCTGTTGTCTTTTCTTCTTTTAACTCATTCTGCCCAGCCGCCACTCCTTTTTCCATTCAAATTTCACTAAGAAACCTAAACACTAATCCTAACTTTAGACGGTGAGGATTAGCATAAAGGGACGGTTCAGATTTAATTCACATCACAAATGTTTGCATTAGGCAGTCATGTGAAAAAACAAGTGAATGGTCACGTTAGAAAAAAATAGAAGACTAACGCAAGGAAGTGGGGGCCCACATTACCCTTTCGAAAGTCTAGGCATAATAACTTTCGAAGGGTCACTTTCTAAGGTAACATTTAACACTCCCTCTTACCGAGGAAAGTGTTCTTCACCACTCCCAACTTGTCCCTGAAATAGTCATGCTTGCCTCTTGACAAGGACTTCGTAAGGATATCTGCAACCTGCTCCTCAGTGGATATGTACTCAAGCTCAATTGCTCCTCTCTGAACCCAATCACGAATGAAGTGATACCTGATCTCAATATGCTTTGACCTATCATGAAACACTGGATTCTCCATGAGTTTAATACAACTCTGATTATCACAGTATATCACTGTAGGTTTTAGCTCCTGACCAAATAAACCAACCAATAACTTGCGAAGCTAAATAGCCTCACAACTGGCCTGACTGGCTGCAATATGCTTAGCCTCAACAAAACTCAAATCCACTAACTTCTGTTTCCGGCTAAACCAAGACACAACTGCCGAGCCCAACCCAAAAAACACCCTGAAGTGCTTTTCCTGAACACATCCTGCCCAGTCTGAGTCTGTATAACCAACCAATCTAACTCCATCAGCCTTGACATAGTTCAGTCCATAATCCACAGTGCCTGCTAAGTACCTCAAAATGTGTTTTGTTGCTATCCAGTGCACTCTACTAGGCTCCTCCATGAACTGATTGAGAGTGTTGACAACAAAGCAAATGTTTGGTCTAGTGTTGACCAGATACATCAAAGAGCCAATTGAAATATACTCTCTCAATTTGTTTTGATTTTTAAATGAAGATTTACAATGTAACTAAGCACCCGTTAAGGTTAGCATAACCCAAAACATGCACGAAAGAACTCTAACCAAGAATGCGCCCTAAAACCACTTAAGGAGGAGGGGCGGGCATATGGTCAGAGGATCCCTAGGATCTACTGAATCAAATAATACAATGATTACACTGAAAAAGAGAGATTAAACTCGACACCAAGAATGTGCACTCAAGATCCTTTGACAGGCGAGGTGCTAACATATGGTGGAGTACTAATGCTGAAATTGAATGTAACAAAGGCAGATAACCAGCAAAAGGAACTTTCCACGCTACCACCAAACAGTGGGGGGAAAAGATTACAATTAAAGACTTCTTCTACTGCGGCAGACATCCAATGAAGAGTGGGAATTCACCGCTTGAAAGTGGGTATGAAAAGAGATTACAATTCAATTTATCCTCATTGGCGGTATACCATCCAGGGGTGCTTAATGTGAAGTTAAATAAAGAATGCAGCAATGTTAAAACTGAAACAGTACTACTGTTAACAGTTTGTACAAATAGGAAAGCTGCAAATTATAATGTGTTACAATGATATAATCAATGCAAACTTCTAAAGAATGTTTATTATAATAAATAATCTTCTCAATCACCAAGATATAAGCCAAAATCTGAATGTTTAACAATCTGATATGCATAAACAACAGACTGAAAATGTCAATCAGCAAACATGTAAATGAAATGAAATGCTCATAACTCTCCAAATATACCTCCGAATGATGTACAATAAATTGCAGAAGTATTCTAAGAGGTAGGCGCCCAATCTCCAACCCACAAATTGCATTAAAGCTTAGAGAATGATTAGGCACGAATCCCATAGCAATCCCAACATGGTACGGCCTTCTTGAGGGGCGATTTTCTACTTAAAAATCAGAAACAGCAAACTAAAATCTGCAAACTTCAAGGCAGGGTTGCCTCAAGCATAGAATCATGATGAACAAATACCCATAATCAAATTAGAATTACCCTTAAAGCTGTTAATGATTTTCACCTACAACCATGACTAAACCAGCAACAATAAAATCTGGAAATAACATCTGAATCTTCAACATTGAGGCTCAATGTGCACTTCTGAATGAAGCACACTCTCAATCCATCATCTAGGGAACCATAGTTTCAGGCCCGAAGAGTGGAGTAGAATTGCTAAGCTTTCCCTTAGCCGGATTTTGGATTTCAAACCAGCAGCATAACTTTGCTTTCCAAAACATAACATAATCAGCTCTCCACAATGCAACAATATATAAGTTTCAATGGGCAAATGAAATACTTTGAATTCCAAGAAGTTGAATCACTTCAACTTCCCAAGGGACGCCACCTTCAACCATTCACTTTATTGTGAAATAATAAAACATTATTTCCCTTCCCTTTAGGCGTCCATTTCTATTTGTAACAATAAAGCATTTAATAAATCATTAAATGCTCAACATGACCCCTTAATGTCCCCTCTTTAAAACAACATGAAGTTATCACTCCTAGGTATGGGGGAACAACTTAAAAACATGAAATTAACTAAGTATAACACTTAGTCCAAGGAGATAACCAAAACCAAAGCCAATACTGAAACTAATGGATTACCACAAATAGCATGATGACCTGAGTTGAACTGCAGATGATGATACTGCCAAGATTAGACTTACTAAAAATAACCATTGCCAAAAATAGTAAGTTCACTTCAACTCAACAGAAAGCCAAACTGATCGGCCACACTGAACTGCAAAAGATTGAGTTGTTGCTAGAGTGATACTGCTATAAATATACTTGCCAACAATAGCATATTGCTATAAATAGTAAGTTTGCCAAAACCACATCTGTATGCCAACTGAGCAGTATCATGACTTACTATAAATAGTAAGTATTGCCAAATATCTTTTAAGCACAAACCGGACAACCATCATGACTTACTATAAATAGTAAGTGCCCGGAAAGGATGTCAGATTTAGATGCAAGTTACCCCATCCTGAAGCTTTTCAAAAACCCAAAAAGCTCCACTAGACATGCGTCAGAAAAACACACATGCAAGCCCTCAAAACTGCATCTGAAACCTCCTATAAAATAGGAAACCCTAATTTCCCATTTTGCTTAGCCTACGAGTTTTTGGAAATAGGCTAAAACCAATTGTAGAGAGTTGGGCTAAATCGGGGACTTTAAACCAATCAATTGACGATACAACGTGGGATCCACCAACTCTAACTCAAAAGCACTTAACTTTTTCCAGTTGGTTGTCATGGGTGTGGACATGGGTCTGCAGTCCTCCATATGAAACCTTCTTAAAATGTCTACAACATACTTCTCTTGGCCCAAAAAGATGTGCCCATCCTCCTGCCAAACCTTCGATCCCAAGAAATAATGCATCAGTCCTATGTCCTTCATCTCAAACTCCGAAGCAAGATCCTTTTTGCAACTAGCTATGAGCCCAACTCCTCCTGTAATGAGCAAGTCATCAACATAAAGTACCAGAATGAGTGGATCATCCTCAACCACTTTGTAGTAGAGATTTGGATTTGCCTCACTCTTCTCAAAGCCCATC
This sequence comes from Sequoiadendron giganteum, assembly GCA_007115665.2. Classification (NCBI taxonomy): domain Eukaryota; kingdom Viridiplantae; phylum Streptophyta; class Pinopsida; order Cupressales; family Cupressaceae; genus Sequoiadendron; species Sequoiadendron giganteum. The sequence continues at coordinate 596,085,434 of CM021109.1, forward strand.
TGCTGCAAGGAAGAATCAATCCTAGCATACCATGCTTGTGGAGCTTGCTTTAGGCCATATAGTGCCTTCTTCAGATGACACACGTGAGACTCTCCGTCAAACTGCTCAAATCCCTGTGGCTGCTTGATGTATACCTCCTCCTCTATGAGGCCATTCAGAAAAGCGGTCTTCACATCCATCTAATGAATGCTCCAACCCATCTCTGTTGTGATGGCTATGATACTTTGTATGGAAGTATATCTCGCTGCTGGAGCAAAAGTCTCATCATAATCAATTCCCTCCACTTGAGAGAATCCCCTAGCCACAAATCGAACCTTATACTTCTCTATGCTGCCATCTACGACATGCTTGATCTTATACAACCACTTGGAAGTCACCACTGACTTCCCCTCTAGTCTAGGAACAACCTCCCAAACATCATTCTTCATGATGGAGTCATACTCCTCCATCATTGCATCCCTCCAAATACTTTGATCTGCTGCCTCCTCAAAAGTGGAAGGCTTAGAATCTCTAATGTTTGTCACCATGGCCCGATAACTACAAAACCTCTTAGGTGCCTGAGTCTCTCTAACCATCCTTTGTGGCTCACCCATTGACTCCTTGGCCTCCTTCAAGGTGTCCTGAAGCCATCTCGACCTCCTCTTCCTTGAAGTGACCTCCTGTGGAGCAACATTCTCATGCCCCCTAGTCTCTCGTGTGAGTCTAGCCATAGGAGATGTACCTCTAGAGCCTGTGCCAAGTCTTGTGCCCTGTATACCTGAACCCTGTGAATTTGTACTTGTACCCTGTACACCTGGAGTATCGGTACTAGGTGAACCTGTGACCCTTGAACTCTGTGTCCTTGAAACTTGTGAGTGCGTCCCCTGTGATGTAACATCCTGTACCTGTGGAACTTGTTCATCACTGCCTCTCAACTCACATGACCTCCTGAAGGCTCACTCCTTCTCAAATCTGACATCCCTGCTCACAACAATCTTCCTCTGTGCTGGAATGTAGATCCTATAGGCCTTTGAGGTCTAACTGTAGCCAACAAGAATGCCCTTCTCTTCAGTGGGCTCTAGCTTCGTCCTCTTCTCTGAAGGGGCGTGTGAGTATGTCACGCACCCAAAGATCCAAATGCCTCCAACATCTGGCCTCCTCCCAGTGAAGGCTTCCTCGGGAGTCCTGCTACCCAATGCCTTATGTGGACTCCTGTTCTAAAGGTAAACCGACGTATTACAAGCTTCAGCCCATAAGAAAAGTGGTAACCCCTGATCATGTATCATAGCCTGTGCTGCCCCAACAATGGCTCTGTTCTTCCTCTCTGCAACCCCGTTTTGCTGGGGTTTATAAGCTACTGTTAGCTCCCTCCTGATGCCCTCCTATTTGCAATAGTCTGCAAACTCATTTGAGGTGTACTCACCCTCGTTATCCGACCTTAGGACCTTAATCTTCTTCCCTTTCTGGTTCTCCACAAGAGCTTTGAATTCTTGAAACCGTTTGAAGACCTCATCCTTGGTCTTCAAGAAGAAGATCCAGGTCCTCCTGGAGTAGTCATCAATGAAGGTCACATAGTACTCATGACCACTCAAGGAAACTGTAGACATGGGCCCACATACGTCAGAGTGTACCAAATCTAGAATGCCCGCTGATCTACTATCACTGGTGGGAAAGACCGTCTTGAAGTACTTCCCCAAAGTACACCCCTTGCATACCTCCCGGTGCTCAGTACTAAACTGTGGCAATCCTGTCACTATCTCCCTTAGTACCCTCAAAGCTCCATGATGCAGGTGAGCCATCCTCCTATGCCATAACTCACATAAATGACTGCTGCTACTGCTATTGGTCAAGGCATGTATAGTCTGAGAAGAAAGTTGATACAAGTTCCCTTGACGAGTCCCAATCACTTTAGCTGAAGTGACATTGGACCCCTTGGGGTGAATAAGTACTTGTCCTCCTTTGAAGATCACCTCAAATCCCCTATTCTCAATGGTAGAAACTGAAATCAGATTCTTCTTCAGTCCTGGAACATACAACACATCCCGAAGTACCATAGGAGACAAAGTCTCCCTCTGAAAGTATACAATACCACGTCTTGCTGCCCTGACAATGGTATCATCTCCAAGTTCAAACTCAATGTCATTTCCTACCTCTCTGAGATCTGAAAAATACTCTCTGGCACCTGACATATGGCAAGATGCTCCACTGTCTATATACCACACACTCGAAGATATGGCACTAGTAGATAGACATACAATTAGTGAGAACTCATTCTCAAACTTTGAGGCAAATCGTTCACCTCAGCTAAAGCTGCCACACCCTTCTTCTTCTTGATGGGACATTGACTAGCATAGTGTCCCATCTTCCTGCAAGCAAAGCATTTTATTTTACTTAAGTCCTTTGGCTGCTTATCCCCTTTTTGCTGTTTGGCCCCACCCTTGGAACCATTTCCCTTGGTCTTCTTCTTGCTCTTGGCTGCAAGAGCCACATTCTCCTCCTTATCCCCACCACGCTGCTTGCTAGAAGATCCAGAGCTAAGTCTCAGCTCCTCTTTAACAAAATCATCCCAAAGTCTCTTCCAACTAGGCATGTTTTCTCATGCAACAATTCCTCTCACGAAGCTTTCCCATGACTTAGAGAAACCATTCAAGGCTGTTCTCACTAGCTCAGCTGAATTAACAGTCTCACCTACAGCAGCTAATTCATCTCGTACCTGAGATATCTTGGTGAGATATGAGGTGACAGTATCAGACTGTCATTTTAATACTTCTCAACTTCTCCCTGAGTACCATTATCCTGTTATGCACTTTACTCTGGTAAAGACTCGTTAAGGCGTCCCACATCTCATATGCATGAGTCTTGGTACTTACATGAGGTATGATGTGGTCCTTCACAGCATCTAGAATTAGCCTTTTGGCTTTAATATTCTTCTTCTTAAACTCTGCAAGTAACATTGGATCCTGAGGTAGAGTTACAGGATTCTCCACAATGTCCCACAGTTCACTCTCCTCCAAGAGTAAGACAATTCTAGCCTTCCAGGCACTCCAATTTTCTACCCCACTCAATCTGTCCTCATACCTAAGTCTGGAAGAAGTCATGACTGCCAACACTTCTCAGAGGAAAACCAATCAGCAAAATTCTGCTCTCTATGACAGTTTTACTGTGTCAAGAATTTTGAGTCTGAATTTAAAGTGAAATTTCAGACCCTTATGCCTCTGGTAGTTTCAGACCCTTATGCCTCCGGTAGCTCTGATACCATGTTAAAAGCAGTGGGAACAAGAGTGTTTAACAGCACTGTTTTGTGTTCACCACCAAATGATTTCAGTTTTTCACATGTTATACATTGTTGCAAATTTAAAAAAAAATGTTTCACTGTAGTTGCAGAAAATACAGAGGCATTTTAAAAACATGAAAACTACATGAACTGAAATACGCTTCACAGATCTTAAGCATAAGTCTGAAACACAAACACAGAAAATAATATGACACAATAACAACGTGACACAGGTGTTTGAGCTAAAGCTCAAGGATAAAACCCCAAAAGGGGAAAACCCAGAAGAAAGGAAATTTATTACAGAATGTCTTCAGAAATCATTACAACAAAATACACAACTCTTAACACTCTCAGAAATTACTTAGCTCAGAACGATGATACCCTTCAGCTGACTCAGAAAAACTTTCAACAGTCCAACATCAGTGCTGTATACATCAAACTTGGAGCTAGACTTAATCTCCTCAGAGAATGAGACACCTGCTGTCAAAAATATTTTACTGCTGCTATTTCTGCAAAAGACCTCTGTTGTCTTTTCTTCTTTTAACTCATTCTGCCCAGCCGCCACTCCTTTTTCCATTCAAATTTCACTAACAAACCTAACACTGTTGTACCCCAAATTAAAATTTTTGCTACACTTAGGCATTTTGAAGAAATGAGTCAAAGTCTTGTTAAAATCTGTCAAAAGGTCAAAATTGAGGATTTGCATGTCATGCATAGGGGTCAAATACTTGAAATTTTCAAAATCTGACAATTTGGGTCGGCTTAGAATGACCAATCAACAAAACCCAGATTTCAGTTTTTCAACCCTAAATTTTAGGAAAATTTCTATTTTTAGTAACTTTCTAAAAATATAACTTTTTTTGGGTTTCTTTTGAAACGGATGCTAGCAAAATTTTCTAAAAATAGAAGTTTGGCTTTTAGGGTTGAAATTGATTTTGATTGGCTTAAAATATACTTCCTCATCAGGCTGGTGAAGTCAGAATCACGAAAAGATCAGTTTTATCCTAGTGGGTCTATTCTGGTTTTTCAAAAGTTTTTTTTTTTTCAGAAGCATCAAGGTCATCAATGGAGGTCAGTCAGCTGCCAGGTGTCAGAAACAAACATTCAAGGATTGAACAGAAGATGTTAATGATGAACATGCACGAAGAACGGAGAACGGAGAAAGGAAGCTGTCAAAGTTGAAAAATGTGAAATTTTGGCTAACACTGGAGACACCAGGCGCCCTTGTCAAGCATAGGCACCCAAACCTTCATGCCTTAGAAAATTTTTCATCTTCGGTAGTAGGTCAAAGGAAAGCACGTCAAACGAAGGAGAGAATGGAAAATTTAGAAAATATTCTAAGTTTGCCAAACATGGGCGCCCCTAAAGAAGATAGGCACCCAAATTTTCAAGGCATCAGATGATGAAATTAGGGTTTGTGCTCCCAGGCATTGTTGTTCAGGTTCTTCTCAGCTTTACAGTAAGCCCAGTAGCGTAGTCATCAGATCACTCAGTCATTCGAAATTCGAGATCGAACAAAGGAGTCTCAACCAAGAAGCTGAAAGCAAATTATGAGAACATCAAAAAATATTCTAAGTCTGGAGAACTTGGGTGCCCCAGAGAGAGAAAGGTGCCTAGGGTTTTGAAGGTCCAGATTCAGCAGTTAGGGTTTGCAATTGTGCTCAATCTCTTTAGGATCCTGCTAGCTTCGCAACGGATATCTCAACAAGCTCATCGGATCATTCAGCCGCTGACAAACTCAGATCGAACAGGGGCCATGACAAGAGGATTTCAAACTTCAAGGTAGACACAGAGTAAAAAATGACTAACTCGGAGGAACTTAGGCGCCCCAGAAGGAGATAGGCGCCCAAGCTTTTGAGGGCTTAAATGGATGAATTTGCAAACGAGGCCTCCAACGTGACTTCCTCAGATTTGATCAAGCCTTTGCAATGAAACCATCAGCACGCTCGTCAGAGGTTGCAGGCATTAGATCTCGAAGGTTGAACAGAGGGAAAAACATGAGTAAAATGACAGAAGTCAAAAGCAAAGGTAAGAAACACAGAAAACAAACTAACTCTAGAGGAGTTGGGCGCCCCAGCTAGCCAAGGGCCTCCAAGCTTTTGACCCTTGTAAACTCAACTTTCAGGATACGTCACTCCCAAAAGACCCCCCTCAAAATCTTCTTAGCTATCTAGTGAATCTGACAGCCAGTTTATCTGATCAGTTTAGCTCCCGAAATCATGAATTCATCAGAAGATCATAAAACAAACAAGAACTTGAAAATCATAAAAATGGCTAACACTGGTAAAGATGGGGGCCTCTGGAGGAGATAGGCGTCCAACATTTTGAAAGGTCAGACGAAGTTTTTGTCAAAAGTTGCCCCCAAACAAACTTCATTAGATTCGCTCAGGCTCCGCAACGGAATTGCCAACTAGCTCATGATATCAATTTGGAGGTCGGAAATCAGAGTCAAACGGAGGTCAAAACCAAGCAAAAATTTGAAAATGTTGAAAGAATGGCTAAGTATGGAGATGAAAAGCGCCCCAAGAGGAGATTGGCGCCCAAGGCTCAATGCCTTAGGAAAATTTTCAAAGTTTTCATTCAAACAACGTCTACATTCGATGAACCTACTCGGGATAGACTCCGAAAGTTTTAAAAAGAAAGCGGATTTTTCTCAACCTCAACTTATTTAAGAGAGCTTTTGTCTTTCATTGTTCATTTTTGCAGGTTGGCGTCAAGAGCAAGAAGATTTTCCCTTTTATTTTCTCAACGAAGACTTGAAGACTCAAACGACATGCTTTTTCGATGTTCTTCGTGGTTTCAAGATCAATGAGCTAGGAGGAATGCTTTTTCGTGCTCCAATCTTCTAGGGCGTTGCTTTTTCAAAACAACCACTCAACTTTTTCCATTTTTGATCACATGGGTCTCTCTGCTTTTTCATCCTCGTGAACATTGAGAAATTTTTCCCTCTTCTAGAAACTGCTTTTTGGTCGCTTTTTCAGTTTCTGAGCATCTGGGTTCCTTTGAAACGTGACTTTTTATAAAACTCAGGTCCCAACTTTTTTGGAGAAATTGCTTTTTCAAGACAGATCAACATTCTATTTTCAGCGGCACTCCCTAGTCAAAAATCAGGAAACAAATCATTTTTTTGGCGGATATGACCGAGATTTAAAGCGACAATCTTTTAGAAGCTTTCTTTTAGCTTTCTTTCTATTCTCATCTCAATTCTTATCGATTCTTTAGAGAAGAGAAAGAAAACAAATGTAATAGTTTTCATTTCCTATTTTTCATGCTTTCTTAGTTGTAGATGTTTATCTTCTTTTAGTTTTAGAAATAAAGCTTGCATGCTGGCAAGCATTAGTTGTAAAAGCAAGGACATTTTAGGGTTCCCTACTCCTCTGCTTGGTTATAAATAAGGGAAGCCTTGCCCATTTTTCTTTAACCATGCTAGTGATAACAAGACGTTGTGCCTCTTAGTGCCTTCTCATTGTTATTCAGTGTTTAGAACTTAGATTGTGATAGTGAAATTGATGAGCTTATTTCGGCCTTAAGATTGCTATTCATTTTTTGTTCGATCTTGTGCTAAATGTTAATCTGGTTTTGATTGCATGTTACATGCCTGTTTTGCTACAACTGCCTGTCCAAGGTGTAAATCTTGATAATTGAGAAGGAGGATCTTATGCCTGTCTTGTTTTGATTTAATGTCTCAATTTTCAATGTTCGTTTATGTGTTGAAATCATTCCTCGTTCACTTCTAGGATTTAAACTCTGCGTTTATTTAAATCTTTAGAAGCGTCTTTAGCATAAGTTAGTTGTAGTTGAAAGTTTTTATAAAAGGGAAAACCTTAGCTGCAACGTCAAGAGTTCCATAACCTTGTGTTCTCGCAGCTGAGACAAAAAGATAGGCAAATTAGTTTTAATTTACTTTCTTTAGCATAATCAGCATACGAGGGAGCTTCCCCTCCGAATTTGAAGAGCAGTTTAGTGCACATAGCTGTCCGTTTCCAAACTGCATTCCAGAGGTGCGATTTGAAATGCCAACAGTTTTCTAGCGCCCATCGTGGGGCATGAGGCATAGAACTTGAAGAAAGCTTACACTTTATGACACGCAAATGACTCTCTGGCATCCTACTGCTCCAGTTCAACAGCCTAATCTTACACCTCCAGTTATCCAGCCAAATCTCAAGATAATTGAAGCAGAGCAAGCAAACATTATCAGCAGCCTAAGGAGTTTTATCTTTGAAAAGAAGGAGACCCTTGCTTAGTGGAGAAAAGCTGTTAACGTACTAGACAAAGAAGAAAGGAAAGCCGATATTGCAGCCACAAGACCTGTATTGCCTGATCATGCGTGGAATCAGACAATCCTGGCTTACATATTCTATACGAGGAGGAAGAACCCTCTGTTTCAAGAAGACATCAACACTGATACAAATCCTTTCTTGCCACATCCTATTCAAGTTGGAGAGCCATCCAACGAAGCTCCTGAAGTCATCACCGTACCTGAGATCAAGGAAGAAGAACCCGAATTCAAGCAAGAAGAACCTGCAGTTCAACTTGGAGCGATGGGTGACAATAATAACAACAACAACCGTAATTGGAGAAGAGAGATCCCGCTGCCTTGGGGTAATCAAATTGGACCTTTGGCCTTGGCAGCAAATCATGAACTACCTAAAGGATCAAGAAAACACTTTCTGTGGTTCCATGGCGACGAAACCCAACATCTTGATGATCATGTTTTAGCCTTCTCAACGGCTTGTGGTGTCTTGCACGTAGCACATGAAGACATTGCAGTACATCTCTTTGTCGAGACCCTTAACGGAGCCGCTGCTGAATGGTTTCATCACCTAGAATCGGGTTGCATTACAAACTGGGTTACTATGAGTGAGAAGTTCTTTGCAAGGTTCAAACCCGCAAAATATAGTCAACGATTGTTCGCCTAGCTTTCCAATTCAAAGATGGAGGCTCATGAACCAATGAGAGAGTTTGTGGCAAGGTTTAATCGCCTGGTCACACGTCTTTCACATACACTCAATCCGTCATTTGAAATTCTGTTGAGTAGTTTCATTAATGCCCTCCCATCTGAGATAGCCTTTTTCCTCAAATCGGCCAATGAAACAAAATTAGAAAATGCATAGCAAGGTGCAATAGAGATTGAGGACAACATGATTATTAGTGGAAAAATGAAGGGAGATTCCATTAGGCCTTTGGTTCAAAGTTCTGCGGATCCACAGTTACAAAAGGTGGCTAATGAAATGACTATTCTCAAGAGGCAGTTGCCCACTCAGCCTGCATTGCCTACTCCACCAACACCACTTGCGTTGCTTGCACCGCAGCAATATCAAGCACCACAACAATATCAAGCACCGTAGCATCCGTTTCAACCAAGGAGAAACAACTTTCAGCCTTACAACAATTTCAGGCCACGAGGACCTCCTCCACCAAGGCAAGCGGCTGATAATACATAGAATGCTGTATTTTGCTCTTTTCATGATACCGATGAACACATTGGCTTCTCGTGTCCTGAGAATTTGAGAATGACTCAGATCATGGGTTTTCCGAAAATGCACCAACTTCAAGCTTTGTACCAACTCCTAGTTCGAATGTTGTCATGCCACAATCAGACAACTTCGATGGCGACTCCGGAACATGATGCTTTGAAAGTGAACCCGATAGTGAAGAAGAAGAAGAAGATCCCCGTCATTACTCTCTTGCCGTGAATCCCGCAACACTTTTGTTCACATGAGCTCAACATCAAAAAGCACAGGATGAAGAGAGACTTAAGGTACATAGAGAAAAAGAAAAAGGGAAGAAAGTAGTTTCTACTTCCAAGTCTTCTCAGGAGAACATAAGTGCTCAAGACTCGTCTTCAACAAATTTTGATATTGTAGACTCCTTGATGAAGAATAAAGTGCAGATTTCTCAGCTAGAATATCTCCAAGATCACCCAGAGCAAGTCGACCGACTTCTTAAATTTGTGAAGAAAGGACCGGCAAAGCAGCCAACATTGCTCGAATCATCCGTTCCAACGGAACACAAGCCTAAGCCCTTTTATATTTCTTTGTATATAGGGGGTTACAAATTGAGCAATTGTATCATTGATTTAGGGGCCTCAGACAATGTCATGCCTCTACAAGTGATGAATACTTTAGGACTTTCATGCACCAGCACAAAAGACAAATGTTATTCACTGGAGTCTAAGTCGGTGCCATTAGTCAGACAGTTGAAAGATGCTCAAGTGAGGTTGGCGGCTTGCCCAGAGAAGAAGATTATGATGACCATCCCGGTAGCTGACATTCCAGCTAGCTACGGGATGCTATTAAGCAGAAGTTTCTGTAAGGACCTCAGTGGAGAAATACAAATGGATTGGTCTTCTGCGACTATTCCAATAAAGAATGGTACTTTCAAGATCTCATCGGAGCCCAAGTCTCGATTTGTAGTGGTAAAGTCTCAGGATCCTCAAGCACAAGTTTTGTTTCAAGAAACAGGTCCTGGAACTTATGTTTTGTTAGAAGAGATAATTGACGAAGAAGATTAGAACAATGAACCCATCAAAGGGAAGTTTACTAAAGAAGAAAAAGGAAAGAGCAAGGTATGCTCCGAAGAAAAATTGATAGAAAATCCAAAATTGTGGACCATGCAATTCGATGGAAGTTGCTCGACTGCTGGTTCAGGAGCGGGAGTTGTTATAATTTCTCCCGAAGGAAAGCTGTATCCATTTGCATACCGCTTGCAATTCGAGTGCACGAACAATATAGCTAAATATGAGGTGTTGTTGTTAGGTCTCAAGAATGCACGAGATATGGGTATTAAGCAACTCAAAGTTGAAGGTGATGCGGAACTGATCGTCAAGCAGGTCAGAAATCAGTATCAAGTGAGAAAAGATCGCCTTCGAAGCTATAAAAACAAGGTCTGGAATGCAATCGACTGGTTCAAAGCATTTGACATTAAGTATTTTTTGCGCACGGACAATAGTAAAGCAGATGCTCTTGCAGTATCTACTTCTCTTTTCATACCAAATGCTGATTTTCATCAGAGTTCTTTTGCTATTGAACTCATACACAGGCCTGCTGTTCCTGACAACAACCAGAATTGGCAAGTTTTCAATGACGATGATCATATCAAGGAATTTCTTACTATGCAAGACAACTTTGAAGGTTTATTCTTTGAAGGGAGTTCATCTCCTTTTAGAGAGTCAATAACTGAGGATTCCGAAATAACCAAGTCAGGCATTGTTTCCTTGGAAGATGTTTTTGACAGACAGGATAGACATAAAGAAGATACTGGACCCTCTAAAGAAAGGATTTTATATAGCTGAAAGGAAACAAAATTCGTAAAGGTTTAGTTTCCTTAGAGAATATGTTTGACAGGAACAACAAACATATCAAAGATCAAAGAAACTCAAGTGATAAGACTTCTGTTGATTATCACCCAGTGAACATTGGCATTGAAGACAAGCCCTGACTTGTAAATTTGGGCAGTTGTTGTACACCAGAAGAAAGCGAGAAGCTTATCGCCTTGTTCAAACAGTATCGAGATGTTTTTGCCTGGTCCTACGAGGATTTGAAAGTCTTCACACCCACAGAATTGTCTCACACAATTCCTTTGAAACCTAATGCTAAGGCTTTCAGACAGAAGCAGAGACATTACAATCTGCTCGTTCAAGGTACAATCTATGCGGAGATACAAAAGATGGTGGATGCCAAGATTATCTTTCCGATTCATCATTCTACTTGGGTGTCAAACATAGTTCCTGTGTGAAAGAAAAATGGAGAAATCAGAATTTGTGTCGATTTCAAGAACTTAAATCAGTCTTCTTTGAAGGATAATTATCCATTGCCGATCATGGATCACACCTTGCAAACTGTCATTGGGTCAGAAATGCTATCTGTACTTGATGGTTTTTCTGGGTATAATCAAATTGCAGTAGCTGAAAATGACCAGTTTAAGACTACATTCACTACTCCATGGGGAACATTTGCATATGAAAGAATGCCTTTTGGTCTTAGTAATGCAAGTGCAACTTTCCTGAGAGCCATGGACTTGGCGTTCAGAGACTTGAAAAATAAAGTCATTATTGTTATCTAGACGATCTCACTATCTTTTCATAGAGGCGGCAAGATCATTTCTCTCATTTGTCAGATGTTTTTGAAAGGTGTAGATATCATCATATTTCCCTAAATCCTAAAAGGTCCATCTTTGCAGTAACAAAAGCCAAACTACTCGGTCCTATTGTTTCAGAGGGAACCTGAATTGATCCAAGTCGGGTTGAATCTATCAGAAATTTGTCTCTTCCAACTAGCAAGATTGGGGTACACTCTTTCTTTGGTAAAGTGAATTTCATACGAAGGTTTGTACCGGATTTTTCTGAATTGACAAAGGACATATCTGCCATGATGAAGAAGAAATCCACTTTCAAGTGGACAGAGGAAGGCAAGAAGGCATTTGTCGCAATCAAAGAACCTATTAGTTGAGCACTAGTGCTGGTTCGTCTTGATTTTGAAAAGGGTTTTATCCTTTACTGTTATGCATCAGAACACACTATGTCTGCAATTTTGAGACAAAATCTGAGCGAGGAGACAAAATCTCCCATTGCATTCATGAGTAGCAGTTTCAAGGCCAGCGAAACACGGTATTCTCAAATTGAGAAAAACGCGTATGCGGTGGTTCGAGCTGTTAAAAATTTCAGATTCTACATCTTGAACTCTCACACGACAGTTTATGTAATTGATCCAACAGTAAAAAGTGTGCTAACCTAGCGAGAAATGGGCTCTAAAAGAGGTAATTGGGTTGCGAAAGTTCAAGAGTACGACTTGAAGATTCAATCGACCAAACTCGTGTGTGGGAGAGGTCTGTGTTAGTTGATAGCTGAAGATGGTGATAAGAAGATCCAAGCAAAAGGTATACCTGAACTCAAACCTGAAGAGAAAGAGGATCTTCCTATGGTCCTACTAGTTGAGTCCGCAGGAGAATGGTTCATGGAGATATGGTATTACTTGACATATGGTGATTGTTCGAGTCATCTAGATAAGCAACAAAGGAGAACATTGAAGTTGAAAGCCTAGAATTACGTAATAATGAGTAACGTTCTGTACAAGCAGGGGCTTGATGGAACATTTTTGTTGTGCGTCACTAAAGACCAACAAAGGCGATCGTTGGAAGGCTTTCACAGTCAAGCATGCGGTGGCCACTTTTCTTCCAGAGTGACAACATTTAAAATCTTACGAGCACAACTCTTTTGGCTGACTATGTTTCGTGATGCATACGAATGGGTGCATAGATGGCAGTTGTGTCAGCAGTTTGTTGGCAAGATGAAGTTGGTAGCCATTCCTCTCAGGCCAGTTGTTATAGACGCTCCATTTCAGCAATGGGGATTATATTTTGTTGATCCTATCAACCCCTGATCCAGTAAGGGGCATATTTATGTCCTTACAGCTACAGATTACTTCACTAAATGGGTTGAGGCCATTCCAACCAAGTAGGCGATTTCCGAAGTGGCGTGTGACTTCTTGAAGGAAAACATTGTTTCACGCTTCAGAGTGCCTCACAAAATTGTAACTGATAATGCATCATGCTTCTCATCAGAGGAGCTACTGGAGTTCTGTTTTGATCACAGCATCACTTTGTCATATTCATCAGATTATTACCCTCAGGGTAATGGATAGGCTGAGTCATCAAACAAGAACATAGTTACGATAGTACGCAAGTTAGTTGATTCTAATTAATGAACTTGGCATAAGAAACTCTATGATGCTCTTTCAGCCGATAGAATTATTCCAAAGAGAGCCATTGGTACTTCACCTTTTATCATTATGTATGGAACGAAGGCTATGCTACCTATCATGCTGGAATTGTCCGCCTTACAATTGGCAACTGCAGTGGAAGATGGAGAATTCGCAGATCCTATTGAAAAGCGTATCCTGTACTTGACAAAACTTCAAGAAGAAAGGGTGGAGGTGGTAGACAGAATCACCCAGCATGAGGAGCAGGTGAAGAAAATTTTTGACAAGAAAGCTCGTCAGCTAGATTTCGAAGTCGGTGACCAAGTCCTACTGTGGGATAAGAGACATGAGCCCAAGGGAATGCACAAAAATTTTGATTCCTTGTGGCTGGGGCCATTCAAGATTCATGAGCTTGCAGGGGAGAACACTTATATTCTCTCGCGCTTAGATGGGAGTCTCCTACCACTACCTCACAGCGGACAGTACCTGAAGCACTTCATCCCTTCGGGGTGGAGTAAAGAATTTTCAACAAGTTTTTACAAATAATTGTCTTGTGTTTTCATGATGTGTTTCCCCTTTCCGTGATGTGATAGTAATGTTGTGTTTCCCCTTTCCGTAACAGTCTCGTCGTGTTTTAGGTGATTAGGAGTCTTGTTTTAGGCGATTTCTAGGAAAGTCCAACTATTAGGTGATTCTAGGAAGTCCGGTCATAGGTGACTTAGCGAAAGTCTTGCAATAGGTGATTAGGATGTGATGCTGACTGCAATACCCAATGGACAAGGCACTGGTCTAAGCTTAAAATCTAGAGATTCTATGGTTCTCCTATGCCAAAAGTATCCGACATGGTCCCCAGATGAAGCCAAATGTTGTACCCTAAATTAAAATTTTTGCTACACTTAGGCATTTTGAAGAAATGAGTCAAAGTCTTTTAAAAATTTGTCAAAAAGGTCATAATTGGGGATTTGCATGTCATGCATGCGGTTCAAAAACTTGAAATTTTCAAAATATGACAATCTGGGTCAGCTCAGAGCGAATGTGATGTCCCCACCTTGCGAACAATAAAAATAAGTATATGTCCAGTTTAATTGTATTATTTTAGACAGAGAATACAAATATATATATATATATAATAAATACATGGGTATATATGTATGTATATATATATATATATATATATATATATATATGAACACAAAACATATATCTACATATATGTATAAATATATAAACGAATATAAGCAAATAAATATAAGTGGATACAAATAAATAAAATAATAGTGAGCATAAATAAATATAAATCAATGTATTACATATTAAAATAATAAACATACATATAACATAGTCATATGAAAATATATATAAGTGAATACAAATAAATAAAATAATAGTGAGCATAAATAAATATAAATCAATGTATTACATATTAAAATAATAAACATACATATAACATAGTCATATGAAAATAATACATAAGCTAACAAACATTTACTAAACAATAAAAATCATTTCGATGTGCCAGGGTCGTGACAGGGACGGACGTGTCTCTAGGAGGAAGCGCGGGTGCATGGATGCATCTTTTGAAGAGGTATATGGACGGCGTTGAAGGAAAGGAAGAGGATAGAGAGATAGAGGAAAAGAATGCAAGAATCGCTAGGGAGTAGATAGAGAACATACGCCAGGAGGAATCAGGGGGAGAAGTGAAGGACACGTGGAGGACTTAGGAAGTACGGCAAGCGATGCCTAGGCAAGAGAGCACTCGTCAACATTGATTGGGCACGTCACTTGGATGGAGGCTACCCAAGAACAGGAAAATATTTTCAAAATTCTCAGAGTCCCTTTGTCAGCAGTGCGTCCCTCCAAACCAAGGATTGGGTTGGGCTCTTCACCATCTCCAAAGAAGCCCAGACATTTGACATTTCTATCGTACATTTCATGAAGAAATCTGATAACTAAATTGAGCTTTATCTATTATTTCAGACATTAAGAATCAGAGTAAATTTATATTTTTTAAAACCAGGAGCATCTCAAACATGAACTGAGATTGATACTGCTTACAAGTCCTTGACATAATTACTGAAATTCACATCCGACGTTCTAGTCATTTGAGTAAGGATTATCATAGTGGTATCAGAGCATAATCCTGCCAACTTGTAGGAAGGAAGTGAATGAAAACTTACGAAAGGACCGTGGCTGATAAATTGGCCCAAGAACTTAAAACATTTATGGAGCAAACAAATGAAAAATTCGAAAGAACAAATCAGCTAATTCTACAAACCCTTTAAAGCATGAATAGTCATCACACTCAAGAGAAAACCAATCCGAGGAAAGAGATGCACTCCAATCACTCCGAGAATGAACATTTGACCAGAAGTTCTGTGCTAAGGCCAACCATGCATCCTTTCCTTTCGAGCGCAAATGGCATAGAAGAAAGCGAAGAACAAAATGCCTACAGTGCAGAAGATATTGCAATCATGTACGCTGGATTGGATCTAATAGTGCAGAAACTGGTGTCCTTCAAGGAATACAATGAAGTCAAAACACAAGCCAACTCAAGCAAAAGAAAGAATCAAACCAGCAAGGACCTGAGATCTCGGGTTAATAAGATGACATTACCTCCTTTCAACGGCTTAGGAAAGATCATGGCGCAATCATGGGTTCAAAAACTCGATACTTATCTTTCTCTCAGCCCCATGACCGAAGAAGATGCCATCGAATTTGCTGTCCTACACCTATCAAGGATAGCTCACGACTGGTGGCACCATGGACTCATCACACAAGGACACCGGAGTATAACCACCTATAATGGGTTCACTCAAAAACTCATTGACAGATTTGAGCAGAGACATCCAGAGTGGTACTTCAAGGAACTCACCCAACTCAAGCAACAAGGGACAGTGGAGGAGTATGCAAATGACTTCCAAAGGATAGCTGTCATGGTCCCCGATCTATCTCAAAGAAGACTCACCTATTTGTTTATTGAAGGGCTCAAGGAGCAAATCAAGAACATAGTAAACCCGTTGGAACCTCAAACCATGGGAGAAGCAATTCAAAGAGCCGTAAAAGTAGAATCAAGTTCTCCAAAGGAAAAAGACAAGAATCCTTCGTTCAAGCCACAATCTAGACAAGACCAACGAAGTAGAGATGATAGGGGAAGAGCTTGCCACTTTTGCAATGAACCATGGACCCCAGGGCATAGATGCCTTGACAAAGAGGCCTACAAATGAAGGAGAGAATTCATGGATCGAGGCTTATGCTTCAAATGCCGGGAACCTTGGGGACAAGGACACCAATGCAAAAAAGGTCAAATACACAAGATAGAAGAAACTTGGGATGAAAAATTAAAGGAAGCCCCCACCAAAAGAACAAAATGGGACCAAGATGAACAAGGGACCTTGGCGGTCATTTCGCAAGCAAGTGAGCATAGACCTTTTCGAATCAAAGGCACACTAAAAGGGCAAAAAATTATTGCTTTGGTGGATAGCAGGGCCTCACACAATTTCATCAGCAAAAGTATAGTGGCCAAGCAAAAATTAGGGGCACAAAATTTCAAAGGGTTTAAAGTAGCACTTGCCAATGGAACCACAGATCAATGCTCAAAAGTCATTCCTCAACTCAAAATTACAGTGGACAATCATACCATAAAAGGGGATTTTTATGTGGTGAATCTACACAATGATGTTATCTTAGGGATGCCATGGATCAACTCCCTTGGACGCTTTACCATGGATAATCCAAATTTAGAGATCTACTTCAAACATAATGGGCAAGAAGTTTCACTTAGAGGTCTACCAAATTGATCACCCAAGGTAGTATCATGCAAAAGGATGGAAAGGATTGTAAGGCACGGGCAAGGGGAGTGGATAGCTCAATGCATGGTGTTAGATAAAGCACCCTCCCATGAACCAGATATTCACATTGACATCCAACCGATTCTTAAAAGGCACAAGAAGATTTTTCAGAGATATTCCCCTCGGTTTACCTCCAAAAAGGGGATTTGAGCACTCCATAGAATTGGAAGAAGGAGCAAGACTAGTAATCATCACCCCATATAGACATCCTCGAAGGTTCAAAGAAGAAATAGAGAAGACCATTAAAGAGCTGTTAGAAATGGGACACATTCAGCCAAGTAATAGCCCCTTTGCGTCATTCGTCGTATTGTTCAAGAAAAAAGATGGCACTATGCGAATGTGCATAGACTACAGGGCCTTAAATCAGAAAACTATCAAGAATCACAAGGATAGATGAATTGCAAGATGAATTGCATGGAGCAAGATACTTCTCCAAAATTGATTTACAGTTAGGGTATCACCAAGTCCGAATGAAGAAGGAAGATGTACCAAAAACAACATTTCGATGCCATTATGGGCATTTTGAGTTTCTAGTCATGCCGTTTGGCCTCACCAATGCTCCAGCTACATTTCAATCATGCATGAATCACATCTTTCGCCAACAATTGAGGAAGTTTTTACTAATCTTCTTTCATGATATTTTGATCTATAGTAAAACATGGGAAGAGCATCCTAGGCATATTGAAGAAGTTCTAAGTATCCTGGAATCAGAATCTCTTTACGCAAAGGTGTCCAAATGTGAATTTGGGTTAAAAGAGATACTCTATTTGGGACATGAGATCAACGCAGAGGGGGTAAGCGTGGATGAGGAGAACGTTAAAGCAATAAAATAATGGCCCAAACCAAGGACCTTGTCTCAACTTAGAGGCTTTGTGGGATTATACAGCTACTATCGGCGTTTTGTCAAAGGGTTCTCCAAAATAGCCGCTCCCCTCACGGACTTGACCAAGAAAGGAGCTTTTATGTGGAATGATCAAGCTCAACAGGCATTTGAGCAACTCAAGGAAACCATGAGCACCTGTCCTGTCCTAAGAATTCCCGACTTCACACTACCGTTTGAATTTCAATATGATGCCTCCGGAGAAGGGATAGGCGTAGTACTCATGCAGAGGAAACATCCTATAGCCTTGGAAAGCCGCAAGTTGACAGAGGCCGAGAAGCACTAATCCATATATGACAAAGAAATGTTAGTGATTATGCATGCTCTAGCCAAGTTCAGACAATATCTAGTTTGTGGTAAGTTCATCATCAAAACGGACCACAATAGTCTAAAATTCTTGATGCATGAAAAGGATCTCAATGATCGTCAGCAAAAACGGTGAGCTGAGTTCAAGCCTATGATTTTGACATAGAATATGTTAAAGGAACCAATAATGAAGTGGCATATGCACTATCCAGGCGCCCACACCTGAACACCATTACAAGCATTTCAAAGGATTGGAAAAGTAATATTATTGCTGAATAGGCCCAAGATACACAGGCCTCAAAAATCTTAGAAGGAAGGGTACCCAATGAGGACTACAAGTTATGAGATGATCTCATCTTATATAAAGGGAGAATATTTCTAGTTCCCTACTCAAAAATGAAGAATAGGATCATAGAGGAATTCCATGATAGCCCTCTGGCTGGCCACCAAGGATACTACAAAACATATAAGCAGATTAGAGAGAAGTATTCTTGGAAAGGATTAAAAGGTGATGTGCTCAAACACGTACAAGAATGTATGGCTTGTCAGCAAAATAAAGCAAAACAAACTCATCCGGTAGGACTATTACAACCATTACCCATTCCCAACCAAAAGTGGGAAAGTATCTCAATGGATTTCATAACCGGATTGCCTAAAGTACAGGGAGAAGATAGTATTTATGTCATAGTAGATAGACTTACTAAGTATGCCCACTTCTTTGCCATTTCATCAGAGTACAAAGCTTCTCAAGCAGAAGATTTATTCTTTAAATAAGTTTTTCGCCTCCATGGGATACCCAAAGCAATCATCAGTGACAGGGATAGTAAATTTTTGAGCCAATTTTGGCAAGAGATATTTCGGTTAGCAGGGACAAGTCTAACCCCAAGTACAAGTTACCATCCACAAACAAATGGGCAAACAGAGATAGTCAACAAATGGATAGAAGGATACTTGAGGAATTATGTAACCGGCCAACAGACTGCATGGATAAAGTGGCTACACTTGGGAGAGCACTGTTACAACAGCACCCATCATATGTTAATCGGGATGAGCCCTTTCAAAGCCCTATATGGATACGAAGTGCCCTCTTTTGGACACTTGATCAGCCAAGAAAGTAAGGTGCAAAGTGCACAAGACTTCATACAGAAAAACATCGATCTTTTGAAGACCCTCAAAGAAAATTTGCAGGAAGCACAAAACCAGCAGAAAATCTATGTTGGCCGACACCGCATAGAAATAACTTTTGAAGTTGGGGACCAAGTCTTCCTACGAATGCAACCGTACAAGCAAACATCAATCGAAAGGAGCGGGGTTGAAAAATTGAAACCACGTTTCTTTGGGCCTTATAAAGTTACAAGAAAAGTCGGCGAGGTAGGCTACGAAATCGAACTCCCGACGCACAACAAAATCCACAATGTCTTCCACGTATCATGGCTAAAGAGTGTCCTTGGACAACACCCAATCTTGCATCGAATTACCTCCAATTGATGAGGAAGGACAACTCACTTTGGAACCATAATTCATCATGGACACAAGAGAAAGAAAATTAAGAAGCAGGATCATTACCGAGTTTCTAATCAAATGGAATCTTGAGACATAAGACATTCTTAATGAATCTTGAGCCTTAACTAAAGACATTCTTTGTAAATGTCGGTGAGTACCCCATTAAGTACGCCAACCTATAAACCGGGGCCAAGAGGCCGAATGACTTAAATGCTCACTTCGTGCTCTTGGACTTGATTGGGGAAGAAAAATACATGCAAGGAGGATGGACAGGGGTCACTTGTATTGTATAAGGCCGGATATCTTTATAAGGTATCTAGAGAAATACATGTAAGGAGGACGGAAAGGTGCCACTTACATTGTATAAGGATGGATATTCCCATATAGGGTATCCAAAGAAATCCATGGAGAGAGGACGGACAGGGGCCTCTCAAATGGTATAAGGCCGAAGATCCTTATGTAAGGAATTCAGAGAAATACATGTAAGGTGTATGAACAGGAGCCACTTACATTGTATAAGGCTGGATATTCCCATATAAGGCATCCAGAGAAACCCATTTAGAGAGGATGGATAGGGGTCTCTCACATGGTATAAGGCCAGAGATCCTTATGAAAGGAATCCAAAAGGCCTGGGAAAAAGATTAGAGGTTACAAAGTGTTACAATATTTTCCCAGGATGAAGATCACGGCTCCAACAAGAACTGCAGATATTCAGAAAGGGGAAAACTATTAAGGATTTCTTAAGGACAAGCAATATGAAGCGGGGGAGACTTGTGATGTCCCCATCTTGTGAACAATAAAGATAAGTATATATCTAGTTTAATTGTATTATTTTAGACAAAGAATACAAATATATATATATATATATATATAATAAATACATGGGTATATATGTATGCATGGATAAATATATATATATATATATATATATGAACACAAAACATATATCTACATATATATATATAAATATATAAACGAATATAAGCAAATAAATATAAGTGAATACAAATAAATAAAATAATAGTTAGCATAAATAAATATAAATCAATGCATTACATATTAAAATAATAAACATACATATAACATAGTCATATGAAAATAATACATAAGCTAACAAACATTTACTAAACAATAAAAATCATTTCGATGTGCCAGAGTCGTGGCAGGGACGAACGTGTCTCCAGGAGGAAGCGCGGGTGCAGGGATGCATCGCTTGAAGAGGTATATAGATGGCGCTGAAGGAAAGGAAGAGGATAGAGAGATAGAGGAAAAGAATGCAAGAATCGCCGGGGAGAAGATAAAGATCATACGCCAGGAGGAATCACGAGGAGAAGTGAAGGACGTGTGGAGGACTTAGGAAGAAGTACGGCTAGCGATGCCCAAGTAAGAGAGCACCCGTCAACATTGATTGGGCACGTCACTTGGAAGGAGGCTACACAAGAACAGGAAAATCTTTTCAAAATTCTCAGAGTCCCTCTATCAGTAGTGCGTCCCTGCAAACCAAGGATTGGGTTGGGCTCTTCACCATCTCCAAAGAAGGCCAAACATCTGACATTTGCAGCATACATTTCATGAACAAATCTGATAATTAAATTGAGCTTTATCTATTACTTCAAACATTACGAATCAGAGTAAATTTATACTTTTTAAAACTAGGAGCATCTCAAACATGAACTAAGATTGATACTGCTTACAAGTCATTGACATAATTACTGAAATTCACATCCGACGTTCTAGTCATTTGAGCAAGGATTATCACAACGACCAAATCAACAAAACCTAGATTTCAGTTTTTCAACCCTATTCTATTTTTAGTAACTTTCTAAAAATATAACTTTTCTTGGGTTTCTCTTGAAACAGATGCTGGCAAAATTTTTTAAAAATAGAAAGTTTGGCTTCTAGGGTTGAAAGTGATTTTGATTGGCTTAAAATATTTCCTCATTAGGATGGTGCAGTCAGAATCACGAAAAGATCAGTTTTATCCTGGTGGGTCTATTCTGCTTTTTCAGAAGTTTTTTTTTTTTTTTTTTCAGGAGCATCAAGGTCATCAATGGAGGTTAGTCAGTTGCCAGGTGTGAGAAACAAACATTCAAGCACTGAACATAAGTTGCTAATGATGAACGTGCAGGAAGAACGAAGAACAGAGAAAGGAAGCTGTCAAACTTGAAAAATGTGAAATTTTGGCTAATAATGGGGACACCAGGCGCCCCTGTCACGCATAGGCGCCCAAACCTTCAAGCCTTAGAAATTTTTTCATCTTCGGCCGTAGGGCAAAGGAAAGCACGTCAAACAAAGGAGAGAATTGAAAATTTCAATAATATTTTGTTTGCCAGTCATGGGCGCCCCTAAAGAAGATAGGTGCCCAACTTTTCAAGGCATCAAATGATGAAATTAGGGTTCGTGCTCCCAGGCATTGTTGTTTAGGTTCTTCTCAGCTCCGCAGTAAGCCCAACTGTGTAGTCATCAAATTACTCAGTCATCCGGAATTCGAGATCGAATAGAGGAGTCTCAACCAAGAAGTTGAAAGCAAATCATGAGAACATCAAAAAATATTTTAAGTTTGGAGAACTTGGGCGCCCTAGAGAGAGAAAGGCGCCTAGGGTTTTGAAGGTCCAGATTCAGCAGTTAGGGTTTGCAATTGTGCTTAATCTGTTTAGGATGCTACCAACTTCACAACGAATATCTCAACAAGCTCATCGGATCATTTAGCCGTCGAAAAACTCAGATTGAACAGGGGCCATTACAAGAGGATTTCAAACTTCAAGGTAGAGACAGAGTAAAAAATGACTAAGTTTGAGGAACTTAGGCGCCGTAGAAGGAGATAGGCGCCCAAGCTTTGGAGGGCTTAAATGGATGAATTTGCAGACGAGGCCTCCAACGTGACTTCCTCAGATTTGATGAAGCCTTTCCAATGAAACCATCAACGCGCTCGTCAGAGGTTGCAGGCATCAGATCTCGAAGGCTGAATAGAGGGAAAAACATGAGTAGAATGATAGAAGTCAAAAGGAAAGGTAGGAAACACAAAAAATAAACTAACTCTAGAGGAGTTGGGCGCCCCAGCTAGCTAGGGGCACCTAAGCTGATGACCCCCTAAACTCAGTTTTCAGGATACGCCACTCCCAAAAGACCCCCCTTAGAATCTTCTCAACTATCCAGTGAATCTGATAGCCAGTTGATCTGATCAGTTTAGCTCCCGAAATCATGAATTCATCAAAAGATCATAAAACAAGCAAGAACTTGAAAATCATAAAAATGGCTAACACTAGTAATGATGGGTGCCCGTGGAGGAGATAGGCGCCCAACATTTTGAAGGGTCAGATGAAGTTTTTTTCAAAATTTGCCTCCAAACAAACTTCATCAGATTCACTCAGGCTCCGTAATGAAATCACAAAGTAGCTCATGAGATCAATCTGGAGGCTGGAAATCAGAGTCAAATGGAGGTCAAAACCAAGCAAAAATTTGAAAATGTTGAAAAAATGGCTAAGTATGGAGAGGAAAAGCGCCGCAAGAGGAGATTGTTGCCCAAGGTTCAATGCCTTAGGAAAATTTTCAAATTTTTCATTCAAACAACGTCTACATTCGATGAATCTGCCCGGGATAGACTCCGAAAGTTTTAAAAAGAAAGCGGATTTTTCTTAACCTCAACTTATTTAAGAGAACTTTTGTCTTTCATTGTTCATTTTTGCAGGTTGGCGTCAAGAGCAAGAAGATGTTCCCTTTTTTTTTCTCAACGAAGATTTGAAGACTCAAACGACATGCTTTTTCGATGTTCTTCGTGGTTTCGAGATCAGTGAGCTAGGAGGAATGCTTTTTTGTGCTCAAAACTTCTAGGGCGTTGCTTTTTGAAAACAACCACTCAACTTTTTCCATTTTTGATCACATGGGTCTCTCTGCTTTTTCATCCTCGTGAACATTGAGAAAATTTTCCCTCTTCTAGAAACTGCTTTTTGGCTGCTCTTTCGATCCCTATAATAATATCAGGATGATACAAGGTGTGGAGTACAGGCACAGGGCTTATATTGAGGACTTCTAGGCTAATGCAGTTGATGATGTCGAAGTCAGGAGGAGAATTTCACGAGGCTACCCCTAAAGATGTTTAGAGAGTGTGAAATTATCCCAGTTCTAGATCAAGTGGACGAGGATGTGAATGTCATGCAGCCGGCGTATGAGTCGGTGAGGAACACATCGGTCCCACCACCGGATTGGTCAGAGCCGGAAATCACGAACTTGGACACGTTATGCATACCAGTGTTGACATTTACGAGGAGCTGGGTTGAGAGGCATGTGAGTCGTCTCAAAAGTAAGTCGGTTGCTCTTACTTATAATCTTATGGGCGATCAGAGGCCGCCATCAGCAAAGAAAAGAAATCCGATTGCCCAAGTTGCTGAGCCACAGAGAGAGGTGCAAATCCAGCTAGTGCCTTAGAGGGTAGAGTAGGCATCTCCCCCACGATCATAGACTCGATATTTGAGTGTGAGGGAGCTTCCATTCTTTGGAAGCCAGAGAAGTAAATCTAACGAGGAGCGAGAATTTGAAGAAGTAAACCAACTGACACTCAGGGAGTCAGATAGCTTGAGTGTCAACGCTCCCAGAAGGGAAAGCCAGCAGGAGGAGGAAGAAGTAACGGCAACGGATACTCGCTTCCATCAGATGGTTGAGAAAACATTCGAAGAAGAAACTGCTACAAGGCAAGAGGCTCGGGGTTCAGGAGAAGATATTCAACAAATGGAGATGGACGAGCCTCAATGAAGTGTTGTTAGGGAAGAAATGTGCGAAGAGGAAGCAACCGAGGAGCAACCACTTGACATCTGAAGTGTTTTCCGTATGTAATCAACTGATGATGGTTTCTTTCAGCTGGGAGATCCAATAGTCCTTGAGGCAAGGCCGAGGAGTTTGGAGTGTCATGTATCAAACTAGAAATGTACAACTTTAGTTGACGGATTTCAGCCTTCAAGGCTGCCTTGTCTTGTCCATCTTTTGTCATCCTTTCTTTGACACTCGCTGAGGCAATTCCAAGAAGGTCTGCCTCCACCTGTCGAGTGGTCTTTCCAAGGTTCACCTTTGAAAGCGTGAAATCCTCAACCCTCACATTATGCATATCTTTGTCTTCAGGTGGGGCAGCAGTTTCTATCATAACCTCGTTCTCTGCATTCTTTTCTACATGTCTCTGGTTCTTCAACTTCTTTGTCGGCATGTCTTGTGGGACATGATGGAATTCAGAGAAGTCAAGCTGATAAGGTGGTCTCTCCCTCTTCCTCCCAAGCGAGCTTTCTAGCCAGATAGAATCTCGGCTAGCATCGCTGGGAGGAGGAACATAGGCCCCCTGAATGCTAAAAGAACGAGACCGTGCCGTGGCAATATCTCGTGGTGGCGAGTCCAAATCAATAGGACTTTGTGACCTTTGTGATGGTGGTGAAGCTGGTGGCTTTGTTTCTATTACTGGCACCGTTTCTGCTGCAACTTCTTCTACAATGGTTTCCATCTCTACAGCGATTATTTCAATCACTGGTTCTTGTGTAGTTGCAGCGGTCTCAACTGTCTCAGGCAAATTGGTGGCTGTCTCCACCTGTACCTCTTGCCGGCTTGTGCTGGCAATTCCTTTTCTCCCCCATGTGCTCCCTGACATCCGCATTCCTTCTGGAGGAAAGCTCATCTTCTTCTGTCTGGGTTTCCTCCTAGACGTGGAAGGTAGTGTAAACTGAACCGCTGGCGGCTCTGATCGGGGAAGTACTACCTTCCTTGTCCTTTTACTGTCCAGGTAGAGTTGACTGTGTCGAACTACTCTACCCGTTCTTTCCTCAATAGACGTACTCTCTTTCGCGTACCAGTCTACCTTGCCGAGTGGTTGTGAATCCACTAGACCCGTGAAGAAGGAAGAAAGAATAACTTCTCCTTCGTCTTCAGATAAGCCCTCGATGTCTTCTGACATGAATTCTGCAATCTGCGAGAGCTTGAATCTGCTATGGTTCCTTCTTCTCACTTCGAACTCATCCTCGCAGTTGACCCAAAAATCTTCCATGAAAGGTTCATGTGATGATCTTTGCTCAAGGTGAGCTGCGAAGATGCCTCTGGGGTCATAGGATGGCCTCCTGTCGATGAGGTACTTGAGATTAAATCTCACTATTTCTTGGCTTATCAACCTTGCATCGGCTGCAGTTCTGCATCTGTAGAGTCCCATCTGAAGAGGAAAGTTCACTGCAGCCTTTTTCTTTACGCGAAGGTAAGAGTGAACCTCGGCCAATTGCCTCAGGAATTCCATGAACACTACCCTATCTGAGGGGTAACGTGGCATCATGGCGGGGTGGCCATTATAGCCATACACGCGTATGTAGGTGAAAGTGGGGAATTGTATGAACCAATCCGCCCAGTCCACCATTGCTGCCTTAGCTGCTGGTGAAATACGCACGTGCATCTCATGGTCTAGCTCGTGCACGGTGTGCATAGTAAAAAGGTCATTTATCCTTTTGAAATGTCTTTCCGCTAGAGTGAACTCCAAGCGAGGAAAGTATTCTTGTACCTTTTGCACACCCAGGGTTCCCACAGTGTTTAATGTTCTGAAATCGCCTTGGAAGGCTATCAGGTAGACCAGGTATGAACACATGTGGAAACGGTGCTCTTCTAGAAACCCGGTGAATTGTTGGTGGAGTGTGTCACTGATCAGGGAGGCCCAGTCGTAACGTTCTTTTCTGCTGATTATCTTGCCAATAATGTAGAACATCCACGGCTGGAAGGATTTTCCCTCCTCTTGTCCAGTGACTCTGCTGAGTAGGGTGATTAGCACTCCGTACTCGTCTTTGAATTCTCCTCTACCAACCAATCTGGGCAAGCTGGTTCTCTTTGTTTTCAGCCAATGTTCAGCCATTATAAGCGAACACTTGTCCTTCGAAGCCTCGAATGCCTTTTCGCATTCTGTCACTGATATGACCTTCTTGGTAGGGCATGGTGGAATTGCAAAACAAGTCTCTATGTCCACCGGCTTCAAGCTGCAAATCACCCTCCCGTCTACTGACAGGATCTCTCTTGTAGTCGGGTTGTAATGCTTAGTGCAAGCAATTACAAGCTCGATGCTTTGTAAGGTGATTGGAATAGATGCTGCTTGAAACAAACCGGATTCTTCGATGTTCTGCAATGTGATTTGATTCATGCCCTCCAAGTCTTCAGAACTGGCCTCTGGATTTTTTTGCCATAAGTCTGTATCAGTCGTTTTCAGGTAATCATGGTATAAGACCGTTTTGGTCTTGTATTGTACCTGAGAGTACTGCATTTTTGAAAACCTTGAATATTGACTGGGCACTTGACCCTGTTCTGACACTTTTCTGGAACTGCTAAAAATAGCCTCGCCGGGGGTAGTTTTTACGAAAAATTCTGAGACATGGGTTTTGTTAAGAATGATTTTCTAAACAGACCCAGATCGTCAGAAATTCGAAAAAACGAGTTTTTCTTTGACATGCAAGAGCCCTTCGGTGGCAGAGGCAGCAAGGGCACCAGAAAGTGATTTTTCTCGAAAAAATCTAACACATGGGTTTTGTTCGTGCTTCAA
Source organism: Sequoiadendron giganteum (assembly GCA_007115665.2). NCBI lineage: Eukaryota > Viridiplantae > Streptophyta > Pinopsida > Cupressales > Cupressaceae > Sequoiadendron > Sequoiadendron giganteum. The sequence continues at coordinate 596,112,462 of CM021109.1, forward strand.
AGCCAAACAAACCCAGTTTGTCCGTTTTTCAATATTATGACTTTTTTCGGAAACCCTAAAAAATAGGGGCAGCAGGGCTACTTTTTCTGAAAAAATCTACCATGTGGGTTTTGTTGAAAAAGCTGTGCTGATCATACCCAGTTGGTCAGATCTGTGAAAATCTGTCGTTTCCTGTGACATGCAAAAGAAATATAGACAGAAGTAGAGGAAATAGACAGAAGATGGATTGGAAGTTATAAACTGCCACTTTGCAATAATCTGTCTCTGGAAGCAATCTTGGGAGAAGAATGCTTTTACTGCCAATGATCTTCAAAAATATTGAAGATCCGTTCAAAACCCCTGCCAGATCTTGAAAACTTGTTCTTGGGAGCTACTTGATGTTTTATCCTTCAACCTGCAAAAAGAATAATGAGGAAAGGGACGCCTAGCATGAATATAAGGCAATTAGGGTTAAGATCCACAAAGTATGGAAGATAACTCATCATTCAGGCCTGATTTGGAGTTCCAAAAGATGATTTCCACTGATTGTGGAGTGTTTTTCTCTTTTTGGCTCCAAATTTGCTAACTCAAGTCAACATTTCTGTTTGACTTTCCTTTAGGCGTCCAACCTTGAGTTTGATCATTTTTGTCTATTTTGCAAGCTGAAGTGCTCCCGTTTGATCTTCGATTCAGGTTACTCAGTTGATCTCAAGCAGTGTCCGACAGTTCTGTTGTCGAGGCGGGATCAGTATGATTAGATATGCCTGGGAGAGATTAACTCAGAAAACTGAGTTTAGGTCTCCAGAAAGAAGGGCGCCTTTCCTTGAAAGGGGCGCTTTTGACAATGCCTTAGTCAATTTTCATTGACTTGTTCTTCGTTTTGACCTTTTCAGACCCTCTTTGCTTTGATCTGACGTTCCCGATGTTTGATGAATCAGATGATTCTGTTTGACGATGCGTTGGGTAGCCGGTTCAGTCTTGTTCACGATGCCTGACTTCTCAGTGGAAGCTGGCAAGTTTTGGGCCTGCAAACTAAAGGGCGCCCCTGGTCAGCAGGGGCGCTTTTAGCTTTTGCTTGGTTGCATCTTGGTTGTGAACTGCCAGTCTTTGACCTTCTTCATCAATCGATTGATTTGTCGGAAGTTCTTGCTGATAGTCTCGCTGACGAGATAGGTCATAGCTGAGAAGGTCATCCTGGGAGGGAGTGAAGATTCTGGCTGAATCTGGATACCTTTAGGAAAGGGCGCCTTTCCTTGAGAGGGGCGCTTTTAGCCATGCCTTAGCTATTTTCTGGCTTATCTTTCCAGTTTTTCAAATTTGGCTTTTTCTGCTTGATCTCACCTCGTGATTGTCTGGTGTGTCTTATGGACTTGCTGTTAGATTGATCACGTAGCCGGGAGGAAGCTGGAAAGATATCATGTATAGAGCTGCAACTTCTGGATTCATCTGATGTCTGCAATTGAGGGGCGCCTTTAACCACTGTAGACTGTGTTTTGCCTTGGTAGACAAAACGTGCACCTTCCAGACTTAGCCAAATTTTGGCGTTTTCCGTTTTGAGAATCTCCTTCGTTGAACGTCATCATTTTCATCCTTTTCCGCCATGGTTTCTTCGTTGAAGCTTTTGAGGTTTAGCTTTCAGCACCTGGTACTGGCCAATCTGCCATTAATGGCTGCGGAGCTACTAACTTTGTTCCTGAAAAATATAAATAGACCCACCAGAGTAAAACATAATTTTTGATAATTCTGACTTGATCAGTGTGATCGTGAAGGCAATTAATCATATCAGAATTATTTTCAATCATTTCCGGGAAGGTCCTATTTTTTAGGGTTTCCATAAAAATAGGGGTATAAAACCGTAATTTTCATTTTTTTTTTTTTATAAAAAATTTTAACCATAGGTTCCTTGACAAAAACCCACAAAGATTTCATATTTGGTTTGACCTAAAACATACTTTCGATGGCATTTTTACGTTGTTTAGCTCAATTTAAGCAGAATGCCAAAAATTTCATTTTGGGTATAACGTGATGGTCTCTGCATGTTGAATCATGGTTTGAATATATCTCGTTACTCCTTTGAAGATTGCACCGGTTCTGTGAAAGCTATCTGAAGTGAGGCGTAAGCAGAACTTGGTTGAAGTTTGCAAGAATTGATCTCCGTGTCCCACATTTAGAGTAGACAGTAGCATCTCTAATCCCTGCATCTCTTTCAATTCAGCATTTTTCCAGTTAGCTTAGGAAATTCGAGCATCATTGATAAATCCTTCGAGTCTTGCAAGTTCTTCTCTTCAATTGAACAATTGTGTAAGTCCCCTTGGAATACCAGCAAATCACATCAAGCCAACTGAGACTATCCACTGCATGAAGGAACCTTGGAGTTGAATGCATGATCTTTCTAGCAATCTTAGCATGCAAAATACTTTGTTCAAGAGAGGATAGAGTAACCGTTGGGAAACTTTATTCTGTGTTGGTGTGGTCACAAAACACCCGTCAACAGGCAGCCTTGCCCATATTTCTTTAACCATGCTAGTGATAACAAGACGCTGTGGCTCTTAGTGCCTTCTCATTGTTATTCAGTGTTGTTTAGAACTTAGATTGTGATAGTGAAATTGATGAGCTTATTTCGGCCTTCAAGATTGCTATTCATTTTCTGTTCGATCTTGTGCTAAGTGTTAATCTGGTTTTGATCGCATGTTGCATGCTTGTTTTGCTACAACTTGCTATCCAGAAGGTGTAAATCTTGAGAATTGAGAAGGAGGATCTTATGCATGTCTTGCTTTGATTTAATGTCTCAATTTTCAATGTTTGTTTATGTGTTGAAATCATTCCTCGTTCACTTCTAGGATTTAAATTCTGCGTTTATTTAAATCTTTAGAAGCGTCTTTAGCATAAGTTAGTTGTAGCTGAAAGTTTTTATAAAAGGGAAAACCTCAGCTGCAACGTCAAGAGTTCTATAACCTTGTGTTCTCGCAGCTGAGAGAAAAAGATAGGCAAATTAGTTTTAATTTACTTTCTTTAGCATAATCAGTATACGAGGGAGCTTCCCCTCTGAATTTGAAGAGCAGTTTACTACACATAGCTGTCCGTTTCCAAACCGCATTCTAGAGGTACAATTTGAAATGCCAAGAAACACGAACTCTAACATTAGCACAAAGGGACAGTTCAGATTTAATTCACATCACAAATGTTTGCATTATGCAGTCACGTGAAAAAACATGTGAATGGTTACATTAGAAAAAATAGAAGACTAACGCAAGGAAGTGGGGGCCCACGTCCCTTTCGAAAGTCTAGGCATAATAACTTTCGAAGGGTCACTTTCTAAGGTAACATTTAACAGTAAGTTGTTTTAGAGAGGTAGATTTCCCCTTGACTGCATGTGTTTGCATAAAAAAAAAACAAAAAACAAAATATCTATTGTTAGAATCTTTCCTAGGTTTGATTTGTAATGGTCACCCCCTAATTTATTTTTGTATTTGTTTTTTGGAATACGATGGAGATGGATAAGTGTTTTGGTTTCCAAGTTTCATTCAACATTTACATTGCATTCATTGTCAAGTAACATATCATTGTAATACATTGCATATCAATTATCATCAAACATTACATAGTTTCAACTAAGATAATAAGAAAGACAGTTCACAATTAAAAACTCAAATAAGAGTAATTTTCAGACCTGTTCACAGTCCATAAAATGCATCCTTCCAGTCATAGAATGAACAGAAACATATGCCCAAAACTTCTCACAAGAGGCAAATACAAGAGGTATTCAATCTCCATCTATCTCTTCACATTTAACAGTCCAAATACAATGCCAAGACCACCACAGGATGCAGATTACAAACCCCTTAAGCTGCAGATTAGAACCTAGTCATGAATGTTAATGAGATATAGCTTCGGTCAGATATAAATAATGATTGCTAAATAGCATCATCATCATCATTTATATGTGATCGAATTTAATCCTTAAACATATTTTTGGAAAATAAGTAAATCGAATTTATAAGCATGCATAAATTCGAAATAATAAAATGATGATCAATTTTTGCATTGAATAAAATTGGAACTCATATAATATATATCTGCCATGTATGTGAGGGTATATGTATTAAGTTTGTTAAACCGAGTGTTAGTCAGTTGTCTTTGAAACCCACGCGCCCAAAGGGACACGTCCCATGTGGAGACACGTCCTCTCATGAGATGCGTCTCTTAGAGGCGGGTCTCCAAAGGTATTTAACATTGTTCCATCATTGATATGCAAACATCGAAATTTATTAATGTTCTGCAATCAACACATTTAGCATAAGAGAAGAAATCTGGAAATTAGTTTTTGACTTAGAATTCTCACACAGAATTTCAGACCTTAGTAATTCCTTAGATTTCTTAGGATCCTATTTGATAAAGATTTGATTACATTTACATGGTATCAGAGCCAAGTTAAGTGAATCCAAATCAAATATATATATCAGATTGCTTAAGAAAATTCGTATTTTCAAGATCGAATTCACATCACATTCTTCATAATGTCGAGTGTGATCAGATTTGAAGATTGTCTTGCAGGAGCAGACAACTTCACATCATGGAAATTTAGAATAATGATGATTCTTAAAGAGAAAAAATTAGACTCAGTTGTGAGAGAAAATAAAAAGGAACCTGAGGCTGATCTCGAGAAAACTCAATGGATTGAAAACAATGAAAAAGCCATGAAAATCTTAGTAGATGCAGTTAGGGATCATATAGTGCCCATCCTAGCAAAACATGAAACTGCATATCATATGTTCAAATCTCTTGAGAGTACCTATGAGATCAACAACACCAGTAGGACTCTTGCATTAAAAAGACAAATCAACAATGCCCAAATAAACAAAGGAGAGTCAATTAATGCATACTTCATGAGGATCATTGAACTAAGGGATCAATTATCCACAAATGGATATCAGATTGATAGCAAAGAGTTAACTCTAATTGCACTAGGAGGCCTACCGAACTCATGGGAGTCATTTGTTCAAGGAATAAGTGCGAGATCTAAACTCCCAAAGTTTGATAGGCTAAGAACTGACTGCCTTAAAGAAGAAACAAGATTCTCCACAAAAGAAAATAAACAGAACATAGATGAAGACATTCATGTACTCAACACAACGTCTAATAAAAGGAATAAGAAAAACTCCTACAAGAGAGGATCTTTTAAAAGAAGAAGAAATTCCAATGGAAAGGGATCTTCTAAGAAGAAAGACATCTCTCAAGTTCAATGCTTTAGATGTGATCAATATGGCCACTATGCAATGAAGTGCCCTGACAGATCAAAGCAACAAGCATCTTTTGCCAAAGTAGGAAAGACAAATTTAGATCATGAATCTGAGAACTTTGTGTTCTATACAGCCTTATCTAGTCAAGTATCTAACAACACCCACAACTGGGTAATTGATAGTGGTTCCTCTAGACATATCACAGGATTCAGAGAACACCTAGACACTATGACTGAAAAGACTGATGAAGAAGTAACCATTGGGGATGATTCTGCACACCCTGCAAAAGGGGTTGGAACTTGCTCCATCAAACTGAAATCTGGTCTTTCTCTTCAACTCATTGGAGTCTTATTTGTACCTGGAATAAAGAGGAATCTAATATCCATCTCTGCCCTTGAAGACAATGGATATAGAGTTACCTTTATGGATGGGAAAGTTCTAGCATGGCCTAAGAACTCAACTATCAAGAAAGCCCAAACCATAGGTGTAAGACAAGGGTACCTTTACAAACTATGCATTGAAGTTAAACAAGCCCTTACTCTTGATACCTTTGATTCAAATGAGATTTGGCATAGAAGATTAGGACACCTTCATTTCCGTGCCCTACCTTCTGTGGAGAAATTTGTAACAGGCTTACCTAAGTTAAAACCATCTCATGAAGGAACTTGTAAAGGTTGTGCCCTAGGAAAGAATACAAAGGGATCCTTTCCCAATAGCTTGAGCAAAACCCTAAATGTGTTGGAACTGGTTCACTCAGACTTATGTGGACCCATGTCTGTACCCTCTAAAGCAGGATTTTTATACTATGTCATATTTATAGATTACTTCTCTAGGAAAACCTGGATCTATTTCCTTAAGTGTAAAGAGTCAATAGAAATCCTCCAAAGGTTCAAAGAGTTCAAAGCCCTTATTGAAAACTTCTCCGGAAAGAAAATAAAAATCTTAAGGACAGACAATGAGAAAGAATACACCTCTGAAATTTTTAAGGAATTCTGCATGAGTGCTGGAATTAAGAGGGAGTTCATGGTTGCCTACAACCCTCAACAAAATGGGGTTGCTGAAAGGAAAAATAGAACCATTGTAGAAGCTACTAAGGCAATGTTGGTTGACCAAAACATTGAAACTTCTTTCTGGGCAGAAGCCTCTAGGACTGCTGTCTATATCCAAAATAGATTTCCTCATTCTCATCTTGATAACAAAACTCCTGAAGAAGCCTTTACTGGCATAAAACCTGACATTAGTCATTTTAGGATTTTTGGCTGTCCTGTCTATATTCATGTGCCCAAAGAGAAGAGATTCAAACTAGAACCTTCCAGAAAGAAGGGGGTATTTGTGGGTTATAGTGAAACCTCCAAAGCATCTAGGATATTCGTACCCGGGCAGAAACAAATTGAATTGAGCAGAGATGTCATCTTTGAAGAAGACATTGCATTCAAAAGAGCAAGAAGTTCTAGTGAGATAGAAACCTATTCCCCTAGAGTACTTGAAATGGAACCTGCTCCTGAGATTCAGAGGGAGTATCCTGAGGAAATGCCACATGAACTTCCATCTACTTCAGATGAGAATATAGATGACAACGGTACAAAGAGGCCACTTTGGGCTAGAAAAATGATCAAGGAAGCCGAGAATCATGCAGCACCCAAAGGAACGTTTAGGGAAAGTAAAAGACCCAAACGGTTCTCTAGCTATGTTGCTCTAATGAATAACATCATAAATTTAGAACTTGTCAGTGTTACAAAAGCTCTCAGACATCAAGCATGAAAGGATGCAATGACAGAGGAGTATCATTTCATCCTAAAGAATGATGTATGGGATATAGTACCGAGACCGAAAGAGAAATCTGTTGTCTCTTCCAAATGGCTCTTCAAAATCAAACATGCTGTTGATGGCAGTATAGAAAAACATAATGCACGTTTTGTGGCAAGAGGTTTTTCTCAAAAGGAGGGCATTGATTATGAAGAAACATTTGCACATGTTGCTCGTTACACATCTGTGAGAGCAGTGTTAGCCATTGCTGCAGCTAAAGGCTGGAAGATCCATCAAATGGATGTGAAAATTGCCTTCCTAAATGGAACCATTGAAGAGGAAGTCTATCTGGAACAGCTTGAAGGTTTTGTGATACATAAAACTAACTCACATGTGTGCAGACTAAAGAAAACCCTCTATGGACTTAAATTGGCTCCCAGGGTCTGGTATGAAAGAATTGACAGCTATCTTTTGGGACTAGGATTTTCCAAGAATAATGCTGACTCTAATCTCTACTTCAAGGTAATCAATGGTGATATGCTAATGATTATATTATATGTTGATGACCTACTGATAACAGGAGAAGATCACCTCATTGCTCAAGGAAAGAAGGATCTAACTTCCGAACTTGACATGAAAGACTTGGGCATTCTACACTACTTCCTAGGTTTGGAAGTATGGTAGAAATCAGAGGGCATTATACTAAACCAAGGGAAGTATACTATTGATGTTCTGAAGAGATGTGGAATGTTGGACTGTAGACCCATGTTTACACCTATGGAAACCAACTGTCACAAACTGAAAGAAGCAACAACAGAATCCAAGTGTGCAGATCCAACTCTTTATAGGCAGATGATTGGATCCTTGATGTATCTGGTTAACACCAGACTTGATATTTGTTATGCAGTGAATGCTCTTAGCTAGTTCATGTGTGAGCCAAAGGAAATTCACCTTATGGCTGTGAAACATATTATGAGATATCTTCAAGGCACTATTGGATATGGTCTTCTTTACAAAAATGACCAACTAGATCTACATGGATACTCTGATTCAGATTGGGTTGGAAGTGTAACCGATCGGAAAAGCACATCAGGATGTTGCATTAGTTTACAATCAGCTATGATCTCTTGGATTTGCAGAAAACAGTTTTCAGTTGCACAAAGCTCAACAAAAGCTGAATACATTGCAGCCTCTATGGGGGCAAGAGAAGCAGTTTGGCTTCGTAAATTGCTTGTGGGACTCTTTGGTGAGCCCTTGAATCCTACAATTATTCATTGTGATAATCAGAGTTGCATCAAACTCTCTGTAAATCCTGTATTCCATGATAGATCTAAACACATTGAGATCCCCTATCATTATGTAAGAGATATGGTGGAAAGGAAAGTGATCCAGTTGGAGTATGTTAGTACAAATGATCAAACTGTAGACATTCTCACCAAGCCTCTCTCCCGAATCAAGGTAGAGCACTTCAAGAAGAAACTTGGTATGGTTGAAATGTAATTTGATATTTATGTTTGAAATTCAAATTGTTTATAAATTGTACTAATATATAAAGATGTTTAATGTGTAAACTCTTTTGTCATGTGTGTGACTCCATGACCTTATGGCCCTACTCCCCCTGTGTACATCATTGAAAGGTGACGATCTTTCTAATAATGAACACTTGTATTTGACATTGTAAAGTGACGACTCTACAATGATGAGTCGAACTATCATGATAGATATCATGTGACTTGATATCTGCGGACATGTTATGATAGTATCTCTTGGACACCTTGATGGATATCATGGGACTTGATGTCATCTGAAGATCATTGTGATCCTTAAGAGATAAATCATGGTGGATATTTATATCCGTGGGTATGCCATGAATTATGGTAGACATCATGTGACTTGATGTCAGTGCACATACCATAATGAAGATGTGTTATGAAGAATTTCATGTGACTTGACAATATTGAGAAAACAGATCATTATCTTCGATATCACGTGTGAAGGTGATATCTCCACTTATTTGATTTGAAATATCTTCCCTAGCTAAGAGGGAGTGTTAATGAGATATAGCTTTGGTCATATATAAATGATGATTGCTAAATAGCATCATCATCATTTATATGTGATCGAATTTAATCCTTAAACATATTTCTGGAAAATAAGTAAATCGAATTTATAAGCATGCATAAATTCGAAATAATAAAATGATGATCAATTTTTGCATTGAATAAAATTGGAACTCATATAATATATATCCGCCATGTATGTGAGGGTATATGTATTAAGTTTGTTAAACCGAGTGTTAGTCGGTTGTCTTTGAAACCCGCGCGCCCAAAGGGACACGTCCTATGAGCGGACGTGTCTCCACTTATGTATTAAGTTTGTTAAACCGAGTGTTATTAGGTTGTCTTTGAAACCCATGCGCCCAAAGGGACACGTCCCATGAGCGGATGTGTCTCCACAAGTGGAGACACGTCCTCTCATGAGACGTGTCTCTTAGAGGCGGGTCTCCAAAGGTATTTAACATTGTTCCATCATTGATATGCAAACATCAAAATTTATTAATGTTCTGCAATCAGCGCATTTAGCATAAGAGAAGAAATCTGGAAATTAGTTTTTGACTTAGAATTCTCACACAGAATTTCAGACCTTAGTAATTCCTTAGATTTCTTAGGATCCTATTTGATAAAGATTTGATTACATTTACAATGAAGACCCAAAACATAGGAAAGTGGCGCAGCTTCCTAGGAGGGTGATTTGATTCGTAAAATCAGAACTTCACCAACAAATGCAAATGAATAGTCACCATGGGGTGCCCAGAAATGAGGTTTCCAATGAAACGATACCCAGAAAGAGTTTCTTATACACCACAAAGATTTGATCTGTTTTTGCACCCTCTAGCTACTCAGAAATAGCAAGTTTCAGACCTCAGAAAAATTATATCAGAACTCAGAAAATAAGGAAAATCAGCTGCAAACTCACTCCAAAATGGCATAAACCACCCACCAAGCCAAAACTCAAAAACTCAACTCAAAACACTGAATATATCTTCATATTTTCACCTCTAAAATTCGCCAAAAGTACTAAAAAACCCTGAAATGTGATGAACAACACTCCAACCAGCTAGAGTGGATATTTCACCACCGAAACTAGCAACCAAGAAGAGGGTTTTCATCCTCAACCAGCAAATGTAGAAAATCTAGAAACAATCCAGCAATATAACCTTATGTCGTCAAAGCCAAGATATCAAATGAGAGCCTCAAATGAGAATTTATAGAGTGATGGACAAATTAGGGCAACTCTCATTTCATTTCCCTCTATTTCACCTTTTTGAAAGTAACATGAAATTATTCCAAGAGGGGCATCCATGCTTTTGCTTCCAAAAATTTCACTTTAATAAAATAAATTATTATTTAAGTCTCAACTAGGCATCCCACCTTATGAAAGATAAAATTAGCCTTAAAAAATGATAAATAAGCTCGTTTCTAGGTGCTACACAAGGAAGAACACTAGCCCTCTTTTAAAAATGTCACCTTACTAGGCCAAGGGGTACACTTCATGAACCCACGCCCCCCCTCACTTAAGTTATAAAGCAACATTATAAAACTCAAGTGATAACAAATCAAATATTAATCTAACCACTATTAGGATTCACTATTGCGGTAAATAGAAAGCATTGCATTGAGCTGGTGGAGGAATTGAGCCAAGATCAAGTACTAAAAATAACACTTATTACAAATAGTAAGTGAGTCAAATCACTTAACTGACCCAATCAAAGCCCAATTGGAACTTACTAAAAATAGTAAGTTACTAATAATAGCCACTGCTAAAAATAGCCATTCTGTTGGAAAGAACCTAGAAAAAACCCAGAAAATCCCACAAAAGCTCATCACAAGATGTTGAGTCCCCTAACCAAATCCACTTAGCCTACGGAAACCGGAATAGGCCAATGGAAGCTCAGATTGAATTATGGGCAAGAAGGGGAGATTACAGTCCTCCCTTCCCAAGATTGCTTGTCCTCAAGCAATCGCAACTCCGGATGTTGTAAAATCTGTCCACTCTCCATGTGGCATCCTCCACTAGCAAGTTTTTCCATTTCATCAAATACTCTATGATAACTCTCCTCCAAACAGTATGCTCTATGAAATCAATCACTTGCTTTGGTATCAATATCAATTTGCTTTCTTCATCCAATGGAGGCAACTTTGCCGAAGGAGTCACATTGTGCCCAAGTGCCTTCTTGAGGCGTGACATGTGAAAAACATTATCCACCTTGCTACCTTCAAGTAGCTCAAGCTCATAATCCACCTCCCAAACTCTCTTGGTGACTCTAAACGGTCCATAGAAGGGAGGCTTCAACTTCTCTAACCCACTCTTCTTTAGAGTGGACTGTTTGTAGGGCTGCAATCTCACATAAACCATGTCTCCTATCTCAAATTCCTGCTCAATATGGTGTTGATCAGCATGCAACTTCTGCTATTTCTGTGCATGCTGTATATTATCCCTTAGTGATCTCATGATATCCTGACTTTTCTACAAAAAATATCTAGCTCTAGGCACGCTACGATCAACAAATAGCGGATCAATGAAATTGGGAGTTTCATAGCCATATAAAGCCATGAAAGAAGACATCTTGATAGACATGTGAAAAATGGAGTTGTAGCAAATTTTTTCCAAATGCAACCACTTAACCCATGCTTTCTGCTGCCTTGAAACATAATTGCGTAGGTATCTTTCCACCCATTTGTTAAATATCTCAATTCGTCCATCAGTTTGGAGGTGGTAACTAGTGCTGAGAGTCAAATCAGTACCACAAAATTTGAACAACTTCTACCAAAACAAGCTCATAAACTTGCTGTCCCTATCATTGATGATGTTCTTAGGTGGCCCATGAAGTCTAAACACCTCTTTAAAGAACAAATCTGCCACCTGTATCACTGTATACCTTGCTAAAATAAGAAAAATGTGAGCAAATTTGGTCAAACGGTCCACTACTACATAGATACAATCCTTCCTTTGCACTTTGGGAAGCCCCGTGATGAAATCCATTGAGATACTTTCCTACTTCTGAGTAGGAATAGGTAAGGGCTGTAGTAGACCAGCAGGGTAAGTATGTTCATTTTTATTCTGTTGGCACACTTGGCACTCAGAAACATAATTATTAATGTCCTCCTTGATTCCCTTCCATGAGAATCTCTCACAGATCTGCCTGTATGTTTTGTAAAAACCAGGATGATCAGCCATGGATGTGTCATGAAAAGTCTTAAAAATTTGCACTCTCATCTTGGATTCAGAGACCAACATTATTCTTTCCTTGTAGAAAATGAGACCATCTCTTACCTTGTACTTGTCTGTAATGTCCCCTTCTCAACAGTGATCTAGCAGTTGGTCGTTAGCCTATTCTGGAGACCCGTAGGCTACTCAAAAGTTGAAATTAGGGTTTCCTATCTTCTAGGAGGATGTCTCAGCTTTTTCTGAGGCTTGCTTATGGAATCTTGGAGTTTGATTTGCGGATTCTTTTTGGGTTTTCAGAGAGCTTCGCAACGGTATAGCATGCATGTTGATCCGAGTAACTTTTTGAATTTACTATTTTTAGTAAATTATATTTTTGGCAATGGTCTTGTTGGCATTAGTACATTTGGCTTTCCTTTTCGAACAGTTCAGTTGGAAGTGTTGGGTTTGGCTCTTGGATGCATTTTCTGGAGAGATAAGTTATCTTAATTAAAATAATGTTATATTTTAATTATGACCCCTTGGCCTAGCTTCATGACTTAAGTTGTTTTAAAAAAGGGGACTTCATGGGTGGACGCCTCATCAAGAGGCTTAAGTGAAATATTTCCCATTTGATAAAGTTTGACTTTGACGAATGGGACGCCAACTTTGAGGAATGAGACGCCAACTTTGAGGGAGGAATGAGCCAACTTAGAATTTCGAATTAAGTTGACTCCTTGTTTAAGCGTACCTTCTAGAGGCTTCTAGAGATGCCTTGCTGAGTTTATAAAAGGAAGTGTTGGCTCTTCATTTGGTTATCTTGAGTTTACTGCAAAGTTATGCTGTCGGAATGGTGATTGAGTGCTTCGGGAAAAGTACCCCCTAGCTTGGCTTAGCTTCTTGCTTGAAAGATAGCAACTAGTTAAGATAGGGTTGTTCTTAGTCTTTGAGAGTAGTTTGAGCATGTTCTAGTTGAGTTATTTGCATTTTGTCAGATTTTTAGAGTTGCTGGTTTTGCTTAGCTGATTGTAGTTTTAACTCATATCTCAAAAAATAAAAATAATATCGTTTTGGGTATTGTGCCTAATTGTTTCTTTGTCAGGGGCGACCCTTTGTGTCAAGTTGCAGATTTTATGATGAAGTTTCTGATTTTTAAATGCAAAATCGCTCGTCCTTGAGGGCCGTACCATCTTGCTGAGCATTGGAATCCGGGCACAAAATATTAAGGGCTTTAAGCTGGGTTCTCTCCATTGGGAATGGAGCGACATCATCCCTAGGGCCATTTGCACGCAGTCTCATGTCATTCGGGTATGTTAAGAGCATTTTATGAGTATTTTAGCTTGCATTGCAGTTGCTGGTTAAGATATTTAGTTGCTGGTTTATCAGATCAGAATTAGGAAAGTTCATCATTTGGAGTGGGATTGAGTTCTATAGTCTTAGTGAGCATTTGGAAAACATATTCTATCATTGCAGCATTGCTAGACTTCTAATCTTGTGTTCTTGGCAAGAATTCTATCTTATTGTAAGCTGAACAGTAGTATTTTCAGCATTCTTATCTTCTAGCTAAGCACTTTGTAATTCCCACGATTGTGGAAGAGACTGGCCTTGCTTTAGTCTTTCATTTCTGTACTTACTTTCATGTACTGCCCGCTGAAAAGTGGAAGAGGTCGGCAAGCCGCCTAGTTACTTTATGTAATGCATTGGAACATCATTTTGTTGATTGGCTGAGGCGTCACCACACTCATGGATCCTCTGACCATATGCTCGCCCCTCCTCCCACATCGGGTTTTAGGGCGCATTCTTGGTTAGAGTTACATTACTGTAGTTTGAAGCTCTACGCTAACGATCCCCTTTCGAGTATGCTCTCACCTTGCCCGCACTGGGATCTGGGTTGATCAGAGGAAAGGATTCCCTTTAGTTGGTTTGTGATTTTACTAACGTTAATGGGTGAAATTAATGTGTTAAAAATTGGCTAGCACATTTTAGCGGTATCAGAGCCATGATTATGCCAACCTGTGTTCAACAGAGTTCAGTTAACAGATGAGTGACAGAGCCCACAGATACTACACCAAAATTCAGACCGAAAATCCGCAGTTTCAGTTTTTGTCTACACCAAAGGCAGATACTTTTTTAGAGGCCCTCAGAGAAACAAGAAAAGTAGTTGACAGGGGTAAAGCAGTTGAAAAGATGACAGACAGTCTTAAGCAGGCCATGAATGAAATAGATGATAGGATCGAGAAGAAGTTTGATGGGATGATTGACTTAATGTGTCGTTTGCTTGCAAGAATGGATCAGTAGGCGGCTAATAATCCGCCCCATAACCAAAACAACACTAATGGTGAAAATAGTGGAGTTAATGGGAACAATGGGAGTGGGAGAGACAAAACTATTGGCCAACATGAGGCCACTTCTAGAGGATCGGCCTCTAGGCTACTTTTTCCCACATTCACTCAAAGAGAAGAACCGCAAGTTGAAGCTGCAACACATTTTGTAGATGATGCCAGACAGGCTTACTTGGAGTACACCTCCTTCCCTCCCAATCTTAGGGAACAGTGGACCTTTGATCAGTTCATGAACCAAAAAAATCCGAGAAATGGTGGAAGACATGAATACCGTGCTCCTATGGGTCCTAGAACGGATTACCAACAAGCTCTCGGGAAGGTGTCCTTGGCTCACTTTGATGGAAGTGATGCATGTACAGCCAGGGCGTGGGTACAAAAGCTGGATAACTTCTACTCTTTCAGACCTATGCTGGAGGAGGATGCTATAAAATTCGCCACCCTACACTTGGAAGGAATTGCCCATGAGTGGTGGTACCACGGTTTGGTCACCGTTGGCCACATCCTAATTAGAACTTATGAAGAATTCACCGACAAGTTGATCGAGAGATTTGACACTAAGGATCCCAAGGTGAAGTTTAGGGAGCTTGCCTAGCTGAAACAACATGGTTCATTGGAATCATACATTGGGGATTTCCAATGGCTTTCTGTGGTGGTGCCCAACATCACCGAAAGAAGACTAGTAGTGCTATTCTCAGAAGGATTGATGGAACCGTTGAAGGGATGGGTGAAGGATTTTGACCCACCAAGCCTTGAGGAAGCCATTAAGAAAGCAAGAAGCATGGAGCTGTCCGCACCTAGGCCAAAGTTTCCATCCAAGCCTTTTCCACACAAGCGTGATAAAAGGCATTCTTCAAACCAGCACAAAAGATTTCCTTCTAAGATGGATGATGAAGCTTGTGAGAAGCTTAGGAAGGAAGGAAAATGTTACACGTGCAAAGAGCCTTGGTCAAAGGGGCATAAATGCTATGGACGAGGCCATTCTAACCACATGGGGGCCTATTCTGATTTTGGATCAGAATCTGATCACACGGAGCAGCAATCTGATTTTGCTGAAAGTGAAGAAGAAAGGGACCCAGAAGAGGCTGGAGATGAGCAAGGGGGTGGGGGCATGTTTTCCCAACTCTCTAATTTCCAAAAGAATGAGTCTTTCAAGGTTTGTGGCCTAATTGGGAAGCATCACATAGTTGCTTTGATTGACACTGGAGCCACACACAACTTTATTGATGAAGGATTTGCTGCAAAGAGGGGACTCAAGACTGAAGAATTTGAAGGGTTCAAAGTCATGATAGTTGATGGGTTCCACATTTCTTGCACTCACAAGGTTTCTAAGATGTCGTTGCAGTTAGGTAACCATGAAGTCAAAGATGACTTCCATGTTGTTAGCATTGGAGACACAGATGCCATTTTGGGCATTCAATGGTTGCATTCCCTAGGAGAGATCTGTCTAAATCTGCAAACAATGGAACTCAAGTTTCAATCCGATGGGAAGAAGGTGGTGTTAAGAGGTATGTCAAACGGGGGTCCTCAGATTGTCTCTTTCAAAATAATGGAGAGGCGTTTCGGCATGACCAAGTTGAATGGGCTGCAGAGTGAATGATTCTTCCAGCCAGTCTGGTTGGAACAAAGAGGGATTACCCACCTGACATTCAATCCTTGCTCACCAAAAAGAGTAAGGTGTTTGCTGCTCTACCTCCCGGGCCACCTCTAGATAGCGGGTTTGAGCACGTCATTGAACAAAAAGAAGAGGCCAAACCAGTTTTTACAACACTTTATCGGTATCCTAAGAAACAAAAGGATGAAATTGAGAAGAACATAAAGGAACTACTGGAGATGGGCTTCATTCGTCCAAGCAAGAGTCCCTTTGCTTCAGCAGTTGTTTTGGTAAGGAAGAAGGATGGCACCATCCGCATGTGTGTGGATTATCGTGCCTTGAATCAAAGAACAATAAAAAACCGGTACCCCATTCCTCGGATAGATGAGCTCATTGATGAGCTACATGGTGCCAAGTTATTTTCGAAGATTGATTTGAGATCGGACTACTATCAGATTCAGATGAGGGGATCAAATGTTGAGAAGACGGCATTCAAATGCCACTATGGTCACTCCGAGTTTTTAGTCATGCCATTTGGGTTGACTAATGCTCCTGCCACTTTCCAGTCTTGCATGAACAGAGTCTTTCAGAAGCAGTTGAGGAAGTTTGTGTTGATTTTTTTTGATGATATTCTCATCTTCAGCAAGACATGGGAAGATCATCTCAAGCACTTGGAGGAAGTGCTTAGCATCCTAGAATCAAAAAGCTTGTTTGCCAAAGAATCCAAATGTGAATTTTGAATGAAGGGGTTGCTCTACCTCGGTCACATAATCAATGTTGATGGGGTGAAGGTTGATCCAGAAAAGATCAAGGCGATAGTTGATTGGCCACCTCTTGAGAATTTGACTCATTTGAGAGGTTTCTTGGGTCTATATGGATTTTACAAAAGATTTGTGAAGGGCTATTCTCAAAGTGTTGCTCCTCTTACTGACCTCACTAAAAAGGGGGCCTTCTTTTGGACGAAAAATGTACAAGTTGTTTTTGATAAGTTCAAGAAGATCATGAGTTCTTGTCCGGTTTTGGCTATACCAAATTTTTCCAAGCCTTTCGAGCTGCAATGTGATGCTTCAGGAGAAGGTGTTGGTGCTATTTTGATGCAAGATAAGCATCCCATTGTGTTTGAAAGCAGAAAGTTAAGAGGTGTTGAAAGGTCATACTCCATCTATGACAAAGAAATGCTTGCAATCATGCAT
This sequence comes from Sequoiadendron giganteum, assembly GCA_007115665.2. Taxonomy (NCBI): domain Eukaryota; kingdom Viridiplantae; phylum Streptophyta; class Pinopsida; order Cupressales; family Cupressaceae; genus Sequoiadendron; species Sequoiadendron giganteum. The sequence goes on from CM021109.1 coordinate 596,129,758, forward strand.
GCATTAGCCAAGTTCAAACAATACTTGGTGGGAAGCAAGTTAGTTGTCAAGACCGATCACAATAGTCTCAAGCACTTCATGCATTAGAAGGATTTGAATGAAAGACAACAAAAGTGGGTAAGTAAGCTTCAAGCTTACGATTTTGACATTGAGTATGTCAAAGGAAAGAACAACATTGTGGCTGACGCTCTATCTCGAAGGCCTCATTTGAGCTCATTGTGTGAGCTTACTGCTGATTGGAAGGAGTTATTGCTTGCTGATTATGCCAAAAATCAGTTTGCAACCAACATTGTTGAAAGTACTTTTCATGATGAAAGGTACAAGGTGGTTGACGGATTGATACATTTCAAGGGGAGGATCTTCTTGGTGGCTGATTCTAAGCTTAAGAAGAAGATTTTGCAGACTTTCCATGACATCCCACTTGCTGGTCATCAGGGATACTTTAAAACTTACAGGCAGATCCGTGAAAGATTTTCATGGAAAGGGTTGAAGAATGAGGTTTTGAGCTACATCAAAGAGTGTCATACTTGCCAAATGAACAAAAATGAGCATACACATCTAGCTGGGTTGTTGCAACCCCTGCCCTTTCCCAATCAAAAATGGGAAAGCATCTGAATGGACTTCATCATGGGGTTGCCCGAAACTCAAGGGAAAGACTGTATCTATGTAGTGGTAGATAGATTAACAAAGTTTGCTCACTTCTTTGCCATCACTAGTTCGTTTTCAGCAGCCCAAGTTGCTGAGTTGTTTTTTTATGAGGTGTTTAGGTTACATGGCCTACCAAATAACATTGTGAGTGATAGGGACAACAAGTTCCTAAGCACTTTTTGGCAAGAGATTTTCAGGTTGAGTGGTACAGTGCTTACCCAAAGCACTAGTTATCACCCCCAAACCGATGGGCAAACATAGATTGTGAACAAGTGGTTGGAAGGTATCTCAGGAACTATGTGTCGGAGCAGCAGAAGGCTTGGGTAAGATGACTCCACTTAGGGGAGTACTATTATAATTCATCCTATCACATGTCTATTAGGATGTCCCCATTCATGGCTCTCTATGGTTATGAGGCTACTAGCTTTGCAGATTTGGTGTTTGGTGATAGCAAAGCACCCCAAGCCAAATATATGTTGCAGTAAAGTCAAGATATCTTGAAATCCTTGAGGAACAACATCCAGATATCACATAATCAACAAAAGTTGTGCGCTGATCAGCAGCGTGTTGAGCATTCTTTTGAGGTTGGGGACATGGTCTATCTTTGTCTTCAACCATACAAACAATCAATTTTCAAGAAGAGTGGAGCTGAGAAGCTCAAACCCTGTTTCTATGGGCCATTCAGGGTAATCAGAAAGGTTGGAGCAGTGGCCTATGAGTTGGAATTACTAGCTAGCAGCAAGGTTCACAATGTCTTTCATGTGTCTCGCCTCAAGAAGGCGCTTGTGCACAACGTTGTTGCTTCATCCGATTTGCCTCCTTTGGATGAGGAGGGACAGTTGGTTCTAGTTCCTGAAGAAATCATTGATTCTAGAGAGTGTTCTGTGAGAAGGAGGTCAATCAAAGAATACTTGGTGAAGTGGAAAAACTTGCCCACGGAGGATGCCACTTGGGAGAATGAGGAGATTTTGCAGCATCCTAGCTTGCAATTGCTTGTGGGCAAGCAATTTTGGGGAGGACAGACAATAATGTCCCCTTCTCAACAGTGATCTAGTAGTTGGCCGTTAGCCTATTCCAGAGACCCGTAGGCTACACGGAAGTGGAAATTAGGGTTTCCTATCTTCTAGGAGGATGTTTCAGTTTTTTCTGAGGCTTGCTTCTAGAATCTTGGAGTTTGATTCGCAGATTCTTTCTAGGTTTTCAGAGAGCTTCGCAACGGTATAGCATGCATGTTGATCCGAGTAACTTCCTGAATTTACTATTTTTAGTAAATTCTATTTCTGGTAGTGGTCTTGTTGGCATGTAAGAACCCTTCGCAGGCTCTATCCGCTGTGCCGTTTGATGTGTTTTATTTTTTGTTTAATATTCTGATTTTTTTGTGTTTTCAAGGGGTTTTGATAAAGCAAAAACAATAATTGAAAACTAATCTATCTGAACTAAAATTCAAATTGATTGCAATATTGATCAAAGTCATTTATTCCCATATGACTGCTAATGTTTTGAAACACAGCATATTGCTGATAAAAAAAACACATAAAAAGCATTTGTACGAAATGATTAAAACCTGATTGTTTGTCTCCAGAATGCAACCACGCTGCTGATTGCTGATTGTTGATGAAGCTGCAATTTTACTGTTTTTACTGTTCATGCGCACTATTCACACTCACTGTTCATGCGCACTATTCACGCGCACTGTTCATGTGCACTATTCACGGCTGCAACTTTTTCTCCCTTGTTCTGTAAATAGAAGAATACTGAAAACGTACTGTTGGAGCACAATTAGAACCTCTGTATGAGATTCTCTTTGAAGTATCAAATTCACCAGGTATTTCATTGGCTTAAATGATGAACACATAGAAGAACTACGTTCTTCAATGGCCAATATTGAAAACCCTTGTCCAGAGCTCAGAGCAAGAAGCAATAATCAATAACAATTACAATGGATGCCGAGGATGAGCTCTTAAGTCTCTTTTTATTCTTTCCTTAGGAGAGCTCAAACACCTTCCTGGCCAATGTGGGATAAAAGATTTATTCCCACATTAAATTATTCACTTAATGCACTTTACTATATTAAAGTGACTTTATTATTATAAAGTTACTTTATAACTTTATAATAATATTAAAATATTAAATAAATCACTTAAGTCACTTAAATTTTAATATCTCTTGATTTACTTGTTTGATTGCTAAGCCGTCTGAGCCAGGAGTCGAGAGACTAAATCCACATGTGACTAAACTGAGATTCTAAAAATAGCAGGGTGCTCCCATGACTTACTAAAAATAGTAAGTCTAGCCAAAAGATGTCCGATTGACCCCGAACGAAAGCCAAGCAAAGAAACTCCGCTAACCGAGGCTGAGCCATGCCTCACAAGACCCCCTAATCTCCTCATTAGCCTATGGAGGTCGCATAATAGGCTAACTCTGCACTGCAAAGAGATGTCAACTAGAAGGGGACATGACATGGCATTAGTACATTTGGCTTTCCTCTTCGAACAGTCAGTTGGCAGTGTTGGGTTTGGCTCTTGGATGCATTTTCTAGAGAGATAGGTTATCTTAATTAAAATAATGTTATATTTTAATTATGACCCCTTGGCCTAGCTTCATGACTTAAGTTGTTTTAAAGAAGGGGACTTCATGGGTGGACACCTCATCAGGAGGCTTAAGTGAAATATTTCCCATTTGATAAAGTTTGACTTTGAGGAATGGGACACCAACTTTGAGGGAGGAATGAGTCAACTTAGAATTTCAAATTAAGTTGACTCCTTGTTTGGGCGTACCTTCTAGAGGCTTCTAGAGATGCCTTGCTGAGTTTATAAAAGGAAGTGTTGGCTCTTCATTTGGTTATCTTGAGTCTACTGCAAAGTTATGCTTCCGGAATGGTGATTGAGTGCTTCGGGGAAAGCATACCCCCTAGCTTGGCTTAGCTTCTTGCTTGAAAGATAGCAACTAGTTAAGATAGGGTTGTTCTTAGTCTTTGAGAGTAGTTTGAGCATGTTGTAGTTGAGTTATTTGCATTTTGCCAGATTTTTAGAGTTGCTGGTTTTGCTTAGCTGATTGTAGTTTTAACTCATATCTCAAAAAATAAAAATAATATCGTTCTAGGTATTGTGCCTAATTGTTTCTTTGCCAGGGGCGACCCTTTGTGTCAAGTTGCAGATTTTATGATGAAGTTTCTGATTTTCAAATGCAAACTCACCTGTCCTTGAGGGACATACCATCTTGCTAAGCATTGGAATCCAAGCACAAAATATTGAGGGCTTTAAGCTGGGTTCTCTCCATTGGGAATTGGGCGCCATCATCCCTAGGGCCATTTGCACTCAGTCTCATGTCATTCGGGTATGTTAAGAGCATTTTATGAGTATTTTAGCTTGCATTGTAGTAGCTGGTTAAGATATTTAGTTGTTGGTTTAGCAGATCAGAATTAGGAAAGTTCATCATTTGGGGTGGGATTGAGTTCTATAGTCTTAGTGAGCATTTGGAAAAGATATTCTATCATTGCAGCATTGCTAGACTTCTAATCTTGTGTTCTTGGCAGGCATTCTATCTTATTGTAAGCTGAACAGTAGTACTGTCAACATTCTTATCTTCTAGCTAAGCACTTTGTAATTCCCACGATTGTGGAAGAGATTGGCCTTGCTTTAGTCTTTCATTTCTGTACTTACTTTCATGTACTGCCCGCTAAAAAGTGGAAAAGGTCGGCAAGCCACCTAGTTACTTTATGTAATGCATTGTAACATCATTCTGCTGATCGGCTGAGCTGTCACCACACTCATGGATCCTCTGACCATATGCTCGCTCCTCCTCCCACATCGGGTCTTAGGGCGCATTCTTGGTTAGAGTTATTTTCAGCTCAGTAGTGCATAGTGATCCTCTGACCATATGCTCGCCCCTCCTCCCACATCGGGTCTTAGGGTGCATTCTTGGTTAGAGTTACGTTACTGCAGTTTGAAGCTCTACGCTAATGATCCCCTTTCGAGTATGCTCTCACCTTGCCCGCACTGGGATTTGGGTTGATCAGAGGAAAGGGTTCCCTTCAGTTGGTTTGTGATTTCACTAACGTTAATGGGTGAAATTAATGTGTTAAAAATGTGAAAAAATTGGCTAGCACATTTCATTGTCATCCTGTAAAGAGCCATCTAAGTTGTTATTGGTAAGGGCATTGTTTGCATAATCCATTTGTATTTTTTCCTTCCAATCTACTGTTATCTCTGAAAATGAGCACAAATGTGGCCTTCTTGGCAATGCATCAGCCACTATGTTCCTCTTTCCCTTGACATATTGAATGTCAAAGTCATAGGCTTGGAGTTTACTAACGCATTTTTGCTGCCTATTATTTAAATCCTTCAGATTTAGGAAGTATTTAAGACTACTGTGATCAGTTTAAACAATAAACTTCCTTCCAACAAGATATTGCCCGAATTTAGCCAAAGCATGCATTATGACTAATATCTCCTTGTCATAGATGGAGTAACTTCTGTCACTCCCTCTCAAATTTCTACTGTCATATGCAATCGTATGTTTGTTTTGCAGGAGGACAGCCCGAATACCATCACTTGAAGCATCACATTCAAGCTCAAATGGTTTAGAAAAATCCAGAATAAGTAATGCAGGACATGAACTCATCAATTGCTTGAAGTGATCAAAAGATTGCTGCATGATTTAGACCAAGTGAAAGCTCCCTTTTTAATCAAATTTGTAAGTGGGGCAGCCACCTATGAAAATCCTTTGACAAATCTCCTATAGAACCCACATAGCCCAAGGAAACCCTTCAACTGAGTGAGATGTAATGTCCCCTTTTTGGAATAACCTTAAATCTGCCCTAATTTATCAATTTGAAATAATCAATTTGGTTTAGGAATGTCTATAACTTGATTAAGTCACTACAAGAAAGAATTAGAAAATGTTTACAAGATAATATTATATGATGCTCTCATTTGAATATGTAAAGAGACAAGGAAAGTAAGATTAGTGATACAATTACCTGTTTAAGACATGCAAATAGGTTAGAAAATACCTATAACAAGAGACAAATATATTGGAATCTTTTAGGTTTCTAATTCATTCTTCCTTGAACAAATGGTCTAATAGGGTGCCCAAGAAACCCTCTACCCCAAGAGCAATACACCCCCCTTGGCCCCATGTGGCCCTTGCCATCAATATGGGGTGGTGTGCCTAGTGAGGTGTCCTACCACTGTTCCCCTGTACCAAAACTATTATTGCTTAACCATATTGAGGGGTTGAGGGTGCAACTACAACAGGGTGTCTTGTCATTTCCTCTAAGCCCAAGAGAAGTACACCTCTCTTGGCCCACATGTGGTAGGCCTCAGCCATCCACCATGGGGTGGTGTACTTAGAGGCTGACCCTGATGCTGTTTCCCCTCCTCGTAGGCCAACAACTCCCTTAGTACTACAATCAAATTATCAAAATGTAGTCCTTATTTTAATCTTACATATTGAATCAGTCCCATATAGAGATCGATAATACATACACCATTTCACATTTAGCAATATAGGGAGAATCGAGTTTATGTAGATATTTATACTTACACTTATCTGAGTTTGATTTTCTTGGAGCTCTTCCTGGTCCTCACAGCCACCGATCTGTAGAACTCCCTTGTCCTTTATCAATCGCTATGTCTTCCTGTGTTTCAATATTGTAATTGCCTTAAGTACTACCGGGTGTGCAGACCTGTAGTCCGTCTTTTCTTTCCTGATGTTTGATAGTCTAGTGTGCAAGATGTCTTCTATCTTTCTTTTCCCAAATCTGCTCCTGCTGTATTTCCCAGATTTCCTTGAATGCAGACGTATTCCTCAATCCGAACCATATTACATTATTTCATTGCTAAAATCTGTTGATCTGAATACAGATCTTATTTCTGGTTGTCCCCCTCTTTTAATATCTGCTTTAAGACTCAGAATCTATTCCTCTTTATTCCATCGATCCCTTGCTGTTTTTTCCTCCCTTCTTCCTCATGGTTGCTTGATGGGAGAAATAAATACAAACATAGTTTGCTGCTCCTTGGTGATCAGATTTTAGAGAATATCAAATGATTCTGTGTCAGATTCTATTTTTCTCCCCTTCAATATCTTTTTAGGATAAGTCTTAGTTCCTTTTATATCACTTTGATGTGAGAGGAGGTGTCTTCTCATTTGTAATTCCTTCTAATCGCACCTCCTCATGTAATCGGTGCCTTAATACAATCTTTCATTAATCGTTGTCCCTTTTATTCTAATTGTTTGTCTTAAGTAATGTTGAATATTTAATTGGCGTTGATGGGCTTTATCAAATTCCCCTTACATGTTGATGGTAGTGTGGATAATCCTACAATGGCAATTATATATTGTTAACAGTGGCAATTGATATCCTCTTCTATATAATTGCGGAGGCTATTCATTGGCATCAATTATTCTTGGTGTTTGTAGATGATTGAGGACGTCCCATAGTCGTTCCCCTGTAACTGATAGTATCAGAATTCTCTGCACGGGAGAGTGTTTTAAGCATTGCCTATAGTATTCATATGGATGCAATTGATTGACATTGGTTCCTGGTTATCTGAGGAGAGACACCGCTTACTAATCCCATGGAGGTTTGTAGGTGGTCTCTTCCGCCCCTTTAGTTAGCGCCTTTCTATTTAATGTTGCCTTAATCATAATGGAGAGTATCGTCTCTAGGTTTAATAATAATCGCCTTTGTTTATTTAAACATTCCTTCAAATACCAAACCCATTATAGTTAATCATACTCTTGGCTAGCTGACAATGTATTAAATGTTTCTTTTAAAATATATTTATTAAATGGCCAATATATATTATTATTTTATTTTAATGTGTTACAAACTTACAATCTTCAATATTGATATGTTATGCATTTCACTTTATAACGATTAGAATATTTAGTATTCAGATTTTGGTAATTATAATATTATATTTAATATTTATAATATTATCTTTGATAATTATAAATATCAAAATGTTTTCAATATGTATTTTGTTTATCTTATTTCTGATGCTTTAATCTCAATGCTACCATTTCGGGGAACATGACATGAGATTAGTAGGTGGAGGCCAATCTAGTATAGCTTTACTTTTCTCAGGATCTACACAACTCCATTAGTGTTGATTATGTGTTCAAGGTATAACAATTCAATCATCCCAAACTTGCACTTGGACTTCTTAGCAAATAGAGACTCACTCTCAAGAATACTCAACACCTTATCTAAGTGCCTCAAGTGCTCTTACCATGACTTGCTGAAAATGAGGATGTTACCAAAGAAAATCACCACAAACTTGCATACCTACTTACTAAACACCCTGTTCATGCAAGATTGGAATGTAGCAGGTGCGCTTTGTTGGGTGAAAATAGTGTAATCGACTTTTCAACAGATTACGCCATCTAGACTTCAACCACAACTGTGTGAGATATGATCTCTGCTCTCAGAAAGGGGAGGCGCCCTTCTTACTGCTAATTAGAAGCTATAGTAAACTTAAAAGAATACTCACAAAATGTACACTATACTCATGAAATGGGGGGGGGGTGTGTTACATTCATACTTCTCTCTTTTTTCAGAGAAGATGTTTACAATGCTTCACGATGAAAAGCTTTAGATCTGAAATAACTTAAACTTAAACAACAACAGTAATGCCGATATTCCTATCTTGACAAAGCATAGCTTAGAAATACCAGGTATGATTTATAATAACAAAAGATAAAAAGAAAAGTGAAAGCTCACGAAGGCACAAAGTCGTTCCGTAGCCTTTTCAATGTGGGATCTTGTAATGGTATCGTTCGTTGTATTAGAAGCACAAAGTCTTCTTAGACACAACGATTCCTCGAACAGCATGAATGATTACAAGCACAAAGTCTTGTAGGTCCTTCAATAAAAATCTTCAAACATAAACAAATCCAAACGATAAATGTAAGGCAAAGTTTACATCAACCACTTGAAGCCCTTTCAATCTCATACACAAATGACTACCGATATAATCAACACACAAGACAATCGATTCCAACACAAAGTCTGGCATGCAATCCTCTTCTTTATTGATTAGATCTGAATTCACAATATTGAACACAAAGTCTCAATGCTTGTTTCAAAAGGGCAGCACTTCGTTGCAAAATCTCAAAAGGTAACTATTACAAAAGAAATCCCTCTTATTTATAGAAAGGAGGGAAGAGCAAAATTAGGGAATCAGATGAGTAAAAATAGGAAACCCTAATCTAACTGAGTGTAATTTATTTCTACGTAATTGCACCTCATATTTTGGTGCAATTACATTTTACAAAAAGACACCTAAAGTGTCAAAAACTATTTACAATGTGCAAAATAGGGGACACCAAAAATGGTGAACACTGGAGACGAAAAGAAGACTATTGTTCTTTGCATTGGGCGCGGAAGTCTTCATATTTCTTTGCTGTCTCTCTCATGAACTTATCATCTGTTCCAACTGTAAAATCCACCAGCGTATGTATTTTGGTAATCAACTTCTTTGCAGATGAAGAAACCTTTTTACACCTTTGAAGATGAGCCTTGAAACAATCAAGTGAAAGCCGTAGATCACATACAACGTCCAAAGTGTTTTTAGTAAAACCTTTGTCATCCACCAGCTTCATGAAGGCCTCTTTATACACTTGAATTATTTCGCTGAAGGGAAGGAAGGTGTGCTCATCATCAAGGAGATCACCTGGCAACTCTTGCATTCCATTTACCAGAAGAACCCGGTAGCCTTCAACATCTTCTTGTACCTGGTGAATGTCATCAATCAAAAACTTCAATACCTGGATCCTATGTTTGAACGATTCTTTCACTTCCACATATTTCTCCTTATCAAGTGTTACTCCATTCTTTACCAATTGACTGACCTTGGATTCTTTCATTTTCAGCCATGACGATAAAGTCCTTTCCATCTGGGATAGATCCCTCACAAGTGATCCTTCCTCTTTGTTAAGCTCAGTCTGTAGCTAGGCTATTTGTATTTTCTTCTCACTTGCGGTGGTGATGACCTGCGTCCCATGATCTATGATCTCTTCAATAAACTCATTTAAGACTTTACCCTTGGCTTTAAGCTTTTCTGCCTTTTGAACAGCTGGTTCTGTTGTGACCTTTTCCACACATCACCCCATCCAAGATGGGGACCCCCTAATTTTTGCTCCATTCTGGTCTTTTGGCTTTGCGTCTCTCTCTCTTTGGTCCTTCTATCTTTTCGGGGATGTCCCATCGTTTGACCCAAGTTAAAGTATTGATTAAGTCTGTGGAATTAGGGTTTTTTATCCTTAAGGATTTTTAATGTCAAACTAGGTTATCAAATTGGAATCTGAGCTTAGTACAGCAATCACAAGGCTTCCAGCAAAGTCTCACTGAATTTTTATCGAATTCTGACAACTTACTATTTATAGTAAGTACTTAATCGGGGACTGTTTCAGCAGGATTTTGGAATTCTGTCAGCTTCGACACATTCAGAGCACATCAAGCTTCTTGCACGTAAATTCTGAGCCAAATTAGACAACTTGCTATTTTTAGCAGTTCAGGCTTCAGGAGCCATTTTCAGGGGTCAAACATATGATTCTTCATTGCATGTCCGGAGATTACTTCTGGGTTTCTCGAAACCTTCGCAACGATATAACATGCAAACCAAGATGATGACTTTTAACAGTTCAGCCTTCAGAGGCTATTTTTAGGGTTTGCATGCAGAGTTCTCTAACGCATGTTCGGATATTCCTTTTGGGTTTTTCAAGAGCTTTGCAACAGTGTGACATGCAAGCGGAGAAGATCAAGTTTCGAGAACTTACTATTTTTAGCCAGTACCCACATGCAGACCAATTTTCTGGGTTTTTCTGGGTTTTTTGAGATCCCCACAGGCGATATGACATGCAAAATCATCTGGCAGTGGATGAGTCACTTTTTAGGAAGTTTCTATAAATAGCAGTTTCACCCCGGCCACCCAACACTTCAGTTCAGCGTACATAATGAGATGCAGAAGAAACAAAGTCAAACGGAGACCGTTCGGGATACATGCAAGTCAAATTAGGGTTTCCACTTTTATAGGGGGTGAAATCCAGAAATGGCTAGAACGAAGCACCCCACCGACATCAGCATACTTCAAGGTACCTACTGGCGAAATTTGAGCGTAATCGAAGAACTTACTATTTTTAGTAAATCAGGGCACGGCTATAAATAGCAGGTATGCACCCGAGGTTGGCATGAACACGACACTCAAGTTATCAGGATCAGGCATAGCAAGTTTCAGGTCAAACGGAGCTACTAAAGACAGGCAACTTTGAAACTTACTATAAATAGCAGGTGGCTATAAATAGCAGGTCAGGGCAGAGGACTGGCAAAACAGGTTCACAAGGCAGAGAGTATCATATGGTGAAATTTTTAGGCAAAACGAAGCTATAGGGGTTGAAAATCAAGGGACTTTCTAAAAATAGCCTGACTTGCCCAAAATAGACGGTGAAGACGAAGGCAGGCAGAGGTATGAAATTTTTTTCCAAGTCTGGAAAATGAAAGTTGCCTAGTGAAAATGCGCCCCAGTCAAGGTGATGAAGACTTAAAATATTCTAAGTATGGGGAATGAAAGCTCATGTGTGAAAATGCGCCCACCTCAAGATTGATAGCCTGAAATATTCTAAGTGTGAAATTGGAAGTCACACATGCCAAATGCGCCTTCACTTGAAAGTACCACCCTTGAAATGCGCCCACTAGTGAGAGCCATCCAAAAATTTCTAAGGCATGAAACAAAACCTTGACACCTAATATGCGCCCATGATGAAATCAAAAGTGAGCACATAGAAATATGCCCAAGGGGTCAAGAGGGTTAAAAAAAAAAAAAAATCTTCTAAGGCATTGAGAATTTCCTAAGGCATTGAAATGAAAGTCGCCACCTCTATTTGCGCCCTCATCTTGAAGCCCACCATGCTATTTGCGCCCAAGGAAGGTGGTGATTAGTAAAACGCCTAAGGCATAAGATGAAAGTGAGCCAGTCAAAATGCGCCCACCATGGAAGAGCCTTGGGGAAATATTCTAAGGCATTGGAAACAAAAGCTGCCTAGGCAAAATGCGCCCTCAAGTCAAAGAGAAATGACATCAAAATTTCCTAAGGCAAAAAAATGGAAGTTCCCCTAGTGAAATGCGCCCATGATGAAGAATCAAAGTCTCACCTCTCAAATGCGCCCATGATAAAGATCAAAGCTTCACTAAGGAAATGCGCCCAAGGTTATTGGAGGCCTAAAAATGCCTAAGGCATAAAGTGAAAGCTTCCGAGGCAAAATGCGGCCACCTCAAGATTGATAGCCTAAAATATTCTAAGTATAGAAATGAAAGTGGACATGGCAATTTGCACCCTCAACTTGAAAGCTCATGTATGAAAATGCGCCCACCTCCAAGAAAGGGAAAGGAAGTCTAAAAACGTCTAAGGCATGAAGTGGAAGTAGGGACATTGAAATGCGCCCTCAAACAAAAGCTTGCCACCCTAAATGCGCCCAGCCAAGATGAATTTATCAAAAACGCCTAAGGCAAAAAGTGAAAGCTTGAGGTAGTATTTGCGCCCTTGAAGAGGTTGATGAAATTTTAAAGAGACTAAGGCGTAAAAATTTATAAGTGTGGAAAAATAAAAAGCTTGCCACCTCAAATGCGCTGAGCTTGTATGAGGAAGTTTAAAAATTCTCTAAGTGTTTGAAATGGAAGCATATGGTATAAAATGCACCCAAGCCACAAACAAGATCAAGCAAACATAGGAAAATCTAAGGCTTGGAAAATAGAAATGCAAGGCATAAAATAGAAGTTCAACATGTATATGCGCCCATCTCCAGCAAGCTCTTGAAAACGCCTAAGTAATGAAGAGTTTGCCTAAGTTAAAAATGAAAGTCACACATGGAAATGCGCCCTAGCATGGAAGTACATGGGTCAAGGTGCGCCCAAAGTGAAAAGATTTAAATCTATTGCTAAGTATGTGAAGTGAAGGCATGAGAATTTAAAAAAAAAAACACCAAGGAAGAAAATGTTTGAATTTTTCTTAAGTGAAGCAAATATTCCAACACATGAAAGTACACCCTTGATATGGATGAACTGGAAATTTTCAAAGGCATTTAAATGGAATTGGCAACTTGAAAATGAATATTTTCCATGGGTCAAGTGGAAAATCAAATGAACCCGTTCAGAAGGCACCCATGGGTCGGGAAATTTTAAAATTAATTTCCTAAGGGAAATTTTAATATTTTCAGAAGAAATTCGTTTTGCCTAGATTATTTTCCTAATGGAAATTAAATCTTAGAGGATGAGTTATTTCGAACAGGCAAGTGATTTTAAATCACCCGGAGTTGAATATTTTAAAGAGAAAATTTAAAATGTCTTAAGGCAAATTTTATGAAATTGAGGATTTAAATGACAGACATTTTAAAAGTTGGAAATGAATCTACAACTCCCACGAATTTTTTCAAATCAAATTTATTTAAACACTGCGAAGAATTTTAAATGGAGTTCTCAAACAAATCAGAGTGATTTTCTTGCGAGTTGTTTAATTACTAGTAGTTAACTGGTAGACTAGAAAGGAAAATTCAAATTTTTACAAGGAAAGAATCTTCATTATGGGCAACTGCCATAATGACTGGCTGACGACTAGCCCACTAGTGCGCCTGAATTAGAAGATGCCGAACGGAGAGAGTGGAGAATTGATGAAGGTGCTAAAAATAACCCCAGCACTAATTGGCAGGATTCTTCGAGAAGAATTATTTAAGTAGTCTCTCCTCTCATTTCTTCTCACATTTTTCGAAGTTGGGTTGTTGAAGAAATTTTTGAGAGATTGAAATATTTTCGAGTTGCTGAGAAGAGAAGTTCTTTGAAAATTCTATTTTTTTTAATTTCGAAGTGTTGAGTTGCTGAGGAAGTTCTTGACAGATTGAAATCTTTGAGAGTTGCTGGAAGTGAGCTTGAGTTTTCTTTTTTCGAAGTGTTGAGTTGCCGAAAGTGCGAAATTGCTGGAGGATTTATTTCTCAAGTTGCAGAGATTCTCGAAGTTGCTGCAGATTTTACTTGTTCAAGCTGCTGAAAGATAGTTGCTGTTCGAGTTGAGAAGAAATTCAAGTTTCCACACTAGCAGTGATCTCTTCGTTCTTCAAGTTGCTGAAGTTGAAAGTTAAAGGTTGGCAGAAGTTGAAGCAAAAGATTTAATTAATTTTGTGATGAGAAAATTGTTGAGTTGCTGAAAGTTGTCAATTTGCTGCAAATTTTCTTCGCCAGTCGGAGGCCAAGTTGCTGAAATTTTTTGAGCTCAGAGTTTCTTTATATAGTTTGAGGTTTGGAGTTAGAAATTTATGCTGAGAGATTTCATTTTCAAAAGCTAACTCCATATCCGCAGCCGTCTCGAAATTGTTTTATTTTATAAAAAATCTGCAATCTAACTTATTGTTATTTTATTCTATTTCGCAAATGGCTGGAGCAAAGGATGTTGCAGGAACAAGCAGAGCTGCAGGTATAGCTGCAAACACTGAAACGGGCAAGGCTAACTCATCCCGACAGGCAATGATCAAAAGGCTCGCCAAGTCATTTCTCCCAAAATCGGCAATTGTTTCAAAGTTGGCAGGATTAAGTGACACCAACCTCGGGTCGTTTAATCTAAATGCACTCAAGTTTAGGATGTACGGACTAGGAGGCCATCAACCGTCAGTCACGACACATAACGTCATGAAGAGTGGTATCTACGCAGCCGCTGGTTTTCCACCAGCAATTCAGTGCCCGGAGCTAATCATGGAGTGTGCGAATTACTACAAGCCGGAGCGTAGAACCATTGTCTCGCTGGATGGCAAATTGCTTGCCAACTTCACGCCAGATGCCACCGGAGAGGCATTTGGGATTCCTCCTGCCGAAAAGATGCTGTACAGATCAAAGAAGAGGGCGGATAAAATGTACTCCACCTCCTTCGAGAGGGTTGCTACGGTCATCAACAGAGTTTGGATGCAAAAGCCAAAGCCACCTCGCACTAGACTCCCAAAGCAGATAATTGCCGAAGATGTGAAATAGGAATACTGCGACTTGATGATGATGCTGAGCCGAATAAATGGGAGTACACAAGCCTTCTTCTTCGAGCCTTGGATGTTCTACTTCATCGAGATTATCTTGGAGGGAAAGGAGTGTGTTGACTGGGCAGGAATGATCAGTGATAACATAGATGAACAGTTCAGGAGCCTGAGGGGGATGAAAACCTTTTACATGAGCTCGTATGTGATATATATGCCGGCAAGAATGACCAAGTACCGAGGGATTATATACAAGGAGCCAATAGGCTATGCACCTGATCAGTTCAAAATCCATGAGGCCTGCACGCAATTACATCTAACCAGCCTTGCCAGTTACAAACGGGCTAATGATGCATTCACAATCCACATCACGAGGACCCTTCAGCGGAGAACGCAGCAAAGAATATCCAAAGAGGCACAAGCATTGATCGAGGAATACGGATATTGGCTCATCCAATTTCCGAAATTCACTTACATTAGGCTGCAGGCGTTCACTTCGTATCCATACCGGCTATCGAGGTACCCCACCGATCACATTATAATGCTGGAAATATCTAGGCAGTTGATCGCCTATGATAAGATTCAGAAAAAGAAGAAGAAGGGTGGACTTGACTTTCCTATTGCCATGGGAAATTCCTTTGAGGTGTGTCCCTCCTTGCAGGCAGCTCGAGAGGCAGAGGATGAGCTGCAATTCTATCATCTATCGTATCACATAGGCAGACAGGATTTCGATCCGTATAGAAACATTCGAATGATACAGAACGTCGAGTATCGACACAAGGCCCACATTGAGGACTTTTGGGCAAATGCTGTTGATGAGGTTGAAATAAGGAAAATGATGTTTTCGAGGCTTCCCCTCAAATTGATCAGGGAATGTGAGATCATCCCAGTTCCCGACCAGGTGGAAGAGGATGTCAATGTTATACAACCCGACTATGGTTCAGTTAGGGATACTCCGGTCCCACCACCTGATTGGTCCGAGCCAGAAATCATGGACTTGGACACGCTCTCTATTCCAGTGTTGACTTTCACAAGAGCTTGGGTCGATAGACATGTATGCAGACTTAAGAGCAGATCAATCGCCCTTACTTATAGCTTGATGGGTGACCCAAGGCCACTATCAGTGAGAAAGGGAAAACAGGTTGCTCAAACACCGGAAGCACAAGTAGAAGTACCAACCTAGCCGATACCGTTGAGGATGGAACAAGCATCACCTATGCACTCACAAACTCAGTCTTCGAGTTTGAGAGTGATTTCATTATTTGCTGATCAGAGGGCAGGATTGGGTGAAGAGTGGGAGCTTGAGGAGGTGGATCAACCCAACATCCGAGAATCAGATAGTATAAGCGTCAGTGCATCCAGGGCTGGCCGACAAGAGGAAGAAGAGGAAACAGTGGCTGACACTCGTTTCCAACAGATGTTGGACATGACATTGGAGGAAGAGGAAAACACAGAATAGGGGACCCAAGGGTCGGGAGATACGCAACTCGTGGAAGATGATGAGCCCGAACAGAACAGTGCAAGAAGAGAAGAAGTACACGAGGTGGAGGCAACGGAAGAGCAGCCCCTCGTCATTTGCAATCCACAGCAGACAGTGCCGGATTGGCTTTCGGAGAGAATGAGAAGAGACCCTGAGGATGATACAGATGCAGCTGTCGAGATGGAGTTCCTCAGAAGAATTAGTGTGCCTCCAAAAAAGAAGAGAGCCAGGAAATTCTCGAAGATTTCGATTGACGAGTCAGGCTCCCGCACACTCCAAGTTGCTGTCCCAAGGGAGGAATATGATCGAGCCGAGGAGAGGCCCGAAAACTATGTGATCACCACCGTAGAGTTGGGTCGTCCTACGGGAGCCCAAATTGTCGAGGAGTTTGATAACTCCTATTAGGCGCTGAAAGACCAGTTGCTCAAAACAGAAGGGAAGTATAAGAAGTTAAAGAGAGAGCACAAAACCTTGATTGGATATGTGCAAAGTCTAGCGCGTCCAGGTGAACAGGCAGACCCAGCAGTAGAACTCCCACCTGAGCTGCCCAGGGAGTCAGTTATTGGCTTGGAAGACCTAAAGAAGATGGAGACAGAGGTAGACAAATGGGTCAGCCATGTTCGAGCTGATAAAAAGAAATTTATGGAAGACCTCGCCGACGCTTATCAGCAGGCCTCGAATATTTTGGCACGCATGGATATGGTAGATCAAGTCCGGGGCGATACCCGCATCTATCGGACGAAGACTGTTCTTCGTTTAGGGGCTTTGATGCATATACCTCTACAAACTTTGGTGGATGGAGGTGTGATTCAGGATGGTGACAGGTATGATTTCACTACTTGGTACTCCTCGGTGGTCACGGGCCGTGGGTTTCATGATGCAGCAAGGGCAGATTCGGCCAGAACCAGGAAGGCAATGGGTAACATCTTGGAGGGAGCCCTTAATACACTGGAGGCCATATTTGCTAGAAGGCTTGCTCCAGAGGAAATAACTGTTGATAGCTTGAGAGGCAAATTGGCTCCATTCTTCTCAGCTGCGAGGTTGCTTGTCCAAGATGACTTTGAGAGTGTCTCCACTTTCTTCAGTATAATCCAGAATACCCAGGACGCCTTGGTGGCATGGAAGAAGTCTTACACTTGGCACGGACAGACAGTAGCGGTCTTGGAATTTCAGCTCAACCATATTCCACCAATTTCAGTTCAGGAGGTTGAGGCGGTATTGGCCCGGCTAATCGAGTTTGCAGTTCGAGAACAGGACAATGGGAACGTGCTATTTAATGAAGATCTTCTAGAAGAGGATAGTGGGCATTAATTGCTCATTATGGTTCCTGCAGGGGAGTGGAGAATATTTTGTGCATTTATTGCCCCATTCCCCTTAGTGGCGGTTTTTAGGGCAGAAACCCTAATTAGGGCATAGGTGGCTCGATCTGAGCCCTTTATTGTAATTGAATCCGAACCGTCCATTGAAATGGGCTAACTATAAAAGGGGCATCCCCCCTCATTTGTAAATTATTAGAACTAGAATTGAATCAGAGATAGAGTTGAGCTAGAGAATAGAAGGCATATAGCATTTAGCTTAGAAGTTAGCTTAGATTGAGGAGGAAAGGAAGTTTTCCCATTGAGGACTTTGTAAGAAGTTGTTGTGAACACTCTCATAATATAAAGATTTATCATTGTTTGGTGGTTCTATCTTCTATTGTGAGTAGCTAGCAAGGCTTGTTCGTCTTTCCAATTCAAGTAGATAGAGTAGAGTAGACTTTGTTTCATGCAAGTAGTCGTTAATTGTGGAGTGTGGCGCTGCGATTTGAGCATATCTTCTTTCATCCATACCACTAGCGGGCTTACTGATGGTAAGTTCGCCTTGCGTGGTCAACTGGAGTATTGGCACTTAACTTCAATTGTGGCTCATATGTCCGTATGCATCGTGGTGATGGTATGAACATGTTGTGTCATAATTTGAACACCTTTCTCATCCTTTGAAGATTGCACCAACTTTGTCGGAGTTGTCCGAAAGGAGACGAAGCAAAGTCTGGTTTGAAGATTGTTTAAGTTGATCTTCGTCCTCCACCCTTTAGAAGTAGATTTGTAGAATTCCTATCCCTATCCCCTTTTAATTCAGTATTTCCCGGTTAATTTAGGAGTCAGAGCAATATTGTCAAATCATTCATGTCTTAATTGCTTCACAAAATCGAACAACTACGTAAGTCCCCTTGAATACCCAGCATATTCACATTAGCCAATTGAGTCTATTCGCGTTAAAGAAACCTTGGAGTTGAACGCATGAACTTTCACGCAATCTTAGCATGCGGAATACTTTGATCAAGAGAGAATAGAATGACCTTTGGGCATTTTTATTCTGTGTTGATGTCGTCATAAAAAACACGTCAACAGGTTCTTCGACATTTACCAAGGTCATAGATTGGGCATCACCCATTGAAGATCCCGCTATGTTTCTCAAGATGTTCGCATAGCGTTCAACTTTCCGCTTGTATAGATTTTTAGCTTGCTCCATCTTGTCAAGCCTTCCTGCAAGAGCATCTAACACTACTTGGGCATCTGCTTTTGCACTTTCATTTGTTACCTTCCCAAGTTGTATTCTTTGTATGGTATAATCTTCCATGTTTACATCTCCCTCTGGTTGTGGAGGAAAACCTACCTCAACAAACTTTTGACGAGCTTTATCAACCTGGAGTCTCGACAACACCTTAGCCTTTTTCTTTTCCTTGTTCTTGGGAGCAGGTATTTCTTCTAGGTCTAGCTCATTGGGGGAGATCATTTGCTTTTTTCGCTTAGGAACCTGCGACACCAACCATGGAGGGAGGGAAGAAGTATACACATCACTTGTTACCTCTAATTCTTGAGCTGCAGAGGCTCTTTGAGGAATAGTTGAAATAGTAACTATGGGCGCTGTTGTAGTCATTATGGGCCCAGTTGTTTGTATGCCAAGCTGATTCTACAAAGATTCATTCATGAATCTATCAAACTCAGCCTCCGAAGAAATGTCAAAAGATGGAGATGACAAACTAGGGAGAGAAATTGGCGAACTAGATAGGTCATTGATATTTTGTGATCGGCCAATTGCAGAAGAAACCAGCACCGTTGACACTACTGGTAGGGAAGAAACATCTTCTACTCCTGTAACCGTGATAGGAAGAGGAGAAGAAGGAATGGGTGGAATAGGAGATTTAGGAATTGAAGGAGTGTGAGGAGGTGAAGATACTCGAACCTATTTGGTTTCACCTCGAAGAGGGGACAAAACCTGTTCATCCTCTTGGTATTCCTCAACCTCTTCTGCTGATTGCTCTTCTCCTTCATTTGATTCAGTTTCTCCAGAGTTCTCATCATCTGATGCTTTGGATTCCAACTCTGTATCTCCTCCTTCTTCATCTGAAGACAAATCCTCGGAAACAAGCTCCCTCTCTTCTGCACGAGATGTGGTAGCCCTTGTTTCTTGTATTTTAGTAGTTTGTGGAGTATTTTTCCCCACAGTGAACTTAATCCTTGACCCTCTTCGTGATGAAGAGGGGATTGCGGCCTGTTTTTCTTTGGCGTGAGATTTTGGCGGTGGACTAGGTTTCTCTTTAGGAAGCTCACCTTCAAAATCTGTCTTGAAGGCTTTTATTTGATGGCCATGCTTGTGAAGCCATTCAGCTGTGTTGTGTAGGATAGGGGCCAACCTTTCCCTCATGTAAGTACTTTCTTTTTTGGACCATTGTACTGGAGGCAAAGGTTTCCCGGCGATGTCGTCCTCATCATAGGCTGAATTGAGGACGTCACCTGGATCTGTGAAATCTTCAAGCAAATCAGCTATTTGGAGAGCTCTGATTTGATCAACTGTCAACCTGCAGAAATCCATTTTACGTACATCCTCTTCATCTCTACACTCTGCCCATATGTCTTCAAAATGGTAGACATGGCTGTGACCTTTCTTGAGTTTCTTCTTGACGTCCCTGAAGTCAAAGTCACACCTGTACCTGTAGGTCTTGATAGTATTTATGTGCATCTCAGCTGAAACATTCTTGGCCTTCTGCATCGTTTTGATCGTGTACCTGCCAATAGTTAATGGAAACTTAAACCTTGGCTTATGATTCTTTTGTCGTTCCTTGTGCACAGAAATTGATTGCCTGCACAACTCCATAAGAATCCATTTATCTGATGGGTATCTGGGAAGCATATAAGGGCATCCTGTGAAACAACCTACCCTTATGTAAGTGAAGGTTGGAAATTGTAGAAACACACATCCCACCTTGCTGATCGCCTTGTAAGCTTCATCTAAAATCCTTTTCCTCTCCAGAGTTGGATCAAAAATAAATAGCAAAGGAGCAAAGAAAGCATCTGTGACTCTTCTAAAATGGTGGAAGCTTTCCCTCAGGTTCAATTGGTAATAGTAGTCATAGATTGGGGTAGAATGCCTATTACCTCTGGTAGATAAACTTGGAAACTGCCTCATTACTGCTGCTGAGTACACCAAGAAGGAAGTTGTTGTGACCTTTTCACACATCACCCCATGCCAGATGGGGACCCCCTAATTTTGCTCCATTTTGGTCTTTTGGCTTTTGTTTTGCGTCTCTCTCTCTCTGATATTTTGTCCTTCCGGGGATGTCCCCGTTCTTTGACCTAATTTGAAATTTTGGCTAAGGCTGAAGTGAGTCTATAGAATTAGGGTTTTGTTCTCCAGGCTGGATTGAGATCAAATCAAGTTGGTAAGTTGACATTTGAGCTTGACATTGCTTTCAGAAGGCTTCCAACAAGTTCCCACTGAGTTTTCATTGAAATCTGACAACTTACTATTTTTAGTAAGTGCTCAAAACAAGGTCTTTTCCTCAGGATTTCGAGATTCTGACTACTTCAGCGCATCCAGGCAACTTCAGGGTGCCTACACGAGAAATTTGAACAGATTCAGACAACTTGCTATTTTAGCAGTTCAGGCTTCAGGAGCCATTTTCAAGATCTTCACATGTGCTTTTCAAATGCATGTCCGGATATTCCTTCTGGGTTTTTCAAGACCTTCGCAACGATGTAACATGCAAACCGAGACGATCACTTTCAGAGTTTAGCCTTCAGAGGCTATTTTTAGGGTTTGCATACAGAGTTCTTCAACGCATGTCTGGATATTCCTTTTGGGTTTTTCGAGAGCTTTGCAGCAGTGTGACATGCAAGCAGAGAAGATCAAGTTTCAAGGACTTACTATTTTTGGCCAATGCATGCATGCAGACTAGTTTTCTGGGTTTTTCTGGGTTTTTTGAGATCCCACGGGCGATGTAACATGCAAAATCATTCGGTAGTGGATTGGTCACTTTTCAGGAAGTTTCTATTTTTAGCAGGTACACTCAGACAGCCGCCCGACACTCCAGTTCAGCAAGCAGAATGGCATGCAACATAAATCGAGTCGAACGGAGACCATTCAAGGCACATGCATATCAAATTAGGGTTTCCAGCTTCGATGCCTAAAAAGAGGGGTAAAAAGCCAGAATTTTGAAAAACGAAGGTATCCCACTGCGATCAGCATCCTTCAAGCAGTCTATTGGTGAAATTTGGGCGCAATCTGAGCACTTACTATTTATAGTAAGTTGTCTCCGGAACATGGCTATAAATAGCAGGTTAGCATGAGGGGCAGATGTAAACAGGTTCACCAAGCAATGAGGATCACGCCTAGCAAATTTCAGGTCAATCAGAGCTGCAGAGGTCTATGAATTTTAGGGTTTGCTAAAAATAGCAGATAAGCTTGGGCAACAGGTATAAATAGGGTAACAAGGCCACAAGAAGCATATCATGTCAACTTTAGGTTCAAAATAGCTAAAAATCCACAAGCCTCTGAAACTTACTAAAAATAGAATGTGAGGGCAAGGGCAGGGAAAGACTTGGAAAATCCTCTAAGTATGGAAAATAGAAGTTGAAGGTGCTAAATGCGCCCAAGCTGGAGCAAAGAAGAGAAATTTCTAAGCAAAAGTGAAAGCTCCACCATAGAAATGCGCCCGAGTCAAGTTGATGAGAGCCTTGAAAAATCTAAGGCGTGGAAAATAGAAGCTTCACCTTCAAAATGCGCCCAAAGGGTCATGAAGTTAAGAAATTCTCTAAGTGTGGAAAATAAAAGCTTGGCATGTCAAATGCACCCAAGGATGAAGTGCCTTCAAAATTCTACTAAGGCATGAAATGCAAGTAAGAACCACCTAAATGCGCCCACCTCAAGGATGAAGCTTGAAAAATTTCTAAGTTACGAAATGGAAGTACCACCTCCAGAATGCGCCCAAGGTTGCTAAAAGAGTAAAAACGCCTAAGGCATTACAAATGAAAATTGCAGCACACCCTTCTATATGCGCCCACGATGAAATTAAAAGTGAGCATATAGAAATGCGCCCAGCAAGGGTTGCAATTTAAGAAGAATGCCTAAGGCAAAAATGAAAGACAGACCCCTAATATGCGCCCAAGGAAGAGGGTGGCATCAAGAAGTATTCTAAGTAATGAAAATGGAAGCTCCCCTAGCTAAATGCGCCCTTGGGGTGTGAGCCACTCAAAATGTTTCTAAGGCAAAACAAAAGTAGACCCCTTCAAATGTGCCAAACCTAGAGAATGAAGGGACTTAGAAATTATTTAAGTCATGAAAATTGCAGCATACCCTTCTATATGCGCCCAGCGAAGGAGGTGAATATGGAAAAGTTTCTAAGTAAGATAAAATAAAAGCACAAGCATGTAGAATGCGCCCAGCAAGGGTTATACGCTGACGTATTTTCTAAGTGTGGTAAAATGGAAGCTAGACCTTCCAAATGCACCCAAGCCTAGAGGAGATCAAGCCCAAAAAAATGCTAAGGCATGAAAATGGAAGTAGCCCATGATAAATGCGCCCTTGATGGGGGAGTCAAGATAAAGTTTTCTAAGTATGAGGGTAAAAGGCTTGCATATGTAAATGCGCCCACCTTGGTGTAAGTCGTTTTAAAATTTGCCTAATTCCAAATGAAGGCTTCACATGCAAAATGTGCCCAAGGCTACAAAGAAGATGAAGGATAAATATTCTAAGGCATGGAAATGCCTAGGGAGCTAAAGTGGAGGTTGATACATGAAAATGCACCCCTCATGGGTAAAGTCAAAGAATTTAAATCCCTCTAAGGCATTTTCAGGGGTGAGAACTAGAAAATACGCCTAGGGGAGGTATTGTTAAAATCTCCAGAGACAAGATCAAATGCACTTGGGAATAGGGAGAATTCTTCAAGAAAACTAGAAAAATGCCAGGATTTGGAAAGTGAAGACTGTAGGTGTGGAATATGTCCAGAATAAAATGAAATCAACCTTAGCAATTTTTATTATTTTTCAAAAATAATAAAAATTAAATGTACCCCTTCGTCTGGATGCACATGGAAATTATGATTTTTGAGGGAAATTTTCTTCTGGGTATTGGACATTTCCAATTAAGAGATGGTTTAAAACTCTTGCACGCCTTGTTCGTGTTGTTTCGACAAATATTTTGGCCTGGCACCCGTTCAACAAATTTCCTAAGGCTCAGAGGGATAAATTTTCTAAGGTAGGGTAAAATAAAGCTCAAGGGGTCGAATACCCTCACAGGGTAGAGAAGAAATTTGTCTAAGGCATGGAGGAATTTGAAAATGAACTGAAGCTCGAACATCAAGCATTCAAACGCGTCCTCAAGGTGAAATAATTTCTAAGGCACAAACTCCAGGCACAAGGTGGCAGGTGCGCCCTTGAAGAGGATCTTATGAAGTGAACACAGTGCACCCGGAAAGCAAAGTTTGCTAGAGGAAATGATGAACTCTATCAAGATCCGAAGATCAAGCAAACCTTGAAAGTCTGAGCATGGAAACCAAGTAAGTAAAGTGAATTTATATTATAAGCGTTCTGATGCTTTTCTTTCTATTTTGCAGGATGAACACTGGAGCCTGAGCGTAAGGACTCGAGGTGATGAAGCTGGACAATGTTACAACTTTGGAAAGAGAAACGAAAGTGAAGATTTGTCTAAGGCACTGAGAACGTGATGCAAAAGAGGCAAATGCGCCCAAGGTAGTGGGCTAGAGAAATGTGAAAGTCACAAGAGAGAAATGCATCCAGGAATGAAAGCAACAAGAGGACTTAAAAAAGAACTTTTTGCAAGGAGGGTTTGAACCAAGTGTTGTTGTGTGCTTGCCTCCTCCTAATGCAATAGAATTGGCAAAGAAGAGCAGTGGGAACAGGTTTCTGGACGAGAATCTTCTAGAAGAAGATAGTGGGCATTAATTGCAAATAATGGTTCCTGCAGAGGAGTGGAGAATATTCTGTGCATTCATTACCCCACTCCTCCCTGTGGCGGTTTTTAGGGAAAAAACCCTAATTAGGGCACGCGTGGCCCGATCTGAGCCCTTTATTGTAATTGAATCTAAGCTGTCCGTTGGACTGGGCCAACTATAAAAGGGGCATCCCCCCTCATTTGTAATCAGTTAGATTAGATCAAGAGATAAGAGAGAAGATAGAAGTTAGAATAGAAGTAGCATAGCGTAGATTGCATAGTCTAGATTGAGGAGGAAAGGAAGTTTTCCCATGAGGACTTTGTAAGAAGTTGTTGTGAACACTCTCATAATATAAAGATTTATCATTGTTTGGTGGTTCTATCTTCTATTGTGAGTAGCTAGCAAGGCTTGTTCGTCTTTCCAATTCAAGTAGATAGAGTAGAGTAGACTTTATTACATGCAAGTAGTTGTTAATGGTGGAGTGTGGCGCTTTGGTTTGAGCATATCTTCTTTCATCCATACCACTAGCGGGCTTGCTGATGGTAAGTCCGCCCTGCGTGGTCAACTGGAATATCAGTACTTAACTTCAGTTGTGATTCGTATGTTCACTTGCATCGTTTTGATGGTGTGTGTATGCTGAGTCATAATTTGAACATCTTGCTCATCCTTTGAAGATTGCACCAACTTTGTCAGAGTTGTCCGACGGGAGACGAAGCAAAGTCTGGTTTGAAGATTGTTTAAGTCGATCCTCGCCCTCCACCGCTTTAGGAGTAGATGGTAGCATCTTTAGTCCTTATATCCTTTTACATTCAGCATTATCCGGTTAGTTTAAGAACTCGAGCTTCATTAACAGATCTCTCGAAATTTGAAAATCCTTTCTTCGAAGTTGAACAATTACGTAAGTCCCCTTGGAATACCCAACATATTCACATCAACCAACTGAGTCTATTCGCAATAAAAGGAACTTTGGAGTTGAACGCATGAACTTTCACGCAATCTTAGCATACGGAATACTTTGATCAAGAGGGAATAGAGTGACCGTTGGACATTTTATTCTGTGTTGGTGTTGTCATAAAAAACACGTCAACAGAAGTCATATAAAACTTTAAGGTGGTGGGCACCTTGATCAGCTGCTCGTGGATCTCGTCACTGATTTGAGTTCCCCAGTCAATGTGTACTTTCCTCCTTCAGATGATCCAGATGTATTCATACATCCAATCTTGGAAATAAGAAGATCCAGGCAAGCCCTTGACTCTGCTTAACAAGGTAATCATATCTCTTACATCTTCTTTGAAGTCACTCCTGGGGAGTCCCTTAGGCCACCTAGAAACAGCATGCTGAGGAGTCTTCAACCACTGTGAGTTAATCAATGTTTTGGCCTTGACTAGATCATTGTCAAATATTTCTTGAGCTCTCTGGATTGTGATAGGAGTGTATTGTTCCATTTGTGGAACTTTGAAGACTATGTCAAAAAATTCACCGTCAAGCCTCATTACAACTTGACCTGCTGAATCCCTCACCGTTCTGTCTTCTTGAATGTAGTGTGCAGCTACCTGAAGAACAAACTCCGTGTGATGAGCTGAAGTTGGAAAAGTTGAAACCATATGAAGATTGCTATGTACAATGGCTTTCAAATTCTCATCCCACGACCTCTGTTGAATCCTCCTCACGAAATCTGCCAGATCTTGATGGTCGATCTCAGTGTCTTTGATTTCATCTACCTTGGACAACACCACGGTCGGAGGGAAAACACCCTGGTACTTATACTTCATCTTCCCCTTATCTTTAGGAGATGGCGATGGCGTTTCAGCTGACATTTAGGAGAGTAGAGACCAATGTATTTCTTATCTCCGAAGATCTTTGATGGAACTTTGGAAACAAACTGCAAGAATGGCGGATGCAATGATTGTCAAGAAATATATGTCACATGGGGAAGCGTGAGATGATCAAGGTGATATGGAGTCATTGTGTTTTGGCCATGTGGTGCAGAAAACGAGGAGCGGAAATGAGCGTGGAGGCAAAAAATGATGTGAAAACACCATTTCGAGTGTTAGATAAAAATGCAGATTTTGGTGCTCGGGTGGTGAAAATCACCGCTTGAGCACCGAAGTGATTTTTCATTTTGGTGTTGAGGCGGTGAAAATCACCGCTCGAGCACCGAGGGACTTAGAGAATTCGGGGAAGGAAAAGTTGGTGTCGAGGCAGTGAAAATCACCACTCGAGCACCGACACTGCAAAACAGTTTGGTGTCGTGGCGGTGAAAATCACCACCAAGACACCAGTGTGACTTGGTGGTTTAGTGCTAAGGCGTCGAAAAACCTCGCCTATACACTGAGAGAAAAATGAAGACCTGACGTGCATGAAGGCGGGGAAAAACTTGGCCATGACGGTTGCAAAGGATATGAGGAAGAAACGACAGTAAAAAGACACGAGTGACAAGATCGAAGGGAGAAGAAAAACCAAAGACTGACAACAAAAACGAGAGCATTCAAATCTAAAGAAAAGAAAATTACCAACTGAAAGGAAACGAAACGCAAACATACCTGTAATAGTTGACAATGGTGAAGATCACAGTGAAAACCGAAAGCTGGAGGGAAACACCAAAGCTCGATCTCAAAGGGAGGAAATTCGTGATGGCACGGGAAGACACGAAGTACGGAGAGATGTTGAAAACAAAGTGAGGAGACAACTTAGTTAAAAGTTAATAAAACCTAAAAGCGACTCAAGTTGCGTGCATTGAATGCGGCTGAAGAGACTGTAGACTTAACTCACAATTAGGTGCTCGGGCGGTGATTTTCCTCGCTCGAGCACCAACTCAAAAAAATTAACTTAAGGTGCGACGGTGGTGAATGTCACCGCCCGAGCACCAAAAGTTGAAAACAAAGTTATGTGCGATGGCGGTGATTTTCACCACCGTTGCACCAAAAACAGTTATTGTAAAAAGGTGCAACGGCGGTGATTTTCACCGCCCGAGCACCAAAAACAGGCTAAAAAATGATTAACTCTTGGGTTCTCAAGGAGTCAACCTTAAACTCGAAACTCGAGCCTATCGTTACCTACCCAGACTAGGTAGGATTAGAGACCTCGTAAAACAAGTTTTGCCTCGTTTTGCGTGCTTGAAACACACGGTCCTAGGAAATGGACTAGTTTCGTAGGAGGGTTATCCGTGAATCGAGCGCTGCTAGATTCTGTGATAACACACTTGTCAAATTGGAAGGCATTGCAAGAAACTTATAATGGCTAAAGTGACATCTGAATGCGGTTTTCTCTATGTCCTCTTTGACCCTAATTTGATGGTAACCAAATCTCAAGTCTATTTTTGAAAAATAGACTACTCCATGCAGCTCATCAATAAGCTCATCTATGTGTGGAATGGGGTACCTATTTTTGATTGTTTCTTATTCAACACCCTGTAGTCTACACATGTGCATGGTCCCATCCTTCTTCTTCACCAACACCATTGAAGAAGGAAATGGGCTCTTACTCGGTCTAATATGCCCCATATCCAAAAGATCCTTAATAGTTTTCTCTATCTCATCGTTATGTCGCTTAGGATGTTTGTAGGGTGTGGTGATCACTGGTTTAGCCCCCTCCTCTAACTCAATCACATGCTCAATGCCTCTATCAGGAGGCCTCCTTAGAGGAATACTACTGAATACTTTGCTTCGTTTGGAAAGCAAAGTCTGAATATTTGGTAGATAGGACTTCTTCACCTCCTCTATAACTGTAGGCTAAGTCACCATATTCGGCCGAATATCACGATGAAATTCGAAATTCGTCGAATTTTTTTTTTTTTTTGAAAATCGTTCAAATTCGAACAGTCAAACATTTGTGACTCCACCTCTTCTTTCAAACGATTTTTAATGCAACTGCGTTTTGTTTCAAATAAATTAGTGATTCTTTTCTTTAGCGTCGTCACTCAACTACGGCCAGCAGCATCTCTACTTCGACGTCACTCATCTCTGCGTCACTGTCTGCTTTGGCGTCTCAAGTCTCAACTACAGATGGCATCTGGAATCTCTACAATTCTCGCAAAATCAACCAATTCTCAGCATTGTTATCGCATGCTGCAAGTCTTCCATAGTCGTCGAAGGAGGTAGGGAGTTTGTTTTTATTTATTTTTAAATTTTAGGGTTCAATTTATTTATTACAATAAGCCTGTAGAAAATAGTAGGAATGATTTTTAATATTAAGTAATAGTATTTAATATTTTTTATTTCATTTAGTATTTATTATTTTATTTAGTATTTAATATTTTTATTAAAATGTTAGTAATATTAAGTAACAAGTAAACTGTATTTAATATTTTTTATTTGATTTAGTATTTAATATTTTATTATTTTAATTAATATTTAATATTTCTATTATTTAGTATTTTGTTTACTTATTATTTACTAATGTTTATAGTTTATAATTTTATTAATATTTAGTATTTTTATTAATATTGAAGGTTTATTAATATTTATCAATGTTAAATTATTTAGACAATTGTATGGATATATTATTTATATTTATAAATAAATAAAATTGCATAAAGCGAATTTAATCCAAATTTTATACTTTTCGAATTTTTTCCTTGTTGAATTTCATCTGAATTTCAATGTTGTCGAACTCGAATTTGAATTTGAACCTGGTGACTTAGACTGTAGGCATAGCCACACACTTTGCTGGCCACTCAACCTAATCATGTCTAAATAGCCTCTCCATATGTTTGAAAGAGATTACTCGAAGTCCTCCATTTGACATACCTCTCAAGACCACATTCCTACCCTTTGATATGAATTTCAGCTCCATGGTCTGAAAATTAAGTGTGATCTCCCCAAGTGATTGAAGTCACTGTATTCCCATCACTGCATCTATATCTCCAACACTCACCACATAGAAATCATCCTTGACTTATGTAATGTCCCCAATTTGGAGGCAGAGTAATTTAATTGAATTAATTAATTAAATTGTCCAAAATAATGATATTTCATAAGGATGACTAATTGATTATTTTAATTAAATTAAAAAGTGGTATTAGATTAATTATTTGTAAGGTTATTAAATAAATCAATATTATAAAGTAACCTTATATTTAATTAATTTAATAAAATGACTTAAATAAAATATTATATCATAAAGTCACTAAAAATAAAATATTTTATCCCACATTGGCAAGAAAAGTGTGTGAGCTCTCCTGGGAAAATAATAAAAGAGATCTTAAGGGCTCATTTTTAGATATCTAGGAATTGATATGTGTTTTTGAAGAATTTGTTTGGTGAAGGAGCCAGCTAGGGTTTCTGCCATTATTGGATATTTGGGAACGAAACTCTCATTGGTTGAGCAACTTTGAGGCTGTGAAACTATCAGTTGAGATTGTTGCCAGTTGCGGGCTTCATTTCAGAAGTTCAACTTGTGCTTGCATTGCAAATTTTGTGGCCTTTGGCCAAATTTGGAGATTAAGTTTCTATATCAGTTTAGTGAAGCATTTTGGAGATTACATAGAGGAGATTTGAAGATTTGGTATTGCTAACTGCATTGAAGAATATTACAGTTGTTTGGCATCAAGTTTGGAGGAGATTTCATAGTCAAGAATCATTCGATTTTTGAGTGAAGCATTCTCAGATTTTAGAGGATTCATTTCCAGCTGAAGGAGTTCAAATTTTGCATCCAGAAGTCTATTTTCAGTCATCAAGGGTGGTTCAATCTGTCGCTTAGCGAATTGTGATTACTAGTAAAGGATTGATGATTGCTGGGTCGATTTTAGGGTATGAGAAAATTGTAGTTGACAGTCAATGGCAGGCAGCACTTAGCAGGGATGATTTTGGATAGGAAGGCTCTTAAAAATAAGAACTAAACTGGAGAAGGGTCGCTGATCACTAAGGAGCATAGTAACTGTAATCTCAGGCCCCACTAATCCTAGAGGAAGGAGAATTGAATTAATTTGCATCAGCTGCCATAGCACCTAGGTTCGCTGATTTTTGTTGGCATTATACTCTTGCATCTTGCAGTCAAGATAATAGTTTGCATTGTCTTGCATTGTAAAGTCATTTATTTATGTAATGATCAGTCCCTTTCTCAAGCAGCATGTTAGCATTGTAATTTCAGTCATAGGAGTCAATAAGAAATCTGCATTTCTAAGTTTTGTTACCTAGAGTCTGATCGTTGCTTCATGACAGCAATATGCATTGTTTTCAGTCATTCATGCTAGCCGATATAAGGGGTTGGATCTGAGTTAATTACCAGCACTGTATCTCATTTATGATCTCAAATAAAGACATTGGAGGTTGGCTGCCATATGTTTGATTAAATGTCAAATTTGTTTACTTTCAAATCAGCATCTTAGTTTGCATGCCAAGTGTTTGTGAAAATGCTACTTGGTTGTAGGTGCATATTGGCTATCTTAGGATGCATGGGAAGTGTTTGACAATATGTCAACTAGCTGTAGAAGATAATTTCAGTCACTTATATGTATGAGAAAGGTAAAAAATATTTGGTATATCATTCCTACTTACATTGTCAATCAATCTTGTATCATTAGAAGTATTTAAAGCATCAATTGCAACATTCAAACCATATCCAAGCAAACACAATCAGACTGAAACTACAGACCAGCAAGCATAAGGTTGTATGAGAATTGTTTGACAATATTCCTTGAAGGAAAATTCACATCAGATAAGGCAAGGGATATTACAACTTTATAGTTCCTTAACTGCAACTCAGCTGTGGGACCATCCTAGTGCAATTACTGGACACACGCCTATACTTGAACAACATTTTCCGAGAGGCTAAAAAATAGCTTCCTCAAGAGGCAATTTTACGAAAAATTCCAAGACGTGGATTTTGTTAAGAATGTTTTTCTAAGCAGGTCTAGATCACCCGTTTTTCAAAAAAGTGACTCTTTTCCTTGGACATGCAACAACCCCTTAGAGGTAGAAGCTGTAGAAGCTATTTTTCTTAGAAAATTCTGGCACATGGGTTTTCTAGGCGCCTGTGAGTTGATCAAACCTAGTTTGTTAGTTTCTTAAAAAGGCGACTTTTTGTAGAAACCCTAAAAACTGGAAGTAGAGAGGCAACTTTTTCGGAAAATTCTGGCACGTGGGTTTTGTGGCCAATCTTGTGCTGGATGAACCTAGAAGACTAGATCTATGAAAAAGGGGACTTGAAGGGTGGATGCCTCATCAAGAGGTTAAGTGAAATATTTCAAAGATTGATAAAGTATGACCTTGGGAAGTGGGACGCCAACTTTGAGGAGAGCATTATTTGATTTAAAAAGAATTATTTCATCTTGAAAAAAGGATGCCATTTTGGAGGATGTGTTGAAATCAAGTGAAACCCTAAAGTCTTTGGAGGATGGGTGTACCTTCTAAAAGCTGCTAGAGGTTTCTTCTTGAGTCTATATAAGGAGGCTTCTATTCTTCATTTTGGTATCTCATGTCTACCATACCGTTATGCTGCAGGAATGATTCCAGGCAAAGTGCTTCGAGGAATGCATACCTCCTAGCAAGGATCAGTATTCGTGTTTGAGAAATAACACCTATCTGATTTGAAGAGTATTTCTTATCCAGAGAGATAGATTGAGTTTCAATGGAGTTTGTAGTGGTTTTTAGCTTTTTTTGAGTTTGCTGGTTTAGCATAGCTGGAAGTCGACTTTGCTCATAAGTCTTAGAGTAATTTTTGTATTGTTCTGGATATTTGTCTAATGAATTTCTCTCCTAGGGGCGACCCTTCTTGCCACTGCAGATTTTATTTTGGAGTCTGATTTTATAATGAGAAAATCGCCCCTCTTGAGGCCGTACCATTTTGGGCTGTCTTGGGAGTTGTGCACAAAAATATAATTGCTGGTTTGATGTTGTTTCTTGTCTTGGATTTAGGCGCCACCATCTCTAGAAGCATTTGCAATTGTTTTCAGGTCTTTTGGAGGAGTTTAGAGGATTTTGTTAGCATTTTAGTGGGTTTCAGTGTTGCTGGTCTGTCAAATCAGATTGTAGAAGTTTGTCTTTTGGGTTGGGTTTTGTGTGGATTGAGTCATTTGATGATAGGAGAGATATAATACATCATTGCAGCATTGAGACATCTCAATTTCAGTGTTATTGGTAGGAACTCTATCTCATTGTAAGGATGAATAGTAGTACTGTCAGCTATCTTCATTTCTTGCTAAGTTTCATTGTAATTCCCACGATTGTGGAAGAGATTGGTCTTGTTCCAGTTGTTCTTTACTGCATTTACTTTTTTGTATTGCCCGCTGAACAAGCGGAAGGGGTCAACAAGCCGCTGATTTACTTTCAGCACTTGCATTGTAATCATCATATTGCTGATCGGCTTAGCCGTCATCTTGCTCCCGCTGAAATATGTGGTCGAGTTGCATACATTTAGTTTATAGCATTGTACTTTCTTGATTTGAAGTCTAACAACTCCCGATGCCTTATGCTCACACCTTGCCCAGCATTGGGATCCTGGTGTACTTTCTTGGTGTAGGGTTACATTCCAGCAGTTGATTTGGATTTGAGCTAACCTTAATGGGTGCTTGTTGTATTGAGTTGTCATGTAAAACTCGAAAAAATTGGTTAGCACATTTTAGTGGTATCAGAGCCATGATCCTGCCATCCTATGCCCAACAGTGTTCAGTTGATAGAAGAGTGACAGAGCCTACAAATACTACACCAGAAGTCAGGCCAAAAATCGGTAGTTTCAGTTTCCGCCTACACCAGAGGTAGATAAAATTTCAGGGTCTCTCAAAGAGACAGGGAAAGCAGTTGACATTGGTGAAGCAGTAGAAGTTATGTTAGACAATCTTAAGCAGACCATGGATGAAAGACATTGCTAGGATGGAGAAGAAGTTTGATGGATTTGATGACACGTTTGCTCTCAAGAATGGATCAACAGGCTATTCATAATCAGCCCTAAAACCTAACAAATACTAATGGTGAAAATAGTGGTGTTAATGGAAACAATGGAAATGGGAGAGATAGAACTATTGGCCAACATGAGGCCACCTCTAGAGGATCAGCCTCTAGGCCACTTTTTCCCACATTCACACAGAGGGAAGAACCACAAGTTGAGGCTGCAACACCTTTTGCAAATGATGCCAGACATGCCTACTTGGAGTACGCCTCTTTTCCTCTTGATCTTAGAGAACAATGGACTTTCGATCAATTCATAAGTTAGTGGAACTGAAGAAATGGTGGAAGGACCGATCACCGTGCTCCCTTGGGTCCTAGAACTAACTATCAACAAGCTCTTGGGAAGGTGACCTTGGCTCACTTTGATGGAAGTGATGCATGTACAACCAGGTCATGGGTGTAGAAGCTTGACAACTACCTGTCCTTGAGACCTATGCCAGAGGAGGATGCTATAAAGTTTGCAACCTTGCATTTGGAAGGAGTTTCCCATGAGTGGTGGTACCACGGTTTGGTCACTCTTGGCCACAACCTCATTCGTACGTATGAAGAGTTCACCAACAAGCTGATTGAAAGATTTGGCACTAAAGATCCTGAGGTGAAGTTTAGGGAGCTTGCACAGCTGAAACAACATGGTTCATTGGAAGCATACATTGGAGACTTCCAAAGACTTTCCGTGATGGTGCCCAACATCACTGAAAGAAGGCTAGTTGTGATATTCTCAGAGGGATTGATGGAACCATTGAAGGGATGGGTAAAGGATTTTGACCCACCAAGCCTTGACGAAGCCATTAAGAAAGCTAGAAGCATGGAGTTGTCCGCAGCTAGGCCAAAGTTTCCATCCAAGCCTTTTCCTCATAAGCAGGATAAAAGGCATTCTTCAAATCAGCACAAAAAGTTTCCTTCTAAAATGGATGATGAGCTTCGTGAGAAGCTTAGGAAGGAAGAAAAATGTTACACTTGCAAAGAACCTTGGTCAAAGGGACATAGATGCTATGGATGAGGCCATTCTGACCACATGGAGGCCTATTTTGATTTTGGATCAGAATCTGATCACTCAGAGTAGCGTTCTGATTTCGCTAAAAGTGAGGAAGAAAGGGATCCAAAAGAGGTTGAGGATGAGCAAGGAGATGGGGGCACATTTGCCCAACTCTCTAGTTTTCAAAAGAATGAATCTTTCAAGGTTCGTGGCTTGATTGGGAAGCATCGCATCGCTGCCTTGATTGACATGGGAGCAACGCACAACTTCATTGATGAAGGAGTGGTTGCAAAGAGGGGACTTAAGACTAAAGAGTTCGAAGGATTCAAAGTCATGGTAGCTGATGGGTTTCATATTTCATGCAATCAAAGGGTTTCCAACATGTCCTTGCAGTTGGGTAACTATGAAGTCAAAGATGACTTCTATGTTGTAAGTATTGGAGATATGGATGTTGTTCTTGGCATTCAATGACTGCATTCTCTCAGAGAAATCTCTCTAAATCTGCAAACAATGGAGCTCAAGTTTTAATCCGATGGAAAGAAGGTGGTGCTAAGAGGAATGTCTAATGGTGATTCTCGAATTGTATCTTTCAAAAGAATGGAGAGGTTGATTCGGCATGATCAAGTTGAATGGGTTGCAAAATGTATGGTTCTTCCAGCTAATCCACTTGAAACCAAGAGAGACTATCCACCAAATATTCAGTCTTTACTCACCAAGAAGAGTAAGGTCTTTGCTCATCTACCTCCAGGGCCGCCTCCTAATAGGGGTTTTGAGTATGTCATTGAAATCAAAGAAGGAGCCAAGCCAGTTATCACAACACCCTATCAGTATCCTAAGAAGCAGAAAGATGAGATTGAGAAGAACATAAGAGAGCTCTTGGAGATGGGTTTCATTCGCCCAAGCAAAAGTCCTTTTGCTTCAGCTGTTATTCTTGTGAAGAAGAAGGATGGCACCATCTACATGTGTGTGGAATATCGTGGCTTGAATCAAAGCACAATCAAGAACTGGTACCCCATTCCCAGGATAGATGAGCTCATTGATGAGCTACATGGTGCCAAGTTCTTTTCAAAAATTGATTTGAGATCGGGCTACTACCAGATTTGGATGAGAGGATCAGATGTTGAGAAGACGGCATTCTGATGCCATTATGGTCATTTCGAGTTTTTAGTCATGCCATTTGGGTTGACTAATGCCCTTGCCACTTTCCAATCTTGTATGAACCGAGTCTTTCAGAAGCAATTGAGGAAGTTTGTGCTGATTTTCTTTGACAATATCCTCATCTTCAGCAAGATGTGGGAAGAACATCTCAAGCACTTGGAGGAAGTGCTTAGCATTCTGGAATCAGAAAGGTTGTTTGACAAAGAGTCCAAATGTGAATTTGGAATGAAGGAGTTGCTCTACCTTGGTCACATAATCAGTGTTGAAGGGGTGAAGGTTGATCCAAAAAAGATCAAGGCGATACTAAATTGGCCACCTCCAAAAAATTTGACTCATTGTTGGCGTTTCAAATCGCACCTCTGGAATGCGTTCTGGAAACGAACAGCTATGTGCAATAAATTGCTCTTCGAATTAGGAGGGGAAGCTCCCTCTTTTGCTGAGTTGCATAAAGAAAAGTAATCTAAACTTAATTACGCCTATCTTTTTGGTTCAGCTGCGAGAACACAAGGTTATAGAACACTAGATGTTGCCGCTGAGGTTTTCCCTTTAATGAAACTAGACAACTACAACTTAACCTACGCTTAAAACGTTTCTACCCTATCAAGTAAACGTAGAGCAAGAGAGTTTAGAAATGGACAAGTTTGATTTCTGACAGAGATACTTAAACAAACTATTCTTCAACATACGTTTTAAGGCAAGCTGAAAAAGAGATCATAAAAGTATTACGGAAATATGAGACTTTTATTTCAAGGCAGACAAAGCACGCTCAAGATTTTATTTACTCATATTTCTAACACAAAACAAAGAGACGAAAATTTGAGATATTTATATCAAGGTAGACAAAGCACGCTCAAGATTTTATTTACTCAAGTTTTTGGAACAAGGATTACAACTTCGGGACAGCAAGTCGTAGCAACATGCTTGCAACATGCGATCAACCTAATTGTAATCAACACAACACATGCACTAAACAAGTATTTGCAGCTAAAGAGGCATGCAAACTTGCTCTTTACACAAAGTGAACAACACTAGACGATAACAAAGAGAAGGTACTAAAGACACTTATGTCTTGTTATCACAAGCATGGTTCCCCTAAAATGAGCAAACACTGCTCTTATTTATACACAAGCAGAGGAGTAGGCAACCCTAAAATCTCCTTGCTTTTACAACTAAGATTTGCCAACATGCAAGCTTTATTTCTAAACCTAAAGAAGATTAAAACATCTAAAACCCTAGAAAGCATCTAAAATAGGAAACGCCAACTCATTACAACTAGATTTCCTTCTTCTTCAAAGAATGGATAAGAATTGAGACAAGAATAGAAAGAAAGCGTGAGATAAGAATGGAAAGAAAGCTTGGAGAAAGCTTCTAGAAGATTGCCGCTTTAAATCTCTCACACATCCGCCAAAAAGCGGGAAACTGCCTCTTTATCAGGAGCGTTGATACTATCCATAGCTATATTCTGCTTTTCTAATATCTTCTCCTCGTTTGCAACCAAACTTAGAGAATCTTTGACATCTTCAGCTTTTTTATGAGTTATGTTCTTGAAAAACATCGCTGCCTCAATAGATGACTCACTAATTGATAACTTGGCGGCTCTGCAACTTTATGCTTCTGACACTTCTCTTGATTCTCCCACGGAAGATTTTTCTACAACCTTTTCCAACACTTGTCCTTTCGCTCATACCACTCCCTCTGCACGTTCTTCAACTGAGATGATGACATTTTATTTCCATGATGGTACTGAAAAAACACTTCCCAACACATCCGTTCAGATAATTATGATACAAGACTTGTTTGGCTCTGAATTCGATGGGAGAGTATTCTATGCTGAAAAACATGAAGATTGACTGTAAACTTGACTATGCTTGGACAAGCTCAGCACAAACCCTAAAAATAACTTGCTGATTTTCTTCATCAAACGGATGAATTTTTCGAATTTTTTCTGAGACATGGGTTTTGTTTAGAATCTCGTTACAAGCAAATCTAGATTGTCCGTTTTTGACAATTTTGAATGTAGATTGAAAAAGCAGCAAACCCTATTTTTTCTCTGAAAAAGCAAAAAAAGCTGGCATCTGGGTATTGTTCATGAACACATTCTGGATGAACCCAGTTGATTAGATTCTGAAAACCTCATAGTTTCACTGAAAAAACAACCACTTGAAGTTTCACCGAAAAAGCTGTGATATGGGTTTTGTCTAGAAGAACGTTTAAGATAGACCTAGAAGATTGGAAGTTGTAAATTTTGAAGTTTTCTCTGACATGCAAGATAAAAAGCAGCTGCTGCAACCTTGAGAAAATTCTCCAAAAAATATCCAGAAGATAGAACTAGTATAAACTAGCTCGTTGAAAGTTGAAAACAATGGCCTCCTTCAAAGATTTGATGTTCTGGATGAAAAATATGAAAAAGCAAGCCTTCTGGAGTGCTGATCTGAAAATATTATGAAAAACCAGCAAGTTGATGTTCTTGAATCTTGAAAATAAGGGTTTGAAGGTGCTACTTTGTTTCTCCTTGAAGACCACCTGCAAAAATAATGAATAATAAAACACAAAAGTGCTTTAAATAAGCTTTGTCTTGAGAAAACAACTTTCTTTTGCCCTAATTCCTCAAAACCCTAATTCAAGATTGTGTAATGAACTTAGACTTTGGTCTTCAACTTCAATTTTTGAAATTTCCAAAAATTTGACTAAGGCATGAGAAGTTGGGCGCCTTTTTTGAGGTATGCCATCCTTTTTCCCAGACTTAGCCAATTTTTCACCGTTTTCAACTTCTGTTCAATTTTTTAACCCCGGTTTGACTCTGATTTCCGGCTTCCAGATTGATCCGGCGAACGAGCTGAACATTCCATTACGGAGCCTGATCGAATCTGACAATATTGTTCTGGAGACATCATCTGGTA
The DNA here is from genome assembly GCA_007115665.2 of Sequoiadendron giganteum. Taxonomy (NCBI): domain Eukaryota; kingdom Viridiplantae; phylum Streptophyta; class Pinopsida; order Cupressales; family Cupressaceae; genus Sequoiadendron; species Sequoiadendron giganteum. The sequence continues at coordinate 596,168,027 of CM021109.1, forward strand.
AAAACTTCATTTATCCCTTCGAAATGTCAGGTGCCTATTCTTGATAAGGGCGCCCATTTTCTCCAGAGTCGGCCATTTTTAAGATATTCGAATTTATGCTCGTCTTCTGACCTTCAGATGAACTCGTGATTCTGGGTGCTGTGTTGTTCAGACTGACTGGCTGACGAATTCACTGGATAGCTGAGATGATTCTGGAAGAGGTCTTCTGGATAACTCATCTCCGGAAATTGACTTCTGGTGGCTCAAAACCCTAGGCGCCCTTCTTGAAGTATGGCGCCCATGGCTTCCAAAGTTAGTTTTTTTTTTTTTAAATTTTAAATTTGGATTTTCTCTGTTGCTTCCAACCTTCTGCCATTTCTCACACTTTTCTCCTCTGTTCACCTCACGATATCTGATGACTGTTGACTCTGATGGACGAGTTGATGATTGCATTGGACAGCTTGATCAAGTCTGACGAAGTCACGTTGGAGATGCCTTCAGCAAATTCTATCAATAAACCTCTTAAAATCTTGGGCGCCCTTCTTCTCTTGGGGTGCCCATGTTCACCAAACTTAGATTATTTTCATCGTTTTTCACTCTCAGAGTTCTAAACACCTCTCATCATGGCCCCTGTTTGATCTGGATTTGTCGGCGGTTGGATGCTCTGACGAGATGACGGAGATATTCGTTGCGAAGCTGGCCTGAAACTGAACAATGGTTCTTGGGAGAGCCAATCCTAATTCCATCATCTGGTACCTTGAAAAACTGAATGCCTATTCTCTTCAGGGGTGCCCATGGCTGGCAGACTTAGAAACATTTTTGCAAATTTCAAAATTTGCCTCGTTTGATGTGCCTTCCTTGTCTTTGACTGTCGGAACGGAAAATTTTCTAAGGCATGAAGGTTTGGGCGCCCTTCTTGACTGGAGGCGCCTGGATTCACCAAAGTTAGCCAAAAATTAGCATTTTTCAACTTTTTCAGCTTCTACTCTCCTTTCTTCGTTTTTCCTCGTTTTTCATGCACATTCTTTGTTGACAGTTTCTGCTTGATGCTTGAATGTCTGATTCTGACACCTGGCAGCTGACTGACCTCCATTGATGACCTTGGATCTCTAAAAAAGCTTCTGGAAAAGCAGAATAGACCTAGTAGGGTAAAACTGATCTTTTGTGATTCTGACTGCACCAGTCTGATGAGGAAGTATTTTAAGCCAATCAAAATTAGTCTTAACCCTAGGAGCCAAACTTTCTATTTTTAAAAAATTTTACAAGTATTCATTTCGTAAGAAACCCAGAAAAACCCAAAAAAAGTTTCTATTTATAGAAAACTGCTAAAAATAGAAATTTTCCTAAAATTTAGGGATGAAAAACTGAAATCTAGGTATTGTTGATTTGGTTGCTCTGAGCCGACCCAGATTGTCAGATTTTTAAAATTACAAGGTTTTGACCCCCATGCAAGACATACAAACCCCAATTTTGACCTTTTCGACAAATTTAACAGTATCTTGACTCATTTCTTCAAAATGCCTAAGTGTAGCAAAAATTTTAATTTTGGGGTACAACACTCATTTGAAGGGGTTCTTGGGTCTTTGTGGTTTTTACAGAAGATTTGTCAAGGGCTACTCTCAAATTGCTGCTCCTCTTATTGACCTCACTAAAAAGGGGGCTTTCCTTTGGTTAGAAAAGGCTCAAGGTGTTTTTGACAAGTTTGAGAAGATTATGAGCTCTTGTCCGGTCTTGGCTATACCAGATTTCTCCAAGCCTTTTGAGCTGCACTGTGATGCAATAGGAGAAGGTGTTGGTGCTGTTTTGATGCAAGATAAGCATCCCATTGTGTTTGAAAGTAGAAAATTAAGAGGTGTTGAAAGGACATACTCCATCTATGACAAGGAAATGCTTGCAATCATGCATGCATTAGCCAAATTCAGACAGTATTTGGTGGGGAGCATGTTTGTTGTCAAGATTGATCATAATAGCCTCAAGCACTTCATGCATCAGAAGGACTTGAACGAAAGGCAACAAAAGTGGGTGAGTAAGCTTCAAGCTTATGATTTTGACATTGAGTATGTCAAAGGCAAAAACAATGCGGTAGTAGATGCACTATCAAGAAGGCCTCATCTGAATTCATTGTGTGAGCTTACTGCTGATTGGATGGAGTTGTTGCTTGCTGATTATGCCAAAAATCAGTTTGCAACCAGCATTATTGAGGGTACTTTTCATGATGAAAGGTACAAGGTGGTTGATGGATTGATACACTATAAGGGGAGGATCTTCTTGGTGGCTGATTCTAAGCTCAAAAAGAAGATTTTGCAGACTTTCCATGACATCCCACTTGTTGGTCATCAAGGTTATTTCAAGACCTATAGGCAGATCTGAGAAAGATTTTCATGGAAGGGGCTGAAAGAAGAGGTCTTGCGCTACATCAAGGAGTGCCACACTTGCCAGATGAACAAGAATGAGCATACATTTCCCGCTGGGTTGTTGCAACCACTACCAATTCCCAACTAAAAATGGGAAAGCATTTCGATGGACTTCATCACGGGGTTGCCTAAAACTCAAGGCAAAGACTGTATTTACGTAGTGGTGGATAGATTAACAAAGTTTGCTCATTTCTTTGCCATTGCTAGTTCATTTTCAGTAGCTCAAGTTGCAGATTTGTTTTTCCATGAGGTGTTTAGATTGCATGGGTTGCCGAAAAACATTGTGAGGGATAGGGATAGCAAGTTTCTAAGCACCTTTTGGCAAGAAGTTTTTAGGATGAGTGGTATAGTGCTTACTCCAAGCACTAGTTATCACCCTCAAACCGATGGACAAACAAAGTTAGCGAACAAGTGGTTGGAGGCTATCTCAAAAATTATGTTTCGGAGCAGTAGAAGGCTTGGGTGAGATTGCTACATTTAGGAGAGTATTGTTATAATTCATCCTTCCACATGTCTATTAGGATGTCCCCATACATGGCTCTCTATAGTTATGAGGCTCCTAGCTTTGCTGATTTGGTGTTTGGCGATAGCAAAGCCCCTCAAGCGAAGGATATGTTGCAACAAAGTCAAGATATTTTGAAGTCTTTGAAAAACAACATCCAGATAGCATAGAATCAGCAGAAGATGTACGCTGATCAACGGCGTGTTGAGCGCACATTTGAGGTTGGTGACATGGTCTATCTTAGACTCCAACCCTACAGACAGTCTACTCTCAAGAAGAGTGGAGTAGAGAAACTCAAACCACATCTCTATGGGCCATTCAGAGTCATCAAAAAAGTTGGAGCAGTGGATTATGAGTTGGAGTTACCGGCAAGCAGCAAAGTTTACAATGTCTTTCATGTGTCTCGCCTCAAGAAGGCGCTTGGGTACAATGTTGTTACTTCATCCGATTTGCCCCCTTGGGATGAGGAGGGACAGTTGGTTCTAGTTCCAGAAGAGATCATTGATTCCAGAGAGCGTTCTTTGAGGAGGACAATCAAAGAATGCTTGGTGAAGTGGAAGAATTTGCCTTTGGAGGATGCAACTTGGGAGAATGAGGAGATTTTGCAGCATCCAGACTTGTGATTGCTTGAGGGCAAGCAATCATGGGGAGGGCGGACTGTAATGTCCCCTGCTCAACAGTGATCATTGCAGTTGGCCGTTAGCCTATCCTGGTGACCCGTAGGCTAGTTGGAAGTAGAAATTAGGGTTTCCTATCTTCTAAGGGGATGTTTCAACTTTTTCTGAGGCTTGCTCTTGGAATCTTGGAGTTTGGATTGCAGATTCTTTCTGTGTTTTCAGAAAGCTTCGCAACGGTATAGCATGCAATTTGATCGGAGCAACCTTCTGAATTTACTATTTTTAGTAAATTCTTTTTTTGGCAGTGGTCCTGTTGGCATCAACACAATGAGCTTTCCTCTTCATACAGTTCAGTGGGTAACGTTGATTTTGGCTTTGTGGAGAAATTGTTGGTGGATATTGAATTATTTAAGTTGCAAAGGTTATATTTTAATTTTATGACCCCTTGGGCTAATATTATAATTTTAAGTTGTTTTGAAAAAGGGGACTTGAAGGGTGGACGCCTCATTAGGAGGTTAAGTGAAATATTTCAAAGATTGATAAAGTATGACCTTGGGAAGTGGGACACCAACTTTGAGGAGAGCATTATTTGATTTAAAAAGAATTATTTCATCTTGAAAAAAGGACGCCATTTTGGAGGATGTGTTGAAGTCAAGTCAAACCCTAAAGTCTTTGGAGGATGGGCGTACCTTCTAGAAGCTGCTAGAGGTTTCTTCTTGAGTCTATATAAGGAGGCTTCTATTCTTCATTTTGGTATCTCATGTCTACCATACCGTTATGTTGCAGGAATGATTCCAAGCAAAGTGCTTCGAGGAATGCATACCTCCTAGCAAGGATCAGTATTCGTGTTTGAGAAATAACACCTATCTGATTTGAAGAGTATTTCTTATCCAGAGAGATAGATTGAGTTTCAATAGGGTTTGTAGTGGTTTTTAGCTTTTTTTGAGTTTGCTGGTTTAGCATAGCTGGAAGTCGACTTTGCTCATAAGTCTTAAGGTAATTTTTGTATTGTTCTGGGTATTTGTCTAATTTATTTTGGAGTCTGATTTTATAATGAGAAAATCGCCCCACTTGAGGCCGTACCATTCTGGGCTGTCTTGGTAGCTGTGCACAAAAATATATTTGCTGGTTTGATGTTGTTTCTTGTCTTGGATTTAGGCGCCACCATCTCTAGAAGCATTTGCAATTGTTTTTAGGTCTTTTGGAGGAGTTTAGAGGATTTTGTGAGCATTTTAGTGGGTTTCAGTGTTGCAGGTCTGTCAAATCAGATTGTAGAAGTTTGTCTTTTGGGTTGGGTTTTGTGTGGATTGAGTCATTTGATGATAGGAGAGATAAAATACACCATTGCAGCATTGAGACATCTCAATTTCAGTGTTATTAGCAGGAACTCTATCTCATTGTAATGTTGAACAGTAGTACTGTCAGCTATCTTCATTTCTTGCTAAGTTTCATTGTAATTCCCACGATTGTGGAAGAGACTGGTCTTGTTCCAGTCTTTTTTTTCTGCATTTACTTTTCTGTATTGCCCGCTGAACAAGCGAAAGGGGTCGGCAAGCTGCCCATTTACTTTCAGTACTTGCATTGTAATCATCATACTACTGATCAGCTTAGCCGTCATCTTCCTCCCGCTGAAATATGCAGTCTTGTTGCATACATTTACTTTGCAGCAATGTACTTTCTTGATTTGAAGTCTAACGACCCCCGACGCCATATGCTCACACCTTGCCCAACATTGGGATCCTGGTTTACATTCTTGGTGTAGGGTTACATTCCAGCAGTTGATTTGGATTTGAGCTAACCTTAACGGGTGCTTGTTGTATTGAGTTGTCATTTAAAACTTAGAAAAATTGGTTAGCGCATTTCAGCGACCTCATTTCTAGGTTGGCTTCAGGAAAATATAAATATTATTTGTAGAGCAAAGGCCGACCTGCTTGCCTTGAGATAATTTTGTTTAGGATAAAATATCTCCCGTTGCTACAACACTAACACTAATAAATTCATTGCGAAGTTGGATCAAATCTGAAAGAGATGTTACTGGAGGCTGTGAACCTTGAAAACTGAATCTAGTGCTTTGAATTCTTGGGTGTTTTTTCCCAAAAGGGTGCTTTTTTTGCCAATGTTAGCCATTTCTTGGATGCTTTTCAATTTTCTCTATTTGACCCTTCTTGCTTCAATTAGCATCTGTCGGTGACCGACAAATCTCGTGATTGGGATGTTCAATCGATTGCGAAGCTGGAAACATTCCGGAATAGATGATTGTATGCGCAAGCTCAAAAAACTGATTTATGAGGTTCAAACTTCTAGGCTCCCTTGGCCTGCAGGGGTGCTTTTGTTCTTTTGAGGTACATTTTGCACTTTGCAACCCTTCACAAACAAGTCTAGTTTGATCTTTGTCGTCGGAGATTCGACTGCTCAGATGCTCGTGCTGACGATTTCATCGCGGAGATTGATGAAAATGGAAGAGTTCTTCTTGGAAGTTACAACACTTGAACCAACATTTGATTGCCCAAAAGGTTGGGTGCCTATTTCTAGGAAGGTGCATTTTCTTCGACACTTAGTCAATTCTTCATGTCCTTCAATTTTCCTTCGCCTCCAGCGTTTTCTGCTTGATTTTCGTCTATGAGCGCTTGACAGGTTCCGTGAGCTTGCAACTGGATTGATCGCGAAGCTGAAAGGCTGCTGAGAATATGCCTTGGAGAAGACAGCTTCAGACAACCTCATTTAGTTGCTCAAAATGATGTGCGCCCTTGGCCAGGAGGGGCGCTTTTGTCTTGATGTCTGTCAGTTTACCCTCCGTTTCTCGTTCGCGGATGATCAATTGCAGCTGACGTTTGGTATGTCTCGTGAACTGGCTGCAGGATCCGTCGCAAAGTTGGGTCAACTTAGAGGAGATCGCCCGGAGGTTGCCAATCCAAAGACTAACCCACAAAAAACCCATGTTTTGTTTGACCTGAAATAGACTTTTGATGACAATTTTACAAGATTTAGACTATTTTATCAATATGCCTTATTGAAGCAAAATTTTTGTTTTGGGTACAACAAAAGTGAATTGATCAAGAGAATATGACAGTTTAATCTTTGTACCGTCATACTTTGTGTGTTAGTAGCTACAATGAAGGTACTTTCATATTTTACCTTCATGATGAGCGTCTTAGTGTAGGTAGGCCTTGCTGGTAGTGATTGGCCAATGGCAGTTATCTTAATTTATGGTTTTAAATTTTTAATTGTACTAGTAATGATTATCCTATGATGAGAGACTTAAGCCTAGCAGTTTAGGTCCTTCTAGCAACTATTTGTTAACTATGGTGACCTTAGACCAGGGTTTTAAGCTGTGCTGGTAATGATTATCCAATGCAGGGTGTCATCCTTGCTCTTAGATGAATGTTAAACTAGTTGTCCCTCTGACTATTGATATAATTCACTTGGTCAATATCTGTATCATTTCTGCAGCAAATAAAGTTTTTTTGTGAAATTGGTTAGTATGCACTTTATTTTAAACTACTTAATTTTCTGTCATGTTTAAAACTGAGTTTTATTCTGTGCTAATTTTCTAATTTGTGGGTTTTCTAATATTGTATTTGAAAATGGGCTATGGATTTTTGTTTATCAGTTTTGAATCAAAGTATTAGAAATTAAATATATTTGCACATCTAGGGAAGGTGGCACACATACATAGAGAGCTACACGTCAGTGGTGGCAAATACTAGCTGCTGTACAGTCCTTTGTTAACAGCTTATTCAAAAAAATCATATGTTGTTTGCATGTATAATAGATGTTATAGAGAACACATGCAAACATTTCATGGAGATAGTTGTGTATGTAACCTATGGAATAAGCTATATTATATATAATGGAGGCAGTAACTTAGGTTAATTTTTTGTTTATTAATCACTTATTTGCAGGAGATTTCCAGCTTGAGCGTCGAGCCATGTGCTGAAGAATGGTTAATTGTGACAGTGTTTGAAATACATAAATCAGAGGTAAGTCTGTAGAATGCAAAAAACAATTTTAATCCTCCTCCACAGAACTATGAAGGCAGTAAATATAATTATTAGAAGGACCAATTGTTTTGAAATGATCATGTTAAATTTGTGACATATGATTCTGAAATAGTGCTTTTCAGAGATTTGTTTGTGATCAACCTTCAAAAATATGTAAGAGTTCTGTTGTGAAGAGTTCAAAATGAATAAAGCAAAATTTTGATTTCTTGATAGAGTTGAGGGACATTTAAACTTAGGCTAGGCTCTATTTATTTTCTTCCTGTGCAGGCAACTTCACCAAATAGGCTTCTTATGTTGACAACTTATGCAGGTACCAGCTTTCATTGACAGGGAACATGAATTTCGGTTTTTAGTGGTATGTTCTATACGTGCATGTAAAGAATCCATTGTCTAGAAATTTTCACCATGCCTGGAAGCATACATTTTGGATGTTGCATTTTCAGTAATTTGTAACTTCAGTCTTCCAGATAAATTGATGGGGTATAGGTTGAACACCCCTTTAGCTTTGTATGCCCACATAATCACTACAAATTTATCTTGTTTCTACAGGCACTGCCAGAAGATTTATCTGGAAAACTTTTTCCTCATCCTGCTGTAAGACATCTCTGTTTTTCTATTATCAGTAAAAGTTTGGTGAATTGCCTTCTTTACATCGTATATATTCTCTGTAAGTGATAACTGAGTGAATAGTTGCAGACAAATTAAAAATGAAATTATTTGATTTGACAGGTAGTTTGTTGTCGTTATAGTGACGAAGAATATCTCCAAGTGCGATGCAAAGGTAGGATATTAATGACTTACATTTAATTTCATGTTTACGAGGCCTACTAAGCCTTTCTTAGGCTTGATGATCTCCTTCTATTGCTGACCACTGTATTCAAATTTTTTATATTTGATTTGCAGGAAGTAAGGAACTCTTTTTCCAGCGTTATGGTCGTTACAATATCAACCGGATTTGGCGAGACGACATCCTTCCTTGTCGTGTGTACCTTCGACACTGGTATATGATTCTTTCTAATTCTGTAGATTTGAATCCTTTCATCATATACTTATATATTATATATAATATATTTTTATAGTCTGAGAATGTTGGTAGAGAAAGTGCTATATTCTTTTTGCACACTCATTTTTCTATTTTTTTACTAGCTGGGATTGTGGGTGGAGGGTCCCACCTTCCACAAATCTTTGGTGGGTGGTCACATGGCCAGGGACATATGTCCCATATTCTATAGTGGTGGGCAAGATCCACTGTTGTTTTTGGGGTGGTTTGGACCCAGCAAAGTTGCTTTACTAACTGTTCTATATTTCGTGGACATTTATGAATTATTATTAGATGATGACAGTTAAAACAATTCCTGGTTCACAAGCTAACTTTTAACTACCCTATAGAGGAAGAGAAAAAAGATGGTGCTGCTGAATTCACCTCATTAATTTTTCTTTAAATTTGTTTTTTTTCAAGACAAATCATATGGGAACAATATGTGAGGTAAAACATCTCATCAAATTTTAAGGGGAATCTCTTTGAGATCTAAACTAACCGTAGACACTAACAAAATATACAATTATCAACAGCATATAGAATTTTGAAGGGTGTTTTGCAATAATGAAATAATTACTTACCTATAATGAAATAATTACTTACCTATGTTGCCACAGGTACTAGCACATGACCAGTAACAACTCTTGTCTCACAAGCAAGATTTTATCAATTTTAAGAATGAAAGCAGCTAGTTCTAAACTTCTAACTGCAATAACCACACCTCCCTATTGGCTAAAAGTAGAAACTAACAATTTAGTTCACACAATATTTTAAAGGAATAACTATTTTAAGACATAAGAAACACATAATTCAAAGAATTAAATGGCTAAGTTGCATACAAAGCTACAACTTAGGTAACCTCAATATAAATCTTGACACTATTATCCACTCTCAACTCAATTAAATCAGAGATACAATAACCCAGATACGAGGAATATATTGAACAATAGTTTTAGCAACATAAGCATAGCATCAACTATTATTAAGAATTTTTCTGCTCCAAACCCTTATTTGTAAGGTTACAAAACATCTAATTTTTTGGAATTGGGACAATAATTAATTTATCCTGAAAATCATTGATTTTAAAGAAAAATGTTAAAGCTATTGAAAAGCAAGAAAATTAACTTTAAAGCAAAAAACTATTCTATAAAAAGAATAAATAAAAGCTAACTAAAACATCATAAAAATAGGCCCTTAGCTGCCTTGTCTAAAAGCAGAACCTTTGAAAAGTACATGCTAAAAATAGCAGTCTGATTCATGAACACCCCCTTATGATTCTCCAAAGAATGCAACTAATAAAAATTGTAGTTCATTTTTGAAACTCAATGGATCTTGTAAAGAATGAAACCCTCAGATCTACAAGAAATGGGGAATAAACAGATTTAAACCCCAATGGTGCTTGAATGATCCAAAAAGTAGGGTCAAGTTGGAAGAATATCATAAAAATAGGCCCTTAGCTGCCTTGTCTAAAAGCAGAACCTTTGAAAAGTACATGCTAAAAATAGCAGTCTGATTCATGAACACCCTCTTATGATTCTCCAAAAAATGCAACTAATAAAAATTGTAGTTCATTTTTGAAACTCAATGGATCTTGTAAAGAATGAAACCCTCAGAACTACAAGAAATGGGGAAAAAACAGATTTAAACCCCAATGGTGTTTGAATGATCCGAAAAGTAGGGTCAAGTTGGAAGATCATTGAGATTGAGGTTGCTATTTTTAGTCTTTGGATTAGCCTTCATGGAATTAATTGTTTTTATTGGATTTTGTGACTTGAAAAGATGTGAGCATAGAAGCAATAATCTGCGAAAAATCCTGATTAATCCAGATTTTTAAAAAATCTGCAGGCTGGACGATTTTTTCCCATTTCAAACTGCAAAATTGCCAAAACAATGTGTTTAAAACCTGCAAAAAATCGCGAATAAAATCATGCTGATTTTTGCACGACAAAAAACCATGAGACCATAGCTTGTTGCTTACTATTATGCTTTGATAGATTTTTTCCAAGTATCCATAGCTTGTTCGAAAGCACTTGTTTTAGGCTTTTAGCCATAGCAGCAAGGCAGTGAACTGTTTGATAAAATGCTTTGGTAGACATGTATGAAAAATGTGGTAGCATAGACAAGGCAATGAATTGTTAGAAAAAAATGCTTAAAAGAAATTTGGTCTCATGGTGATGTAATGCCATGACGAATGCCATGGCAAGCAAATTGCTATGGATTGTCATGGTATTCCATCACCATGAGACCACATTTCTTTGAGGCAATTTTTTGTAATGTCCCTTGCCTGACTTGCCCTAGAACTTGCTTGTTGATTAGGGTTAGGGTTTCTTCTTTCCAAATGAATGTTCTCCTAATTCAATAACCCTAGATTTGAATCCTTTATTGATCATATTAACAACATATCTGTTAGCATTAATGTCTAGATATCCAAAATATAAACATAATCACAAAAGTAATAATGAAGATAGAGGAGGAGTGGCATGGGTAGATCCGCCCAAAGCTATCCATCTAAGCCCAAGGGCACAAGCGTCTCATCAAGACAATCCACCCCTTGGCCCCGAGCTGAACATCCAAACTAAGACCATTCCATCCTCGAAGTGGCCTGCTTAATGGAAACACTTGTACCTGCTCTCTCTACCCACATTATCACCTCGAAAGACAGTCTACTTACTGGGGAGGGTCGGTGGAGCTTATAAGTGGCCAGGCCTACCACCCCTCCATGGCCGCAGCGGATTGTTAAGTGGGGTTTTTAGGCACCACTTACCTCACACCCTTCCCCCCAATAAGCTTACAAACACTAAGAAGACAATTTTTTAGCAATTGAGTACACCTGCATTCATCTTTAAATCTTTTAAGTCAATGTAAAGATTATGGCTGAAAACAATTCTAATTACACTAGAGAAACCATAATCAATTCATATAACAATGATAATAATATTATTGAAGAAAACATTGCACCGGTAATCAGATTTAACAACATCCATATGCAGATGCAATTCTAAATTAATAAGAAGCTATATATATCTCCTATAGATGGTCCTATCCATACCTTTCTTACCATTGCAATGTGAATAGTATCAAGCTGATCTATTTGTTAAAAGGACAATGCTTATAATTAGTTTGTTAATCAAGATTTGGCCATCTCAAGGGGCAGCGAACTTAATGACTATGCTATGCTTGATTTTACCTAAGATTTGCAAACTTTGTTTCAGATATGTTAGATAGAAATAAGCAATGAATTATACACAACACAAAGGTTATGAGGAACACTCTATTTGACGTCTAAGAGGCAAGATCTCATATTACTGCATCAGATATTGAAGCATCATATAGTTGGTTTATTCTTTCATTCAGATATGCTAGATATTAGAGCCAAGTGAATACATCACCCGACTGGTTGTCTATCCATATTTCCCTTGATGGAAATCGATGCCAAAGTCTTCTTCACAAAATCTATTCTAGATTGCTACAGATCTGCTTTAATTTGGATTGATATATTCTCAATTCCATTCCTCCATGCCTTCTCCTCAAATTTCATGTTCTATTTATATTCTGAGTATCCACGAAGTGAGACGTTACTTCAATCTATCGCTTGGCATGAGACATAGCTTCTTCCACCTTCTAAATATGGATTACGCCCTTTGGAAATAATTTGATGTCTTTAGTTTTGAGTTTGTTCGAATAACAACTATTAATATTTAATTTTTGGCTTATCGGGAGTTGTCTTCTATCCTCACCAACGTCAAACTATGTCCTAAACCTGTGGCCGATTTGTATGAGGGGTTTCGATGCTTAGTGGACAACACTATCGATGTTAAAAACCGTTTTCTCTAATATATCTGGTGTAATATTTGGTATGTTGGGGAGCTTTGATTCTTGAAGGAAGCTTGACATCCTTGTTGTCGGCAATCATAATAGATTGGCTGTCCACGACCCCTTGTTTTCTTCCATCTCACAACAAGAAACAAATGAGACAAGCTTTATATTCTCTTCTGACATAGAGGACGTGATAATGGAGGACTCATCGCATGAATTAGAAGCCGTGTGATCTCAAGTTACTTCCCAACGCTTCATGTTCGCATTGCTGAGCACCAAGAGAGAATGCAAAGATAATAGGAAGACCGTGATGGTGACGTGGAGATTCTGAGAGCAGGTTCGTAAGCCAAAAGGAAATCGTGGTAAGTTAAGTCAATAAGGAGACAAATATCATTTGCAAGGCCGCTTTATAGAAACCCTTGATGGTCTCAATAACCCATCACTTATTATATGCAGTGATGTGATTACTATTCAATGCTTCTTTATAAAATGATCACTCAATTTTTCTTGATTTCAATACCAATTACAATGCAACACGCACCCGTTAAGGTTAGCTCCGAAACCAAAACGATGCAGAATAGTAACTCTAACCAAGAATGCGCCCTAATACCCGATGAGAGAGGAGGGGCGGGCATATGGTCAGAGGATCCCTAGGATCTAAATAATTCAATAACTGAAATTGAATGCAACTGAAAGAAAACTCAACGCCAAGAATGTTCACTAAGATCCTTGGAAGGCGAGGTGATAGCATATGGCGGAGTGCTTAGTACAAAACTGAAATGAACTTAGGCGGATAACCAGCCATGAGAGATTTTCTACATTTCCACTTAATCAGTGGGGGGAATGAAATTACAAATAAAACGATTCATCCGCTGCGACAGGCATCCACTCAACAGTGGGAATTCTCCACTTAATAGTGGGTGATAGATGTAGATACAAGTTAATCTCCTCCACACTGGCGGTAAATCATCCAAGGGTTAAAGTATTTGCATTAGAAATCACAAGTAATTGCAATAATAATAATGGTTGGATTAGTACTACTAATTCTCAACCTTACAATTGAAAGAATCTGGAAATTACGAGTGTTACAATGATAGAATGAATACAAATATAAGAAGGATGAATATAACAATGTTTAAAACTTCCAAGGACTGAATATGAAGCCAAAGTCTGAACTTAATGAGGTTTGATAACAAAAACCAGCAGACTGAAATTGTGAACCAGCAAGCTGGAAATCAAAGAAATGCTCATAACTTCATGAATTTACCTCTGAATTGACTGAAACGAAGTGCAAAGGTCTTCTAGGAGGATGGCGCCCTAAATCAGATCATAAAACTGCATCAAAGCATCCTTATTTATTTGGCACGAATTCCAATGCCAAGCATGAAGGTACAACCTGGCTGAAAGGGCGATTTGGTTCTTAAAAATCAGATTCTTCATAATAAATTCTCATCTTCTATGAGAAGGGTCGCCCATGGTCAACAAACATTAATCACCAATACCTAGAACAAAATTAAATGTCATCCAAAAGCTGTGAACAAAATTCGACTTTAACTGTAGATAAACCAGCAACTCCAAAATTGTCAAAACTCCAAAAATCTTCAACTACAAGGCTCAATCTGCTAGTCTGGATGAGAAGCAGCAATAATACCAACTAGGTGTTATCTTTCAAACACGAAATTGGATTAGAACTAGGATGTAAGCATCCCTCAAAGTAAAAACCAAGTTGTAATTTCGACAGCATAACAATAGCATAAACATTGAATGATAAAAGCTGGAGCAAACACTCTCTTTTATAGAATTGAAGGCGACTTTTCAAATTCCATAACTCCTCCAAGAAAGGGACGCCAAAACTCCTTTTTGAAATAATTTAAATTTGAAAACACTTTATTTCAACTCCTTAAGGCGTCCAAACTTCAAGGCATTTTAAGACATTATAAAATATCAAATATTCTCTTCATGAGGCATCCACCCTTTAAGACCACCTTTTAAAACAACTTCAAGTCATTAAACTAGGCCAAGGGGCCCAAATATGAAATATAACATTAATGACTTAAAATAACTTGTTTCACCCAAAATGAACCTCAAAATGTTGAAAACCAAATATGCTCCAAATTGCACTGCCTGAAATGGAAATTGAACTGAGTGCTGATGCTACTCCCGAAGATAGCACTGCCAGAAATAGAGCTTACTAAAAATAGTAAACTCTTAAAAGTTGCCCAATGCCTTTGCATGACATATCACTGCAAAGCTCTCTAAAAACCCAGAACTCCACCAGACATGCATCAAAAACTCATACATGCAAACCTTCAAGAATGCATCAAAACCCTCCTAAAAAATAGGAAACCCTAATTTGCACTTTTGATCAGCCTACGGATTTCCAAAAATAGGCTATCAGTCACAGAAGAGCGTATCGCCAAAATGGGGACATTACATTCTTGTTAACTATTCTTATTTCCATATTTCTTTATTATTTTTATTATTATAATATTAACTGTTTTATATATATAATTATAATAATATAATAATAAAATGGAAGTTACTTATATTTATAATAGCCTTTACTTTTCAATAGTATGATTATGATAATTATAGTAATAACGCTACATCTTGAATTTGTATTGTCAATATATATTATTTATTTAATATAATGATTATAATATCTAGTATTTGTATCTCGGTAATTGTAATATTATATTTAATATTTGTATCTTATACTTGACTATTGTAATTATAATATTTTCGATGATAATTATAATTATAATGATATTTAAATTCTTTTATATTTATATTTTGATATTGATTTTGTGTTCCCATACTTTGTATTTTGGCATTACGGTTTTGGGGACATGACATTTTTCAACCAGTTCACTACCTTGCCTATGTTGTTGCTTACTATTATGCTTTGATAGATTTTTTCCAAGCATCCATAGCTTGTTTAAACCAAGGTTTCTGCCAAGTCTTTAGAGACTTTTAAAGCTTGTATGGAGCGTTAATTTCACTATAGATAGCGATCATCTAAAGAGTTTAATAAACTCACGGTTTTCCCTTAATAAGTCGATAACTCATACACCACCCATAATACACTTCATTAAGGAATTGTCTTTTTAATCAATTCGCCCACCTTAGACTCCCTTTGACTGCCTTTTGAGCTATGTGACTGCTACCTTGGTGACTATTAATAGGTAGCAGCAATATTATTGTATGGCTCTTAATATCATTGAATACCTGTTCAAACATTAATTTAATGTCTGACTCCAAAGCCCCTTAATAAATTAATCTTTATAGTGCGGTGCCACTTTACATAGCAACGATTTCATTCATTGAATGTTCAGGAAATTCGGTAAGTTAATATGGCGTGATGAACATTTCACATGATTTCTTTACCTGCCATAGTGACTAGGAGTATTCATACTTTAGCAGCTAAACTAGCATTCAACAAAATGAACTTCTCCTGACATAAAATTGATTCTGTCCCCATAAAATGGTACCAAATGATAGATCTTTCCAACTGGCGATAGCTATTCAAATTAAGAGGTAGTTTCAAGAATTAAACTATTGTGGACTGTTCTCTAACTCGTTTCCATGATTCATGAAAGATTTCAATTCTACTTTAAAGAATTCCTGACTAAACAAATTCCCAAAACACCATTGCTATGTAGTGTGGTGAGAGTTTTCTTATAAATAACTGTGATTGAAATGAGGTGGAACAACGGCTAGATTAAATCTCCCATTCCCTAAATAATACTTTCGTACCAAATTTCACTTTGTTCGAACATTGTGTAGAGAAAGGGGATTCACTACTCACGATTTCTCTTCATTCAGAGAGCCTCATGGGACAAACTGCCCTAAACTACCTCAAGGAACAACGCGAGAGTTCTAGAATTTAAAAGAGCAGGTCACGAAGATTTCCTAGACAAACTAACGAGCCTTTAGCCAAAGGATGGCAGCACGAAATATGGATGACAGTGTGGTGTGTTAGCGTCTCGTATGGACCAGAAAGCGAGTGTGTCACAGAAAATAGCTTAGCGACTTCTATTAATCTAATTACTGAGAACTTTGAAGGTACTGGGAAATAATAGAATGTGATAAATCTGAAATAGAAATGATAAAGAGAATAAGAGATAGAAAGGAAATGCTCACAACGATCCAAGTAATGGAGCCTCCAGTGAATGAATGTCTTCAATACCTGCATGTGTAAGATCTAGAGAAATTGTTGGGGTTGTATACGGGTTTGCCTCAATCAAACCCCCGTTTTGGTGTTCCCACCTCCATGGACAGCCAAAAAGATAGAGAGAAGTAAAGTGTGCAATGAGTAATAAAAGCAATCCCTGCTCGAGGAGGAGAACCTGTATCACAAAAGAGGTGATAAAAGCAATGCCCACTCGAGGACGAGAACTTGTATCACAATAGAGGTGATAAAAGCAATCCCCGCTCGAGGAGGAGAACTCGTATCACAATATGTAGATGCAATAGATAGGGGATATGGAATCCTAGGATGCTCAAAAGCATGAGATAAGGGAGATGAAGCTGCAAGGCTTAAGAGAAGCCAAAAAGAGAGAGCCAAGATAGCTGCAAAGACTGCTCCAAGGATGTGAGAGTGCTGCTGTAGCAATTTGTATGGAACTGTGCAAAAAAGAGAGCAAGAGAGATTGCAAGAGCTAAGGCTAGAAAGAAGCTAGAAACACAAGTGGATTGAAAAAATAGCATTTAAGGAAGGAAAAAAAGCTTCTTGAGCTGTTTCAAGGCGTCTCGGGCTGTTACCATCAACAAAATGAGATGACAAGTGGCAAACATGCACAAAAACGGTCGTTTGAACATTGAAAAGTCGCAGGATGTCCACATGGCGTACAGATCTCCGTGTGGCATGCTAGTGTCCGGACACATCACACTAGAAAGCGACACGAATAGGAAAAACACAAAGCTTAACGCAAGGGTGATGTGTGATGGTAGCTATTGAAGAGGGGTGTTGAGCATCCTGAGAGGGAAAAAAGGCTTATATAGGGGCTAAAATGAGCCTACCCAAGTGCTAAAGGAGTGGACACTAAAGAAGATGCAAGAATGTATGGGAAATTGCAAGGGGTGCAATTTTACGACATTACATTTTGCCCCCACTTTAGCGGGCATATGAATCTACACTAGTATGCATGCTAAATGTAATCTACTTAAACATAAATAACATCATGATGCCAAAAGGATATTGTAGAGGAAGTAGATAGCTCTTCGAACCAAGGAGGCATGCCTCCAATGTGTAGACCTACAAAACAAACTTGCTAGACAAGAAAGATTTGCACCAGATAACAATGTTAGAACATAAGAAGCTAAAGGATTTGAGTTAGCAAAGTGAAAGAGACCTCGATGTAAAAGTTTGTCTTAGTACTATGTGTCATCCCCAAATAAAAAACAATAACACATAGAGGAATTCTTAGAAGGAGAGAAGAAGGTAAGAATCGATTGCTTCAAGAGAAGAATGCACCCAAAAGTTAGAGAAGCAACCAATGTCGAAGAGAGAAAGAGCATATACTCAAGATGAATAAGAATATAGATCTTCGATTTAGTATATACAATTTGAGAAGAGAATTTAAGAGCTAGAAAAGAATGAGGATTCCAAGAGGGATGGCTCCATAGGTACTCTCCCTGGGGAGTTTCGAGCAAAAGGACTCTGTAGCTCTGTGGAACTACGAAGTTGAACAAAGTACACCGAAGGCCCGTAGATTGACGAAGGACAAATCCCGCAGGATGAAAAGTGTCTCACAGGCCCGCAGACTTGCAAGGAGGCAAACCCCAAGTTCTCTTTCATGAAGGAAGCTTAGTGATGTAAGTGCCTTACAGGCCCACAGATCTGCAAGAAGGCGACCCCCAAGATCTCTCACATGGAGGAATCCCAGAGAAATAAGCGCCTTGCAGGCCCACAAACCTGCAAGGAGGGTATCCCCCAAGATCTCTCACATGAAGGAAACCCAAAGAAAGGGGACTCCATAGAGTTGGATTAGAAAGCGGCTTCACAGGTGCACCTGCAAAGCGACATGTTTACCCGTACATAGAACATGTTAGAAAGCAAAGCGGCTATGTAGGCAATCAAGCGGACAGTCACGCAGACCGTTGACAAATTGGAAGGCTTTCAAAGGGGTCCCTCGAGAACCCTTCAAAAGAAAGGGGGTCCACTCAAGGGACGCACTATTTGAAAAGCGAGGTCTAGTCAGGCTTCCCTCAAGCTAGACACAAATGAATTCATTTGAGACACAAGCTTTCAAAGGGGGTCTGTCGGGAACCCTTCTAAAGGAAGAGGGTCCACTCAAGGGACACTACATTTGAAAGACATAGAGAAGAGAGGAGGTCCTTTAAGAAGGACGCACATCTCCAGAACAAGTTATCACTGCCCCCAACATACAGGGGAGGAGAACCATGCAAGATACTTGGAACATACAGGATAAAGGTAGACCTCGATATCACTTG
This sequence comes from Sequoiadendron giganteum, assembly GCA_007115665.2. NCBI lineage: Eukaryota > Viridiplantae > Streptophyta > Pinopsida > Cupressales > Cupressaceae > Sequoiadendron > Sequoiadendron giganteum. The sequence goes on from CM021109.1 coordinate 596,186,851, forward strand.
TCATTTGAAGAAAACGTAGGTGCATCAGCTAATAAATGAGTGATGGCACCTGAATCAAAAAGGTGTTGTATTTTATCCTTCAAGGCCTTACATTTACTAGTGGAATGGCCAAACACTCGATGGTATGCACAAAAAGAATGTTTTTCTTTATCATGCTTATGAAATTTCTTACGTGTAGGAGGAGGAAGAGTAATTATGTGGGCTTTAAGAAGCCTCAACAAAATACGCTCTTGCTTAGATAAAGGATGAGGAGCGGGAAACAACCCTTTCTCTTGTGGAGAAAGACTTGACCACTCACAAGGAGAAGACACGAACACAACAGATAATGGAGCATGAATCTTTTCAAGAGAACAAGGTTGAGCAGAAACCATGTCGCCATTCAACCATGGTTTCCGTTTATATTTTTCATTTAAGCAACCAAGCCCCAAATTACACTTACGAGGTGCACTTTCTATAGGGACCTGAATGCCTTGTTCAATATGCCAACAACCTTTACGTTCATAGCCATATTTAGAGACGAGCTTAAAGCCAGGGCTATAACGTGCTTGCAAATCTTGAGGAGGTGGATCCTCATAAAGAGCATTATTCCAACAATGGGGATCACACTCCTCTATGGGATCGCCATCATCCTCTTTAATAGGACTATTGACATTATCCTCTTTAGCAGAAGCGTAATCATCTTCCTCAGAAGTGTTGTACCCCAAAATTAAAATTTTCGCTACACTTAGGCATTTTGAAGAGTTGAGTCAAGATACTATTAAATCTATCAGAAAAGGTCAAAATGGAGGTTTGCATATCTTGCATGGAGGTCAAAACCTTGTAATTTTCAAAATCTGACGATCTGGGTCGGCTTAGAGCGACCAAATCTACAATACCTAGATTTCAGTTTTTCATCCCTAAATTTTAGGAAAATTTCTATTTTTAGCAGTTTTCTAAAAATATAAACTTTTTCTGGGTTTTTCTGGGTTTCTTTCGAAATGGATAGTTGCAAATTTTTTTAAAAATAGAAAGTCTGGCTTCTAGGGTTAAGACTGATTTTGATTGGCTTAAAATACTTCCTCATCAAGCTGGTGCGATCAGAATCGCAAAAAGATCAGTTTTACTCTACTAGGTCTATTCTGCTTTTTCAGAAGCTGTCTCGGATATCCAAGGTCATCAATGCAAGGTAGTCAGCTGCTAGGTGTAAGAATCAGACATTCAAGCTGAACAGAAGCTGTCAAAGATGAATGTGCACAAGAAATGGAGAATGGCGAGAAGAAGCTAGAAAAGCTGAAAAATGATAAATTTTGGCTAAGTCTGGAGACTTCAGGCGCCTCCAGTCAAGAAGGGCGCCCAAACCTTCATGCCTTAGAAAATTTTCCATTCCGATAGTCAAAGACAAAGAAGGCACGTCAAACGAGGAAGGATTTTGAAATTTGCATAAAAGTTTCTAAGTTTGCTCAGCATGGGCGCCCCTGAGGAGAATAGGTGCCCATCTTTTTAAAGCATCAGATGATAAAACCAAAAGTGCAGCTCCCAGGCAATGTTGGTCAGATCTATCTCAGCTCGGCAGGGAGCCCGACAGCGCAGTCATACGATCACTCAACCGTCGGCAAAGTCAGATCAAACAGGGGCCATGATGAGAGGCGTTTAGAATTCTGAAGTGAAAAAGGATGAAAATATTCTAACACTGGTAGACATGGGCGCCCCTGGAGAAGAAGGGTGCCCAAGTTTTTGAGAAGTCAAATGATCAAATTTGCAGAAGACTTCTCCAACGTGACTTCGTCAGACTTGATCAAGTTGTCCAACACAATCATCAGCATGTCCGTCAGAGGAGGCAGTCATCAAATGTCGCAACGCGAACAAAGGAGGAAAAGTGAGAGAAAAGACAGAATTGGAAGCAACAGTGAAAATCCAAAATAAAAAACTAACTCTGGAAGCTATGGGCGCCATACTTCAAGAAGGGCACCTAGGGTTTTGAGCCACCAGAGGTCAATTTCCAGAGACAAGGTATCTAGAGGACCCCTTCTAGAATCATCTCAACTGTCCAGTGAATCCGTCAGCCAGTCATTTTGATCAACACAATGCCCAGAATCGTGGATTCATTTGAAGGTCAAAAGACAAGCATAAAATTGAAGATCATGAAATTGACTTTGGAGAAAATGGGCGCCCTTTTCAAGGATAGGCACCTCACAATTTGAAGGGTTAAATAAAGTTTTTAGCAGATGATGTCTCCAGAATCATGTCGTCAGATTCGATCAATCTCCGTGATGCAATGTTCAGTTCGTTCGTCGGATCAATCTGGAAGCCGGGAGACAAAGTTGAAACAGGGTTAAAAAATCAACAGAAGTTGAAAATGGTGAAAAATTGGCTAAGTCTGGAAAAAAGGATGGCATACCTCAAAAAAGGCGCCCAACTTCTCATGCCTTAGTCAAATTTTTGAAAATTTCAAAAATTGAAGTTGAAGACCAAAGTCTAAGTTCATTACACAATCTTGAATTAGGGTTTTGAAGAATTAGGGCAAAAGAAAGTTGTTTTCTCAAGACAGAGCTTATTTAAAGCACTTTTGTGTTTTATTATTCATTATTTTTTGCAGGTGGTCTTCAAGGAGAAACAGAGCAGCAACTTCAAACCCTTATTTTCAAGATTCAAGAGTTTAACTTGCTGGTTTTTCATAATATTTTCAGATCAGCACTCAAGAAGACTTGCTTTTTCACACCTTTTTCATCCAAAACATCAAATCTTTGAAGGAGGAGGCCATTGTTTTCAATTTTTAGCGAGCTGGTTTATACTGGTTCTATCTTCTGGATAATTTTTGAACAATTTTCTCAAGGTTGCAGCAGTTACTTTTTATCTTGCATGTCAGAGAAAACTTCAAATTTTACAACTTCCAATCTTCTGGGTCTATCTTAAATATTCTTCTGGACAAAACCCACATCACAGCTTTTTCAGCAAAACATCAAGTGGTTGCTTTTTCAGTAAAAATTCGAGGTTTTCAAAATCTAACCAAATGGGTTCATCCGGAATGTGCTTACAAACGATACCCAGATACCAGATTTTTCTGCTTTTTTTGGGGAAAGTTAGGGTTTGCTGCTTTTTCAGTCTTCACTCAAAATTTTCACAAACAGACGATCTGGGTTTGCTTGTAACGAGATTCTAAACAAAACCCACGTCTCAGAAAAAATTCCAAAAATTCATCTGTTTGATGGAGAAAATCAACTAGTTATTTTTAGTGTTTGTGCTAAGCTTGTCCGAGCATAGTCAAGTTTACAGTCAATCTTCATGTTTTTCAGCATAGAGTACTCTCCCATCGAATTCAGAGCCAAACAAGTGTTGTATCATAATTATTTGATCAGATAATGTTGGGAAGTGCTTATCAGTATCGTCATGGACATAAAACGTCATCATCTCAGTTGAAGAATGTGCAGAGGGAGTGGTATGAGCGAAAGAACAAGTGTCAGAAAAAGTTGTGCAAAACTCTTCCGGGGGAGAATGAAGAGAAGTGTCAGAATGCATAAAGTTGCAGAGCCGCCAAGTTATCAATCAGTGGGTCATCTTTTGAGGCAGCGTTGTTTTTCAAAGAAAATAACTCATAAAGGAGTTGATGATGTCAAAGATTCTCTAAGTTTGATTGCAAAAGAGGAGAAGATTCTAGAAAAGTGGAATACAGCTATAGATAGTATCAACACTCCTGATAAAGAGGCAGTTTCTTGCTTTTTGGCAGATGTGTGAGATTTAAAGCGGCAATCTTCTAGAAGCTTTCTCCAAGCTTTCTTTCCATTCTTATCTCACGCTTTCTTTCTATTTTTGTCTCAATTCTTATCCATTCTTTGAAGAAGGAAAACAAGTGTAATGAGTTGGCATTTCTTTTTTTAGATGCTTTCTTAGGTTTTAGATGTTTTATCTTTTCTAGGTTTAGAAATAAAGCTTGCATGTTGGCAAGTCTTAGTTGTAAAAGCAAGGAGATTTTAGGGTTCCCTACTCCTCTGCTTAGTTATAAATAAGAGCAGTGTTTGCTCATTTTAGTTGAACCGTGCTTGTGATAACAAGACATAAGTGTCATAGTACCTTCTCTTTGTTATCGTCTAGTGTTGTTCACTTTGTGTAAAGAGCAAGTTTGCATGCCTCTTTAGCTGTAAATACTTGTTTAGTGCATGTGTTGTGTTGATTACAATTAGGTTGATCGCATGTTGCAAGCGTGTTGCTACGACTTGCTGTCCCGAAGTTGTAATCCTTGTTCCAGAAACTTGAGTAAATAAAATCTTGAGCATGCTTTGTCTACCTTGATATAAATATCTCAAATTTCCGTCTCTTTGTTTTGTGTTAGAAGTATGAGTAAATAAAATCTTGAGCGTGCGTTGTCTGCCTTGAAATAAAAGTCTCATATTTCCGTAATACTTTTATGATCTCTTTTTCAGCTTGCCTTAAAACGTATGTTGAAGAATAGTTTATTTAAGTATATTTGTCAGAAATCAAATTCGTCCATTTCCAAACTCTCTTGCTCTGCGTTTACTTGAGAGGGTGGAAACGTTTTAAGCGTAGGTGAAGTTGTAGCTGTCTAGTTTCACTAAAGGGGAAAAACTTAGCCGCAACATCTAGTGTTCTATAACCTTGTGTTCTCGCAGCTGAACCAAAAAGATAGGCGTAATTAAGTTTAGATTACTTTTCTTTATGCAACTCAGCAAAAGAGGGAGCTTCCCCTCCTAATTCGAAGAGCAGTTTACTGCACATAGCTGTCCATTTCCAAAACGCATTCCAGAGGTGCGATTTGAAACGCCAACAAGAAGGAGGATCAACACTAAGAATATTACAATTCATGTTCACACTATCGCGCGATACAAAAGAATAATCATCTTTGATAGTGGGTGGGGATGATGTTATTAGAAGGCTCAAGTGGATCGGGTTGACTTTACATTCTCCGTTGAAGGAGTCTGTAAAGCCTAGAGAACCCCAATCATCACCGAGACATGCATTTTCTTGAGAAAATGTAGACTTAAAATTTCTTGCTGCATAAGGATCTTCTTTAGGGACATCTACCTCAAGAGTATCCTTTGTATTAGGTACTGCTGGAGTAAACATCGACACATTGGAAGACACTGAAGGAATAAGAGTAGGCACAACCATAACCTGACCGACAACTGCCATCTCACATAAGTGCATAGCATTAGGGTTAGCCTTGACTGTGACTACTTAATTATTGCAAATGAACTTAATAGATTTATGCAAGGTAGATGGGATTGCACCCATAGCATGAATCCACGGTCTACCAAGAAGATGGTTATAAGGTAACTTTTTTGACATAACATATACAAGGGTAGGTACAATAATGGGTCCCAACCTCAAAGGCAAGGCTATCATGCCTAAAGGTTGCTGACTAACATTATTGAACCCACGAATGACAACAGAAGAAGCATTAAGAGAAGATGAATCAATATTAATCTTAGGTAATAAATGAATGCTACATACATTGAGAGCCGAGTCAACGTCAACGAGAGTACGTCTGATGCCAATATTATTAATATTGACTATAATCATTAGAGGATTCACTTGCTTCTATACTTCCGGAGGCAGGCATTTTTGTGGATAGAACGTGATATTCGGCGAATCCGCATGAATATGAGCTATCAACGCATCAGCATTTGTCGGCCTAGCGGAAGAAGGCAAGAGGATCTTTTGCAAGGCTTCTTGAAGCATACTATGATAAACTGGAGCAAGATGAAGCAAGTCCCACAATGAGATCTTAAACAGAGTACCTTGAAGCTGCTTGACAAGATCGTAATCACTAGGTGCTTTAGTTGTAGGTTTAGGTGCTTAAAGAAGGCTTGGTTTTTTATTCATTCTACTCTCATAAGTATGGGCTGCCGCTCTATAAGAGGGAGCCTTACAAAGATCAGGAGAATCGTCATCAAACAAAACACCATTAATAGAAGAAACCCTCTTAGGAGAGGGAGTAGCCGAAATCAAGTAAATAATCGGTCTCTTAGGCCTTTGAGGGGCAGTAGAGACATAGATTACATTTACAAAATCATCACAACTAGTGGGATAATTATTTGAAGACATTCTCAACATCAATTGAAGGAGGATTAGATGTGGAAGGAGGTTCATCATTCGCCATAGTTATCGGGAGACATGTCTCCCCCCCTCGGAGACCCGTCTCGGAGACGAAGATGCGTCTCTGGTACCAGAGACATCTCTGGTACTGGAGACGTCTTTGGAGATGCGTCTTGTCGCCTGGAGACTTCTGCCAGAGTTTCCTGAGTACCCTGCCGTCTCTTGTTGCAAACAATTACGTCTCTCGCAAAAAGAAACCTAAAAACTTTATAACATTTGAAACTTTAAAAATTAAAGCATAATGTATAGTGTTTGTCTGATGCAACTAAGACTCCCGACCACAATTTAGGCGATAACATTGTGTTGTACCCAAACCAATTTCTTTTGCTTCATTAAGGCATTTTGCTTAAAGAGTCTAAACTTTGTTAAAATGATGTCAAAATACAAGTTTTTGGGTGGGTCAAGTATGGACTTTGGTCAGTGTCATGTCAGTCATCAGCGACAATTGGTGAGTGCCTAGAGGTCAGAACTTGAACCTGGGATCCAGAACAGAGCATGAATGATGGAGGAGCATTTCACGAACATATTATACTTCTACAAGGTCAGTTCAGTGGCTGAAGAAGGTGTTTTCCAAAGCAAAGACAGATGAATTTTCAAACAGAAAATAGATCTGTGCCTCTGTAGCCCAGGGGCACCCTTCTTTTTGGAGGCTTAGATCTTGTTGTATGTGTTTGTTAATAGATTCAATCTCTTCAGGATTAGCCCAACTTTCCGACGAGCTATCGAGTGAAGATGTACGTAGTACAGAACTCCGGTTATCGAGGTCAGAAGCTGGAGGTATAGGGAGAGTACATGTCATAGAGACTGTCAAGTTGATGGTTTTTGCGCAGCTATAGCTTAGGGGCGCCCTTGAATTTGGCTTTTTCAGATGGATGAATTTGCAGATAGGTTCTGCCTGAGATCTTCTCGAATCTAGTCTAGCTTCGCAATGCATCAGTTCGCAAGGTGATCCAACATTCCAAGTGACCGTGACAGAGGTTCTACCGAGCACGTAAATTAGAGGATGGAGAAACGTAGTTATACATAGCTGCATATCTGTAGGCTAGGGGCGCCCAGCCTTTAGGCCTGCCATATGAGGTTATTTGCATTCACAGTCTTCACGAGACTTGTGCGCAATTACTCCAGCTATCCAACGAGTCCAGCTGCCAGCCTCCGGGATTCGGCAAACGCTCGTACGTGCGAGGTCAGTGTGAGAATGCTGAAAAGTGAAAGCAATGAGAAAATGGCTAAGTATGGGAAGTACACATCTCCTTGAAAAAGGCGCCCTTATCTTTGAGGTCTTAGAAGCAGTTTTCTTGCTTCGTCACCTCCAGAGACATCTCTTGTAAGTTGATCCAGCTACGCAGAGAGACAGACGGTGCGCGAACCAGAGCACTCCAAGTCCCGGTGTTAGGGGTCAAAGTACGGTGTTCAGATGAAAGTCACACTTTTGTCAAAAGGGTATTTTCGCCTTCACAGGCCAGGGGCGCCCTTCTTTTTGGAGTTCCTGATACAGCTTTCACGTACCTTACATGCAGTCGTTGGATGCCGAGTGCTTTCAGTCACATAATGAACCTATCATCTAGTCAACAAGGCTCATCGTTCATTGGTAGTGGCAGTTTGAAGCGTCAGATGGCAAAACAGAGAAATGGCTAAGTCTGGAATCGTTGCATCAATTTAATCAAAGGCGCCTAATTGTTTGAGGTGTCAAATGTTGATTTTAGCAGTTGCAGCTCCCAATAGAAATTTTGTCCTCGCTATGCAGGCTTCGCAGTGGATATCTCAGATCAATCGTAGTTTAACTCAGTCACCCTTAAATCAGAGCTGAACATGGCCAGGTGTAACTTCGCAGTTAGCTATAAAATAGGAGATATACAAAAATCCAATAACTCTTGCAAATGGACGCCTAGGAGGTCAAATTTGGACTTTCTGGAATCAGTGAAGTTTGCCGAGCACATCTAGATGCTATTTTTGGCTAAATGATTAAAATAATATTTTTAATATTTAATTTTTGCATGCAAAACATTAAAAGGCGATTTTTTTCAAAGAATTAAATATTGGTGCCTCTTTTAATGTATATTCATAAATTTGTATGTTACAAATTAAATATTATTTTTTATTCACGAGACTCGGAGTCAGTGGCAGTTCAGTTGGTGGAGGGCCAATCGAATTCTTTCCTTCAAAGTTAGGGTTTTTAGAGCTTGCAGTCTTGCTTTTATGGGACGATTTTGTCTATTAATTGCAAGTATGGCGCCATTTCTCATTCATTCAGCTTAGAGAATTCAAATTTCTTCAAGAGATTGGCGAATTTTCATCAGACAATCAGATTCGAAGGCAGCAAAGACATTCTTTTGCAGGTACAGGTCCAGATTCAACAGCAGAATTCCAAATAAAGTGGCGATTTTGACAGAAGAAGATTAAAATAATTAAAAAACTAAAAAACGTGTTTCTTCTTTTCTAGAATTCTTCCATTTTCTTGTCTAGAATTCTCACATGTTCGAAGAATTGGCAAATTTTGGCAAAACAAAAAGGCTGGATTGATTCAGAACGATTTCCTCAGACAAACCCATGTGCTAGAATTTTAAGGAAAATTTGTTCCAGAGCATCAGTTCTTGAGGCTCTAATTTTCTTAACTGAAATTCCTTTTCATGGCTGAGTAGAAGTCGAATTTTTACATTTCTGATGTTCTGGGTTGTCTTAGAATCATTTTTTGAGGAAAACCCATATCTTAGAATTTTCTGTGAATATTTATCTCCGACAAGCTATTTTTAGCCTCAGCGGGCTATTTGTGGTTTTCCAGAAAAGTTTTCAGAATATAGTCGTGTTCATAGTCAACAGACGAGTTTTTTAGAATGCAATTTACTTAGCTCGAATTCAAGACCAAGTCAGTCTTGACTTATGACTTCATCGGGACAGTTGATACGAATCTACATAAGGTGCTTGCAGAAGCAGTTTTGGATCCACTCAAGATCAGAGATTCGATAATCCAAAACATACAACAGTCTGGGTTACTTGAGGCCGCTTCCATACCTTTCTCAGTTCATTGCGTAGAGTTTGTAATGTCTTGTATTAAGCATTAGAATTCTATTGCACGGGAGATACAGTCAGTAGATGGGTGTGTTATTTGCAGTCTCAAACCCTTGGATATCGAGAGAAGTCTAGGCATTCCTCAACATCCAGTTGGTCTGGTCATTTCTATGAGTCAGAGTGAGCAAGCATTCAATGCTGAATTGGATAAATGTCAGAGTAATATGATAGAGAGGTGGCTGAAACAAAAAAAGACCAAGTTGCCAAACAATGTAGGTCGTGGTGAATACAAAGATGAGTATGCAATTCCGATTACACTACTTAATTGTGTCTCAGGTCATGCAGAGGTAAATAAATTTCACCCATGGATGTATTCTATCATTGGTCCAATCATCTCTGGGCAAGAGCATTATGACTGGCAATCCTTCATCAATGATGCTATTCACGAGCAAATCACTGGTTTCCTAGTGGCGCACCAGTTTCATATGTGTTCCTACCTCGTATACTTGATCGCTTATTAGGGTCAGTTTAGAGGGTTGAACACGGTGGGCATACTCAGTGCACAAAAAGTCTATCATTACTATGATCAGCTCGAGTTCACAAAAGCTAAAAGACATTTCAAACATGTGCAGGAGGCTTTCTTGACATATATAGTGAGAAACCTGGCCCGGGAGTTGCACATTTGTATCTCAGCAGTTACTAGAGCGGCAATGGAAGATTGGGCAGACTGGTATATTCAGTTCCCTACATACACCTACATCCGTGTTTATGGATACACAGGAAATCCAGCTATGCTACCACGTTATCCTTCGGATAAGACAGTATTCATGGAGTTCCTGAGGCAGCTATATGAGGTTCACAAATGTTTGCACCACAAGCGTAAACAGGTGGTCAACTTTCCTATGCAATTCGGGATATATTGGTGTAAGACAGTAGTTGATGCTAAAGCTGTAGGACAAGAGTTAGAGAATTGCAAATTCAAGTACCTGGTTGACACACACACATATGATCCTTGGGGTCATTACGCAACACGCCTTGGTAGTCGCTCTTATCACAAACCTACAATGGAGGACTACTGGGTGAATTGTGAGGATGACTTTGAGGTACGCAGGCGCAGTTACAACAGATTCTCTCTTTCGTAGATATTTGTCTTCTTGGCAGAAGAGGTGGAAGGTTTGTCAGAGGATGAGGGAGATGCACTTCCTCAGTTTTACAGAGAACAGGTTTATGGACAACCACTGCCGACAGTTGATTGGTATGCCAAAGAGTTCTCATCAATGAAGGAGAGGTCGAGTAGAGTCATCTAGAATAGTATGCTTTATCTAGAAAGTAGGACCAGGAGGGTAACTATGCCTAGAGCAGAGCTGCCATCAGTGGGAGTTTCACTACCTCCCTCGTCAAAACCCAAACAGAAGAAGAGGAGTAACCCTCCTAAGAAGAATTCGGTACCTAATAACTCAAAGGGAAAGGCACCCGTTTTTGTTTCGCATGTAGAGCCTGTCAGAGAAGTTGTTCAGAGTTTACCACAGCCTGAGGTTCAGCCACATATGCCGTCACCGACGCCAGAGCAGCCTCTAGTTCCAATTCACATCGATTTGGACTTGGACTCTCCGCCTCGTAGTAACACCTCTACACATTCACTTTTGTCTGATCCTCCCAGGACTAGTACAAATCATTCCAGTGGGATTAGTCAGAATTCGTCTTGGCTTGAAAGTCAGCTGGGAAGAAAAAGGAGACAGCCATCTTATGTGCTTGATCATTCAAATTTTGATCATGCTTATCAAGATGCGCTTGACAAGAGGATCAAGAAACAGGTTCACATTGAGAGGAATGCAGGAAATGAGATTGTCGTTGAGACTGCCACGCCTCCAGAGGATAAGAGTCTGAATGAGATGGAAGCTGAAGATTTCGAAGTGATCACAGTCAACTTCGGTAGAAGTACTCGCCAGACGGAGATTGATCTCCTACAGGTTGCTACAGATAGCGCAAGGGATAGAATGGTGAAGGATGGAGAAGATAAGTTAGCTCTCAAGGCTGAAATACAACAACTTCGCCAATATATTTGTAGCCTTGTGCACAAAACAGGGAATGCTGTCACCGCACTTCTGCCAATGTTAGAACCGCGAGCAGAACAGGGTCAGCTTGATCACTTGGTTGCATATGACAAGCGGTTAGATGAGTGGGAGGAGTTTGTTACTAGAGGCCGCCTTATACTTTCAGAGTTATACCAGTTGCGGTATAGTGCACATGAGCTCCGTCTACAACTTTAGGATGAGGAGCGTGACTTGGCTATTAGTAGACCGAGGGATGAGATCCTGATTGCCAACTTGGGATTGTCATATGAATCAGTCACAGATGCAGAAGATAAAGAGGATGTCTACACTTGGAGAACACAGTTGATCTTCTAGGCTAAGATAGAAGAAACGATATCATCATAGTTGGCTAAGAGCAGAGAGCATGTCACTAGTGCACTCCGTTATGTAAGAAACTTTGTGTCTCAACTGCCATGCCAGTATTAGCGTGTGGGTGGTGACTATGTTGAGCTTGCTGACATTCAGTCAAAGCTCCAAGCACTCATTCACGGTATTTTTAGTGGTGGGACCATTGGCTGTAAGATGAATCAACTTATAGTAATGTCAGCATTGTTTGATGAGGCAACCAGGAGTAAAGGCGAGTTTTAGTGTCAGATGACTGGTGGAGAAGACATGCTACATAGGCATGGGATACTTCGTCGGAGCTTCAGTTTGGCAGAAGGTGACGCAATCAACGACTTCGTGGATGGGTTGATTGCTCGAGATCAGGGCTAGTAGACTTTAGTTCTAGTCTTTCGGGATAGACTTCATGCACGACAATTAACTTGATGCTTCTTTCCAAGTTAACTCATTATTTCACATCTCACGCATGTCTATTTACGTTAACTGATGGTAGTATTCCAGTTAACTTGCTTTCAATAAAGATGTGCATGCTTGCACATTGTCCACTTAGATTAGATGTTTCGGTTAACTGATGGTAGCTTGCCAGTTAGTTGTATAGTTTCCATTATTAGGGTTTAGCAATAAGATCTTGCTTGCACTGCAGGACTGTAGTTGACTCAAGGTGATTTTAGGGTTGCCTACACCTTTGATGTCTATAAATAAGAGCTTTCAGCTCATTTGTAAATAACTTTTGCACGAGAGAGCAATATATGTTGTGCCTACTTTGCCTATAATATTGTCTGTTTTGTATCTGTTCACGAGTATTTGTTATGATGATGAATTGTTATGCCACTCGGGTTTCATGCAGTTATTATGGTGAATGCTCATCTTAGTTAAATGGGGTTGCTGGTTTGATCGTTGTTGTATGCGTGTCTCGTCTATGCAATACATTGTCCCAGTTGCTTACCTTGTGTTTTGTGTTTAATAAGCCTATTCAGATTGAGAAAATCGTTGTGCCACCTTGCCTTCAATTTTAGAATCTGTACCTAAAGCTTATCGTGTGATGTGTGTGTTGTTGTACCCAAACCAAATTTTTTGCTTCATTAAGGCATTTTGGTTAACATGGTCTAAACCTTGTAAAAATGATGTCAAAACACAGTTTTTGGGCAATTCAAGTATGGGCTTTGAGCCAGTGTGATGCCATAGTGATATTGGCAAAATTTTAAAAATTTGAAAATTAGGGTTTCTAGACCCCTATTTTTTGGTCAAAACCCTAAAAATTGAAACTTGTCATAATTGGCTGAAATTTGTTTTGATTGTTTTATTTTGCTTAAAACTCAGTTTAAGCCTGGTGGATAGTTTTCATTTTTTCAAGTGAGAAGTTAGGTTTTCTAAACTCATCAATGGCAGATGGACAGGGGCTCGGTGTCGAAAGCTAAGCTCAAAACGCTTCGGTGATGTTTCTATGGCAAGTTTCGTCCAAAAAGTTACTTCGTCTTAGAGGGGTTTTTTGACGAGGTGAAGATGCTGTGAAAATGGCTAACTCTGGAGTAAAAAAGCGCAACTTTGAGCTAGGGGCTCCCTTGATTCTGGAGGCCTAGATCAACTTTTTATGACTTGTCTCTTCCAAGATGTCTTCTCTAGAATCCTATTTGCTTTGTGATGAGCTAGCCGGCCAGTCTGACGGATTAGTATATCAACTGAAATAGGAGATTGAACGCAAAACGAGGGAAATTGAAAATATTCTAACTCTGGAGTCAAAAAGTGCCCCTAGAGGCCAGAAGCGCCCATCTTTTTGAGGCTTCAGATGAAGTCTTTTGATCAAGTGACACCCAGGAGGTTTGTTTCCATCTTGATCCAGCTTCGCAACACATCTGTCAACAGGTGAATTAGAGTTGTTGTGCTGTCGTGATCAATGGTCAAGCTTGAGGTTCCAGACTTGATTAGAACTGTTTAGAAATGTGAAAAGCGCCCCTGGAGGCCAGGGCCCCCCAAGGTTTTGGAGCCTTTAAATGAAGTCTGTTTGATGATTTCAGATACTCATCCTGTTCGTGTCAACTCCAGCTTTACGTTGCGTGTCTCAGCTGGGTCAGAGGATGTCTTAGCAACCTGCAGCTAGAAGATTAGTGGTTTTTAGCCAGTTGTGAAAATGGCTAACACTGGTTGGGAAAAATGCCCTTGGAGGCCAGGGGCACCCATGTTTTAGGAAGGTCAAAAGATGTTTTTATGAGAAGTCTCTTCCAGGAGCTCTTGCTCAGAATTCAGTCTGCTCTGCAATGAGCCGGTCAACACATTCTGAAGTTTTGCCGGACATCGGGAAACGTTAAGCGAAATGAGGTCAAATTCTCAGTGAAAATGATGGAGAATGCCTGAAAATATTCTAACTCTGAGGTCAAAAAGCGCCTCCAGGGGCACCCATCTTTTTGAGGCCTCAGATTGATGAATTTTGGATTGTCGCCTCAAAGAGTCTTTTTGTCAGATTTGGTCTTGCTCTTCAACGAAACTATTAGCCAGCTGATCTAACATGGCAGTCAATTAGAATCCGTGGTCAAACATGAGCTCCGTTTGAGGTTTTAAATTCAAATTTTCAGAAAAATGTTTGAGTATGGAAGGACGCCTAGAGTCAAAGGTTGACTTTTAGAGTCAAAAATAGAAGTGCGCATGAGGAGAGTTTGCAATTAACTAAATTTAGATCTTCAGTTAAGCTCCTTTCAAGTCAATTTCTTTTGGAACCTATTTTAGTTGTAACTGGCTAAAATTAGTTTGCATGCACAGTTAATTGAACTTTTCAAAGTGGTGCCCTAATTAGGGTTTATTCTACATTCAGTTTTTGAAGCCAATTATAGGCCATGCGTGAGTTTTGAAGGTCCGGTTGAACTTCAAGCACATTTTCCAAGACTTAGCATGCACTTCAAATGCCTTTGAAGATATTTTCTTATATATTTTGCTTATGGCGTCCATTATTCTTCATTAGAGTTGACAAGAAACGTCTTTTCTTGAGCATGAATGTGATCTGAAGGTGCTACACGTGTCAAATTTCAGTGTTCTTCGTAGCTACAGATTCAGATTGTTCGAGAGAAGATTGTTTCAGACTTCGTTTTCCATTTGCATGCAGGTTTTATCAGTTCTACTTCAAGCATAGGTGAATTTCTGCAGACGAAGAGAGAAAACAAACAAATAAAAACTTCTATTCTTTTGTGTTTTTTCCTCTATTCTTGTCTTAGGTATTCTTCGCATGTCAAAGAAAACGGCAAAATTTTTAGAAAAGCATCATTTGGGTTTATATATTTCAGCATCAACGACAATACCCATGTTTTAGATTATTTTGTGAAAATTGGCTCGCTGCCTCTTTTCTAGAGCACTGTGCTTTTTCCCAGAATTTTCTTTGCATGTGGGCCTAAACCACGTTTTTTCACAAATTTGTCGATTTGGGTTGTCTTAGGATGGGATTCTATACAAAACCCATGCTTCAGATTTTCGTTGGAAAATTGCCCCCAGTGCCCGTAACTGCTAGTTCAAATCTCAACTGAAAACCTTTTGCATGCAAGCCTAAATCACATTTTTTTGCATTTCTGATGATCTGGGTTGTATTAGAAATTGTTTTGCACAAAACCCATATCTCAGAATTTTCTTGAAAAAATTCACTTCCATTTGCTATTTTTAGCCTATCCCTGAGCTTTTTCAACCTTTTTCAAAGTTGTGCAAACATACTCGACTTTACAATCAAAAATCTAGTTTTTCAGAATGCAGTATAATCCCATAGATTATAAGGCCAAATAGGTCTTTCTTCATAATTTTATGAAAACTACTGATACCGACTTGAGTCATGTTTATCTCGTCATCAATTTAAAGACATTGGAGGGTACCGATAGTACTACAATCAGAAATCTTGAGCGTTCAAGGATACTTGCAGCGACATCCATTCCCATCTCAGTCTTGTGTGCGTTTCAATTAGCACCTCTGGAGTGCTTATTGGAAATAGACAGCTATTGCAAGTGTGTTAGTACATGCTCTTCAGATTATAAAGAGGAAGATCTCTCTTTGCTGATTTTCTGTGTAAAAAGGGGCATACTAAGGTTCCTATATTTTTTACTCAGCGGCAGGACACAAGGGTGCATAAACACAATGCGTCGTAGCTAAGCTTTTCCTCTGGTTTCCCGTAGATCTTAACTACGACTAACTAGCTTCTAGACTATCCTACGTCCTCAAGATAAACAGAGCATGAGGGCGTAGGAGCGAAATGGATGGGTTGGATTACTTGAACCCTCTGTCTCAGTGGAATATGGCCGAGGCTTTGAAATCTCAAATATATACCAAGATAAGGCTCGATACAAGTAAACACTCTTTTACGGTAAACTGGATCGAGACTTGTCAAGGAGGAGGAACCCCAGTCCGAAGTGTAGGCTTGGAAATAGTTCACTAGAAACAACAAGGTATGATGACCTGACTAATAGGATTCCCGAGGAGGTGACGACACCTGTCCAAAGTGTAGGCTGAAAGACAAATCATTGGACAACATCATACGATAATGGTCAATGACAAAATATCCAAGGAGGCGACGACACCTGTCCAAGGAGGAGATTGAAACAATACACTATTTAGAACAAGACTTTGAATAGACTCAAGTATTTAGATCAAGGAAGCATGCGCCATCTGATTTATTTCTTCAAGCTTCTCCAAAGAATTACAAAGGTCGGGACAGCAAAGGCACGAAATCATGCACAATTACGATCAACCAACGAACTCTCATCCAAGAGTGAACAGATATGAACAAGCTAAGTCTGGCAACAATGGCACAACAATTTTGCTTAGCAAATAAAGGTTAAACAAATAATGAGCCCAAGGCTCTTATTTATAGAAACTAAAATGAGTAGGCAACCCTAAAATCTCCTTGAGTTAACAATCAGTTTTTGCCAATCAACAAGATTTACTCCTATGTCTAAAAGTAGGTGAGCAAGCAGTTAACTGAAAATCTACTTCAGTTAACTGAAACTAAACGAAAGTCAAACTGCGAGTCTATCTCTGTTGACTGACACCTAACTAAAAGTGAACAATAATTACAAATGTGTCTCCAAATAGACATCCACCTTTTAAGGAGATTTGAGATCCATATATCGTGGGAGTCAATTAGACATCCTAGATCATTGGGATCTAACATGCATGATTTGTGGAGATCTGGAGTCAACTTGGAAAGGGGTATCAAGTTGACTTCAGTCGTATTTATTGCTATTTGGAGTGTAGGATGTCCTTCCTTGATGCTTTACACCTGTTCACCACTGGTCAACAAAGTCTCAATCTAGTCGTTGACCTCTTCGGCCTTCGGGCAATTAATGCTTCTCAAGATGACTATGTGGCGTCTAAGCATTTCTTCACTTGTCACAAGCTGTTGCTGATAGTTTATGTATTGGGCAGTTGCTTCACCCAACTCGATAGACATGGCTGCAATTTTGGCTAATTTGCAACCATTGGAATCTTCAAGAAATGAACCACGGATGACGTCTTGAAACTGTCTCTGTACCGTTTCAAACTCAATGTATTCCCCTCCTTCATGTGATATTCTAACTCAGGGAAGGATATTACCAGCATTCTTGCGAAGTTGATAATATTAGCGACAAAGCGTCTATAGTCAATCAGTTCCACTGAATTGGCATCGTAGGCTCTCACCTTGTATGCCAATTGTTCTTTCCACTCAAAGAGATGGCGTTTGTTCTCAGTGGTTTTAACTGATTGGTATGTGTGTTGTAAATCAGCAATTGTCGCTTCCTCTCTCGGCCTCTTTTGAGTTGCCTTCAAATCTGACTGCTGGATTTCTGATCGAAGACCATGTGCTCTGTCTCTCAGCTGATATGCTTCTGCTAATAGACACCGTCCTCTGACGACAAACTCATCCACTTGACGTCTCAAGTGCTTGCCGTATGTGATCAATTGATGAGGGTTTCTTTCAGCTGGGAAATCCAATAGTCCTTGAGGCAAAGCTGAGGAGTCGTTAGTGCCATGCATAAAGCTAGAAATGTACAGTCTTAGTTAACAATTTTCAGCCTTCTAGACTGCTTTGTCTTGCCCATCCTTTGTCATTCTTTCCTTGACGCTCGCTGAGGCAATTCCGAGAAGGTCTGCGTCCACTTGTCGAGTGGTCTTTGCAAGGTTCACCTTTGAAAGCGTGAAATCCTCAACCCTCACATTGTGTATGTCTTTATCTTCAGGCGGGGCAGCAGTCTTTATGACAACCTCGTTCTTTGCATTCCTCTCTACATGTGTCTGCTTCTTCAACTTCTTTGCCGACATGTTTTGTGGGACATGGTGGAATTCAGTGAAGTCAAGCTGATAAGAAGGTCTCTCCCTTTTCCTTCCAAGCGAGCTTTTCAGCCAGATAGAATCTCGGCTAGCATCGTTGGGAGGAGGAACATAGCCCCCCTGAAAACTGGAAGAACGAGACTGTGCTATGGCAATGCCTCGTGGTGGCGAGTCCAAATCAATGGGAGTTTGCGACCTCTGTGATGGTGGTGAAGCTGGTGGCTCTGTTTCTATCTCAGACACCGCTTTTGCTGCAACTTCTTCTACAATAAATTCCATCTGTGCAGCGATTATTTCAATCACTAGCTCTGGGGTAGTTGCAACTTTCCCAACTGTTTCAGGTAAATTGGTGGTTGTCTCCACCTGTATCTCTTGCTGGCTTGTACTAGCAATTCCTCTTCTTCCCCATGTGCTCCTTGACATTCACATTCGTTTTGGAAGAATGCTCATCTTCTTCTATCTAGGTTTCTTCCTAGACGAGGAAGGTAGTGTAGACTGAACCGGTGGCGGCTCTGATCGGGGAAGTACTACCTTCCTTGTCCTTTTACTGTCAAGGTAGAGTTGACTGTGTCGAACTACTCTTACCAGTTCTTTCTTTGTTAGACGTACTCTCTTTCGCATACTAGTCTACTTTGCCGAGTGGTTGCGCATCTACTTGACCTGTGAAGAAGGAAGAAAGAATGACCTCTTCTTCGTCATCAGATAAACCCTCGATGTCCTCTGACATGAATTTTGCAATTTGCGAGAGTTTGAATCTACTGTAGTTCTTTCTTCTCACTTCAAACTCATCTTCGCAATTGGCCCAAAAATCCTCCATGAAAGGTTCATGTGATGATCTTTGCTCGAGATGTGCCGCGAAGATTCCTCTTGGATCATATGATGACCTCTTGTCAATGAGGTATTTGAGATTAAATCTCACTATTTCTTGGCTTATCAACCTAGCATCGGCTTCAGTCCTGCATCTATAGAGTCCCATCTGAAAAGGGAAGTTTGCAACAGACTTCTTTTGGCGTAGGTAAGAGTGAACCTCGACCAACTGCCTCAAGAATTCCATGAACACTACCCTATCCGAGGGGTAGCGCATCATCATGGCGGGGTGGCCATTGTAGCCGTACACACGTATGTAGGTGAAATTGGGGAATTGGATGAACCAATCCGCCCAGTTCACCATTGCCGCCTTGGCTGCTGGTGAAATATCGACGTGCATCTCATGGTCTAGCTCGCGCACGGTGTGCATAGGAAATGGGTTGTTTATCTTCTTGAGGTGCCTTTCCGCTAGAGTGAACTCAAGGCGAGGAAAGTATTCTTGGACCTTTTGCACACCCAGGGTTCCCACAGTGTTTAGTGTTTTGAAATCGCCTTGGAAGGCTATCAGGTATACTATGTAGGAACACATGTGGAAACAACGCTCTTCTAGAAACCTGGTAAATTGTTGGTGGAGCGTGTCACTGATCAGAGAGGCCCAGTCGTAATGTTCTTTCCTGCTGATTATTTTGCCAATAATATAGAACATCCACGACTTGAAGGATTTTCCCTCTTCTTGTCCAGTGACTCTGCTGAGTAGAGTGATTAACACTCCATACTCATCTTTGAATTCTCCTCGCCCAACCAATTTGGGTAAGCTGGTTCTCTTTGTTTTTAACCAATGTTCAGCCATTATAAGTGAATAGTCATCCTTTGAAGCCTCAAATGCCTTTTCACATTCTGTCACAGATACGACCTTCTTGGTATGGCATGGTGGAATTGCAAAACACGTCTCTATGTCCTTCGACTTTAAGCTACAAATCACCTTTCCGTCCACTGACAAAATCTCTCTTGTAGTAGGGTTCTAATGCTTTGTGCAAGCAGTTACAAGCTCAATGCTCTGTAAAGTGATCGGAATGGATGCAGCTTGGAACAAGCCGAACTCTTGAATGTTCTGCAATGTAATTTGGTTCATGCCCTGCAAGTCCTAAGAACTGAATTCTGGATTTTTCTGCCATAAGTCTGTGTCAGTTGTTTTCAGATAATCATGGTACAAGACCGTCTTGGTCTTGTATTATACCTGGGAGTACTGCATTCTGCAAGACTTAAAGATTGACTGGGCACTTGACCTTGTTCTGACACTTTCTCGAAACCCTTAAATATAGCGCTTGCTGAGAAATATTTTGTCGGGAAAAATCTGGCACGTGGGTTTTGTTTGTGCTTGGAAGTTGAACAGATCCAGTTCTTTGGATTTTTGATTTGGAGACTTTTTCGGAAAGATCCTTAAAAAAAGGGGCAACAACTTTACTGATTCTGGTAAATATGAGAAGATGGGTTTTGCTAGAAAAATGCGCTGATCATACCCAGTTGATCAGATCTGAGGTAATCTGTCGTTTCCTGTGACATGCAAAGAAATATAGACAGAAATAAAGGAAGTAGACAAAAGGTGGACTGGAAGTTATAAATTGCCACTTTGCAATAATCTGCTTCTGGAAACAATGCTCGCGGAGGAATACTTTTACTGCCTCTGATCTTCAGAAATATCGAAGATCCGTCCAAAACCTCTGTCAGATCTTGAAAATGTGTTCTTGGGAGCTATTTGTTGTTTTATCCTTAAACCTGCAAAAGAATAATGAAGAATGGGACGCCTAGCAAGAATATATGGTGATTTGAGTTGAGATCCATCAAGTATGGATGCCAACTCATGATTTAGGTCTAATTTGGAGTTCCAAAAGATGATTTCCACTGATTGTGGAGTGTTTGGCCTCTTTTTGCCTCCAAATTTGCTAACTCAAGTCAACATTTTTGCTTTGACTTCTTTTAGGCGTCCATCCTTGGAGTTGATCTTTTTTGTTCATTTTGCAAGCTGAGGTGCCTCTGTTTGATCTTTGATTCTGGCTATTTAGTTGATCTCTGGTAGTGGCTGGCAGTTTCGTTGTTGAGGTGGGATTGATCTGATGAAATATGTCAGGGAGAGATCAACTCATGAAACTGAGTTTAGGCCTCCAGCAAGGAGGGCGCCTTTCCTTGAGAGGGGAGCTTTTGACAATGCCTTAGTAAATTTTCATTGATTGTTCTTCATTTGGACCTTTTTAGATCCTCTTTGCTTTGATATGACGTTCTCGATGCTAGATGAAGCAGATGACTCTACTTGACGATTCATCGGGTAGCCAGCTTGGTCTTGCTCAGGATGACTGACTTCTTAGTTGGAAACGACAAGTTCAGGTCTTTCAAGCTTAAGGGTGCCCCTGGCCAGCAGGGGCGCTTTTAGCTTTTTGACTAGTTTTATTCATGCTGTGAACTGATTGTCTTTGATCTCCGCCATCAGATGACTGATTTGTCAGAAGTTCTTGTTGATGGTTTCATTGGTGAGACTGGTCATAGCTGAGAAGATCATCCTGGGAGGTAGGAAAGATTCTGGTTGAATCTGGATGCCTTGAAGAAAGGGCGCCTTTCTTCAAGAGGGGCGCTTTTGGCAATGGCTTAGATAATTTCTGGCTTGTCTTTCCAGTTCTTCAATTCTGGCTTTTTCTGCTTGACCTCAGCGTGTGATCGTTTGGTGTGTCTTGTGAACTTGCTGTTAGATTGATCACATAGCTAGGAGGAACCTAGAAAGATATCATGTGTAGAGCAATTGCTGATGGATTCATCTGGTACCTTGAACTGAGGGGCGCCCTTGGCCAGCAGGGGCGCTTTTTGCTTGAAGCTCTTTGATTTGGAATCTTTGTTGTTTGTAGATCTTCCATACTTTGTTGATGCTTCGCCAGTGATCCCTGAATCAGATGATCTTGTTGGTGATTCTGTTGTCGAGCTAGCATGAACGCGAAGGAGGTGATTGAGCTAGAGCTGCAGAGTGATTTGATTTGCCCTCTGAGATCCAAGGGCACCTTTCTTCAAGAGGGGCACCTTTTTCACCTCGAGATTTTGTTTTGCCTTGGCAGTAAAACGTGCTCCTTCCAGAGTTAGCCAAATTTTGGCCTTTTTCGTTTTGAGAAACTCCTTTGCTATTACAACATCTTTTTTACCTTTTCCGCCATGGCTTCTTCATTGGAGCTTTTGAGGTTTAGCTTTCAGCACCTGGTACTGGCCAATTTGCTATTAATGGCTGTAGAGCTCCTAACTTTGTTCCTGAAAAATGGGAATAGACCCACCAGAGTAAAACATGTCTTTTGATAATTTTGGCTTGATCAGTGTGATCGTGAAGTCAATTAACCCTATTAGAATTATTTTCAATCATTTCCGAGAAGGTCCTATTTTTAAGGGTTTCCCTAGAAATAGGGGCATAAAACCCTAATTTTTTAGAATTTCAGAAGTTTAACCATAGTTTCCTTGACAGAAACCCTCAAAGACTTCACGTTTGGTCTGACCTAAAACATACTTTCGATGGCATTTTTACATTGTTTAGCTCAATTTAAGCAGAATGCCAAAAATTTCATTTTGGGTGTAACATTAGGCTTTGTCTAGTGACCATGTCAGATAACTACGGCATAGGAGGACCGAGAATCTCAAGTTTCGTAGACCAGTACTTTATTAGTTGGGTAACGGAGTCAGGACTCATTTCCTATTTCACATAAGATCTCGAAGTTCACCTTCATTATTAGGGCACCTAAAACATACTTTCGATGGCATTTTTACATTGTTTAGCTCAATTTAAGCAGAATGCCAAAAATTTCATTTTGGGTGTAACATTAGGCTCCGTCTAGTGACCATGTCGGATACCTACGGCATAGGAGGACCGAGAATCTCAAGTTTTGTAGACCAGTACTTTATTAGTTGGGTAACGGAGTCGGGACTCATTTCCTATTTCACATAAGATCTCGAAGTTCACCTTCATTATTAGGGCACACCTATTTATTCACCTAAAACAAGACTTCTTAAGAAACCACCTAAAACACGACAATACTTTACGAAACGGGAAAAAACATAACAACTTAACAATAAAGTGAAAAAATTATCTACAATATACTCACCCCATCCTTGAAGGGATGAAATGTTTCAAGTACTATCTGTTGTAGGGCAGTGGAAAGAGCCTTCCGTCTGAATGTGAGAGAATGTAAGAATTCTCTCCTGCAACATCATGTATCAGGAATGGGCCCAACCAAAGGAAGTCAAATTTTCCCTGCATTCCTTTTGGTTCATGTCTCTTGTCCCACAACAGGACTCTATCTCCAATCTCGAAGTTTTGTTGCCGAGCCTTCTTGTCGAATATCTTCTTCACTCTTTCTTGGTGTTGAGTGATTTTATCAACAACCTCCACCCTCCTCTTGCAATTGTGTCAGACACAAAATGCGCTTTTGGATTGGATCCTTGAACTCTTCATCTTCTACTGCAGATGCCAGCTGCAAAGCTGACAACTCCAAAGTGATGGGTAGCATCGCTTCAATGCCATACATGATAACAAAGGGGGAAGTATCGATAGCTCTCTTGGGTGTGATCCTATCAGCCTTAAGAGTGTTGTATAACTTAATGTGCCAAGTCCGTTGATTGGTTTCAACCATCTTGCGCACGATCGTGACTATGTTCTTATTGGATGACTCGGCCTGTCCGTTGCGTTGTGGATAGTAATCTGAATAATGGGAGAGTATGATGTCGTAGTCGAAACAAAATTCTACTAACTCCTTTGATGAGAAGCTTGTAGCATTGTCGGTCACGATCTTCCTTGGTACTTCGAACCGTGTGATGATGTTTTCTTTGAGGAATGTGCACACAACTTTGGAAGTAGCATTCTTCGTAGGAACTGCTTCAACCCATTTGGTAAAATAATCCGTTGCCGTAAGGACATAGACATGTCCTTTATTGGAATGTGGGTTTATCGGACCTACGAAGTCAATACCCCATTGCTGGAATGGAGCATCTATTATTACTGGCCTCAGTAGAATGGCTGCTAGCTTGAGTTTGCCAACAAAATGTTGGCATTGTTGACAATGTGGCACCCATTCATATGCGTCGTGGAATAGAGTTGGCCAGAAGAACTGTGCCTGCAGAATTTTGAATGCTGTGACCCTTGATGAAAAGTGGCCACCGCACGCCTCGTTGTGAAATGTTTCCAACAACTGCCATTGTTGGTCTCTACTGACGCAAAGCAAGAACGTTCCATCAAGTCCACACTTGTATAGAACGTTGCCTCACAGCACATAGTTTTGTGCTTTTAACCTCAGGGTTCTTTTCTGCTGTTTGTCCAAGTGGTTTGGACATTCTCCATAGGTTGCGTAGTATCATAATTCTGAGTACCACTCCTCCGCAGAATCAACTAGTAAGACCATTGGAAGGTCTTCTTCAGTTTCTGTCCCTATTTCACCATCAGCCGCCTGATGCTTTAGATCACCATCCTCTGCCATGAGCTGACATAGACCTCTCCCACGGACGAGTTTGGTCGGCTTGATATCTAAGTCATACTCCTAGACCTTGGCGATCCAGTTGCCTCTTTTAGTCCCCATCTCCTGCTGAGTTAGGATACTCTTGATTGTAGGGTCAGTGACATAGACTGTTGTGTGAGCATTTAAGATGTAGAATCTAAAATTTTTCACAGCTCTCATGACAGCATAGGAGTTCTTTTCAATCTGGGAGTAGCGGAATTCCCTGTCTTTGAAACTACTACTCATGAAAGCAATTGGTGATTCCGACTCCTCATTCAGCTTCTGGGTTAGTATGGCAGAGAGAGTGTATTCCGATGCTTAACAGTAAAGAATGAATTCCTTAATGAAATCGGGTCGAACCAGCACTGGTGCCTTACCGATGGCTTCTTTAATCTTGACGAACGCCTCTTTTCCTTTGTCAGTCCATTTGAAGGCGGCCGTCTTCTTCATCATTGCTGATATATCCTTGGATAGCTTTGAGAAGTCAGGTACAAATCTTCGTATGAAGTTTACCTTTCCGAAGAAAGAGTGCACCTGAGTAGTATTGGTTGGGAGAGATAGGTTCTTGATAGAATCCACTCGATCTGGATCGATCCGAGTTCCCTCTTTGGAGACGATATGGCCTAGTAGTTTGCCTTCTGTCATCGCAAAGATAGACTTCTTTGGATTGAAGTATATGTGGTGATACCTACATCTCTCAAACACTTTCACTAAGTGCTGAAAATGATCTTGCCGCTTCCATGAGAAAGCAGTAAGGTCGTCAAGGTAGACGACTATCACTTTGTTCTTTAGATCTCCAAACGCCAAGTCCATGGCTCGTTGGAAGGTGGCGCTGACGTTGATGAGGCCAAAGGGCATCCTCTCATAGGCGAATGTTCCCCACGAGGTAGTGAATGCTGTCTTGATTTGATCCTCATTAGCCACCGAAATTTGATTGTACTCGAAAAAGCCGTCAAGTAATGATAACATCTCTGATCCGGTAACCGTCTGCAAGGTATGCTCCATGATAGGTAAAGGATAATTATCCTTTAACGACGATTGGTTCAGGTTCCTGAAGTCGACACAAATCCGGATTTTTTCGTTCTTTTTGCGCATAGGAACAATATTGGACACCCAGGTAGATTGATGAATTGGAAATATGATCTTGGCGTCCACCATCTTTTGTACCTCTGCGTAGATTGTATCTTGAACATGCTGGTTGTAGTGCCTCTGCTTTTGGCTAAAAGGCTTGATATCTGACTTGAGTGGAATTGTATGAGACAATTCCTTTGGTGTGAAGACTTTCAGATCTTGATAAGTCCATGCAAAGACATTTTTGTATTGTTTGAATAAGGAGATAAAGCTGTTGCTTTCCTCCGCAGTGCAACCCTTTCCCAAGTTGACAAGCCGAGGCTTATCTTCGGTGCCGATGTTGATTTGACTATACTTAGCGGATGTTTTGCTAGTTGAATCTCATTGATCTTGCACGTGTCTATCATGCTTGTCAAATATATCCTCCAAGGATACTAGGCCCTTGGGGATGTTGTTACCTCTTAGCTGGATGATGCCGGATTCCATTGCTTCAGAATCTTCTGCTATGGATTCTTTGAAAGGAGAGGTACTTCCTTCAAAGAATAGTTCTTTGTAATTGCTCCCCATGCAGAGGAACTCCTTGATGTCATCATCATCATCAAAGACCTGCCAATTTTCACAATTGTCGGGGATAGATGGCTTGTACATGAGCTTAATAGCAAAGGCATTCTGACGGAAATCAGAATAAGGCATGAAGAGTGCAGTTGATATCGCAAGGGCATTTGCTCTGCTATTTTTCTCGCATGGAGTGTACTTGATGTTGAATGCTTTGAACCAATCAATAGCATTCCACACCCTTTGTCGGTAAGCGTGAAGGCGGCCTTTTCTGACTTGATAGCGATCTCTGACCTGTTGTACGATCAACTTTGCGTCGCCTTCGGCTTGAAGGTATTTTATACCCATATCCCTTGCATTCTTGAGGCCTAGTATAAGCACTTCGTATTCTGCAGTGTTGTTAGTGTTATCGAACTGCAAGCGATAAGCAAATGGATACAAAACTCCTTAAGGAGAGGTAATGACAACTCCTGCTCCTGAGCCTGCTATCGAGCAACTTCCATTGAATTGCATTGTCCACATCTTTGATCCTTCATTTGATGTACTTGTGGCAAATGCAACCTTCTTTTCTTCTTCGGTCACTTCGGACAGCATGTCATATGTACCAGGACCCATACTTTGATGTAGCACTTGTGCTTGGGGATCCTGAGATTTTACCACCGTAAATTTCAACTTAGCCTCTGGTTCCAACTTGAAGCTACCTTTCTTTAGTGGAATGGTCGCATACGACCAATCCAATTGAATTGCGCCTTCGAGATCTTTGCAAAAGCTTCGGCTTAGTAACATCCCATAACTGATTGGAATGTCAGCTATGAGGATGGTCATCATGATCTTCTTCTCTGGGCATGACGCTAGTCTTACATGTGCATCTTTCAGTTGGCCGACTAACGACACTGGTTTTGATTCAAGTAACACTTGTCGTGAGTTTCGGTGCATGATAGTCCCAATGAGTTCATGATTTGCAAAGGCATGACGTTTTCCGATGCTCCAGAGTCGATGATGCAGTTGCTGAGCTTATAACCTCCCAAATACAAAGATATGTAGAAGGGCTTTGGCTTTTCTCCCTCTGGTACGAAAGATGCTAGCAACATAGGCTGGATGACAGCCTGCTTTTGTACTACTTTGAGAATCCGATCCATTTGATCGGGATGATCTTGGAGATATTCCAGCTATGAGATCTGTACCTTCGTCTTCATCATAGACGTCACAATGTCAAAGTTCGTCGAAGACGGATCTTGAGCGTTTGGTGTGACGTTCTCCTGTGCAGACTTGGGATTAGAAGTGGAAGCTTCTTTTCCCTTTTCATTTGACTTCCGTCTGTCTTCTTCTTCTTTCTGTGCTTTGAAATGTTGAGCGCGAGTGAACACAGGCGTCGACATGTTCTCCTGGTTGACAGTAAGAGAGTACTGACGGTAATCTTCTTCTTCTTGATTTCTGGGTTCGCTATTATCCCGTTGCGGAGTCACCATCGAAGCTGTTCATTTGTGGTGAGATAACATTCACATTTGAAGGTACTGAACTTGAGCTGGGTGCTCGATCTCTGGCTTATCCCATGATCTGGTCTAGTCTTTGATTCTCAGGGCATGTGGATCCGGTGTGTTCGTCTGTATCATGGAAACAACATAACATATTAGATTTCTCGGCCTCTGCTCCTCTTTGAGGAGGTCCTTGATTTCGAGGCTTGTAGTTGTTGTTGTTGAAAGGTTGGAAATTATTCCTGTTTGGTTGGTACGGCTATTGAGGCTAGTATTGCTGCTGAGGTTAGTATTTTTGTTGAGGCTGGTACTGTGGTGGTGTGGGCAGTGCTTGCTGCCCTTGATTGGGTGATTGTCTTTTCAAAATAGTCACCTCATTTGCTACCTTCTGTAGCAATGGATCTGCTGATGCTTGGACCAGCGGTCTAATAGCATCTCCCTTCATCTTTTCCGTGGTAATCATGTGATCCTCGATTTCAAGAGGTTTCTCTTGTGCAGTTTGTAAGTCTTCTTTGTGACTTCCTTTGATGAAAAAGGCTATCTCTAAGGGTAGGGCGTTGACGAAGCTGCTCATCAGAATCTTGTCTGATGGGTTGAGTGTGTGAGAAAGACGTGTAGCTAGGCGATTAAACCTTGCTATGAATTCTCTCATCGTTTTGTAGGCTCCATCTTAGAGTGAGATAACCGGGCAAATAATTGGTGGCTATCTTTGGCGGGCTTGAATCTCGCCAAGAATTTGTTCCTCATGTCCTCCGAGTTTCTGATTTCTCCCGCCGGTAAGTGGTGGAACCAATCGAAAGCATTCGCTTCAAGAGTTTCGACAAAGAGTCGAATGGCGATATCTTCATGTGGCACGGACAGGATGGAGCAAGCCGCTGTGAACGCTGATAGATGCTCATCAGGGTGTTTAGCCCTGTCGTCGAAAAATCTTGGGAAGTGCTTTCGTGATCCCTTTGGAAGTTCATGATTGCCTTGTAAGGCCAAGGGACCAATGTTTTTACCCCATGTTAAAGGTGCTTGGCGTCTCACGGGTCTTGCATTACGGCCATTGCTGAATAGGTTATATTCATTGTTGTAGTTGCCGTTACCGTTGCCATTGCCATTGCCATCATTGTTATTGTTGCCATTGTCGTCATTGCCGTTGTTACCATTGTTACGACGATTGTCGTTGTTGCCAATATTATGGCCATTGCCGTTGTTGCCAATGTCGTTGTTATGGGCATTGCCATTATAGAGGCGGTTGTTCGCCATCGCTTGAGCTGGAGGTTCTTGCCGGTGTTCTTCTAGAAAGTGTTCAGGAACCTCTTCAAAGATTTGCTCTATATCAAACTTTTCTTCGATGTCTTCTTGAAAATGGGGATTATTTCTCCCCCGTACATATACTTGGTGAGCCAGGATGATTATTTCAACTCCGTACGTATACTTGGTGAGCCAAGATGATTATTTCAACTCCGTACGTATACTTGGTGAGCCAGGATCGAGTTAAGGTTATCTTGAAGCTGCCTGAAGGGGTTACTATTGGGGTGAATTTCAAAGGAAAGAGCATCACCAAGAGGAAACAGGTTGAGAGAGAACCAGTACTTCCAGTTCCAATAGAGACAGTAGTTCCGTCAGAGCCAGCAATTCCAACAAAATCGGTAAATCAGGTTGAGGCTGGTTTGTCATCTCCAGGTCCACCTTTCTCACCACAATCGTCTCCTATAGATATTGATTTGGAGCTTGAATCTCCGGTACACGAGACCTTCGTACCAGTGGCTGACACAGTAGAAGCAACTCCACCTCGAGAGGATAACATTGCTTATTCATCTTGGCTCGAGAGGTCATTGGGAAGAGAGAGGCGTATGCCTTCATATGAGCTTGACTTATCTGAGTTCAGTGAACCTTATAAAACAGGTTGAATAAGAGAGCCAGAAAGCAGATCAACATTGAGAGGAATCCTGAAGCTGAGATCATCATAGAGGTTCCTACACCTCCAGAGGACAAGAACTTATATGAAGTTGATGTTGGTGACTTTACCTTCATCAAGACAAATCTAGGTAAGAGTACTCGACACACCGACGTGAGCCTATTTAGGGTCGTCGTGAGTAATCTGAAGGAATCTATCATGAAGGACGGTGAGGATAAGGCAGCTCTCAAGGCTGAAATCAAGCAACTCCGCATGTACATCTCGAGTTTGCTTCATGGAAACGAGGGGCAAGCACCTTTACTCCCATAGCTTCGAGAGACCGCCACAAATCAGCAGAGGATTCGCTACTTGATTAATTGAGGGTTGATGCACATAGTCTTCTCCAGAGGATTCGGGAGCTCGAGATCTTCATAGCTGAGCGTAAGCCAAAGGATCTGATTATGATATCACAACTTGCAGGTGCCTATGACGCCATTGAAGCAGTAGAGGATAAATGGAAGGTTTTCACTTGGAGAGAGTTGTATCTTTGCAAGGTGGAAACCTATGCCAGAGTTTCTGCTAAGATGGGCGTGATTCAGGAGAAGGTTGTTACAACTCTTCGATTTATCAGCGAATACATCACCTAGATCCCATGCCATTATCGGCTTGAGGATGGTACATACGCCGAGTTAGAGGTAGTTTAGGTTGAGTTCAAAGAGCTAATTTGTGGTAACCTAGGTGGAGACCCAGAGGCATCCAAATTGGAGGAGTTCTCAATACTGACTATCAGTTTCATAAAGGTGACCTCAGAGGTTAGAGATAGTCAGAGGGAAATCCAAGATGGAGACACAGAGTTGGACAGACAGTTGATCATCGTGGACAGCGTCAGATTGCCAGATGATGATACAATCGACAAATTCCTGGAGGAGATGGTAAATGGAGAGGACTTAGAGTAGACGTCCAGTCAGATCCTATAGTTGTTTACGAGGATGAGTCACGAGCAACAGTTAAGTGTTAACTCAAAGTCAGGTCTTGAGATTTCCTTGTTGACATCAAGCACGCCTATCTCATTCTTGGAGATATTTTCGTAGGAGGATGGACTCTTAGTTAGTGTTAGTTAACTGATGGTAGTTATCAGTTAGCTTTTCTTTCAATAAGGACATGCTTGTTGCATATGTCCAATTAGCATTGTTTGTATCGGTTAACTGATGGTAGCTTTCCAGTTAACTATATAGTTTCTTTTATTAGGGTTTAGCAATAAGATCTTGCATGCATTGCAAGACTGTAGTTGACTCAAGGTGATTTTAGGGTTGCCTACACCTTTGATGTCTATAAATAAGAGCTTTCAGCTCATTTGTAAATAACTTTTGCACGAGAGAGTAATATATGTTGTGCCCACCTTGCCTGTAATATTGCCTTTTTGTATTTGTTCAAGAGTGTTTGTCTTGATAATGAATTGTTATGCCACTTGGGTTTCATGCAATTATTATGGTGAATGCTTGACTTAGTTAAATGAGGTTGCTGGTTTGATTGTTGTTGTATGCGTGTCTCATCTATGCAATACACTATCCCAGTTGCTTACCTTGTGTTTTGTGTTCAATAAGCCTATTCAGATTGAGGAAATCGTTGTGCCACCTTGCCTTCAAGTTTAGAATCTGTACCTAAAGCCTATCGTTTGATGTGTGTGATAATAAGTCTTTTCAGCGAAGCAAATTGTTGTGCCACCTTGCCTTCATGTTGTGAATCTGTACCCGGCTTATCGTATAAGACCATTCTTGCTCCTTTTCGTCATGCTTTGTTTACTTGAGGAAATTGGATAGATTAAAGTATGTAGTTTTAGTTGTAGTTAAGACCTGCAAAACCAGAGAAAAAATTTAGCTGCAACGTCCTTGGTTTCCTTAACCTTGTGCCTCTCCCAGCTGAGTCGAAAAAGATAGGTTTAGATGATTTTACTTTTAAAACGCATACCAGCAAAAGAGGGAGCTTCCCCTCCTAATTTGAAGAGCACTCATCACGCAGTGTGCATAGCTGTCCGTTTTGTACTTACACTCCAGAGGTGTTAGTTATTACACGAACATGTGTCAATAAACTTATTCAGCCAAGCAAATAGTTGTGCCACCTTGCCTTCACGTTGTGAATCTGTGCTTAGTTTATCGAATATTTGTTTGTTCTAATAAACTTCTTCCCAGCCAAGCAAATAGTTGTGCCACCTTGCCTTCACGTTGTGAATCTTACCTGAAGTTTATCGTGTAATCACATCCCCGCTCCATTTCCTCATGCTCGGTTTACTTGAGGAAACAGGATAGATTTAAAGTAGTTAGTTTAGTTGTAGTTGATGATCTGTGAAACGAAAAAATCCTTAGCTGCAACGTTCTAGGTTTTCTTAACCTTGTGCCTCTTCCAGCTGAGATAAAAAAGGTAGGATTTAGAATACTTTACTTTTTCATGCATATCAACAAAAGAGGGAGCTTCCCCTCCTAATTTGAAGAGCACTCATTACGCAATGTGCATAGTTGTCTGTTTTAACTTACGCACCAGAGGTGTTAGTTATTACGCCAACACATTGCTCATTGCTGCTTGCGTTGACGTCTGAGGAAGGCCACGCTAGAGTTCTAGCCACCGCCGCTAGGTAAGATGGCCTTAGTGATTTACCCCCAATTCTACTACTAGCAGAGGAACCTGAGTTAGAGTGTGATGAGTATTTGGAGAGCATCATAGCTGAGGACCTTGACATGGATGATCATGATTTGGTGTAGATGATAGATTTTTGTTTTTTGTTTTTTGTTTGTGTATAAGCCTATCAAAATATCAATATTTCTGAATTTCAATATGTAATCGAATATTAAATATCAAATATGCAAATGTCAAATCAAAATGTGAACTATGATTATGAAATATGAAGTATGAACTCTTTGACTCTTTGATGCAATGACATTTGTGTATTTAAAGTTGATGTTCATTGTTAAACTTTACTATTGATCTTGTTTTGAAAGTTCAATGTCATCATATTTTCTATAAATTATTAATTTTTTTATATTTTTAATTTTTATTTATATTAAAAAAAATGGCGTCTCCAATTACCCCCTTTTCCTATTTTCAAAAAAAAGTCGTACCGGTACCGGTACCGGTACCAGTCTCGCGACAACTATACCATTCGCTAATGCATCATCTCCGGAAGAGAGTGAATTGGAATAGAGAAGAGATTCATCATTCACTAATGCATCTGTGATGTCCCCATCATACGATCATAACTAAGATAAGTATATGCTATAGTTCAATTGTTTTGTTTTTCAAATAGACAAAAAAGGATAGATATATATATATATATTAAGAAATACATGTAGGAATATATGAATAAAATAAAAATAAATAAAAATAAATTGAAAACATATATATATATATATATATATATATATATATATATATATATATATATAAATACACATACATATAACATAATACGTAATGATATTGATATACCACTAATGTCGAATCTATGTCCCAGGAATGAAAACGCGACTAAGGACAGACGCACCGCTACGGAAGGATGCCTTAAAACGTTGCGACTCAAGGAGAACATACATGGGAAGAATGGAAGCCAAACGAAAGGGGAGGGCAGTTACGTAGGCAGAGAGAATGCACAGATCCAGATAGGAATCCAAACGGAGGCAAATAGAATTCACGTAGGAAGGCACAAGTAAAGATTCAGAAGGAAATTCAAAGACAAAGGAAAGGAACGCCATAGTGACAATCGAGCATTCTCAGTAGACAGGCTGACCCAAGATTCTGTGGACGTGATTGATCATAGGAAGTTTCCACACAGGCAATCCACGGTCCTTCATCAGTAGAGGCATCTATCATACGAAGGACACGTTCAACTTCTACCATCGCTGAAAACTTTCATTCGTGCCAGCATATGTTTCCATGAGACAAGGTTACTAAAAACATTATTTAATATAATTATTAAAACTCTTTTGGCAATTCAGGCCTGGAGAATTTGAACAAATAATTTTGTTTAAATGACAGGGAAATCATCTCAGGCATGAACCGAGATTGATACGACTCATCATACTGGACTTAATTATATATCTATCTATATAAAGGAATAATAAGCAGGTCTATCATAGTGGTATCAGAGCATAATCTTGCCAACCTGTAAAAAGAGAAGTGAATGTGAACGTACGAAAGGAGAGGAACTATGGCAGATAGATTGGCCCAAGAAGTCAAGGCATTCATGGAACAAACGAATGAAAAATTCGAGAGAACCAATCAGCTAATTTTACAAACTCTTCAAAGCATAAACAGTCATCATACTCAAGAAATAACCAACCCAAGGAAAGAAATGCAATCAAATCACTCGGAGAACAAACATTCAACCCAAAGTTCCGCACTAAGGCCAGCCATGCTTCCTTTTCTCCCAAACGAAAATGATATAGAAGAATTGGATGGACAAAATGCATATAGTGCAGAAGACATCGCACTCATGTACACCGAGTTAGACCCCGCAGTACAGAAACTTGTGCCTTTTAAAGAATATTAATGAGTTAAAATACAAGCCAACTCGAACAAAGGAAAGAATCAGACCAACAAAGACTTGAGATCACGGGTCAATAAAATGACATTGCCTTTCTTTGATGGCTCCGGAAAGACCACAACACAATCATGGGTTCAGAAACTTGATACTTATTTGTCACTCAGCCCCATGACTGAAGAAGATGCCATCAAAATCACTGTACTACATCTATCAGGGATAGCTCACGATTGGTGGCACCATGGAATCATCACACAAGGACACCGGAATATAACTACCTATAGTGAGTTCACTCAAAAACTCATTGACAGATTCGACCAAAGGCACCCCGAATGGTATTTTAAGGAACTCACCCAACTTAAGCAACAAGGAACGGTGGAGGAATATGCAAATGACTTCCAAAGAATAGCTGTAATGGTCCCCGACCTATCTCAAAGAAGACTCACCTATCTATTTATTGAAGGACTCAAGGAGCCAATCAAAAACATAGTAAACCCATTGGACCCCCAAACCATGGGAGAAGCCATTCAACAAGCCATAAAGGTAGAGTCAAGTTCTCTAAAGGATAAAGCTAAGAATCCTTCATTCAAATCGCAGCCTAGACAAGACCAACGAAGAAAAGATGATAGAAGGAAAACTTGCCACTTTTGCAATCAACCCTGGATCGTAGGCCATCGATGCTTTGATCCAGAAGCAAACAAACGAAGGAGAGAATTAATGAATCAAGGCTTATGTTTCAGATGCAAGGAACATTGGGAACAAGGCCACCAATGTAAGAAAGGAAAAATACACAAGATAGAAGAAGCATGGGAAGAATAAAGGGAAACCCCCACCAAAAGGGCAAAATGGGACCAAGATGAACAAGGAAGTTTGGTAGTCATTTCTCAAGCAAGTGAACACAAACCTTTTCGAATCAAAGGCACACTAAAAGGGCAGAAAATTATTGCAGTGATGGATAGTGGGGCCTCACACAATTTTATCAGCAAAAGTTTGGTGGCAAAACGAAGATTAGATTTGAGGGGTTCAAAGTAGCACTTGCAAATGGAGCCACAGATCAATGCTCAAAGATAATCCCTCAACTAGAGATCACCTTGGACGGTCATATCATAAGAGGAGATTTTTATGTGGTGAATCTACAAAATGATGTGATTCTAGGGATGCCTTGGATCAACTCCCTAGGGCGCTTTACAATGGATAATCCCAATTTAGAAATCTGCTTCAAACATGATGGGCAAAAAGTGACGCTTAGAGGACTACCAAATGGGTCTCCCAAAATAGTATCATGCAAAAAAATGGAGAGGATTGCGAGACACGGCCAAGGGGAGTGGATAACCCAATGCATGGTGTTAGACAAGTCACCTTCTCATGAGCCCACTATTCATGTCGACATCCAACCTATTCTGAAGAGACACAAGAAGATTTTTGGAGATGTTCCCCCTGGTTTACCTCCAAAAAGCGGCTTTGAGCTTTCCATAGAGTTGGAAGAAGGCGCAAAACCAGCAATAGTCACCCCCTATAGGCATCCTCAAAGGTTCAAAGAAGAAATTGAGTAAACGATTAAAGAGCTGCTGGAAATGGAACACATTCAGCGCTATAATAGTCCCTTTGCATCATCCGTTGTATTAGTCAAAAAGAAAGACGACACTATGCGAATGTGCATAGATTACAGAGCCTTGAATCAAAAGACTATCAAGAATCGGTATCCCATCCCAAGAATAGATGAACTATTGGATGAACTTCATGGAGCAAGATACTTCTCCAAAACTGATTTACACTCAGGATATCATCAAATCAGAATGAAGAAAGATGTACCAAAAACAACATTTTGATGCCATTATGGGCCATTCGAGTTTCTAGTCTTGCCATTCGGTCTTGTTGTGACCTTTTCACACATCACCCCATTCACAATGGGTCCCCCCTAATTTTTGCTGCATTCTGGTCTTTTGGCTTTGGTTTTGCGTCTCTCTCTCTCTAATCTTTTTGTCCTTCCGGGGATGTCCCTATCTTTGACCTAATTGGAAATTTTAGCTAAGTCTGAAGCAATCTGTGAATTAGGGTTTTCATTCTTCAGGCTTGTTTGAGGTCAAATCAAGTTGGCAAATTGAAATTTGAGCTTGGCTTTACAATCAAGAGGCTTCAAGCAGGTTCCCATTAAATTTTCACTGAATTCTGACAACTTACTATTTTTAGTAAGTACCTCAGTTTGAGATCTTTTCCTTAGGATTTTGGAATTCTGACTGCTCCACCATGTTTAAGACACTTCAAAGAGCTTGCACGCAAAATTTGAGCAGATTCAGACAACCTTCTATTTTTAGCAATTCTGGCTTCGAACGCAATTTTCAGAGTTTGCATGTGTGATTTTTCAATGCATGTCAGAATATTCTTTCTGGGTTTTTCAAGAGCTTCGCGATAATATAACATGCAAGTCAAAATGATGACTTACTATTTTTAGCAAGCATTCGCATGTGGACTAGTTTTTTGGGTTTTTTGAGATCTCCCTTGCAATATGACATGCAAATGCATCTGACAGTTGGTTGATCACTTTTCAGACACTTACTATTTTTAGCAAGTTCACTCCGGCAGTCCCAGATCTTCAGTTTCGAGAACAGAGCAGTGTAGAACATAAATAGATTCAAACAGAGGTCATTTGAGGCACATGGGGTTTCCTACTTTTATGCCTAAAATGAGGGGTGAAATTCGAGGAATTGAAAAACTGATGTAAACCATCACGATCAGCATCCTTCAAGCAGTCTACTGGTAAAATTTGAGCGCAATCCGAGTACTTGCTATTTTTAGTAAGTCGTTCTAGGGCTAAAAATAGCAGGTCAGCACGAGGGGCAAGTGTGAACGGGTCAAACAAGTCATGAGGGTCATGCTTTGCAAATTTCAAGTCAAGAAGAGCTGCAGAAGTCAAGAAATCAAGGATTTACTAAAAATAGCAGGCGAGCACAGACGGTAGGTATGAACACGTTAATGAAGCCACAAGGGCCACATCGAGCCAGCTTCAAGTTCAAAAAAGTTGAAAATCCTTGAAAGATCACACGTCTCCAAAGATTACTAAAAATAGAAGGCTCATGTGGGTTAGCTGAAGGCATCAAAATCTTCCAAGTATGAAACAAAAGCTCACCCCCTAGAATGCGTCCTCAACTTGAAGCCATTCACCTCAAATGCGCCCAAGCTAATGTGATGACATCAAAATCATCTAATGCGTGGAAAATGATAGCACACCCATCAAAATGCGCCCTCAAATGGAAGCTCCATCCCCCATATGCGTCCTCAACTTGAAGAGCCCAAGGTGAAATGCGCCCATCACAAGCAAAGAGATAGAAAATTCTC
Source organism: Sequoiadendron giganteum (assembly GCA_007115665.2). Taxonomy (NCBI): domain Eukaryota; kingdom Viridiplantae; phylum Streptophyta; class Pinopsida; order Cupressales; family Cupressaceae; genus Sequoiadendron; species Sequoiadendron giganteum. Next base: position 596,223,828 of record CM021109.1, read on the forward strand.
TAAGGCACAAAACAAAAGCATACCCCTTCATATACGCCCTCAAGGTGAATGGAGGTGTGAAAATTCTCTAAGGTATTAAAACATGATGCTAGAAGGGTGAAATGCACTCATCATGGGGTAGGAGATGCACAAAATTTGCTAAGGCTTTGGAAAACAAAAGTTGACTGCCTAGAATGCGCCATTGATAAGATGATGACATGAAAATTGGCTAAGTAAAGGCAAATAAAAGCACAAGGGTAGAAATGTGCCCAAGGTGGCAAGGCAAGATGGAGATGATAAAAAATTCTAAGTCATGGGAAACAAAAGTGTTACCCCCTAAATGCGCCCAAGGTGGCTAGAGGCGTGGAAATCTCTAAGTGTGGGGAAATGGAATCACACATAGTCAAATGCGCCCAAGTTGAGGGGAGGTATTATGAAATTTTCTAAGGCGTTAAAATGAAAGCACATAGTCTGATATGCGCACCCGAGGAGGAATAAGGAGGTTTAAAATCTTCTAAGGCATGGAACTTAAAGTGGGATACCTCAAATGCGCCCAAGTCAAGTGTGAAGGTAAAAATACACCTAAGGCATGAGAAGTGGAGGCATCTTCTAGCATATGCGCCCATGATGAGGAGAAGAATTTTTCTAAGGCAGGCAAAATAAAACTTCACTAGATAAATTGCACCCACCATGAATGAGATAAAGGTTTGAATTTTTTTCGCAGGCACAAAAATGAAGGTGAAGAGGGTCAAATGCGCCCTTGAAGTGAAGGTCTTGAAGAAATTTCTAAGTGAACGAAAATGAAACTAGGCACCCTCAAATGCACCCTTAGCAAGATGAATGAGTTTGGAATTATTCTAAGGCATGAAATGAAAGCGCATGCGGTCAAATGCGCCTAAGCAAAGAGTGAGGCATGGAAATTTTCCATCTGATATGGGGGAATGCGCCCTTGACATGGAGAAGTTTTACAAATTTTTCTAAGGTGTGGAATGAGAGTACAAGGTGGTGAAATGCGCCAAAGGGGTAAGTTGTGAAATATTTCCAAAGGGTTGATATGAACATTAATGATATTTTCAATGGGTAATTGAAAAATTAAATCAACCCCTTCAAAGTGCGCCCCATGAACAAATGAGATTAGGAATTATTTTTCTAAGGGAATTTTAATATTTTTCTAAAGGGAAATATTTGTGCCTTAGAAAAAAATTCAAACCTTTATCTCATTCATGGTGGGCGCAATTTATCTAGTGAAGTTTTATTTTGCCTGCCTTAGAAAAATTCTTCTCCTCATCATGGGCGCATATGCTAGAAGATGCCTCCACTTCTCATGCCTTAGGCGTGCTTTTACCTTCACACGTGACTTGGGCGCATTTGAGGTATCCCACTTTAAGTTCCATGCCTTAGAAGATTTTAAACCTCCTTATTCCTCCTAGGGCGCATATCAGAGTGTGCACTTTCATTTTAACGCCTTAGAAAATTTCATAATACCAACCCTCAACTTGGGCGCATTTGACCATGTGTGATTCCATTTCCCCACACTTAGAGATTTCCACGCTTCTAGCCACCTTGGGCGCATTCAGGGGGTAACACTTTTGTTTCCCATGACTTAGAATTTTCTATCATCTCCAGCTTGCCTTGCCACCTTGGGCGCATTTCTACCCTTGTGTTTTTGTTTGCCTTTACTTAGCCAATTTTCATTTCATCATCTTATCAAGGGTGCATTCTAGGGGGTCAACTTTTGTTTTCCAACCCCTTAGCAAATTTTGTGCTTCTCCTACCCCATGATGGGCGCATTTCACCCTTCTAGCATCATGTTTTAATACCTTAGAGAATTTTCACACTTCCATTCACCTTGAGGGCGTATATGAAGGGGTATGCTTTTGTTTTGTGCCTTAGAGAATTTTCTATCTCTTTGCTTGTGCTGGGCGCATTTCACCTTGGGCTCTTCAAGTTGGGGGCGCATATGGGGGGTGGAGCTTCCATTTGAGGGCACATTTTGATGGGTATGCTATCATTTTCCACGCCTTAGATGATTTTGATGTCATCACATGAGCTTGGGCGCAGTTGAGGTGAGTGGCTTCAAGTTGAGGGCGCATTCTAGGGGGTGAGCTTTTGTTTCATACTTAGAAGATTTTGATGCCTTCAGCTGACCCACATGAGCCTTCTATTTTTAGTAATCTTTAGAGACGTGCGATCTTTCAAGGATTTTCAACTGTTTTGAACTTGAAGCTGGCTCGATGTGACCCTCATGGCTTGATTAACCTGTTGTCCGTGCTCGCCTGCTATTTTTAGCCCACTTGCTATTTTTAGTAAATCCTCGATTTCTTGACTTCTGCAGCTCCTCTTGACTTGAAATTTGCCAAGCGTGACCCTCATGACTTGTTTGACCCGTTCACACCTGCCCCTCGTGTTGACCTGCTATTTTTAGCCCTGGAATGACTTACTAAAAATAGCAAGTACTAGGATTGCGCTCAAATTTTACTAGTAGACTGCTTGAAGGATGCTGATTGTGATGGGATACATCGGTTTTTCAATTCCTCAAATTTCACCTCTCATTTTAGTCATAAAAGTAGGAAACCCCATGTGCCTCAAATGACCTTCATTTGACTCTGTTTCTGTTCTGCATTGCTCTGCTCTCGAAACTGAAGATCTGGGATTGCTGGAGTGAACCTGCGAAAAATAGTAAGTGTCTGAAAAGTGATCAACCAACTGCCGGATGCATTTGCATGTCATATTGCCTGGGAGATCTCAAAAAACCCAGAAAACTGGTCCACCTGCGAACCCCTGCTAAAAATAGTAAGTCATGATTTTGACTTGCATGTTATATCATTGTGAAGCTCTTGAAAAACCCAAAAAGAATATCTTGACATGCATTGAAAAATCACATATGCAAACTCTGAAAATTGCCTTCGAAGCAAAAACTGCTTGTTACATTTATAAGATCAGATTAGAATGCAAAAATTGACATAATGAACACAGCCAATACCCTAGGAAAACCCTCCAACATGAGGGAGAAAAACCCAGCCAATATATCTCCTATATATTGATAATAATCAGAGCAACAATCTGCTTACAACTTAGGCATAAACACAATGCCTGAATAATACAATGAACAACAACACCTCTCCTAGATGGAAAGACACAAAACAATATATTTCTCTTTACAGTCAACCTACTGCTGTAGATGAGATGATCTGCTGAAAGGTGTGAACTTCTTCTGCTCTTAGGAATTTCGAACTTGCTTGAATAATGAACTTGAATGATTAAACACAAGTGAGATATCTCATATATATACCCAATCACACCTTTTCATGAAGGGACGTCGGCCTTTGGAGAAAAGATTTCTTCATGGGGAGGCGTGAATTCCAAGGCAGGTCGGCTTCAAGAATAATATATTTAATTATTCTTAAATCACTTAATTTAATAATCAAAATGTGAGGTCGGCCTCTTTAGTGATTTCGAATATAAATAAATTTAAATAGCTTATGCTATTATTTAAATTTATTTCTTGATTCGCTTTTTAAGTATTCATCACGTGGCTACTTAGAATCATCAACACTTCCTCTCAGCTAGGGAGGAATACTTTTAGCTGTACAAAATGTATCACTTCATAGTGATGTTTAAGCAACATGACTACATCCATGTAAGACAGAGTTTGTCACCTCATCGTGATACCAACCATCATGGCTACCTCCATAGACGGTATGTACAAATGCTCATCACTCAATGTGATGTCACCTCATCGTGACTTTCACCATGGCTCCTCCAGAGGGTGAAACACAAGTACAAGTAAATCATCACGGACTCCCTCGCGTGATGTTGTCATGGAGTCACACACATGACATCCACCATGGCTCTCCCAGAGGGTGGAATCAAGGGATTTCACCTCGAACCTCTCTTGTAGAGAAGAACTCATTAACAAGGGATTTCACCTCGAATTTCTCTCACAGAGAAGAACTCATTAAAGAGGATCACTAATACTGAGACTCCTTCTCAGTTAAGGCTGTATTCTCCAGCATACCAAGCTTATCTCGAAAGTACACAAAGTTTATCTTGGAGAGGGGCTTGGTGAGAATGTCTGTCGTCTACTCATCAGTACTGATATACCTCAACTGTATAGCTTTCCTCAATACCATATCTTTGATATAATGGTATTTGATCTCAACATGCTTTGTTCTGTCATGAAACACAGGATTGACAAAAAACTTCACACAACTCTGGTTATCACAATGAATGATAGTAGGCCCCATTGATTGTCCAAACAATCCTGCAAGGAGCTTACGAAGCCACACTGCTTCACGAGCTGCCACACAAGCTGCAATGTACTCTACCTTTGCTGTACTCAATGCCACTGAAGACTGCTTCCTGCTGCACCAAGATATCATGGCGGATCCCAAATTGAAGCAACAACCAGAGGTACTCTTCTGATCAGTGACACACCCTACCCAATTAGAATCAGTAAAACTATGCAGCTCCAAATCCACAGTTGTAGAATGTCTCAACCCATATCCAACTGTGCCATGCAAGTATCTCATGATATGTTTAGCTGCAACAAGATGTCCAACTGACTAAGTGCACTCACTGCATAACAAATATCCGGTCTAGTGTTAACTAGATACATCAATGAACCAATTAGCTGTCTATACATCGTAGAATCCACCAGTTCTGAACTAGCTGCAGCCTCCTTCAACTTATGTAAGTTTGTCTCCATAGGTGTAGACATAGGTTTGCAATCTATTGGCGTAATAACTAACACCTCTGGAGTATAAGTTAGTATGGACAGCTATGCACACTGCGTAATGAGTGCTCTTCAAATTAGGAGGGGAAGCTCCCTCTTTTGCGGATATGTGTGAAAAAGTAAAGTATTCTAAATCCTATCTTTTTTATCTCAGTTGGAAGAGGCACAAGGTTAAGAAAACCTAGAACGTTGCAGTTAAGGATTTTCTGGTTTCGCAGATCATTAACTACAACTAAACTAACTACTTTAAATCTATCCAGTTTCCTCAAGTAAACAGAGCATGAGGAAATGGAGCGGGGATGTGATTACACGATAAACTTCAGGTAAGATTCACAACGTGAAGGCAAGGTGGCACAACTATTTGCTTGGCTGAATAAGTTTATTGACACACACATCACACGATAAGCTTTAGGTATAGATTCCAAACTTTAAGGCAAGGTGGCACAACGATTTTCTCAATCTGAATAGGCTTATTAAACACAAAACACAAGGTAAGCAATTGGGACAATGTATTGCATAGACGAGACACACATACAACAACGATCAAACCAGCAACCCCATTTAACTAAGATGAGCATTCACCATAATAACTGCATGAAACCCGAGTGGCATAACAATTCATCATCATAACAAATACTCGTGAACATATACAAAATAGGCAATATTACAGGCAAGGTAGGCACACCATATATTGCTGTCTCGTGCAAAAGTTCTAATTTACAAGGGTGAACCAATCTTGAGAATAGGCATGTTGCCGACAATGCAGCAATTCTCTATAACAAGCAAAAGTTAATTACAAATGAGCTGAAAGCTCTTATTTATAAACATCAAAGGTGTAGGCAACCCAAATCACCTTGAGTCAACTACAGTCTTGCAATGCATGCAAGATTTTATTGCTAAACCCTAATAAAGGAAACTATACAGTTAACTGGAAAGCTACCATCAATTAACCGATACATCTAATCTAAATGGACAACTTGCAAGCATGCACGTCCTTATTGAAATGAAAACTAACTAATAACTCCAATTATACAAAGATGTTTCCAAGAAAGACATAGCATGCAATGTGAAACAACGAGTTAACTCAGAAAAAAGCATCGAGTTTAACTCCTGTGTTTGATGTCTATCCTAGAAAGGTGGGACACCTTGATCTGGAATTCATTGGCCGTGATCTCAAGCAAGTAACCCCTCCACGAGGTTAGTGACTGCATCACCATCTAGAGGTCGTTACATGTCTCAACTGTCAATTCACTACTTGTCAGCAACTCAAGCAATCCTGGAAATCTCTGCACACTTAAACTGGCATTTCACTAACTGGTAATTCTGGCAGCTCTGTAACTGAAGTGATGGCTACTATTTTTTCTACAGCTTGACGCTTCTCACGTTTTTCACACTTTCCTATAAGGAAGAGTGTTGCATGATGAAACCGCGAAGTTTGATTGTGAACTCTCTAGTTGTAAGGAATGCACATGAACTTGCTGCACATGCAGACTTTCAATGGTATCAACCCTCTAAACTGGCCTTGGAAGACAATCAGCTATATGAGGCATGAAACCATGTGGGCTTGAGTGACTATGCCTGTCAACGCTCCAAATGCGCTTGATACAAATCGGTGTTAGCTTTTCTGATGAAATCATGAATAAAGACTGACTTGGTCTTGAATTTAGTCTGTGCGAACTGCCTTCTGAAAAACTTGCCTGTTGACTGTAAACTCGACTATGTTCTGACAACTTACTCCGGAAACTGAAATGTCACCTGATGAAGCTAAAAATAACCCGTCGGAAAACAATTTTCACAAAAAATTCCAAGACGTGGGTTTTGTGCGAAAAATGTTTCTAAGACAACCCGCAACGTCAGAAATGTGAAAAAGTGTCGTTTAGCTTGACATGCAAAGGCTTTCCCGAAAAAAAAGCAATTGAGGGCAGTAGGGGCTACGGGGGCAGATTTTTTTCAAAAAAAATCTAGAACATGGGTTTTGTGCAGAAGATGTTTGTAAGCAAACCCAGATCCTCCGTTCTGAAAAAAATTGACTTTTACTCCACCATGCAAAGGAATTTCAATTGAGAAAAGCAAAACTTCGAGAATTGAAGCTTCGAGGAAACTTTTCCTGAAAAATTCTAACACATGGGTTTTGTAGAGAAAGCCATGCACAACCAACCCAAATGATTAAAACTGTCAAAAGTCGTCGAATTCTTGGACATGCGAAGAATGCCTAAGACGAGAATAGAAGAATTAAGATTGAAGATATAAGTTTTTTGTTTGTTTGTTTTCTCTGCTTATGTAGAAATTCGCTTATGTTTGTCTGAAGGTTGCTGATTATTTTGGACCTGTGTCTGCAAAGAATTCTGAAAAATAATTTTCACGGCGCCTTCAAATGATGCTCGCACAAGAGAAAACTCATTTGCACTCAACTTGCTACGAGAGAAATGAACGCCTAAATGCAAGTAACAAAGAATTTAAGGTTTATGGCGTCAACTGCAAGTAGAAACCCCGATTTCAAAAGAAGTCATCTAATTGGACCCCACTTCGGGCAACAAAAACTAACTTGAAGTCTCAAAAGATATTAAAATATTAAAATATTTAGTTCAACTCAGCATGCGAAACTCAATGAGTCTCAAAATAGGCGCCAATATTAAAATATTGAAGAAATTCGCCCTTTGCACAGCTGACATGCGAGAACTGAAAAAATTAATATTATTTTAATCAATTAATTGAAATCTCTCCTTTTGGGTTGCCTTAGAATATTTTCTCGATTCTAAAAAGTCAAAGTTTGACTTTCTAGGAGTCCATTTGCAAAAGTTGATATTTTTTGCTAACTTCCTACTTTGTAGCTTGTTGAAAACGTCACGGAAGCCTCTGTTGAACCCTGATTTCCGGATGTCCGGGTGATGCTGGAACTGAGCTGAATGATTCATTGCGTAGCCAAATCAAAACTAATGAAATACCTGTTGGATGTTGTGACCTCAGAAAACTGAATCTGGTGCCTCTAAATGAAGGGCGTCTTTTTCAAGGAGATGTAATTTTGTAAGAAATTCCATACTCAAGCCATTTTGTTGATTTGCCATCTAATGCTTCAATCTGCCGCTGCCGGTGAACGATGACTCCCATCAACTGGTGCTGCATCCATTGCGTAGTTGGAAGAATTACACACTCGATGACTGCATGTGCAAGGCTTGAATGCTGGATTAGAACCCCCAAATGCAAGGGCGCCCCTAGCCTGTGAAGGTGCAAACACCATTTTGACAAAAGTGTAAGTTTCATCTGGACGCCATACTTTGACCCCTGACATTGAGAGTTGGAGTGCTCCGATTCATGCACCGTCTGTCTCTCTATGTAGCTAGATCAACTTACAAGAGATGTCTTTGGAGGTGACGAAGCAAGAAAATTGCTTCTAAGACCTCAACAAGAAGGGCGCCTTTTTCAAGGAGATGTGTATTTTCCATACTTAGCCATTTTCTGGTGCTTTCATTTTTCAACATTCTACACTGACCTCACACGTATGAGCGTTTGCCAAATCCCGGAGGCTGACAGCTGGACTCGTTGGATAGCTGGAGTAATTATGCACAAGTCTCGTGAAGATTATGAATGCTAAAAACTCCATCTAGCAGGCCTAAAGGTTGGGCGCCCTTGGCCTATAGAGGTACAGGTGTGTATTGCTACATTTCTCCACCCTCTGATTTATGTGTTCGGTAGAACCTTTGTCATGATCACTCAAAATGTCGGATCATCTCACGAATTGATGCGTTGCGAAACTCAACTGGATTAGAAAAGATCTCAGGAAGACAACATTTGCAAATTCATTCATCTAAGGGGCCAAATTAAAGGGAGCCCCTGGGCTATAGGGTTGCAAATCTGCAAACTCGACAGTTCAGATAACATGCATCCTCCTCGTACCTTCAACTTCTGACCTCGATTGTCGAAGTTCTGCACTATGTACATCCTTGCTTGATAGCTTGTCGGAAAGCTGGGCTAATTCTGAAGAGATTGAAACTATTGGTGAGCACATGCAACAAGATCTGAGCCTTCAAAAGGAAGGGCGCCCCTGGGCTACAAGTTCACAGATCTGCATAGTTTGACTGCCTCCATGATGTGTATACTCCTCGTAACTTCTGCCTCTGCCTTCGTTTGTCGGAGTTCTGCAATTTAGACGGACTTGCTCCATAGCTAGTTGGAAAGCTGACTGAAAACCGAAGAGAATGAATGTATTTGCAACCCAAAGCAGCTGAATCTTGACCTCCAAATGGAAAGGCGCCCTTGACTTGTAGAGGTGCAGATTTGCTCTCAATTTCATGTTTTCCATCATTTCGCACTTTGCAAACACCGTATCAGCTATTGAGTTATCCATGTAGAAGCACTACGGCTGCCAAGGTGTGTGTATGACTATACTTCACCATTTTCACATGTACGAACACAGTAAAGTTGATTTGCACGTTGATTGCGCAAGTGTCTACTACTTTACATAGTGAAAGTGTTCCCAGACTTAGAATATTTTAAGCACTTTTCGCCATTTGAAAATCCCCTCCGTCAAGAAGTATCTTTTTCAGCATCTTTCATCATAGAATGGTTTGCTTTGAGTTTCAGAGTTAGATTTTGACACCTGGTATTGGCCAATTGCCATTGACGACCTCAGAGGTCTTAACTTTCGACTTGAAAAAGTGAAAACTACCCACCAGACTTAAACTGACTTTTAACTGAAACCGACTTCACCACTGTGATCGTGATGTAAAATAAGCCAATCAAAATTAATTTCAGCCAATTCTAACAAGTTTCTATTTTTAGGGTTTTTTTACCTAAAAATAGGGTTCAAAAGCTGTAATTTTGAAAATTTTCAAATTTTGCTAGTATCTTCCTAACATCACATTGACCAAAAGCCCATACTTGATTTGCCCAAAAACTGAGTTTTGACCTCATTTTTACAAGGTTTAGACCATTTTAAGCAAAATGCCTTAATGAAACCCAGACTCAACAGGTAACGATCAATCCTTTCGTACCAAGCATGAGGAGCCTGCTTAAGAGCATACAAGGCTTTCTTCAGCTTTCAAACATGAGACTCCTTCCCATGTACCTCAAATCCATCGGTTTGCTCAATGTAAACCTCTTCTTCTATGACACCATTCAGAAAGGCTGTCTTTACATCCATTTGGTGAATCTTCCATCCTCTAGATGCGGCAATAGCAATAATGGTTCTAATAGAAGTATAATGAGCCACAAGAGCAAAGGTTTCTTCATAGTCAACTCCCTCTTTTTGTGACAACCCTCTAGCCACAAATCTTGCCTTGTACTTCTCAGTGCTCCCATCAGCCACATGCTTGATCTTGAAGAGCCATTTAGAAGACAACACATATTTGCCTTCGGGTCTAGGAACAATTTCCCAAACATCATTCTTAAGTATGGATTGATACTCTTCAGTCATAGCGTCTTTCCAAACCTGTTGACTAGAAGCTTCTTCAATACTTGAAGGCTCTGACTCAATTATCTAACTCATCAGAGCTACATAACCTGAGAACTTATTTTGTCTCTTAGTTTCTCTGAAGGTTCCTCTTGGGGCTGCAAAAATTTCTACCTCCTGCAATACTTTCCTGGCCCAAAAAGGTCTCTTCCTTCCAATCACAATATCTGTAGGCCTATCAGTAGGTTCCAAGGGCTCAGATGGATCATCATCTTCTTTAGGTTCTGGAACCTCTCTCTGATTCTCAAGAACATGGTCAACTTCCATATCTTAAGGAGGTTCTTCTTCATCAATCTCCATATGAGTGCCCTTGGATCTTCTCAATACAACATCCTTCTCAAATGTGACATCTCTACTGATCTCAATAGTCTTCTGACCTGGGATGTAGATTCTGTAGGCTTTTGATGTTTCAATATAGCCTACCAAAATTCCCTTCTTGCCAGAAGATTCCAACTTAGTCCTCTTTTCCTTTGGAATATGAACATACACTGGACACCCAAAGATCCTCAAATGACTTACTTCAGGCTTCACCCCAGAGAATGCTTCTTCAGGAGTTATATTCTCCAAGATTCTGTGAGGACTTCTATTCTGGACATAGACAACAGTCTTGGATGCTTCAGCCCAAAGAGAGATTTGCAGGTCTTGGTCATGAATCATGGCTTTGACTGCTTCCACGATAGATCTATTATTTCTCTCTGCAACACCATTTTGTTGAGGATTATAAGGAATGCTAAGCTCCCTCTTAATCCCTGCTTCAATGTAGAAGTTACGGAAGATACCAGAAGTGTATTCTCCTCCGTTATCGGATCTCAAGATCTTGATCTTCTTCCCGGATAAATTCTCCACCCGAGCTTTGAATTCTCTGAATCTTTCTAATACCTCCTCAGATTCTTTAGAGCTCAAGAAATAAATCCACGTCTTTCTAGAGTAGTCATCAATAAAAATAATGTAATACAAGAAACCACTTGAAAACGCAACAAACATTGGAGCACATAAATCAGAATGAATGAGATCAAGAGTACATTTAGATCTATTCTCTCTACTATGAAATGGACCTTTTGTATTCTTACCTAAGGCACAACCTTTACATGTACCTTCATGCTCCTGGTTGAATTTCGGAAGGTCGGTGACCATCTTCTCCATAATAGGTAGTGCCCGAAAGTGAAGGTGAGCCAATATTCGATGCCAAAGATCACACAAACTTGCAGAGTGATGCACTAGAGCCTAAATGTGTCGAGTGCATAGCCTGTAGAGACACCCATGTCTAACTCCAATCATCCGAGCAGTCTTGATGTTAGAGTTCTTTGCCCATATGAGAACTTTGCCTTTAGAAAAGGCAACTTGATAACCCTTGTCTTCCAAGGCTGAGATGGAAACAAGGTTTCGCTTGATGTCGGGAACGAATAGCACATCATCCAACTGTAAGGAGTCGCTAGAATCCAAGTGAAGAAATGAGGTCCCTACTCCCTTAACCAAGTAACTAGCATCATCTCCAATAATAACCTGTTCGCTACAATCTTCATCACCAAATCAGATAGATGCTCCCTAAATCCGGTGATCTATCAGCCAAGTGTTGGAGTTGGTAGATACATTACTTGACAAGGTTGAATAGAACAGGTATTCACTTGTATCCTTCTGCATGGAGGCTTCATTGACATTAGCAAAGGCGGCCTGCTACTTAGGCCTGGAAGGACATTCCTTTGCAAAATGATCATAGTTGTCACATCGGAAACATTGGACCTTGGAGAGGTCCCTCTTCTTCTTAAATGCGGGGCCACCATCAACTTGTCTATCTCTATTTCTTTTGAAATACCCTTTCTTCCCTTCTCTTCCTTTCTTCTTTGAGGATTGCGAGGCAAGAACATGAAGATCTTCATTAATGGAGCTTTTCCCAATACCTCTTGCAACCAACCTAGATTCTTCTTGAATACAATCAACCCTCAATCGATCAAACTTGGGAAGCTTTGATCTTGCACTAATTCCCTGAATATAAGATTCCCAAGATGAAGGGAGACCATTGAGGGCCAGCATGGTTAGATCCTTGCTATCGACAACATGACCAATAGACGAGAGCTGATCTCTCAATTCGGTTATTCTCATGAAGTAGGCAATGATAGTTTCTCCCTTCGCCATCTTCAAGTGATGAAGTTGTTGCTTCAGTGCAAGAGCCCGACTGGTGTTGTTGATCTCGTACATCTCCTCAAGGGTTTTGAACATCTCTCTCACAGTCTTTAACTTGGAGACGATAAGAACAATATGATCCTTCACCGAATCAACCAACATCTTCTTTGCCTTAATATTTTTCTTCTTCCATAGGGCCTTTTCTTCCTCATCCGTAGGCTCGGGGGCGAAGCTCTCCACAAACTCTGCCAATTCGCTTTCCTCCAAGGTGAGCATGATCCTGAATCTCCACGAAGTGAAGTTTGATGCTCCCTCAAGCCTATCCTCAATCTTAAGACCATTCACCATCTTGATGACTTGATAAAGGTGAATAAAGATGAGAAAAATAAAACACGGGTATTGCTGAATTAATTACAATATGATCGGGATCCTCTTCAAACCCGCTCTGATACCATGTTAGATTTATAAGATCAGATTAGAATGCAAAAATTAATTGAAAAATTGACACAATGAACACAACTAATACCCTGGGAAAACCCTCTTACACGAGGGAGAAAAACCTAGCCAATATATCTGCTATATATTGATAATAATCAGAGCAGCAATCTGCTTACAACTTAGGCATAAACACAATGCCTGAATAATACAATGAAGAACATCAGCTCTCCTAGATGCAAAGACACAAAACAATATATTTCTCTTTACAATCAACCTGCTGTTGTAGATGATGATTTGCTGAAAGGTGCAAACTTCTTCTACTCTTAGGAATTTCGAACTTGCTTGAATAATGAACTTGAATGATTAAACACAAGTGAGATATCTCATATATATACCCAATCGCACCTTTTCATGAAGGGACGTCGGCCTTACGAGAAAAGATTTCTTCATGGGGAGGCGTGAATTCCAAGGCAGGTCGGCTTCAAGAATAATATATTTAATTATTATTAAATCACTTAATTTAATAATCAAAATGTGAGGTCGGCCTCTTTAGTTATTTCGAATAGCTTATGCTATTATTTAAATTTATTTCTTGATTCGCTTTTTAAGTATTCATCACGTGGCTGCTCATAATCATCAACACTGCTAAAAATAAAAGGTTGTCCGAATCTGCTCAAATTTTGCGTGCAAGCTCTTTGAAGCGTCTTAAACATGGTGGAGCAATCAGAATTCCAAAATCCCGAGGAAAAGATCTCAAATTGAGGTACTTACTAAAAATAGTAAGTTGTTAGAATTCAGTGAAAATTTAATGGGAACCTGCCTGAAGCCTCTTGATTGTAAAGACAAGGTCAGATTTCAATTTGCCAACTTGATTTGACCTCAAACAAGCCTGAAGAATGAAAACCCTAATTCATAGACTGCTTTAGACTTAGCCAAAATTTCCAATTAGGTCAAAGATAGGGACATCCCCGGAAGGACAAAAAGATCACAGAGAGAGAGATATGCAAAACCAAAGCCAAAAGACCAGAATGGAGCAAAAATTAGGGGGCACCTATTGTGAATGGGGTGATGTGTGAAAAGGTCACAACATCTAGCAACTCCACGAAAGAATAGAACCTTGGCTAATTTCCCTCAAACCATCATACAAAAAGGAACTTACTCAAAAATGGAGAAGAATCTGATATTGGATCAAAACACCTTCATCCAAGATCTTCTGAGTGTACATGTTCACTTCATCTCTAAACTATCTTGACCCTCGAGATTGACTAAGGCAAGCTATATAAGTATCTTAACTTATAAGCATCCTGTACATTGCCTCGTTGCTAGTTAGGCGTCCATAGCCTTGACGAGGTTGTCGCTACAATTCTCACGAATATTGATCCACTGCTGGTCAGGCATCCATAGCCCTGGTGGAGTTATCCGTATGTTCCCAAAACCAATATTTAAAGTATGATATTTCGTTCATTGCTCTTTTTTGATATTTTCTTTTAGCACATTTTGTCTTTTCTTTCTTGATTTTCCGTCAATTCCATAATTGGCTGGTAAGCAGTGAAGATACCAATGGGTTTGAGAATTGTAGTGGCGCTAAAGCAAGACGTAAAATTTTCACTTGCCATAGCCTCTCCCAAGAAATCAAAATGACTCAGAGTAGCTTGTTGAATAGATAGGGCATTGTGATCTCAAACTCATGTGTTAAGACTTAAGACACAATAATTGATTAACCTCTCGAGTCGAGCTTATCTCGAGATCGGATGATGACACGAGGAAAAAAACCTTGGCCTTTCAAAATTTGCACAAATCCATAAAACCCAATGGCAGTAAACCAAACTGTGTAAGGAAAACATCATCACCCCCTTCGCAACGGGGAACCCATATTCCTTGCCCATTCCAAACCCAAACCCAAACCACCTGAGCGGACAACTCAAGGGAAGAAAAACCAAAACCAAAACCCCAAAGGGTAACAAACCAAAACCAAAACGGAACAAACCAAAAAGGAACATGGAAAAGCAACCTAATCTATACAAAGTAGGTCTTGTTGACGGGTGTTGTATGACCGCACCAACATAGAATAAAGTTTCCCAACGGATACTCTATCCTCTCTTGAACAAAGTATTTTGCATGCTAAGATTGCCAAAAAGATCATGCATTCAACTCCAAGGTTCCTTCATTCAGTGGATAGTCTCAGTTGGCTTGATGTGATATGTTGGTTATTTCAAGGGGACTTACACAATTGTTCGATCAAAAGAGAAGAACTTGCAGGACACGAATGATTTATCGATATTGCTCGGGTTTCCTAAGCTAATCGGGTAAATACTGAAATTAAAAGGATAGGGATAAAGATTCTACTGTCTACTCCTAAATGCAGGATACAAAGATCAATTCTTGCAAGCTCAAACCAAGTTTTGCTTTGCCTCACTTCGATAGCTTCTATAGAGCCGGTGCAATCTTCAAAGGATAATGAAAGATGTTCAAACTACGACCCAACGTGCAAATACCATCACAACGATGCATACTAACACACGAATCGTAATTGAAGTTAAGTGCAAAAGTGTTCCAGTTGACTACACAAGGCGAACCCATCGTTAGTGAGCTTGCTAGTGGTATGGATGAATAAAGCTTGCTCAAACTAAACAACGTACTCCACAACTACCAACTACTTGCATAAAATGAAATCTACTTTACTTTAATCTACTTTAAGATTCTAAGCGAATTGGAAAGACGAAGGAGCCTTGCTAGCTACTCATAACAAAAGATGGAATCACCAAGCAATGAAAAATCTTTGTATTATGATAGTGTTCACAACAACTTCTTACAAAGCCTTCAAAGGGAAAACTTTCTTTCCTCCTCAATCTAAGCTATGCTAACTTCTAAGCTATTCTCTATATGCTCTCTTTATTCTAATCGCTAGTGTCTAGCTCTAATTCTAATTTCTAATGAATTACAAATGAGTGGGGATGCCCCTTTTATATCTAGCTCATTCTAGTGGACGGCTCAAATTGAATTACAATGAAGGGCTCAAATTGAGCCACGTAAGCCCTGATCAAGGCTCTACCCTAAAAACTGCCACAGAGAGGAGTGGGGCAATAAATGAACACAAAAGATTCTCCACTACTCTGCATAAACCACCATGAGCAATTAATGCCCACTATCATCAGAAGATTCTCGTCCAGAAAGACTTTCTCTGTTCTGCCTGCCAATTCTGTTACGTTAGGAGGAGGGTAAAAGAGTCTAAGATTGTCTCCACAAATAATAAAAATTGATAGGATCCGAAGTTCGAATGCTCAGTTGTTCACGTCCAACCCTCCTGTTGTTTTAATTTTTGGACACATTTCTTCCTTGTAGCTTTCATATTTCTCCAGCCCACTGCCTTGGGTGCATTTAGCCTCTTTTGCATCACGTTCTTAATGCCTTAGACAAATTTCCCTGCCATTTCCCTTTACCTTGTTGCGTGCCTTCTTGAGTTGGGCGCATATTAGGTCCTTATGGAGAAATCCCAACACTTAGCTATTTCTTTCAACATCATCCTTCATGGCTTGGGTGCAAATGAGACATCATGGAGGAGTTTGAAATGTGTAACTTTTTCCCCTTCCAAGGTTATAACGTTGTCCTGCTCCATCACCTCAAGTCCTCATGCCTTGGCCCCGATGTTCATCCTGCAAAATAAAAAGAAGAGCATCAGAACACTTATAATATGAATTCACTTCACTTACCTAATTTCCATGTTCTGATCACCAAGGTCTGCTTGACCTCTAGATCTGATAAAATTCATCACTTTTCTCTAGCAAATCTTGCCTTTTTCATAACTTTTCAACATCTGTGTGCGAGGGCACATACTATCTTGATGTTTTCATCCCCTTGCCTTGCCAATTTCATTCACTTGTCTTGTCCACCTTCCCCTTAGGAGCTTGATGACTTAGATAAAATTCCACCCATCTCGAGCTTGAGTGCATTTGACCCCTTTGGCTTTCCTTTTGTATGCCTTAGAAAATTTATCTCCCCTTAGAAAGTTTTATCTATCACAACCCAGGCGTCCACTTAAAATCATAAGTCAAGACACTCCGTTTTCGAAATTTATTTCCCTTTAGAAAATAATTAAGGCCCTCTTAGAAAAATATTTTTCAACCTTATTATTCATGGGTACACGAAGGGGTACATTTAATTTTTCTCACCCTTGAAAATATTCTCCACTAATGTTTTATTTCAACCTTTTCCACCTTGGGCGCATTCACTAGGTGACTCTTTTATTTTTAATGCCTTTGAATATTTTCCCAAACACTTCATGTCAAGGGCACATTTTGATGAGCTTGTTATTTCAATACTTAGAAAAAGTTCATCTTGATTCCCCCATCAAGGGCGCATTTAGCATGGGCTACTTTCATTTTCCATCACTTAGAACTTTTCCACGCCATTTATCTCCTTGAGGGCGCATTTCCACCTTTGCACTTTCGTTTTTGCCTTAGAAAATTTTCATGCTTCATCCTTGCTTGAGGGCGCATTCAAGGGAGCCTACTTTCATTTTCATGCCTTAGCATTTTTTTGCTTGATATCCTCTAGGCTTGGGCGCATTTGAGGGTCAATGCTCTCATGTGAGGGCGCATTTTAGGCCCCATGCTTCCATTTCCTACACCTTAGGCAATTCATTACCTCTTGGGCACATTTCACATGAAGAGCTTTTACTTTCAACGCCTTAGGCGTTTTTTGGCTTGATATCCTCCATGATGGCTCATTTCATAGGGTGGACTTTCACTTGAGGGCACATTTGTGCCTTTCAACTTCCATTCCGTGCCTTAGAAATTTTTGAGGTGGCTTCACTACTCTCTTCAAGGTGAGGGCGCATTTCACCCTTGGCTCTTCAAGTTGAGGGCACATTTCACCCTTGGCTCTTCAAGTTGAGGGCGCATTTTGATGTGCAAGCTTTGATTTCTCCATGCCTTAGAGAATCTTGCCAACCTCTCAACTCACCTTGGGCGCATTTCACATGTGCTAATTTTTACTTTTGTGCCTTAGAAACTTTTGAGGTGGCTTCATGCTGATGGGCGCATTCTGGGGGTGTGTTCTAGTTTCCATACTTAGAAAATTTTGATCTCTTTAGCCTGTCTTCACCTTCTATTTTTAGCAAGTTTTTGATTTCCTGACCTTGGCAACTCCGTTCGACTTGAAATTTTCACCACTTGGTCCTCATCGCTTGGTGAACCTGTTCACACCTGCCTCTCGTGCTGACCTACCATTTATAGCCCCGTTTTGGAGGTGACTTACTATAAATAGTAAGTGCTTGGATTGTGCTCAAATTTTACTAGTAGACTGCCTAAAGGATGCTGATCGCAGTGGGATACCTTCGTTTTCAGAGATTCTGGCTTTTTACCCCTCATTTTGAGTCCCGAAGCTGGAAACCCTAATCTGATTTGTATGTGGCTGAAATGACCTTCGTTTGACCCCGTTTCTGTTGCATGTTGCTCTGTTTGTGATACTGAAGTTTTGGGTGGCTGCCAGAGTGATCTTGCTTAGAATAGTAAGTGTCTAAAAAAGTGACCAATCAGCTACCTGATGAGTTTGCATGTCACACTGCCCGAGAGATCTCAAAAAACCCTGTAAACTGGTTTGCATGCGAGTACTGGCTAAAAATAGCAAGTTCCTAAAAAATGATCAACTCGGCTTGCATGTCACATTGTTGCGAAGCTCTCGAGAAACCCAAAAATAATATCCTGACATGCATTGAGAAATCATACATGCAAACCTTGAGAAGTGTCTTCGAAGCCAGAACTGCTAAAAATAGCAAGTTGTCCGAATCTACTCAAATTTTGTGGGTAAGCACTTTGAAGTGCTCTGAATGTGTTGAAGCAGTCAGAATCTCCAAAATCCTGAGGGAAAGACCTCAAATTGAGTACTTATTAAAAATAGTAAGTTGTTAGAACTTGGTGAAAATTTGATGGGATCCTGCTTGGAGCCTCCTGATTGTAGTGCCAAGCTTAGATTTCAATTTGCCAACTCAATTTGACCTCAAACCAGCCTGAAGAATAAAAACCCTAATTTCACAGACTTACCCACAATTCTAACTAGGTCAAATGATGGGACATCCCCGAAGGACAGAAAAATTAGAGAGAGAGAGACGCAAAACAACCCAAAACCAAAGCCAAAAGACCAGAAAGGAGCAAAAATTAGGGGGTCCCCATTTGAATGGGGTGATGTGTTAAAAGGTCACAATAGGTCCCACGAGGGAACCTACGCTTGGAAATAATGCTTGAGGAATTGGCCATTGACTGGCAATGGGATATCCTCTCCTGTTAGCATTCTTAATCTAAATGCATTATCTCCCAAGATCTCAGAAATTTGATAGGGGCCTAGCCACAATTTGTCAAACTTGTCGTGATCACCCTTCTTTTCATGGACCTTATCCCAACATAGAACCAAGTCAAAAATCCTGAAGGCTTTGACCTTGGCCTGCTTGTCGAACCATCTCTTCACAACTCCTTGATGCTTAGCCAGATTCTCCAATGCATCATCTCTCTTCTCCTCCAAATGCATCAACTGGGACAACCTGGTTTGAATTCGGTCTTCTCCTTCGAGATATTCCTGAATAAACTGAAGAGTTGGGATCCTCAATTGGACTGGGAAGACGGGGTCCTGTCCATAGACCAAATGATAGGGAGATGTTCCCAAAGAATTCTTCATTCTGGTCCTGTTTTCCCATAAAGAAAATCTCAGCTGTGTATGCCAATCCTTGGGGTTTTTATCCAATAGCTTCTTGATAGCATTTAGCAAATTCTTGTTCGTGGACTCTGCAAGTCCATTCCCTTGCGGATAATAATCAGAAGAGAATTTCAAAGTGATCCCATATTCAAATGCCCAGTTTGAAAACTTCAAGGATGAAAAAGCTGGACCATTGTCGCACACCAAAGCATGGGGGTATCCAAATCTTGTAGTAATGTTTTCTTCAAGGAACTTGATCACCACATCTGTCATGCAAAGCTTGAGAGCTTGAGCCTTTGTCCACATGGTGCAATAATCTATAGCTGTCAAAATGTATTTGTGTTGCGCCGAGGAAGGAGGATTAATCATCCCAATAAAATCTAATCCCCATTTAGCAAACGACCTGACTTCAATCACTGACTGCAAAGGCATAGCCAGATTCTTCACTCTATCTGCAATTGTCTGACAAATATGACAAGCCTTCACATGTTCGTAGGCATCTTTAAAGAGTGTAGGCCAATAATATCCAGCCCTTGAAATCTGATGAGCCGTGGCCAAACCACCTCCGTGACCTATTCCAAATTTCTCGTGAAAATGTTCCATAAGTTGCTTAGCTTCTTCTCTTCCTACACATCTCAAATAAATTCCTTAATGATTTCTTCTATAAAGCACTGACCCTTGAAGCATAACCTCTGGCTCTTCATCCTTAGTGTTCTTTGCCACACCAGATTCAAATGAGAAGGACATTTATGATTCAACAGATAATAAACTGCATCATCATACCATTCCCCTGGAGACACTTCTTCTAACACGTATGTCTGCTGCACAAGTCTAGGTCCTGCCGTTGCAATTGTTTGTGCCAAAGCTTGCCCTCGGACTAGCTTAATCGACTGTATCTCCATATCATATTCTTGTAAAGTGGCGACCCACTTGCCTCTTCTTTCTTCTAGTTCGTTTTGCATCAATAGTGTCTTCATTGTGGCATTTGGAACAATAACATAGACCTTGCTTCTCAGGATGTAGTGCCTGAATTTCTTAGCTGCCTTCACCAAAGCATAAGCCTTCTTTTCCACATTTCGATACCTCAATTCTGCGTCCTTCAAAGGTGTACTCATGAAAGCTATTGGATGCTCATCCTTTTCTTTAGGCCTCTGGGTCAATACTGCTCCGCAAGTGTGCTCTGAAGCAAAAGAGTACAAATAAAACGGCTTGGAATAATCAGGACTGACTAATATTGGGGCATCCAATATTGCCTATTTGATTTCATCAAATGCTTTCCTAGTTTGAGGAGTCCACTCAACCTTTGCATTTTTCTTCAACATCTCATTCAACAGTCTTACAATTTCTGCAAACCCAGTTATAAACTTCCTCACAAAATTGATCTTGCCAAAGAAAGATCTCAACTCTTTTTGGCTTCCTGGCATACCAATCCTCGAGATTGCCTCAATACGTTCTGGATCAATTGAGATGCCCTTTTCTGAAATAACGTGTCCTAACAACTTTCCTTCAGTAACACCGAATACGCACTTCTTCGAATTGAGAGAAATGCCATACCTTCTACATCTCTGAAAAATCTTCCACAAATCTTGTTATACCCAAAATGAAATTTTTGGCATTCTGCTTAAATTGAGCTAAACAACGTAAAAATGCCATCGAAAGTATGTTTTAGGTCAAACCAAATATGAAATCTTTGTGGGTTTTTGTCAAGGAACCTATGGTTAAAATTTTGAAAAAATGAAAATTAGGGTTTTACACCCCTATTTTTATGGAAACCCTAAAAAATAGGACCTTCCCGGAAATGATTGAAAATAATTCTGATAGGATTAATTGCCTTCACGATCACACTGATCAAGTCAGAATTATCAAAAATATGTTTTACTCTGGTGGGTCTATTTCTATTTTTCAGGAACAAAGTTAGGAGCTCCGCAGCCATTAATGGCAGATTGGCCAGTACCAGGTGCTGAAAGCTAAACCTCAAAAGCTTCAACGAAGAAACCATGGCGGAAAAGGATGAAAATGATGAAGTTCAACGAAGGAGATTCTCAAAACGGAAAAAGACCAAAATTTGGCTGTCTGGAAGGTGCACGTTTTGTCTACCAAGGCAAAACACAGTCTACAGTGGCTAAAAGCGCCCCTCTTGAAGAAAGGCGCCATTGGACCTCAGAGGGCAAATCAAATCATTTGGCATTGTCAAAACAATCATCCTCTTCACTTTCATACTGGCTCGACAACAAAACAATCAGCAAGATCATCTGATTCAGGGATCATTGACCAACCGTCAACGAAGTATGGAGGATCCATTGACGACAGAAGTGCCAAATCAGAGAGCTTCAAGATAAAAGCGCCCCTGCTGGCCAGGGGCGCCCCTCAATTGTAGACACCAGATGAATCCAAGAGCTGTAGCTCTATACATGATATCTTTCCAGCTTCCTCCCGGCTACGTGATCAATCTAACAGCAAGTCCATAAGACACACCAGACGATCACGAGGTGAGATCAAGCAGAAAAAGTCAAATTTGAAAAACTGGAAAGATAAGCCAGAAAATGGCTAAGGCATGGCTAAAAGTGCCCCTCTCAAGGAAAGGCGCCCTTTCCTAAAGGTATCCAGATTTAGCCAGAATCTTCACTGCCTCCCAGGATGACCTTCTCAGCTATGACCTATCTCGTCAACGAGACTATCAGCAAGAACTTCCGACAAATCAATCGACTGATGGAGAAGGTCAAAGACTGGCAGTCCACAACCAAGATGAAACCAAGCAAAAGCTAAAAGCGCCCCTGCTGACCAGGGGCGCCCTTTAGTTTGGAGGCCCAAAACTTGCCAGCTGCCACTGCAAAGTCAGGCATCGTGAACAAGACTGAACCAGCTACCCGACGCATCGTCAAGCAGAATCATCTGATTCATCAAACATCGGGAACGTCAGATCAAAGCAAAAAGGGTCTGAAAAGGTCAAAACGAAGAACAAGTCAATGAAAATTGACTAAGGCATTGTCAAAAGCGCCCCTTTCAAGAAAAGGCGCCCTTCTTTCTGGAGACCTAAACTCAGTTTTCTGAGTTAACCTCTCCCAGGCATATCTAATCATACTGATCCTGCCTCAACAACAGAACTGTCGGATACTGCTCGAGATCAACTGAGTAACCTGAATCGAAGATCAAACAGGAGTACTTCAGCTTGCAAAATAGATAAAAATGATCAAACTCAAGGTTGGACGCCTAAAGGAAAGTCAAACAGAAATGTTGACTTGAGTTAGCAAATTTGGAGCCAAAAAAGAGAAAAACACTCCACAATCAGTGGAAATCATCTTTTGGAACTCCAAATCAGGCCTGAATGATGAGTTATCTTCCATACTTTGTGGATCTTAACCCTAATTGCCTTATATTCATGCTAGGCGTCCCTTTCCTCATTATTCTTTTTGCAGGTTGAAGGATAAAACATCAAGTAGCTCCCAAGAACAAGTTTTCAAGATCTGGCAGGGGTTTTGAACGGATCTTCAATATTTTTGAAGATCATTGGCAGTAAAAGCATTCTTCTCCCAAGATTGCTTCCAGAGACAGATTATTGCAAAGTGGCAGTTTATAACTTCCAATCCATCTTCTGTCTACTTCCTCTATTTCTGTCTATATTTCTTTTGCATGTCACAGGAAACGACAGATTATCACAGATCTGACCAATTGGGTATGATCAGCACAGCTTTTTCAACAAAACCCATGTGTTAGATTTTTTCGAGAAAAATCACTTTCTGGTGCCCTTGCTGCCTCTGCCACCGAAGGGCTCTTGCATGTCAAAGAAAAACTCGTTTTTTCGAATTTTTGACGATCTGGGTCTGTTTAGAAAATCATTCTTAACAAAACCCATGTCATAATTTTTCGTAAAAACTACCCCCGGCGAGGCTATTTTTAGCAGTTCCAGAAAAGTGTCAGAACAGGGTCAAGTGCCCAGTCAATATTCAAGGTTTTCAGAATGCAGTACTCTCAGGTACAATACAAGACCAAAACGGTCTTATACCATGATTACCTGAAAACGACTGATACAGACTTATGGCAGAAAAATCCAGAGGTCAGTTCTGAAGACTTGGAGGGCATGAATCAAATCACATTGCAGAACATCGAAGAATCCGGTTTGTTTCAAGCAGCATCTATTCCAATCACCTTACAAAGCATCGAGCTTGTAATTGCTTGCACTAAGCATTACAACCCGACTACAAGAGAGATCCTGTCAGTAGACGGGAGGGTGATTTGCAGCTTGAAGCCGGTGGACATAGAGACTTGTTTTGCAATTCCACCATGCCCTACCAAGAAGGTCATATCAGTGACAGAATGCGAAAAGGCATTCGAGGCTTCGAAGGACAAGTGTTCGCTTATAATGGCTGAACATTGGCTGAAAACAAAGAGAACCAGCTTGCCCAGATTGGTTGGTAGAGGAGAATTCAAAGACGAGTACGGAGTGCTAATCACCCTACTCAGCAGAGTCACTGGACAAGAGGAGGGAAAATCCTTCCAGCCGTGGATGTTCTACATTATTGGCAAGATAATCAGCAGAAAAGAACGTTACGACTGGGCCTCCCTGATCAGTGACACACTCCACCAACAATTCACCGGATTTCTAGAAGAGCACCGTTTCCACATGTGTTCATACCTGGTCTACCTGATAGCCTTCCAAGGCGATTTCAGAACATTAAACACTGTGGGAACCCTGGGTGTGCAAAAGGTACAAGAATACTTTCCTCGCTTGGAGTTCACTCTAGCGGAAAGACATTTCAAAAGGATAAATGACCTTTTTACTATGCACACCGTGCACGAGCTAGACCATGAGATGCACGTGCGTATTTCACCAGCAGCTAAGGCAGCAATGGTGGACTGGGCGGATTGGTTCATACAATTCCCCACTTTCACCTACATACGCGTGTATGGCTATAATGGCCACCCCGCCATGATGCCACGTTACCCCTCAGATAGGGTAGTGTTCATGGAATTCCTGAGGCAATTGGCCGAGGTTCACTCTTACCTTCGCGTAAAGAAAAAGGCTGCAGTGAACTTTCCTCTTCAGATGGGACTCTACAGATGCAGAACTGCAGCCGATGCAAGGTTGATAAGCCAAGAAATAGTGAGATTTAATCTCAAGTACCTCATCGACAGGAGGCCATCCTATGACCCCAGAGGCATCTTCGCAGCTCACCTTGAGCAAAGATCATCACATGAACCTTTCATGGAAGATTTTTGGGTCAACTGCGAGGATGAGTTTGAAGTGAGAAGAAGGAACCATAGCAGATTCAAGCTCTCGCAGATTGCAGAATTCATGTCAGAAGACATCGAGGGCTTATCTGAAGACGAAGGAGAAGTTATTCTTTCTTCCTTCTTCACGGGTCTAGTGGATTCACAACCACTCGGCAAGGTAGACTGGTACGCGAAAGAGAGTACGTCTATTGAGGAAAGAACGGGTAGAGTAGTTCGACACAGTCAACTCTACCTGGACAGTAAAAGGACAAGGAAGGTAGTACTTCCCCGATCAGAGCCGCCAGCGGTTCAGTCTACACTACCTTCCACGTCTAGGAGGAAACCCAGACAGAAGAAGATGAGCTTTCCTCCAGAAGGAATGCGGATGTCAGGAAGCACATGGGGGAGAAAAGGAATTGCCAGCACAAGCCGGCAAGAGGTACAGGTGGAGACAACCACCAATTTGCCTGAGACAGTTGAGACCGCTGCAACTACACAAGAACCAGTGATTGAAATAATCGCTGTAGAGATGGAAACCATTGTAGAAGAAGTTGCAGCAGAAGCGGTGCCAGTGATAGAAACAGAGCCACCAGCTTCACCACCATCACAGAGGTCACAAAGTCCTATTGATTTGGACTCGCCACCACGAGACATTGCCACGGCACAGTCTCGTTCTTCTAGCATTCAGGGGACCTATGTTCCTCCTCCCAGCGATGCTAGCCGAGATTCTATCTGGCTGGAAAGCTCGCTTGGGAGGAAGAGGGAGAGGCCTTCTTATCAGCTTGACTTCTCTGAATTCCATCATGTCCCACAAGACATGCCGGTAAAGAAGTTGAAGAAGCAGACGCATGTAGAAAAGAATGCAGAGAACGAGGTTATCATAGAGACTGCTGCCCCACCTGAAGACAAAGATATACATAATGTGAGGGTTGAGGATTTCACACTTTCAAAGGTGAACCTTGGAAAGACCACTCGACAGGTGGAGGCAGACCTTCTTGGAATTGCCTCGGCGAGTGTCAAAGAAAGGATGACAAAAGATGGACAAGACAAAGCAGCCTTGAAGGCTGAAATCCGTCAGCTAAAGTTGTACATTTCTAGTTTGATACATGACACTCCAAACTCCTCGGCTTTGCCTCAAGGACTGTTGGATCTCCCAGCTGAAAGAAACCATCATCAGTTGATTACATACGGTAAACACTTGAGACGTCAAGTGGATGAGTTTGTTGTCAAAGGGCGGTGTGTGTTGACAGAAGCATATCAGCTGAGAGACAGAGCACATGGACTTCGATCAGAAATCCAGAAGTCAGATATAAAGGCAGCTCAAGAGAGGCCGAGAGAGGAGGTGACAGTTGCTGATTTGCAACAAGCATATGAATCAGTTACGACCACAGAAAATAAACACCATCTCTTTGAGTGGAAAGAACAGGTGGCATACAAGGTGAGAGCCTATGATGCCAACTCTGTGGAGCTGATTGACTATAGACGCTTCGTCGCCAATATTATCAACTTCGCAAGAACGTTGGTAATATCCTTCCCTGAGTTAGAATATCAGCGGGAAGGAGGAGAATATGTGGAACTTGAAACCGTGCAGACACGATTCTAGGATGTCATCCAATCTTCATTCCTTGAAGATCCCAATGGCTGCAAATTAGCCAAAATTGCAGCCATGTCTGTCCAGTTAGATGAAGCAGCTGCCCAATGCATAACCTATCATCAACAGCTTACGACGGGTGAAGAAATGCTTAGACGCCACATAGTCATCTTGAAGAGCATTAATTGCCCGGAGGCCAAAGAGGTCAATGACTGGATAGAGACTTTGTTGACCAGTGGTGAAGAGGTGTAAAGCACCAAGGGAGGACGTCCTACCCTCCAAATAGCATTAATGATGACTGAAGTCAACTTGATGCCCCTTTCCAAGTTGACTCCAAATCTCCACAGATCATGCATGTTAGATCCCACTAATCTAGGATGTCTATTTGACTCCCATGATTTGTGGATCTCAGATCTCCTCAAAAGGTGGATGTCTATTTGACTCCCATGATTTGTGGATCTCAGATCTCCTCAAAAGGTGGATGTCTATTTGGAGACACATTTGTAACATAAGTTCACTTTTAGTTAGGTGTCAGTCAACCGAGGTAGCCTTCCAGTTTGACTTTTGTTTAGTTTCAGTTAACTGAAGTAGATTTCCAGTTAACTGTTTGCTCACCTACTTTTAGACATAGAATAATATCTTGCTGATTGGCAAGAACTGTTTGTTAACTCAAGGAGATTTTAGGGTTGCCTACTCCTTTGAGTTTCTATAAATAAGAGCCTTAGGTTCTTTATTTGTTTAACCTTTATTTGCTAGCAAAATTGCTGCGCCACTGTTGCCAGAGTTCGCTTGTTTATATCTGTTCACTCTTGGATGAGAGTTCGTTGGTTGATCGCAATTGTGCATGATTTCGTGCCTTTGCTGTCCCGACCTTTGTAATTCTTTGAAGAACCTTGAAGAAATAAATCAGATGGTGCAAGCTTGATTGATCTAATTATTTGAGTTATTCAAAGTCTTGTTTTTAAATAGTGCATTGTTTCAATCTCCTCCTTGGACAGGTGTCGTCGCCTCCTTGGATATTTTGTCATCGATCATTATCGTTTGATGTTGTTTAATGATCTCTCTTGCAGCCTAGACTTTGGACAGGTGTCGTCACCTCCTCGGGAATCCTGTTAGAAAGGCCATCGTTCCTTGTTGTTTCCAGTGAGCTGCTTCCAAGCCTATACCTCGGATAGGGGTTCCTCCTCCTTGGCAAGTCTCAGATCCAGTTTACCGTAACGAGTGTTTGCTTGTATCGAGCCCTATCTTGGTATATATCCGAAGGTTCAGAGCCTCGGCCATATTCCATTGAGACGGAGGATTCAAGTGATCCAACCATACCATTTCGCTCCTATGCCCTCATGCTCTGTTTATCTTGAGGAGGTAGGATAGTTTAGAAGCTTAGTTAGTCATAGTTAAGATCTGCGGAAACCAGAGAAAAAGCTTAGCTACGGCGCATTGGTTTATGCACCCTTGTGTCCTGCCGCTGAGTAAAAAAGATAGGAAATCTTAGTACACCCCTTTTTTACAGTAGAAAATCAGCAAAGAGAGATCTTCCTCTCTATAATCCGAAGAGCATGTACTAACACACTTGCAATAGCTGTCCGTTTCCAATAAGCACTCCAGAGGTGCTAATTGAAACGCCAACAAATCTTCAACTTGATCTTCTGTTCTTTTGGAAAACACGGTCAAATCATCCATATATATAATGATGCATTTTCCAACTAAATCCCGGAAAGCAATGTCCGTAGCCTGCTGAAATGTGGCTCCAACATTGATCAAGCCAAAAGGCATTCTTCTGTACACAAAAGTTCCCCACTTGGTGGTGAAAGTTGTCTTCAACCTGTCCGACTCTTCAACCATCACCTAGTTGTATTCAGAGTAGCCATCTAGGAATGACATCATCTGGGAGCCATTAACAATTTGCAATACCTCATCTAATCAGGGCAAGGGATAGTTATCCTTTTCAGACACTCTGTTCAAATTGCGGAAATCGACGCACAATCTTATTTCACCATTCTTCTTTCTAACTGGAACTAGATTGGTGACCCACGTCGAGTGCCTTACTGGAAAGATAATCTTAGGTGAAAGAAGGTTTCTGACCTCCTGATGAATTAATGGTTCCAGCAATGGGTTCGCGGGCCTCTGCCTCTGTCTAAATGGGTTACTTCCCGGTTTCAATGGGATTGTGTGTATAATCAAGGAAGTGTCATATGTTTTTAAATCTTCGTAGCCCCAGGCTACCACATCAGAGAATTCCTTCAATGCCTATACGATACCTTCTTTCTCTCTTGGGGTACAAACCTTACCCACAAACACATTCTTCACTTGCTCATCTATTCCCAAGATGATTGCTTCACATTCATTTCCCTGAGTGTTTTGATTTCTACTCAATCTATCGGGATCAAAAAGTCTTTCCAACTCAACCATACCTCTGGGAATAACATCTGTTTTTAAATTCAAGATCCCTTCAGCGTCAAACTCTGCTTCTTTGGTTTCTTCTTCATCTATGATTTGTGCCTCGAACACTCTGGAGCTCGTCAAGAACTCTAGAATCTGTTTATCATCAAACTCTTGAAAATTCTTTATGTTGTCAGGGATCGAGGGTGTAGAGATCAATTCCACTGTAAATTTCTTCAAACCCTCCATGGCCAAAGGCTCCAGTGAGCTAGCCGCTTGCGCGAGGGAGTTGGCAACTGGATTTTTGGACTTGTACACCTGCTTGATGTTGAATGTGTTGAAGCTCTCGATCAGGTCCCAGACTCTTTTCTAGTAATGACGAATCTCTTATCGTGACAGGTGTACTATTTCCTCACTTGGCAAACCACTATGTCCGAGTCTCCATAGGTGTGCACAATTTTGGCTTCTTTCTCGATTGCCAGGATCAACCCATGAATCAATGATTCATATTCAATAACATTATTAGTACAGGAGAACTGGAGTCTGTAAGCACCCAAATATGCTTCTCCCGTAGGGCTGATAAGTTCAAATCCTGTTCTATTCCCTTTGTTCAATTTTGATCCATCAAATCTCAAGGTCCACACTTGGTTTTTTGTGTGACTGCTATAGGGATCTTTTCGTTCACATGTCTTTGCAATGCTCTTACCCACTACTGGCTTGATTTTCTCATCCTCTACCAATTTCTCCACGGGAGAGCTTTCTCTTTTATCAACTTCTTCATGTTCTTCTTCTAAAGAGGCTTGTGGGATCCTTTTTGAAACTTGCTCTATGGCGACCTTGCACATAGCACACGTGATCTCTGAATGGAAAGCCTCGTGAATTCTACACCAATTGGGTAGTAACAAATTCTTGGTGGAGGCACCCTTTCCCAATTCTATCTTTTGCTTTATGCTCTTTAACACAAAATCTCTGAAGTTCTCAAACATTCCTTCACTTTCACTTGTATCGTCTTCAATCAATACTTCAGTAGAGGCAAATGCATTTTCCAAGAGTTTTTCTCCATTCCAACTCTACAACATGAGTACTACTTGTTTGAAGGGCTTATATGAGCCCAAATCATTCTCCATAAACAAAACCTCATTATCTTCACCATTGTTAAAATTTAATCAAATCTAATCAGATTATATTCTAAGGGAGAATAAGTAAATCCTAGATCTCAATTTACTTGTATGAATTCTAAGTCAGATTTCTAAAGTCTTTGTTTGAGATCTTCTGATTGCAGAACATCTATCGATTTCAATGTCTACAATAGAAGATCGTAACCATGCTTTATACCTGTAGGAGGAGACACGCCTTCAAGGGGAGACGCGCCCTATGAGAGGATGTGTCCCTTGAGAGTGCGGGTTTCCTTTAGTCAACCGATAATAATCGGTGGCTAACATCAAACACACACATGTATTTATCAAACATCGTTTAGAGTATATAAAGTTCGATCATCATTTATAATTCAAATTTTATTCATGCTCAAAAATTTGAATCACTTACTTTTAGAAGTTATATATTTAATAAGTAATTTCGATTATATATAAATGATGATGATGCATAAATGCAATCATCATTTAAATCTAACCGAAGATACCTTAAATCAACACTCCCTCTTAGCTAGGGAAGATAACTCAAAACAAGTAAGAATAGATATCACCTTACACGTGATATCAAAGATATGGTATGATTCCAAAAATTTGTAAAGTCACATGACATTCTTTATAACACATCTTTATTATGGTATGTGCACTGACATCAAATCATATGATGTCTACCATAATAGTTCATGGCATGTCCACGGATATATATAAATATATCCACC
Source organism: Sequoiadendron giganteum (assembly GCA_007115665.2). Taxonomy (NCBI): domain Eukaryota; kingdom Viridiplantae; phylum Streptophyta; class Pinopsida; order Cupressales; family Cupressaceae; genus Sequoiadendron; species Sequoiadendron giganteum. Next base: position 596,254,285 of record CM021109.1, read on the forward strand.
ATGATTATCTCATAAGGAACATAATGATCAATTTTTATATCAAGTCACATGATAACTATCAAGATTTCCACGAGATACTATCATGATATGTCCACAGATATCAAGTCACATGATATCTATAATGATAGTTCAACACATCATTGTAGAGTCGTCACTTTACAATGTCAAATACAAGTGTTTATTATTAGAAAGATCGTCACCTTTCAATAATGTATACAGGGGGATAGAGGGCCCATAAAGTCATGGAGTCACACACATGACAAAAGAGTTTACACATTAAACATCTTTAAATATATTAGTACAACTAAACAATTTGAATCTCAATCATAATATCAAATTACATTTCAACCATACCAAGTTTCTTTCTGAAGTGTTCAATTTTAACTCTGGAGAGAGGCTTGGTGAGAATGTTTGTTGTTTGATCATTTCTACTAATATACTCCAACTGGATCACATTTCTTTCTACCATGTCTCTTACATAGTGGTAAGGGATCTCAATATGCTTAGATCTATCATGGAATACTGGATTTACTAAAAGCTTGATGCAACTTTGATTATCACAATGGATAATGGTAGGATTCAAGGGCTCACCAAATAGTCCCACTAGTAGTTTCTGGAGCCATATTGCTTCTCATGCCCCCATAGAGGCGGCAATATATTCAGCTTCTGTCGAGCTTTGTGCTATTGAAGACTATTTTCTACTGATCCAAGAGATCAAAGCCAATCCTAAACTGAAGCAACATCCTGATGTGCTTTTCTGATCGGTTACACTGCCAGCCCAATCTGAATCAGAGTATCCATGTAGATCTAGTTGGTCATTTCTGTAAAGAAGTCCATATCCAATAGTGCCTTGAAGATATCTCAATATGTGTTTCACAACCATAAGGTGAATTTCCTTTGGCTCACACATGAACTGGCTTAGAGCATTCACTGCATAGCAAATATTAGGTCTGGTGTTAACGAGGTACATCAATGATCTAATCATTTGTCTATATAGAGTGGAATCTACAAACTTAGACTCTGCTGCTGCTTCTTTTAGTTTGTGAAGATTGGTTTCCATAGGTGTAGACATGGGTCTACAATCCAACATTCCAAATCTCTTCAGAATATCAATAGTATACTTTCCTTGATTTAGTATGATGCCATTTGATTTCTGTCAGAATTCTAAACCCAAGAAGTAATGTAAAATGCCCAAGTCTTTCATGTCAAATTCTGAAGTTAGATCCTTCTTTCCTTGAGCAATGAGGTGATCTTCTCTTGTTATCAGCAGGTTATCAACATATAAAATAATTATTAGCATATCACCTTTAATTACGTTAAAATAAAGATTTGGGTCTGCATCATTCTTGGAAATCCTAGTCCCAAGAGATAGCTGTCAATTCTTTCATACCAGAGCCTGAGAGTCTGTTTAAGTCCATATAGAGCTTTCTTTAATCTGCATACATGTGATTCAGGTTTATGTATCACAAAACCTTCAGGCTGCTCTAGATAGACTTCCTCTTCAATGGTCCCATTCAGGAAGGCAGTTTTCACATCCATTTGATGGATCTTCCAGTCTTTAGCTGCTGCAATAGCTATCACTGCTCTCATAGATGTGTACCGGGCAACAGGTTCAAATGTCTCTTCATAATCAATGCCTTTCTTTTGTGAAAGACCTCTGGCCAGAAAGCGTGACTTGTGTTTTTCTATACTGCCATCAGCAACATGTTTGATTTTGAAGAGCCATTTGGAAGAAACAACAGATTTCTCTTTTGGTCTAGGCACTATATCCCATACATCATTTTTTAGAATGGACTAATACTCTTATGTCATTGCATCCTTCCATACTTGATGTTTGAAGGCTTCTGTAGCACTGGTGGGTTCTGAATTGATGATTTCATTCATTAGGGCAACATAGCTAGAGAACCTTTTGGGTCTCTTAATTTCCCTAAAGGTTCCCTTGGGTGCTACATGATTCTTAGTTTCTTTAATAATTTTCCCAGCCCAAAGTGGTCTCTTCTTGCTGTTGTCATTTGGATTCTCTTCTGAAGCAGATTGAAATTCACTTATTATTTCTTCAGGATACTCCCTCTGAATCTCAGGAGTAGGTTCCACTTCTAAGGCTCTAGGGGAAGTATGAATTTCTATCTCACTTGAACTCCTTTCCCTTTTGAATGCAAGGTTTTCTTCAAAGATGACATCTCTGCTTAGTTCAATTTGTTTCTGCCCGGGTATGAATATCCAGTAGGCTTTGGAGGTTTCACTATATCCCACAAATACCCCTTTCTTTCTAGAAGATTCTAGTTTGAATCTTTTCTTTAGGTACATGAATGTAGACTGGGTAGCCAAAAATCCTTAAGTGACTAATGTCAGGTTTTATACCCGTGAAAGCTTCTTTAGGAGTCTTGTTGTCTAGATGGGAATGTGGACATCTATTTTGGATGTAAATAACAGTCCTAGAGGCTTCTGCCCAAAATGAGGTTTCTATGTTCTGGTCAAATAACATTGTTTTTGCAGCTTCTACAATAGTTCTATTTTTCCTTTCAGCAACACCATTTTGTTGAGGGTTGTAGGCTATTGTAAACTCCCTCTTAATCCCAGCATTTATGCAAAATTCCTTAAAGATTTCAAAGGTGTATTCCTTACCATTGTCTGACGTAAGAATTTTGATTTTCTTCTCGGAGAAGTTTTCAGTGAGAGCTTTGAACTCCTAAAACCTTTTAAGGATTTCCATTGACTCTTTACACTTAATAAAATAAATCCAGGTTTTCCTAGAGTAGTTGTCTATAAATATTACATAATATAGGAAGCCTGCCATGGAGGGTACAAACATAGGTCCACATAAATCAGAGTGACCCAGTTCTAACACTTCTTTGGTTTTACTCAAACTATTATGGAAGGATCCCTTTGTATTCTTTCCTAGGGCGCACCCTTTACAAGCTCCTTCATGAGTTTGTTTTAATTTAGGCAATCCTGTTACTAGTTTTTCCACAGAGGGTAGGGCACAAAAATGAAGGTGTCCTAATCTTCTATGCCAAATTTCATTTGAATCAGAAGTATCAAGGGTAAGGGCTTGCTTGACTTCAGTGCATAGTTTGTAAATATAGTTTCTTTATAGTTGAGTTCTTAGGCCATGCTAGAACTTTCCCATCCATAAAGGTAACCCTGTATCCATTTTCTTCAAGAGAAGAGATGGATATTAGATTCCTCTTTATTCCAGGTACGAATAAAACTCTAGTGAGTTGAAGGGAGAGACCAGATTTCAATTTGATGGAGCAAGTTCCAACCCCTTTTACAGGATGTGCAGAATCATCCCCAATAGTTACTTCTTCATCAATCTCTTCAGTCATAGTGTCTAGGTGTTCTCTGAACCTTGTGATGTGCCTTGAAGAACCACTATCAATTACCCAATTGTTGATATTGTTAGATATTTGATTTGATAGGGCTGAATAGAATACAAATTTCTTAGAGTCATGGTCTGAATTTGATTTTCCTACTTTAGCAAAAGATGCTTGTTGTTTTGTTCTATTAGGGCACTTCATTGCATAGTGCCCATATTGATCACATTTGAAACATTGTATTTGAGAAATGTCTTTCCTTTTCTTGAATGATCCTTTTCCATAGGAATTTCTCTTTCTATTGAATGATCCTTTCCCATAAGAATTCTTCTTACCCCTTTTATTAGATGTTGTGTTGAGCACATGAATATCCTCATCTACGAGTTTCTGTTTGTTTTCTTTTGTTGAGAGTCTTGTTTCTTCTTGTAAGCAGTCAGTTCTTAGCCTATCAAATTTAGGGAGTTTAGATCTCACACTTATCCCTTGAGCAAATGACTCCCATGAGTTTTGGTAGGCCTCCTAGAGCTATTAGCGTTAACTCCTTGCTATCAATTTGGTATCCAATTGTTGATAATTAATTCCTTAGTTCAGTGATTCTCATGAAGTATGCATTAATAGTTTCTCCTTTGTTTATTTGAACATTGTTAAGTTGCCTTTTTAATGCAAGGGTCCTACTGGTGTTGTTTATTTCAAAGGTGCTCTCAAGGGATTTGAACATTAGATATGCAATCTCATGTTTTGACAAAATAGGTACTATATGGTCCCTAACTCCATCTACTAAGATTTTCATGGCTTTCTCATTGTTCTCAATCCATTGAGTTTTCTCTGGATCATCCTCTGGTTCTCTCTTGTTTTCTTTCACAAATGAGTAACTTATTTTCTTTTAGAATCATCATGATTCTGAATTTCCATGATGTGAAGTTGTTTGCACCTTCAAGACGGTTTTCAAAACTGACCACACTTGACATTATGAAGAATGTGATGTGAATTTGATTTCTTTAAAAAATACGATTTTCCTAAATAATCTAATTATCTAATTTGATTCGGATTTTCTCAACGTGGCTCTGATACCATGTGAAAATTTAATCAAATCTAATCAGATTATATTCTAAGGGAGAATAAGAAAATCCTAGATCTCAATTTACTTGTATGAATTCTAAGTCAGATTTCTAAAGTCTTTGTTTCAGATCTTCTGATTGTAGAACATCTATCGATTTCAATGTCTACAATAGAAGATTGTAACCATGCTTTCTACCTATAGGAGGAGACTCGCCTTCAAGGGGAGACACGCCCTATGAGAGGATGTGTCCCTTGAGTGTGCGGGTTTCCTTTAGTCAACCGATAATAATTGGTGGCTAACATCAAACACATGCATGTATTTATCAAACTGCGTTTAGAGTATATAAAGTTCGATCATCATTTATAATTCAAATTTTATTCATGCTCAGAAATTCAAATGACTTACTTTCAAAAGTTATATATTTAATAAGTAATTTCGATTATATATAAATGATGATGATGCATAAATGCAATCATCATTTATATCTGACCGAAGCTACCTTAAATCAACAACCATACTCCGTGATCATCAATCTGAATCATGGTGTGCTCTCCACTTTTATTTGATTTGGAATTCCTCTCCAAGGCAACCACATGTTAGAGAAGTCAGTTGAAATGTATCCATTCAGTTTTCTACACTAGTCTCTACTTAGCAGCATTCCATAACCATCTGGTATATCTACAACTGATATGTCTATACAACTCTGAATTTTGGGATCCGCTGCCAGCTGCATATGAATGTTATTCAACTCTCCCATAACTGGAACTTTAGTCTTATCCAACTGAGTCGCCTTCTTGTTAGTGTGGAGTGGGATCAAGCCCAACCTCTCACAAACCTTTAAAGGCATGACGTTACTTGATGTGCCAGAGTCAATCAAACAATTATGTAACATCTTTCCAAATATTTTGATAGAAACCAGGAATGGGGCCGGTTCATCCTTCCCCTAATAAAACACTATTGGCTTTCTTCTTTCTTCTGCCAAATTGCCTCTTTTCTCGTCTTTTTTGTCTAATTGAACTTGTGTGTCTTGAGCCATACCTTTTGAATTATGTTTTTGCTCTATGGTAGCATCAGGTTGAGTATTCCTCTTGGTCTTTGTCCTTTCAGAAGTGTTTGAAGAATCTAGCACCATACCTTCAAAATTCTAAGATTGTTTTTGAGTTCCCCAAGTGTTGAATGGTGTCTAGGGCATGTCCTGTACCACATTTTTGTGTTCTATGCGGCATGAGACTGTGTGACAATAGGAGGATTTTTTGGTACATTGGATACTTCTTGGGAGGTATTTCTTATGATAGGAGTTTCATTTGGCATTCCCAAAAGAGTGTCCCTAATTTCCTGAATCTTCATCAACTCATAGAGGGGAAGACTAACCTTTATCTTATTAAACTCCTCTAACACGCATGAGCTTAGCTTCTTTACATCTTCTCTAGGGGAATTCCCTTTCTGTCCGTGTTTAGCTTGGTGAACAGGTTGTTGAGTAATCTGTTGTCCACCTCTACTTGACGTTACATTCTATTGTCTATACTCTGGAGAATATCTTGGTACATTCAGAATATTATTTGCGTTGGGGTGTGGGGGAGTTGTAAAGTTATTTGGAGGTGTTGATGTAGTCAACGGCTCATTCTAATTTCTCTGATAAACTTTATGGGCTCCTCCTCCAGTTGACTGGAACGCTTGTACTTCCCTTATCCCCTCCACTAAGACGCTATTATTGAGAGGTGGAAAACTATAACCATCTCTGCTGAGGGGCTCATCTGGTGATGCGTACGTGGCATGAGCCTCCGAAGGCATTTGAAACTCTGGCGCCTCCACAGGACCATTCGTTGAAGTTGGTGGAAATTTATGATTAACTGGTGGGGTTGTGTAACTTTGAAATTCAGGCAGGAAATTGAAATCTTCTAGGATCAACGCCTGATCATACCGGGGTGCTGGAACTAATTCATATCCTGTAACTGGAGGATTCTTTATGGCTTGCGTATTCTTCACCTCTCCCCTAAAAATATTAGTCGCAACTTGGAATTCGTGGCACTGAAGCTCAGAGTGTTGATTGGTGTTATGTAGCCTACACCATCCTGACAAGGCGGCCTTGGCCAAGTAGACTCTATTTGCAAGACGGTTCTCGGGAGGTGGCAGATTGTCCAACGGTGAAGGAACACCTCCATTATTAGGTCCCGTATTTCAGGATCTCTTTTAAAACCCTTGATTATTGTTTCTATACCCATGACTGTTCTCATGATTGTATCCTTGGTGGGTATCTTGATAACTTGGAGGATTGTTTTTATATCGTCGGTTAGCACCTTGATGTGCTTGATGGTTTCGTTGCATGGCCTGGATTTGATTGTTTTGATTTCTGAGGTAGGTCACCTCAGTTGACAGCCTTTTCACTTGCTCCACCAATTCTTTTATCTCATCTTTCTCTTCTTGAGTCTTCATTGGTGGCACTGTGCCTTGGAGATAAATAGGCTGCGTTGTTGGTGCCTGGGACAAAGGCATCCCAGGGTGGAGAACTAGCTGATTTGGTGGTGTCGTTGCTTGGTAAGCTGGTTGGGGAATTGGATTCAACGCTGGAACTTGTTGATTCCATGTTTGCATTTGGTTGTTTTCCGTACTTAGGCTAGTGTATAGCGAGGGCCCAGTTATGTTTTGCCTCATGTTCTGACTTACTTCAACAACTTTAGCATAGGCTAGGTTCATATTGGCCGGAGCGGGGTGAGCTTCTCTCACAAACATCACAATCAAAGGATCCAAGGCGGCGTAGTAGTTTTCTCGAGTGTCAGTAATGGCATAAGGAGTACGCAGCCTTGTGAGAGCCTTTTGAAGTCTATTGTTGAACGCGTGAATGGGCTCCTTGTCTTGCCTTCTTACTTCTACAAATTGTCGAAAAAGTTCTACAGGAGTAATAGGAATACCAAACTTTCCAATAAAGGCTTCTTTCATTTGGTCCCATGACCTTATTGATCCAACCGGTAGGTGAATGAACCAATAATGAGCTTCTTCTCCCAAGGAATATGGAAACAGCCTGCAAGCCACGTCCCCATATGCAATCTGCCTGTTGCGTAGGTGATCTTCTAACATCTTGATGTGGTCCTCAGCAGTACGATTCACATTATTAACATGGAACTTAGTGCAAAAATTCTCTGGATTCTTCGGCATGTCATGATAGTCATTGAATTCTAGTGGAGACGGGTTGGTAACCAACCAAGTAGCACCATTAGGAGCCGGTTGAGCCATTGCTTGAAGTGGTTGTCGACGCTGGTATACACTAGCTTGGACTGGCTGTTCTTGTTGAACAATAGGTTGGACCGGTTGTTGTTGCTGAATAATCGTTGGCTCAGTATCTTGAACTGATCCTGATCGAGCAAACCTTGAAACACTAGGTGGAGTTCTGAATAAACTTGAAATCTCTTCTCCGCTCGGTACTTCTTCACTTGATGGAACTTCTTCGCTTGGTCGAACTTCTTTCTTCTTCCTAGCTCTTGTAGGTAGCTCTAGCTCCACAAGATATTTAGATGAACTGGGTGTAGACCTCAAAATCCTTTTCAACTTGTCTGGCGAGAATGAGCTAATACGATCCAGGATGTAGCTGCTTCTTCTATTGGCGACGCACGGGAGCAAGTGGCTGTCTTTGATTAAGCAAATCTCTTTCAATAGGAAGTTGAATTTGGATAGCCTTTTCTTCTTCTTCTTCCACCACAAAGCTTGTTCGCATATACTCAACTGTGCTCCTATTCAATTTCCACGCGAGATTGTTCAATCTTGAGAGAATATCCTCGTGATCGTCGTTGAATCCCAAGTTTGGCTGCAACACTAGAAATATGTCTTTATGCGGTAGCACCATCTTGGTTCATGATAACTTTTTTCCAATAAAATTCTCTATGACAAAACCTTCTCTACTTCAAATAGCCTTTATTTCTTCAAACTTGTCGGGGTGGTGTGAGAGTTGTTGCAGGAGCTGGTTGTCTAGCTACTGATAGTTCTATCTCATCAAAAGCTTGCTTGAGATGGTGGATATTTTGTCTTATCAAATCTTTTTGAATAGCTTCTTCAATTCACCTTCCCTTTTCTTCTCTAGCAAGAACACGACTTGTCTGTCTGAATTGAGCACGATCCGTCTGCAACTGCCAAGCTAATGAGTACAACTGACCAATAATGTTCATCTATCCTTGTTCTGGTTGCTCAAGGGGCAGGTCGAAAGGGAACTCATGCGGCAACACCATACTGCATCATGTCAATTGCTTTAATTTGCTTCTCTTTTGCAAAGTGCCCTCCTAGCGCCAATTATGTTGATGGGTGTTTTATGACCGCACCAACGCAGAATAAAGTTTCCCAACGGTTACTCTATCCTCTCTTGAACAAAGTATTCTGCATGCTAAGATTGCTAGAAAGATCATGCATTCAACTCCAAGGTTCCTTCATGCAGTGGATATTCTCAGTTGGCTTGATATGATTTGCTGGTTATTCCTAGGGGACTTACGCCCGTGCTTCATTGCCAAATCTTTCAAAGCTTGTGAAAACCCCCTTTCACTTAGATCGTCAGTTGAACAATCGCATAAGTCCCCTTGGAATAACCAGCAAATCACATCAAGCCAACTGAGACAATCCACTGCATGAAGGAACCTTGGAGTTGAATGCATGATCTTTCTAGCAATCTTAGCATGCAAAATACTTTGTTCAAGAGAGGATAGAGTAACCGTTGGGAAACTTTATTCTGCATTGGTGCGGTCATAAAACACCTGTCAACAGGTCTCACCAATGCCCCAGCTATATTCTGATCATGCATGAACCACATTTTTCGCCAACAATTGAGGAAATTTTTACTAATCTTCTTTGACGATATCTTGATCTATAGCAAAACATGGGAAGAGCATCTCCATCATATTGAGGAAGTTTTAAGTATTCTGGAATCTGAATCTCTTTATGCAAAAATGTCAAAATGTGAATTTGGGCTAGAGGAGATACTCTATCTAGGACACAAGATCAATGCAGAGGGAGTGAGCATGGACGAGGAGAAAGTTAAAGCCATCAAAGAGGACTCAACTTAGAGGCTTTGTGGGTCTATGCAGCTACTATAGGCGTTTTGTAAAAGGTTTCTCCAAAATAGCCACCCCCCTCACAGACTTGAAAAAGAAAGGAGCCTTTAGGTGGAATGACCAAGCCCATCAAGCATTTGAGCAACTCAAGGAAACCATGAGCACCTGCCCTATCCTTGCCATCCTCGATTTCACCCTACCCTTCAAACTACAATGTGATGTCTCGGGAGAGGGAATCGACGCGGTTCTCATGCAAAGGAAACATCCTATAGCCTTCGAAAATCGCAAGTTGATAGAGGCTGAAAAACACTATTCCATATTCGACAAAGAGATATTGGCTATTATGCACGCCCTAGCCAAATTTAGACAATACTTAGTCTGTGGGAAGTTCATCATCAAGACAGACCACAATAGTCTAAAATTCTTCATGCATCAAAAGGATCTAAATGATCGTCAACAAAAATGGATGAGCCGAGTTCAAGCTTATGATTTTGACATAGAATATGTTAAAGGGACCAGCAATAAAGTGGCAGATGCAGTATCCAAGCGCCCCCATCTCAACCTCATCACAAGTATCTCAAAAGACTCAAAAAATGATATTATTGCCGAATATGCCAAGGATACACAAGCCTCAAAAATCTTAGAAGGAAAGGTGCCCCAGGAGGAATACAAGATATGGGACGATATCATCCTGTACAAGGGAAGGATATTCCTTGTCCCTCACTCAAAGGTAAAGAGTAAAATCATTAAGGAATTCCATGATAGCCCTCTGGCGGGCCACCAGGGATACTACAAGACATACAAACAGATCAGAGAAAACTACGCATGGAAAGGATTAAAAGGTGATGTGCTCAAACATGTGCAAGAATGTGTGACTTGTCAACAAAATAAGGTGGAACAAAGTCATCCAGCAGGTCTACTACAGCCATTGTCCATTCCCAACTAGAAATGGGAAAATATCTCAATGGATTTCATAACTGGACTGCCCAAAGCACACGGGAAGGATAGTATTTATGTAATAGTGGACAGACTTACTAAATATGCCCACTTATTTGCAATTTCATTAGAATACAAGGCATCACAGATAGCAGATTTATTCTTTAAGGAAGTTTTTCGCTTGCATGGGATACCCAACACAATTGTCAGTGACAGGGATACTAAATTTCTAAGCCAATTTTGGCAAGAAGTCTTTTGGCTAGCAGGGACAAATCTGACCCCTAGTACAAGTTACCACCCACAAACAAATGGACAAATAGATATAGTTAACAAGTGGATAGAAGGATACTTAAGGAATTATGTAATAGGACAACAGACCGCATGGATAAAATGGCTACACTTGGGCGACACCTGTTACAATACCACACATCATATGTCAATTGGAATGAGCCCTTTCCAGGCCTTATCTGGATACGAAGCCCCTTCTTTTGGACACTTGATCACCCAAGAGAGAAAAGTACAAAGTATGCAAGATTTCATACAGAGAAGCATTGATCTCATGAAAACCCTTAAGGAAAACTTGCAGCACGCCCATAACCAACAAAAAGTCTATGCTGATCGACACCGCATAGAAAGGACATTTGAAGTCAGAGACCTAGTCTTTTTACGACTACAACCATACAAGCAAACATCAATCAAAAAGAGTGGGGCTGAAAAACTAAAACCACATTTCTATGGGCCTTAAAAAGTTACAAAAAGAATAGGCGAGGTCGCCTACGAGATAGAGCTACCAGAGCACAGCAGAATCCACAATGTCTTCCATGTATCCCGACTAAAAAAGGTCCTTGGGCAATAGGCCCTCCCTTGCACCGAGTTACCTCCACTGGATGAGGAAGGACAACTTACATTAAAGCCATAATTCATCATGGACACTAGAGAAAGGAAACTAAGTAGGATCATCACCGAGTTCCTAATCAAATGGAAGGGACTTCTGGAAGACGATGCCACATGGGAAAAGAAAGAAACCGTCGAGGCATTTAAAAATAAAAACCAGGAAAGGCCAAACATGATGGCCCTTGACTAAAAGGAATTGGAATCTGGAATGTAATATCTTCAAAATGAAATTAATAAGACTTGAAATTAAAACAAGGATACTCTTAATAAATATTGAGATTGGATTAAGGACATTCAAAAACATCTTTTGATCCTCCATCAAGTACGCCAACCCCTAGTTGGGGCCAAGGGGCCGAATGAGTAAGTGTCACTTTGTGCTCTTGGGCTTGGTTGGAAGGAAGAAATACATATCCATCAAGTATGCCAGCCCCTAGTTGGGGCCAAGAGGCCGAATGACTAGGTGCCACTTCGTGCTCTTGGGCTTGATTGGAAAGAAGGAATACCCCTCCATGAAGTACGCCAAGCCCTAGTTGGGGCCAAGGGGTCGAATGACTAGGTGTCACTTCGTGCTCTTGGGCTTGATTGGAGAAAGAGATACATACCCATCAAGTACGCCCACCCCTAGTTGGGGCATATTTGCAAACCCTAACAAGTGGATTAGGCCTCTCAAAACCTTAGGCGCCTGTTGACGTGCTTTTTATGATAGCGCCAGCACAGAATAAAGTTGCCCAACGGTCACTCTATTCTCTCTTGATCAAAGTGTCCCACATGCTAAGATTGCTTGAAAGTTCATGTGTTCGACTCCAAGGTTCCTTTTATCGCGAATAGACCTAGTTGGTTGATGTGTTTTGCTGGTTATTTCAAGGGGACTTACGTAGTTGTTCAACTCTGTGAAGCAATTAGGACATGAATGATTTGGCAATATGGTTCTGATATCTAGACTGACTCGGAAAATGCAGAATTTAAAGGGGATAGGGATAGGGATTCTGCAAATCTACTTCTAAAGGGTGGAGGACGAAGATCGACTTAAACAATCTTCAAACCAAACTTTGCTTTGTCTTCTTTCGAACAACTCCGACAAAGTTGGTGCAATCTTCAAAGGATGAGAAAATATTCAAACCATGACACAACATGTTCATACCATCACAACGATGCATATGGACATATGAGTCACAATCGAAGTTAAGCGCTATTACTCCAGTTGACCACGCAAGGCGAACTCACCGTCAGCCAGTCCGCTAGTGGTATGGATGAAGAAGATATGCTTAAATCACAACGCCACACTCCACAATTAACAACTATTTGCATGAAATAGAAATCTACTTTACTCTATCTACCTTGAATTGGAAAGACGAAATGGCCTTGCTAGCTACTCATAACAAAGAAGAAATCACCAATCAATGAAACTCTTTGTATTATGAAAAGTGTTCACAACAACCTTTTACAAAACTTTCAAAGGAAAGTTTTCTTCCCTCCTCAATCTAAAGCTAACTTCTAAGCTAAATGCCCTCTACTCTCTAGCTCTGATCCAATTCCAATTTTAATCTCTATCTCTAATTCTAATATATTACAAATGAGGGCGGATGCCCCTTTTATAATAAGTCCAATTCAGTGGACGGTTCAGATCAAATTACAATGAAGGGCTCAGATCGAGCCACCTATGCCCTGATTAGGGTTTCTGCCCTAAAAACCGCCACAAAGAGGAGTGGGCAATGAATGCACAGAATATTCTCCACTCCCCTGCAGGAATCATAATGAGCAATTAATGCCCACTACCATCATCAAGAAGATCCTCATCAAGCAGCGCGTTCCCACTGGCCTTCTCCCGGATAGCAAACTCGATCAACCGGGCCAATACTGCTTCAACCTCCTATGTAGAGATCGGTGGAATATGGTTGAGCTGGAACTCCAAGACTGCTACCGTCTGTCCGTATCTGATGCAAGATTTTCTCCATGTCACCAAGGCGTCCTGGGTATGCTGAATTATACTAGAGAACGTGGAGACATTCTCAAAGTCATCTAGGACAAGTGACCTCGCAGCTGAGAAGAATGGAGGCAGTCTACTTTTCAAGCCATCAGCAGTTATCTCCTCTGGGACCAACTTTTTAGCAAATATGGCTTCTAATGTATTGAGGACTCCCCCCAAGATGTTGCCCATTGCTTTCCTCACTTTAGCTGAATCTGCCCTTGCTGCGTCGTGAAATCCACGGCCTGTGACCACCGAGGAGTACCAACTGGTGAAATCATACCTATCACCTCTCTGAATTACACCTCCATCCACCAAGGTTTCTAGAGGTATATGCATCAAAGCCCCCAAACGAAGTACAGTCTTCGTTTGATAGATGCGAGTATCACCCCAGGCCTGATCTACTATATCCATCCGTGCCAAAATATTTGAGGCCTGTCGATAAGCATCGGCAAGGTCCTCCATGAATTTCCCTGTCTCAGTATGAACACGGCTAACCCACTTGTCCGCCTCCGTTTCCATTTTCTTCAAATCCTCTAAGGCAACAACTGACTCCTTCGGAAGCTCTGATGGACGTTCCACTGCTGGGTTTGCTGGTTCACCTGGACGTGCTAGATTTTGCATGTATCCTATCAAGGTTTTGTGCTCCTTCTTCAATTTCTTATACTTCCCCTCCGTGCGGAGCAACTGATCCTTCAATGCCTGATAGGAGTTATCGAACTCCTCGATAACTTGGGCTCCCGTAGGACGACCCAACTCTACTGTGGTGATCACATAATTTTCAGGCCTCTCCTCGGTTCGATCACAATCTTCCCTCGGAATAGCCACCTGAAGCGTGCGAGAGCCTGACTCGTCGGTCGAGATCTTTGAAAACTTTCGGGCCCTTTTCTTCTCTGGTGGCGCACTGATCCTCCTGAGGAACTCTTCCATCTCAATGGCTGGATCCGTATCATCCTCGGGTTCTCTCCTCATTCTGTCGGAAAGCCAATCAGGCACTGTCTGCTGTGGATTACAAATGACAAGGGGCTGTTCTTCTGTTGCCTCCATCTCATGCACTTCCTCTCTTCTTGCACTGGTCTGCTCAGGCTCATCCTCCTCTATAAGCTGGGTATCTCCCGACCCTTGGGTCCCTTGTTCTGTGTTTTCCTCTTCTTCCAAAGCCGTGTCCAACATCTGCTGAAAATGGGTGTCGGCCATTGTTTCCTCTTCCTCCTCCTGTTGGCCGCCCCTGGATAAACTGACACTAGCTGATTCCCGGGCGTTGGGCTGATCTACCTCCTCAAGTCCCCGCTCTTCCTCTAATCCTGCCCTCTGATCGGCAAATAATGAAACCACTCTTAAACTCGAAGATTGAGTTTGTGAGTGCACGGGTGATGCTTGTTCTATCCTCAACGGTATCGGTTGGGTTGGCACTTCCACTTGTGCCCTCAATGTCTGAGCAATTTGTTTCCCTCTTTTTACCGATAATGGCCTTGGGTCACCCATCAAGCTATAAGTAAGGGCGATTGACTTGCTCTTGAGTCTGCATACATGTCTGTCGACCCAAGTCCTGGTAAAAGTCATCACCGGGATAGAAAGCGTGTCCAAGTCCATGATCTCTGGCTCGGACCAATCAGGTGGTGGGACAGGAGTATCTCTAACTGAACCATAGTCGGGTTGCATGACGTTGACATCCTCCTCCACCTGGTCGGGAACTGGAATAATCTCGCATTCTCTAATCAACTTGAAAGGAAGTCTGGAAAACATCCTTCTTCTTATCTCAGCCTCATCCACTGCATTTGCCCAAAAGTCCTCTAGATGAGCTTTGTGCCGGTATTCAATGTTCTGTACCATCCGGATGTTCCTGTAAGGATCGAAATCTTGCCTGCCTGTGTGATATGACAAATGATAAGATTGCAGCTCGTCCTCTGCCTCTCGGGCTGCCTGCAAAGAGGGACACACCTCAATGGAATTTCCCATGGTGATAGGGAAATCAAGCCCACCCTTCTTTTTCCTTTTCTGAATCTTATCATAGGCAATCAATTGCCTAGATACCTCAAGCATTACTATGTGATCAGTGGGGTATCGTGGTAACCGATACGGATACGAAGTGAACCCCTGCAGCCTAATATATGTGAATTTCGGGAATTGGATGAGCCAATACCCATATTCCTCAATCAATGTCTGTGCTTCTTTAGATATTCTCTGCTGCGTCCTCTGCTGAAGTGTCCTCGCAATGTGCATTGTGAATGCATCATTTGCCCGTTTATAGTTGGCAATGTTAGCTAAATGTAGCTGTGTGCAGGCTTCGTGGATTTTGAATTGACCAGGGGCACAGCCGATTGGCTCCTTGTACGAAATCCCTCTGTACTTAGTCATTCTGGCCAACATGTAAATCACATATGAGCTCATGTAGAAAGTCTTCGTCACCTTCAAGCTCCTGAATTGCTCATCGATGTGGTTGCTAATCATCCTAGCCCAATCGACACACTCTTTTCCTTCCAAGATGATCTCGATGAAGTAGAACATCCAAGGCTCGAAAATGTAAGCCTGTGCACTCCCATTCACCCGGCTCAGCATCATTATCAAATCACAGTATTCTTGTTTCACGTCCTCGGCAATTATCTGCTTTGGGAGCTTAGTGCGGGGTGGCCTCGGCTTCTGCATCCAAACTCTGTTGATGACTGCAGTGACTCTTTCGAAAGAGGAAGAGTACATCTTGTCTGCCCTTTTGTTTGTTCTGTATAACATCTCCTCAGCAGTTGGAATCCCAAATGCCTCTCCGATGGCATCCGGTGTGAAGTTGGCGAGCAGTTTACCATCCGGAGAGACAATCGTCCTACGTTCTGGCTTGTAGTGATTGGCGCACTCCATAATTAGCTCCGGACACTGAATTGCTGGCGGAAAACTAGCAGCTGCGTAGATTCCACTCTTCATTATATTATGTGCCGTGACGGATGGTTGATGGCCCCTAGCCCGAACATCCTCGATTTGAGTGCATTCAGATTAAATGAACCAAGGTTGGTGTCATTTAATCCTGCCAACTTTGAAACTATTGCTGATTTTGGGAGAAATGGCTTAGCGAGCCTTTTAATCATTGCCTGCCGGGATGAGCCAGCCTTGCCTGCTTCAGTGTTTGCAGCTCTGCCTGCGGCTCTGCTTGTTCCTGCAACATCCTTTGCGCCAGCCATCTGTAAAAATAAAATAGAAGAATAAGCTAGGCTGCAGATTAATAAAATAAAACAATTCCCGAGATGGCTGCGAATACGGAGTTAGCTTTGAAAATAAAATTCCTCAGCATAAATTTCTAACTCCAAACCTCAAACTATGTAAAAAAATCTCCGAGTTTGGAGATAACTCTCAGCAACTGCACTTCTGACTGGTGAAGAAAAAATGCAGCAAGCTAATAACTTTCAGCAATGTAGCTAATTTCTCCAGCACAAATAGTTCGAACCTTGACTTCACTTTGTCAACTTCAGCAGTTAGAGGAATAAAGAGTTGCCAGCAATATGAAATTTCAACTTCCTCAACTTCTCAACGTCTAAACTTTTTCAACACTTCGACCTTCAGTAGCTTGAAAATAAAGATCTCCAGAGAAAAGAAATCCCTTACAACTTTGCAAATCTGCAGCGACTTCAACAATCTGGAAATAAAATCTTAGCTCTCCAATATACAACTTCGAACTTCGCAGCAACTCCACTTTCAGCTCTTTGAGAATTAAATTCTCCAGCAACTCCGGAAAATAACTTCACCCTTCAACTTCGAAGTTGCAGCAACACACTTTCAGCTTTCGAAAGAAAGAGTCTCGGCAAATGAAATTTTCTCCAGCACTTCGCACTTTCAGCAACTCAACACTCCGAAATAAAATAAACTCTCACAGAATTTCTCTCCTCAACCACTTGGAAAATATTTCAATCTCTCAAGAACTTCTTTAGCAACTTCAACTTCGAAACAATGTGAGGAGAAATGAGAGAAGAGATTGTTTAAATAACTTTTCTCGGAGAATCCTGCTAAGTAGTGCTGGGGCTATTTTTAGCACCTTCATCAATTTTCCACTCTCTTCGTTCGGAATCTTCTAATTCAAGCGCAGTAGTGGGCTAGTCGTCAGCCGGTCATTATGGCAGTTGCCATTAATAATGATTCCTTCTTTGTAAAAATTTCGAATTTTCCTCTTAGTCTGCCAGTTAACTCTTGGCGATTTAAACAACTCGCGAGAAAAACAATCACTTGACTTGATTTAAAATTCCATTTTGAAATCTCGCAGTGTTTAAATAAATTCAACTCGAAAAAAATTCGTGGGAGTTGTAAATATATTTCCAACTTTTAAAATGTCTGTCATTTAAATCCTCGATTTCATAAAATTTGCTTTAGACATTTTAAATTCTCTCATTAAAATGTTCAACTCCGAGTGATTTAAAAATTATTTGCGTGCTCGAAATAATTCGTCCTTTTGAGATTTAACTTCCGTCAGGAAAATAATCTAGGCAAAACGAATTTCCTCTGAAAATATTAAAATTTCCCTTAGGAAATTAATTTTAAAATTTCCCAACCCATGGGTGCCTTTTGAACGGATTCATTTGATTTTTCACTTGAGCCATGGAAAATATTTAGTTGCTTCTGCCTTGGAAATAAAACTTCGTCACTGTGTCCACTTCATTTAAATGTCTCTGGAAAATTTTAAAATTCATCAAGCTATCTTTTCATGCCAAGGGCGTGTTTTTCCCCAGTGAAATGTTATTCCATTTAGAAAATATTTCTAACATTTTCTCTACCATAGGCGTATATTTTTGATGAAATATTTATTTCATTTAAAAAAATTCCTCACTTTACACCTCTGGCGCACTTGACCCCTTGGCATTTATTTTTTTGCGACTTAGAAATTTTCTCCAGTCATCTCACATCTTGGGCGTATTTCACTCAGTGATGTTTTATTTTGCTAGCTTTTACCCTTGCCACGCCTTAGAAACATTTTCAATCAAGGGCGCATTTAGCATGGGCCACTTTCATTTTCCACACTTAGAATTTTTTTTAAAAAATCTCCACTTCAACTTGGGCGCATATTCATGTGTCTACTTCTACTCCTCGTGCCTTAGCATCTTATTGCCTCCTGGGCATATTTTACTCATGCAAGCTTTGATTTCTCACTTAGAAAATTCTCAAATACTTAGAATATCCTTTCAAGGTGAGGGCGCATTTCATAGGTTCCACTTTCATTTCGTTGCCTTAGGAAATTTTCTCCAGCAACCTTGGGCGCATATGGGGTCTTGAGCTTTCATTTTCTTGACTTAGAAATTTCTCCAAGTCTTAGCCACTTTATCTTGCCTTGGGCGCATATGGGTGTGTCTGGTTTTATTTTCACCACTTAAAATTTCTTCAAGCCATGTATCTTCTTGAGGGCGCATTTTGACCTCTCTACTTTCATTTTACGCCTTAGAAGAATTCTCCCATCTCCTCCTCATCATGGGCGCATTTGCTAGGGCAAGCTTCCATTTTTACCTTAGGCGTTTTGAGAGAGCCATCAAGGAGGGCGCATTTACATGGGTCTACTTTCATTTTTTTATTTTTTTTTTGCCTTAGACGTTTTGAGTCTTCAATCCTTGAGGTGAGGGCGCAAATCACTAGGTGAGCTTTCACTTTCCACGCCTTAGAACTTTTTCAAGGCATCACTACCCTTGGGTGCAAATGAGGTGTTGCACTTTCAATTTCATACTTAGCCGCTTTTCACCTATCCTCTTCTTCCTTGGGCGCAAATGAGACCCCATGCTTCTGTTTTGCTAGGTGGGCGCATTTACACATGTGAGCTTTCATTTTCACCATGGGCGCATTTGGAAGGGGCTACTTTGATTTTATGACTTAGAAACTTTTTAGTCTTCAATCCTTGAGGTGAGGGCGCAAATCACTAGGTGAGCTTTTAATTTTGATGCCTTAGACGTTTTGAGAGAGTCATCAAGGTGGGCGCATTTTCATGGGTGTGCTTTCATTTTTTTTGCCTTAGAAAATTTTCACCTCTCCTTCCTCTGTTTACGCATTCTATTTTTAGCAAGTTGTGCCATTTTTAGCAAGTCCCTTAATTTCCAACTTCTACAGCTCCGTTTTGCTTGAAAATTTCATCAGATGATCTCCTTCACCTTGTGAACCTGTTCTGCCAGTCCTCTGCCCTGACCTGCTATTTATAGCCACCTGCTATTTATAGTAAGTTCTGACTTTCTGACTTCAGTAGCTCCGTTTTGCCTGAAAGTTGCAACGCTTGATCCTGATAGCTTGAGTGTTACTCTGATGCCAACCTCGGGTGCAGACCTGCTATTTATAGCCGTGCCCTGACTTACTAAAAATAGTAAGTTCTCCGATTTCGCTCAAATTTTGCCAGCAGGTACCTTGAAGTGTGCTGACATGGGTGGGGTACTTTGTTTCGGCTATTTTTGGATTTTACCCCCTATAAAAGTGGAAACCCTAATTTGACTTGCATGTATCCCGAACGGTCTCCGTTCGACTTCGTTCCTTCTGCATGTCGTTCTGCTTGCTGAACTGGAGTGTTGGGCGGCTGCCAGAGTGTACCTGCTAAAAATAGAAACCGCCTGAAAAGTGACTCATCCACTGCCGGATGGTTTCGCATGTCATATTGCCCGTGGGATCTCAAAAAACCCAGAAAAACCCAGAAAACTGGTCTGCATGCATGCACTGGCTAAAAATAGTAAGTCCTTAAACTTTGATCTTCTCCGCTTGCATGTCACCTTGTTGCGAAGCTCTCGAAAAACCCATAAAGAAAAACCCGACATGCGTTGAAAAACACTGCATGCGAACCCTAAAAATAGCCTCCGAAGGCTGAACTCTGAAAGTGGTCGTCTCGGTTTGCATGTTACATCACTGTGAAGGCTTTGGAAAACCCAGAAGGAAACTCCAGGCATGCATCTGAAAAGCTCATGTGGAAACCCTGAAAATGGCTCTTGAAGCCTGAACTGCCAAAAATAGCAAGTCGTCTGATCTGGCTCAAAATTTACGTGTAGTCAGCTTGATGTTACTCGGATGCAGTGGAACTGACAGAATTCCAAAATCTTAATAAAATAGTCCCAAATTGAATACTTACTAAGAATAGTAAGTTGCCGGAATACAGTGAAAATTTAGGGGGACTCTGCTGGAAGTCTTCTGACTGCTGCACTAAGCTTAGATTTCAATTTTATAACTCAATTTGACCTTTAATAAGCCTGAAGGATGAAAACCCTAATTACACAGACTTAACTAATACCTTAACCTAGGCCAAACGACAGGACATCCCCGGAAGGACCAGAGACCAGAGAGAGAGCGAACCAAAGCCAAAAGACCAGAATGGAGCAAAATTTAGGGGGTCCCCATCTTGATGGGGTGATGTGTGAAAAAAGGTCACAACAGCGCCCTTGGCTACCTGGGGCGCCTTTACTTGCCAGAGATAGAATATTTTCAATGATTTTCACAATTTCCAGTTTACTTCTTTGATGCAACCTCTCTGTTTGATCCGAGGTTTTGGCTAACTGATTGATCTGATGGACCTGCTGATAGATTCACTGCGAAGTCGGAAGAATTTTGAGCAAAAATGTCCTAGATGCACAAACCCTAATTCCAACATTTGATGTCTTTAAATGATGGGCGCCCTTGACTAGCAGGGGCGCCTTTACTGGCAAGAGTTAGTTTTTATTACAATTTTTCAACCCTCCTGTTTTTCACACATCCCCCCATTCAAAATGGGGACCCCCTAATTTTTGCTCCATTTTGGTCTTTTGGCTTTGGTTTTGGGTTGGTTTTGCGTCTCTCTATTCCTCGCGGTCTTTCTGGGGATGTCCCTATCTTTGGACCTAATTGGAAATTTTGGCTGAGTCTAAAGTGCATTTTGATGAATTAGGGTTTTCATTCTTCAAACTGGATTGAGGTTAAATCAAGCTGGAAAATTGAAATCTAAGCCTGGCTTTACATTCAGGAGGCTTCAGGCAGGTCCCCATTAAATTTTAACTGAATTCTAACAACTTACTATTTTTAGTAAGTACTTAATTTGGGGCCTTTTCCCCAGGATTTTTGGAATCTGATTGCTTCACCACATTTGGAGCATTTCAAAGTGCTTGCACACAAAATTTGAGCAAATTGTAATAACTTTATATTTTTAGTAGTTCTAGCTTCGATAGCAGTTTTTGGGGTTTACATGTATGATTTTTCAATGCATGTCAGGATAGCCTTTCTGGGTTTTTCAAGAGCTTCACGATGATATAACATGCAAATCAAAATGATGCCTTTCTATTTTTAGCAGGTGCTCCATGTGGACTTTTCTGGGTTTTTTGAGATCTCTCGGGCAATATGACATGGAACCACATCCGACAGTCAGTTGATCACTTTTTCAGGCACTTACTATTTTTAGCAGGTTTACTCTAGCAGTCCTAGATCTTCAGTTTCGAGAACAGAGCAGTGCAAAACAAAAACGGAGTTGAACGAAGGTCAATTGAGGCACATGCAAACAAGATTAGGGTTTCCTACTTTTATGCCTAAAATGGGGGGTGAAATTCGAGAAAAATGAAAAACAAATGTATCCCATTGCGATCAACATCTTTTAGGGAGTCCACTGGTAAAATTTGAGCATAATTTGCATACTTACTATTTATAATAAGTCACTTCCAAAACATGGCTAAAAATAGCAGGCACATGCAAACGACAGGTGTGAACAGGTTAGTCAAGCCATGAGGACCACATTGGGCCAACCTCAAGTTCAAAACAGTTGAAAATTCATGAAAAATCACAAGTCTTCCGAATTTACTAAAAATAGAAGGCAAGGGTCAACGGAAGGCATAAAAATTTCTCTAAGTCATTGAAAAAATGGAAGCACCACCTATGAAATGTGCCCATGATGAAGAGCAGGGTGGCATCAAAAGTTTCTAAGTCACACAAATGAGAGCACACCCTTCCATATGCGCCCAAGGTGGTGGAGGAGTTGAAATTTTTTCCAAGGCAAGCTTAAATGAGAGCTCACCCCTTCAAATGCGCCCTTGTTCAGCATAAGGTGGCATCAAAACTTGCCTAAGTCAAAAATGGAAGGAGACCCTCCCATATGCGCCCATGGTGAAAAGGAAGATGTTTAAAAAAGTTTCTAAGTCATAAAATAAAAGCTCAAGGTGATGAATGCGCCCAAGGTGGCAAGATAAGCAAGAGGCTTGGAAAAGTTTCTAAGTTAAAAATGGAAGTAGAAGACCTCATTTGCGCCCAAGGAAGAAAATAATGTAGAAAAGTTTCTAAGGTGTGAGAATGAAAGTTCAAGGGACAAAATGCGCCCAAGATGAGAAGGTGAACAAGATGCTAGAAGAGTCTAAGGCATTGAAAATAAAAGTGCAAGGGGTCAAATGCGCCCAAAGCAGGAAGGAAATAATATGTTGGCTAAGGAAAATGCCTAAGGAAAAGAGGAGGGTGTTTGAAATTTTTTCCAAGATGATAATTTATGTGAAATATTTTCTATGACATTAAAATGAAGTTGACCCCTCTAAAGGCGCTAGGGGTAGGGAAGTGATGTGGAAATACTCTAAAGCGTTGAGAATTAAATAGCATGCCCATCAAAATGCGCCCTTGACATGAAGTGTTTGGGAAAATATTCAAAGGCGTTAAAAATAAAAGAGTCACCTAGTGAATGCGCCCAAGGTGGAAAAGGTTGAAGTAAACACTAGGGGAAAATGTTTACAAAGGAGATAAATTAAGTGAACCCCTTCATGTGCACCCATGAAGAAGAAATGAAAGAAAGCTTAATTTTTTTGCCTAAGGCATGAAACAAAAGCACAAGGGGTCATATGCGCCCAAAGAAGATGGATGAAGAATTTATTTTAAGGCACAGAAATCTAAACACACAAGTCTCTAAATGCGTCCATGATGAAAGGTTATGCTAGAGAGAAAAATGATAAAATTTATCAGATCCAGAGATCAATCAGACCTTGGAAATAAGAACATGGAAATTAGGTAAGTGAAATGAATTTATATTATAAGTGTTTCGATGCTCTTCTTTTTGTTTGTTTTGCAGGGTGAACACTGGGACCAAAGGGTGATGACTTGGGGTGAGGGAGCAAGTACTCCGGGACAACATTACAACCTTAGAAGGAGAAAAGTTACATGTTCAAAACTCCTCTATGATGTCTCATTTGCACCCAAACCATGAGGGGATATGTTGGAAGAAATGGCTAAGTGTTGGAATTTCTCCACAAGGACCTAATATGCATACTTTGCACAACCCAAGATGCAATAGAAGCAAGGAGGAAAATCATCATCAAACGGGAGAAAGAGGTTGTAGTCTTGGAATTTTAGATTGAGAACACGCCTGCCACATCAATTCAAGAAGTAGAAGCTATGATGATCAGATTGATCGAGTTTGTAGTCAAAGAGAAGGACAATGGAACACATTTCTGGATGGGAATCTTCTAGAGGATAGTGGGCATTAAATGCTCATAGTGGTCAAAGGGAGAGAGTGGGCATTCTGTGCTAATTTATTACCCCACTCCTCCACTTTCTGGCAGTTTTTAGGGCAAAATCATGACTAGGGCTTAAGTGGCTCAATCTAAACCCTTTATTGTAATTGAATCTGAGCCGTCCATTGGACTAGGCCAACTATAAAAGGGGCATCCCCCCTCATTTGTATTAGAGATTAGACATTAGAATCAGTATAGAAGAGTAGAGAGGAGAGAATAGCATAGAAGTTAGCATAGATTGATAGCTTAAATTGAAGAGGAAGAAAATTTTTTCCCATTGAACGCTTTGTAAGAAGTTGTTGTGAACACTCTCATAATAAAAAGAGTTATCATTGCTTGTGGTTCTAACTTTTATTGTGGGTAGCTAGCAAGGCTTCTTCGTCCTTCTAATTCGCATAGAATCATAAAGTAGATCTTAAAGTAAAGTAGATTTCATTTCATGCAAGTAGTTGGTAGTTGTGGAATGTGGTGTTTAATTTGAGCAAGCTTCGCTTATCCATACCACTAGCGAGCTCGCTGACGGTGGGTTCGCCTTGCGTGGTCAATTGGAATATTGTGAACTTAACTTCAATTGCGGTTTATATGTTGATATGTGTCGTTTTGATGGTCTCTGCATGTTGAATCGTGGTCTGAATATCTCTCGTTACTTCTTTGAAGATTGCATTGGTTCTGTGGAAGCTATCCGAAGTGAGGTGAAGCAGAACTTGGTTGAAGTTTGCAAGAATTGATCTTCGTGTCCCACATTTAGAGTAGACAGTAGCATCTCTAATCCTTGCATCTCTTTAAATTCAGCATTTTCCCGGTTAGCTTAGGAAATTCGAACATCATTGATAAATCCTTCAAGTCTTGCAAGTTCTTCTCTTCGATTGAACAATTGTGTAAGGCCCTTTAGAATAACCAGCAAATCACATCAAGCCAACTGAGACTATCCACTGCATGAAGGAACCTTGGAGTTGAATGCATGATCTTTCGCAATCTTAGCATGCAGGGGATTTTGATCAAGAGAGAATAGAGTGACCGTTGGAAACTTTATTCTGTGTTGGTGCAGTCACAAAACACCTATCAACACTTCCTTCATTCCTCGTTCCTTACTTTGTGCTCACCGTCACTGCATTCACCTCACCCTGGAGATTGAAAAATATTCTAAGGCAAAGTCAGCTAGGCACCTTGATTGGACAGGGGCACCTAGCATCTCCAGTGTTAGACAAAATTTCACTATTTTCAAGATTTTCCAGCTACCCCTCCTTCATCCTTCGTTTCACAAACATCTTTTTCCGTTATCTGATCTATGCAGTGCTTGAGACCTTGAATCTGATACCTAGCAATTGAGCATCCTCCATTAATGACCTCAGAGTTCCTATTTTAGCTTCTGAAAAAGCAAAATACACCCATTATTTTCAACCAATCAAAATCAATTTGAACCTTGGAAACATAAATTCTATTTTTAGAAAATTTTGCCAGTATCCATTTGAAGAGAAACCCAAAAAAAACTTAGAAAAAGATTATTTTTAGAAAATTTCCTAAAATTTAGGGCCGAAAAATCAAGATCTGAGTTTTGTAGACAAGGCTGCTCTCAGCAAACCCAAATCCTCAGATTTTGAAAATTTTGAGTTTTTGACCAACATGCGTGACATGCAAATTTTTATTTTTTTAATATTTTTTTTTTTTTTTTGACCTTTTTGATAATTTTTGACAAAACTTTTACCATTTTTTCAAAATGCGATGCAACAAATGGGTAGCAGCAATGTTATTGTATGGCTCTTAATATCATTGAATACCTGTTTAGACATTAATTTAATATGTCCGACTCCAGAGCCCTTCAATAAATTAATCTTTATAGCGCGGCGCCACTTTACATAGCAACGATTTCATTCATTGAATGTTAAGGAAATTCGGCAAGTTAATTTGGCACGATGAACATTTCACATGATACATACTTTAGCGGCTGCCATGACGACTAGGAGTATTCAGACTTTAGCAGCTAAACCAGCATCCAACAAAATGAACTGCTCCCGATATAAATTGATTCCGTCCCCATAAAATGGCACCAAATGGTAGATCTTTCCAACTGGCGATAGCTATTCAAATTAAGAGGCGGTTTCAGGAAGTAAACTGTGGTGGACTATTCCCTAACTCTTGTTTCCACGATTCATGAAAGATCTCAATTCTACTTTAAAGAATTCGTGACTATACAAATTCCCAAAACACCGCTGCTATGTAGTGTGGTGAGAGTTTTCTTATAAATAACTGCAATTGAAATAAGGTGAAACAACGGCTAGATTAAGTCTCCCATTTCCCCAATAATCCCTCCGTACCACATTTCACTTTGGTCGAACATTGATTTACCCGCGTTTAGAATAATCGTGATGAACTTCACTTGAAGACTAATTAAAGATACACGACCCTCAAAATCTAATTTACTTTGTTCCTGTTTATATAACTTATCACCATTCCTTTACGAAAACTTCACAATTAACAACGAAAACTCCTTAGCATAAATTTGTGACTTAAGTTATCTGGAATGGAAGACAATGGGATGCCAGAATAATATTTCTTTATACGATAGCCAATTCTTCTCTATTTTTCCCAAATTTCTGGTGGATATAATTATCACTACTGATTATTCTAGAATTGGAACAGCTATATTTGAAGCAGCTGACTCAATTTCAAATTTCCAAAATGAAACACATTATATGTATATCAGCATTCACCAATCTGAAAATAATCACCACCTGTCCGACTGCAGATATAATATTGAATTACCCAACTTGCAACTCTCCTCTTACACAAATTCAGAAATTCGGCTTGGGACAAGATCTCTCGAATTTCGAAACTTCAATCATTAACTCCAAATGCGAAATTTGAATGATTCCGCCAATTACTAGTCAGGGTTGATAATCTCACCACCGGAGCTGATCTTCCTTCTAAGGGTTCTCGTCCTCCAAAAGACTGTGGTGAACTCTGTCAACTAGCAAATATCTGCTCTCCCAAAATCAAACCCAGCATGCCTGCAACAATACTTTTGAAAACTTTTATTCCCTCTTCGTAACTCCTCCTGCCTTCTTGAATTAATTAACTTTTATTCCTTTTTTGCTTTGAGAAACCATCCAAAAAGTAACTTAATTAATTCACTTTAAGTTTTTTAGCACTTAAGTTACTTTTGTACCATTAAAATAATTAATTTAAGTTGTCTTTTTTAATTTAATCTTTTTCGACAACTTAAAATTAATTATTTAATTATATATTGACACATAAACATTGGGGACATTACAAAAACCATGTGACAATGATACTTATTTGAGAACCAACAAGAATTAGAAAAGCTATATTGGGTAACATTTTGGTGATATTTATAGTCTTTATCAACTATATACAAGTATGGAAGATATGTCAAACATGTTTGACATGCGGTATTATATATTCACTTTGTTTCATCTCCCCCTTACCAAACATTGATTGTTCCCTACATAGAAAGATATTTATTACCTATGCAAATTGAATCCTTGCTTCTTATCTTTCATAGACTGTCACTTATTTAACTTTCAGATGTTATAATTAGCTGTAGGAAGAGAGGTCTTGATTCAATTTTTTTTTTTTTTTTTATGGTGTAAGCACTTCCATTCTTGAATGTCTCCATATAAAAAATGGATTTTTACATGATTGAAAAATCCTTATCATTGGTGGATAAGTTACATATGCTATTCCAAGTTTTTAATTCCTTCTACTCTTGGCACCCTATTGTTTTGATGTATTGCTTGGGTTGCTCTGCACACTCTAATTGAATAATTGAATCCCTAGGAGCTTGAGTAATTGGATTCGAAGGCAATTAAATGTTAGGTTGACAAAGTTCAAGGTGGCAACGACATTTTTGGCGGTTGTTATCTTCCTTGGCTTGTTTGTTTATGTACAAGCCTTAAATTATCAAAACTGTTTTAACTTTAAAGACAATCTTAGAGGGCAAACAATGTTGTTGTTGAGGATAAATGTCATGAATAAATAATAATGCTTCAATAAATTTGGGGTTGACAACCCCTAGTGGTTGTGGTCCCCATTGCTCTCATGCCAGTGGTGATGCTTCTAGAGTACCCCTATTGGCTGGTTTGCCTGGTTTGACAATGCTGTTTGTTAATTTGGTAGAGAAGGGCTCTAATTTGGTCCCGCAGATAAGACTGTGGATAGAATGCAATGCTCTTTGGAGTCCACTGGATTTAAACCACCATTTTTTGATGCTTCACGTCTTCTTGTTTTAGCTACATGTGGTCCTTGTAGCTGTTTGGGTGCCCCCTTGTGGTGCTGGTCTTGATCTTTTGTTTTGTGGACAATTTTGCATTTTTTGTCAGTTTCCAGCCCTTGTGCTGCAGTGAATTGTTGATGTTTCTCAGCTGTTTGTGGGGCTTCAATGTCATATCGGATCAGCTCATGTAAAATGGTTTGGACCCTTTCAAACGCACATTTACCCAATAACAAAAAAATCTAGTTTATTCTAGTGCTCAATAATTTAATTGGTATGATTATTGTGTATTTAAAGTTGGTTATAAATTGCTAACCTTTACTTTATGCCTTTTTTGGCAGTGTATTGGCTGCGAAAAATCTTGGGAAGATGGCCCATGAAAATTTCTTGGACCATACGTTCCTTGGTGATCGAAAGACCAGCATTCGTCAATACTTGGCCTACCAAGGATTAGGAATCATGGAAGAAGAGCCCCCTGAAATGCTCAAGGAGCGCTATGGTGGTTAGGTTATTTTATGGTATCGTATTATTAAATCATTTACAGTTTGATACTAAATCTATTCCTTTGTGAAAGGATCCAACTAATATATGCAGAAGTTTCCCATTGATCCAAAAAAAATCCATAAGTCTTTGGCTATTCTCATTTTTAAAACTGCAAGGCCTTATTGAATTAGCTATTAATTCTGATTATTGAATTCGCTTCTAGTGCGAGTTTTCAAAGCTTTGTGAGTGTTTTCAGTTATATTTTCCTTTCTACAACTCTATAAATATAAATCACTAATAAAAGTGTTAAATTTGAGGTAATGGAAAAAGTAGTCAAATGCATAGAAGTTTCTTTTACATTTTTCTTATATGGACAATTATGCTTAAACTATTGATTTTTGAGGATGGATATTTATTCCTTTATTTGGGATGAGATAAAGTATATATAAACATCTAAGGTTTGCTTATTATATTCTTTTATATGGATCAATATATGCTAAATATAGATATTATATTATTGGTTTGCAAATAAAGTTTCATTCAAAACTAGAGAATTTTGAGCATATGCTTTTTCATTCATTAGAGTTACACGAGGATATACAAGTATATAAATGTCTAGTGTTATTTATACCTTATATGAATTTGTATGCTAAATGTCACATCTCCCATGGCAGGCAACCTTCACATTAGAATTGTGTGGGCAAGATAATAATAATAAATTAGAAGAAAATATAAAACATTTAAAAATGAATAACAAAAGAAAAAGGAAGAAATACAAAAATCAAAGGGTGATGGCCAATCTACCTAATTGCCATATTGAAGGAAACTTGAATGTGGTTGATAGTAAAATATACCATGGGAGGAGACATAGTAATGGTTGGGGTATGGGTCCCATAAGGGTGGAAGACCATTTTCAATGCCATTATTGAGACATGGCACCCTCCCCTCTCTCATTATTGAAGACTATATTATAGGAATTGTATCCACAAAGAGGAGGTGAGAAAAGGGGTTTAAGCCAATTTCATGACTTAAAAAAGGAGATGTGGTAGGTATGGGCACCTTGGTAGAGGTTATGGATGCCCATCAAAGCATAAAAGATAGGGGAATTTATGAGAGAAGGGGAATAAAGAAAATTGAGTTAAGAAAGGTTTGGAAATTCATGACTCTTTTTGGAGGTTAATTCTTGCAATTGTATGGTGTGACCACAACATTGGGGGTTACAAAGACAGAGGTAGCAAAGGCAACAAAGTAGGGGAGATTCTTTGCAAGGCGTGGATTTTTTTGGACTAGTCGAGGAGATGATTCCAACACTTGCATTAGAAATATCTCCAAGATCATTCCTAAAGCTGAGTACATTCCTTTGTGACAGTATTTCCTAAGGTGGTATGCAATTTTGATTCTTGTAGCTGGAAAATAATTTAGTTAGTTTGGTTAAGTGTTAGGCAAGTGATAGTTCATTTATAACTATTACAAATAAAAGAATATTAGATGATAGATTAGAGAATAAAAT